>CM053785.1:1105176009-1106376009 GCA_028749045.1 Cupressus sempervirens
AAAGTGAACATGTCTAGAAATTTAATTGGTAAATCCTTGAGAAAATTGTCATTCTTCTTCCATATAGGCTTGTTTTCCTTATTTTGTATATTGTAACCATTTGTCTACCATCCTGGATAGGAGTTTTTTTATCCTGTTTTCATGCTCCTCCCTAGATAATGTCAATGAGACATTATTTTCAAATCAAGGTAAAGAGGGTGTATACTCACTAAAGGTAGTAGAAAATGGATTAAAACCCAAAAATTCTAACTCTCTTCTAGGTTGTGATAATGCTATCAGGATTTAACTGTGTGATTTTTGAGTCAAACTCATTGATCCATATTTCATGAGTAGTGATTCAACATGAATCAATCTCTCATGAAAATAAATGGAACACTTAGAACTCATTGGATCTAGGTGATGCTCATAGGGGTGAAGCACTAAGACTTCCCGAGAGGTCACCCATCCTAGTACTACTCTAGCCTAAGCACACTTAACTATGGAGTTTCTTCCATTGTTAAACCCAAAGCTTGCAACCCCATTTGCAAAACCTTCAAGCTTTGGTTTTAACAATGGAGGAAACTTTGTAGTTAAGTGTGTTTAGGCTAGAGTAGTACGGGATGGGTGATCTCCCAGGAAGTCCCAATGCTTCACCCCTATGAGCATCACCTAGATCCAATGAGTGCTAAGTGTTCTATTTATACTCATGAGAGATGGATTCATGTCGAATCACTAGTCATGAAACATGAGTCAATGAGTTTGACTCAAAAATCACACAGTTAAATCTTGATAGCATTATCATAATCTGACTTGTTGTGGAAATGATCTCCTACTTATCTCTTCTAGGTGATATGTCAAAGATAGCCTTAGGTCACTTTCCTTAGCAAATCTTATATCTACTTGTAAGTGGCATGAAAGAAGATACAATAATTATATAGGATAACTAGAATAGACTTGATTTAAATCACTAGAAGATAGGAATTAGACTTCTCAGAAAGCATATTAATGGTGAACTATGACAATAAATCAATAGAAGAAAAGTGATAGTCTGGAAGATTGGCAGGTTATATAATGATGAATTATGCAATCAAATTCATAACTACATTTGACAAAATAAATTGAAAGTAAAAGATGCCCTAGAGTTTGATCTAAAAGATGTAGCTTGATTCACCATTTTGATTAATTAAGTAATGTTTGAGAATATGACAGTTTTTGAGTTCAATAACAAAAAGAACTTTTTCAAAAAAACACTTATTCAAGAAAAATTGTGACGTGAGAAGTAGTCTTCAAACAATCTCACAAGGGACAAAGAAACCTTGAAAGATAAAAGTATATGTGAAGTCTCAAAGGTGTAATCCCTATACTACCATCATGTGTACATTTAATATATTTTCATAGGTCTAGCACAATTTGAAGACACATCAAGAAATATCTACGTAAAGATACCTATTTCTGAATGCAACCTTAAAGCTTATGTTTCCCATATCAAGTTAATGACTTATCCAAAGAATTATAAGTAATATAATGGTTTTGAATACCCTAATACACCCCAAATAACCAGTTTACCAAATACCAAGAGCCTATCTCAAAGGTAAACCAATCATCCTAGCCTACTAGGCCTACAAGCCCCAATTAGCTCTCAAATGTTGTCCTTTTGCATTTTTTTTCACATTTTTCCATAGCATAAAGAAAATAAATTTAAAATTAGGATACCTATTTTTCTTCTCTATAACATATCAAAAGATGAGGTATGGTTGTTTTGGACTAAGTCTCTATTGTTACACTATGGGCCACTTTTTAGGCATAAAAACCCCTCCATTTATAAAGGAACTATATGGAATAATTATCCCCCAACCATAAAAATTGTTAAAGTATCTTAATATAATCCTAAATTGAGGATTATTCAATTGTATTGAACCCATAAGCTCTGTATATGTGTTTTTTATGAAAACCCTCACCAAACAAGGCCAAAATCTATCGCTTCTTCAAATCTGACCAAGAAATCACTTCCAAAACTTGTTATTTGATCCTAAACCATGTTTGTGATGATTAATTTGACTTTTTTACATAAAACCATGGCCTCCTTTAGGTAGATATCCCACTGCTATACCTATGGCATCAAATTTAATGCATTTTCATGCACCCAAGCACTCCAAACTTGTCCAATTGGATGATCATTGGTCCAGGGAACCAAGGAAAATAGATAGGTGTCATCCTAGTTGTGAATTAGGAATAAGGTTTCAAAATGATGTAATAATCCCCAAGCTATAAGGTCAATTGGACTCTAGGTGCCTTTATAAGCCAGAGTGCCAAATTGAACCAAGGGGTCAAAAATGAGCAATATAGGTGATTTTTCAAGGAAAAAGGGATTTTTTTAATATTTACTAGAAGGTTATAAATTTCTTTAGGGTCATTGGATTAAGTTTCAAGTTTTTAGGAGTTAAGATGTCAAAAATTGCAAAAAATTGCAAAAGTTGTCAAAGCAAAATTGCAAAAATGCTGACAACTTTGCAATTTTGTTGAAAAATCAAGTGTACTTTACAACCAAAATTTTAAATATGGTTATAACTATTGTAATGGAAGCATATATGTATGATATGACCATATAGGACTCAGAGGGTGATGGTTCTACAAATTTGATGTCTTTTGAAGCAATAATTTTCTATCATTTTTCTTGTGTTTTGCTATTGTACAGATGTGTATAGATTGGCACATGTGAGAATTTTATATGGTTGGATAGGTATTTGAAGTATCTTTCATTTGAATTTAGTTTGAGGTTTTGATATACTCATTTGTGTAAGATATTTCCATTTTACTAAGGGTTGCCTAGGTAAGCTTGTAAATTGACTAGATTGCACTTATGGCCCTCTAACTTGCAATCCAACTATGGGATCTTGATGCCATTTGGTGTGAAGAAATTTAGGGGTGTATTCTTAAATATGGTAGAGTTCAAGGGGAAAAAATTTTGGTTTACTATTTTTCTTGCAGGCCCTAGGCTGAACATCATCATGTGTTCAACCCAGTTTTGAAGAGAAATTGGTGTAAAACTCTAAAACTTTAAGTAATGACCCAGGTGAAGGGTGAAATGGATTTTTCGCATGGTGAGGAAGAGTCCCAAGTGTTTTTGCTGATTCTATGACCCCATCTCTTGACACTTGCCTTGGAAAGCCAACCTAATTAGGCCTATTAGGACTATGAACCTAGTTAGTGTTTGGGTATGCTAGAGTAGGATCAGCCCATGAGTCTTTGGAATCTTCAAGAATCTAAAAAAGGGTATCCAAAAAGGTGTTTTTTTTTTCCACATTGTTTGGGGAGTTTGGGAGTTAACCTTGGAAAACTAAAATAGACCTACCAAGATTTCTAGGCCTAGATTTGGGAAATAGGTCTATTGGTGGTTTGGAAACCCTAAAAGTGGATGAATTATAGTGGGATAGGACTAAGCATGACAAAAAAAGTCTTTTTTTGAACCCCTAAAAGCATTTATCCTAATTTTCCCTATTGGGCCTAGTTGAGGGCTAGTGTCCCTAAAGCCTTATTTTGGCCCAAGTTTGCTAAGAACCCTAGGGAGAGGGTAAGATCTTGGAGAAGTGGAGTTGACTTGAAGAGACAGAGGTTAGCATTGGGTAAAGTCTAGAAACCTTGTTTGGCATCTTGTAGTGGGTTGGGTGCTACTAGGCACTTAATAAGGTTTTGGTGGATTAAGGCTGTAGAATCTACACCAATCATCTGCATCCTTTGACTATTCCCTACATTAATATGCATAATTACATATGATACATGTTAGTAATCCATCCCCAACTCACAGTTAGAATAGAAAGGGGATAATTACATCATTTTTCTTGAAGGAAACTAGTGCAGGGCACCAAGGAAAATGGATCATCAAGTCTAAAATACACAATAGTCTAAAGATATACATGCTAATATACACCATCATAATTATAAATAGGATCAGTAGATGCAATGTTACCTCCATTATCTTAGATACTATGCCAATCTAGTGGTTTTTACAAAGTTCATAGAGACATACAAAGGTATCAAAGGGCCTCTTCAAATACATCACGAGATTTCCTATAATTTAATGGAACGATAGACAACCATGGTAGAGTTGCCATCATACTAATAGGAAAAAGCATCAACCTCCAATTTAAGTGTTATACCAAATTTGAAATGGATAAGCTGATAGGTGCTTGTAACTTGGTTTATATTTTGGTTTTCATCTTTTTTTTTACCTACTTAGGCTAGAATAAACAACCCTTTGATGAGAAGTCCATGGTTGTCAAAGAAAGACACCATTTTGTATACTTAAGGCACTTTATGCAATTTATAAGCAAAAGTTACTCATTAGTCAAATTCAAGATTTTTAATTTTTTGGTCAAGAAATCATAGGACTGAGTTGTTTTTAGTTTTTTTTAGGTATGTTGAAACCTTTTCGAAGTCGTAGAAGTGGAATCAAGTGAAAAATGTAAAAATTGCACTTTTTGTGCAAAGTTGAATTGTTGAAAGTTGTAAAAGTTGCTCAAATTTGAAACTTAGTGGAAAAAGGGTTATAACTATTAAAATATTGGTTCTAACAATTAAAATATACATAGGAGATATGTATACCTCATTTGTGACCTCTGGAGGGCATTAATATACAAATTGGAAGAAGTTGCAAAGAAATAAATTTAGTTTTTGAGTCATTTTTACTATTGTTTTCATGCTTCATGAAATGTACAAACTTTAAGACTAGATGTGATGGATTTTTTAAATAGATCTTTGAATCATCTTTCTTTTGCTTCTGGTCTCATCATTCTATGTGTTTTCTAACTCAAGTTATTGAATTTTTAGTGAAACTAGGTTTTATGACAACATTTTTGTGCACACAGCAAAAATGGGCCTCTAACTACAATTTGCTTGGTTGAAATTTCATGCGCACTTGGAAAATGGTAGTTAGTAGGGTCTTTTTTAATATTCCATGGTTTCAATACTAGATGGTGTATTTTGTGATTTTTCCAGTCAAGCCCTACGTCAAGTACCATGAAGGATTTGACCTCTTGTAGCCTGTTGACAAAGGGTTGAGCATTTGGAAATAAGTTATTTTAGTGCTGCCAAACCTTTTCTAAGTCATATAAATGGATTCAAGTGAAAAATGTAAAAATTGCACTTTTTGTGGAAAGTTGCATTGTTGAAAGTTCTAAAGGTTGCTCAAATTTACAACTTCGTGGGAAAAGGTTTGTGGGATCAAACTATCTATTTCATTAGCTCTAGGTGGTCAGGTAAACCCTAGCACGAGGCTTGTCCCATCCCATTGAGTGCTCAAACATTCTTGACCATGACGAACTAAAACATCCCTAAGGGTTACTAAGTGCCATAGTGTAGTGATTGTTGACGGGGCATATCTTGTAGCTTGTGTGAGGTATGGATGTGGTTCTAGGTAGTATAGGATTGTGTTGCAGAGACCTACAATAACCTCTCTCACTTTTTGGAGATCTCACTCCATTTTTATTTTGTGATGCCATCTCGAGTGATGCTGAAACTCATAGTGTTGGCTAGTATAAAGTTGCCAATTGCCAAATCTCCCTCATCATTCATCGTGGGATTAAACTGTCTATTATGTTAGCTCTATGTGGCTGGGTAAACCCTAGCCCCAAGCTTGTCCCATCTTGCTGAGTGCTTGAACATTCTTGAGCACACCAAACTAAAATGTCCCTAAGGGTCATTAAATACCATAGGGTAGCAATCTTTTACGGGGCATATCTTGGAGCTCGTGTGAGGTATGGATGTGATTCTAGGTCCTATAGGACCATGTTGTCAAGAACTACAATGAACTCTCTCATTTTTTGGAGATCTTACATGATTTTGATTTTACAACACCATCTTAGGTGATGCTAAAACTCGTAGTGTTGGCCAGTACAAAGTTTCCAACTACCAAATCTCCCTCACCATTTGTCATGGGATCAAATTGTCTATTCCATTAGCTCTAGGTGGCTAGGTAAACCCTAGCCCCAAGCTTGTCCCATCCTGTTGAGTGCTTGAACATTCTTGAGCACATCAAACTGAAACATCCCTCAAGGTCACTAAATGCCATAGGGAAATGATCTTTGATGGGTCATATCTTAGAGCTCGTGTAAGTTATGAATACGATACCAGATCCTATAAGACCATGTTGTAGAGACCTACAATAACCTCTCTCTTTTTTTGGAGATCTTACTCCATTTTGATTTTGTGATGCCATCTTGGGTGATGCTAAAACTCATAGTGTTGGTCAATAAAAAATTTCCAACTACCAAATCTCCCTCACCATTTGTTGTGGGATCAAACTATCTATTTTTTTAGCTCTGGGTGGCTAGGTAAACCCTAGCCCGAAGCTCATCTCATCCCGTTGAGTGCTCAAACATTCTCGAGTACACTGAACTGAAATGTCCCTAAGGGTCACTAAATGCCATAGGGTAGTGATCTTTGAAGGGGCATATCTCAAATCTCATGCAAGGTATAGATGTGATTCTAGGTCCTATAGGACTATGTTATGGAGACCTACAATAGCCTCTCTCAATTTTTGGAGATTCTACTTCGTTTTGATTTTGTGATGCCATCTCAAATTTTGCTAAAACTCGTAGTGTTGGCCAGTACAAAGTTTCCAACTACCAAATCTCCCTCACCATTCATCATGGGATCAAATTGTTTATTTTGTTAGCTCCAAGTGGCCAGATAAATCCTAGCCCCAAGCTCATCCCATCTCGTTGAGTGCTCAAACATTCTCGGGCACGTCGAACCAAAACATCCCTAAGGGTCACTAAATGCCATAGGACAGCAATCTTTGATGGGTCATATCTCAGAGCTCATGCAAGGTATGGATGTGATTCTAGGTCCTATAGGAATGTGTTGTGGAGACCTACAATAACCTCTCTCACTTTTTAGAGATCTTACTCCATTTTGATTTTGTGACACCATCTCGGGTGATGCTGAAACTCGTAGTGTTGGCCAGTACAAAGTTGCCAACTACAAAATCTCCCTCATTATTTGTTGTTGGATAAAATGATCTATTCTATTAGCTCTACATCTCTGGGTATACCTGGTGCAGGGCACCTAAGGCTCTTAGGCATGAATTCAAGGTGTTTAGTACGTTAGAGTTGTTAGGAATGAAGTTTGGTCCATATTTGTAATGAAGACTCAATTGTAAGGTACAATGGCACATTGGTGTGGTTATAAGCCAAGTGACCATTTGTAACCAAGGAGTCATTATTTATGAATTCTTGAGTATTTTACTATTTTTAGGATGTTTTAGGTGGATTTGAGTCATTAGGACACGTTTGAATTGAAGGTGTGTAAAAAAAAAATGCAAAGGTGCAAAAAGTTGCTAAAGAGCAATTTTTGCAAATTTGTTGTCAAACTTAAAAAAAGGAAGTTGTATGGTCTTCCAACCATCCAAATGGAAGTTATAACTGTTGGAAGACACTTATTTAAGGTCTCCACACATGGGGAAGGCCATGATACGGACGGGTGGACAGCATTTGGTGAATAAAACTCAGAAATTCTGCAATTTTCTCTGTTTTTTCAATTCCGTACGGACTGTACGGATTGGTAGCGGTACAAATCTTATATTTTTGGAAAGAGGACTGAGTCAGAATTCTAATGCAATTGGTTTGAAGTTTTTATCTATTCTGGGTTAAAAGTTATACCTGTTTTAGTAGAGGTAGGTCTGAAATTGCTGCACATTGAGGGTTTCAACAAGATGGCCTCCTAACTTGCAAACCCACTGTGGGATTTCAATGCCGCTTTGTGGAATGCAATTTAGGAGAGGTGACTTAAAGATGGAAGAGTTTCAGGGCTGTAGGAGTTGGGCACCTATTTTTACCAGCAAGCCCTAGGCTGAACATAGTCTTATGTCTAGTCTAGTTTTGAAGGAAAACGAAGGATCACGCTCCCAAGTTGATTGATTTGACCCAAGTGAAGGGTGTAGAAGGAAAAATAAAAGGTGTAGAAGAGATCCAAGGGGTTGAACCAAGTCTTTGAACCCATTTATTTATGCTTTCCTTGTAACCCAGCCTAAACTGGCCATTTAGGACTGTGACACAAAGCGAGCATAACTTGATGCTGGAGTAGAGTTGGTAATTGATCTTTTGGAATCTCATAGGAGTAGTTGAAGGGTGTTTGGTGATGTGAAAATATTGTATTTTTCTTTTTATTTTTTGGGAGTTTGACCATTGAAACTAGGAATTGTTCTAATAAAAGTGTTGGTAACAATTTGTAATTTTCAGTGTTGGGTGTTGAGAAACTTCAAAGTGGGGGTTTTTCTTGTTGTTTTGAGTTAGTAAGCACCATTTCTATCATAGGAATGGAGTTCTAACCCAATCTAAGAAAAATTTTCTATTTTAAGCCTATTTGGTGTTAGGGAATCCGTAATAGGTGTGATTGTCCCAAGTTGTTTGTGAACCCTAGGTTTGAGGGTTGGGCTTGTGAAGTGGAGTCCACTTTGAGGTAGAGTCTACCAATGTTAGAAGCCATTGGGTCAGTCATTAACCTTGGAAGAAAGCCTAGTTTCTGTTTGGAGGTTGGAAGCAAGTTAAGGTGCTGATCGGAGTTGGAAGAAGAGTTGGTGCTTTTTCTGCATACTCTGCATTAGCAAAGAGCCATGTTGGAGGCCCTAGAAAGGGTAGGAAGAAAGGATCAAAGATCAGACCTACCTATGTTCAGTGGTAAGTTGAATCCAGAAGAATGCATGGATTGGATTGAAGCACTTGAAAATCACTTTGAATGTGATAATGTGCCGGAAAACCAAAAGATAAAGGTGGCTAAGTCTAAGATGAAAGGATCTGCCCTTAGTTGGTGGAATTTTCTTTGAAATGAGAGAATAGAGGAAGAGAAGGCACCCATAGCCACGTGGAAGAGAATGAAATCAGAGATTAAGAAACAGTTTGTACTAGAGGACGATGAGGTCCTAATGCATCAAAAGTTGCAAAGTCTCAGGCAAAAGGACTTGGATGTAGGAGCATATACAGAGGAGTTTCATAAACTCACTCTAAGGGCTCAAGTTCCTGAAAGTGAAAAGCAAAAGTTGGCAAGATACTTGAATGGGCTCAAGTACTCCATCAAGGATGAACTAGTTTTGTTCAATCCTAAGACCATCCACCAATGTTATCAAATGGCCCTCAAGATTGAGGAGAAACTCAAGAGGAGAAGTGATTCCCATGGAAGAGGGAGAGGAGGAAATAACAGAGGTGGAGGAAGATTTGGGGGCAGAGGTTCATCTAATAGATCTCAAGGTGAACCTAGTAGCAATCAAGAAAAATCAGATGGAGAATCCAATCCTAGAGGAGGATTTAGAGGTAGGAGACCTAATGGGAGAGGAAGATTTGGAGGAAGGACTCCAGGGGTATTCACTGGAAGGTGTTTTACCTGCAATCAAACAGGGCATAGATCCTCTAGGTGTCCAGAGAAAGGGGGCAGCAGCAGTCAAGAAGGAGATAGAAGAATCCACTTGGCTCAAGAAGAGGATGCACAAAGTGACCAAGGAGCAAGAGGGAATGCTGATCCAGAGCGAGGGGAATCTTTAATGTTCAATAGAACCCTGCTGAAGACAGTTGTAGAACAAGAACCTCCCCAAAGGAAGACCTTATTTAAGACCTTGTGCAAGGTAAAAGGTAAAGTGTGTAAGGTAATTGTTGATTCTGGTTCAACTGATAATATTGCATCAATAGAGATGGTAAATAAGCTTGGATTGAAGAGGTCACCTCATCCTAACCCTTACAAAGTTTCGTGGTTAAGTAAGGAGCAGCAAGTTGTTGTTAATGAACAAGTTAATGTTGAATTTCAAATTGGGGAGTACAAGGACAAAATTGTTTGTGATGTTGTAGATATGGATGCTTGTCATTTGTTGTTAGGTAGGCCATGGCAGTATGATGTCAATTCCAAGCATGATGGGAGGAACAATGTCTACATCATCACCAAAAATGGGAAGGAGTACACTATGACACCATTGCTAGAAGATGGAAAGGAGACCCAACATGCATCTAGTGTAATGATGGCTGGGGAGAAGAAGTTTTTGAAGACTCTCAAGGTGAAGAACACCCCATGCTTTGCCATTGTAGTAAAGCCAAGACAAGAGGAGAAAAAGGAGGAAGGCAGATTAGGAATAAGGAATGTGGAACCCAAGGAAGTGAGGCAGCTTTTGGATAAATACAAGGAAGTTATTTCAGACCCTACTACTGATACCTTGCCACCATTTAGAGAGGTAAGTCATTGTATTGACTTTATTCCAGGTTCTACATTGCCTAATAAGCCTGCCTATAGGTTGACACCAGAACAAAACAAGGAATTAGCAAGACAAGTTGAGGAGTTGCTTGAAAAAGGGTTCATAAGAAAGAGCATCAGCCCTTGTGCAGTCCCTGCTTTGTTGGCACCCAAAAAGGAGGGTACATGGAGGTTGTGTATGGACTCAAGAGCCATAAACAAGATAACCATCAGATATAGGTTCCCAATGCCTAGGATGGAGGATTTGATGGATCACCTCGGAGTGGCAAGGTACTATTCCAAGATTGATTTGAAAAGCGGTTACCACCAAATCAGAATAAGGGAAGGAGATGAATGGAAAACTACCTTCAAAACTAATGAGGGACTTTATGAATGGATGGTGATGCCCTTTGGCCTTTCTAATGCCCCTAGTACATTCATGAGACTCATGAATGAAGTTTTGGAACCTTTCATCAATCATTTTGTTGTTGTATATCTTGATGATATATTGATTTTTAGCAAATCTAAAGAGGAACATCTAACACACTTGGAATTGGTTTTGAAGAAACTCAGGGAGAAGGAATTGAAGATAAATTTGAATAAATGTGTCTTCATGAAAGAAGAGCTAGTGTTCCTAGGCTTTGTCATCTCCAAGGGCAACCTCAAGATGGATCCAGAAAAGGTGGAAGCAATCCTCAACTGGCCTACACCAAGGAATGCAAGTGAGGTAAAGAGCTTTCATGGTTTGGCAAGCTTTTATAGAAAGTTTATTAGAGGTTTCAGTAATGTGTGTGCCCCTATGATTGATACAATCAAGGGTGGAAGAAAATGTAAATTTGCATGGACAGGAGACGCTGATCAGTCCTTTGAGTACTTGAAGAAAAGGGTTGCAGAGGCACCCATCCTTGCTCTACCTGATTTCAAGAAGGTATTTACTATTGAATGTGATGCAAGTAATAGGGCCATAGGAGGAGTCCTAAGTCAAGAAGGTAAGCCAATAGCCTTCTTTAGTGAAAAGTTAAATGAAGCAAAACAAAGATATTCTACATATGATTTAGAATTGTATGCTATGGTTCAGTCTCTAAGAAAATGGAGACATTATTTATTGCCCAAGGAGTTTATTGTCTATATAGATAACCATGCATTGAGTTTCTTGAATAGACAGGAAAAGTTGAACCACAGGCATGTGAAATGGATGGAGTATCTTCAATCATACAACTTCACTATTAAGCATAAAAAAGGGGAGGCAAATAAGGTTGCTGATGCCCTTAGTAGAAGGAATTTGACCATTCAAGAAATGAGGTTGGAGAATGTGGGATTCCACTCCATAAAAGACATGTATGAAAGTGATGAAGACTTCAAAGAAGTTCATCAAGTCTGCAGGGATATGACAGGGCAGTACCATAGCATTTATGCAGATTTCATGCTGCAAGAAGGATTGCTCTTCAAAGGGAGTCAGCTATGCATCCCTAGAGGATCCTTGAGGGAGAACATTATAAAGGAGAAGCACTGTGGGGGCCTAGCTGGTCATTTTGGATTGGACAAGACCCTTGAACTAGTAAGAAGATTTTATTACTGGCCTAGGATGCCTACTGATGTAAGAAAGTTTGTAGAGACTTGTGTGATTTGTCAAAAGGCAAAGGGAAAGACTTCTAATGTAGGATTGTACACCCCATTACCAATACCAAATAGGCCTTCGGATGCTGTAAGTTTAGACTTTGTACTTGGATTGCCAAGGACCAAGCAAAGCTATGATAGTATTTGTGTTGTAGTAGACCAGTTTTCCAAGATGGCACATTTTTTGCCATGTAAAACCAGTCATGATGCCTCTTATATTGCAGGTATCTTTTTCAAGGAAGTAGTACGACTACATGGATTACCATTATCCATAGTCTCGGATAGAGATTCTAAGTTTCTTGGGCACTTTTGGAGGACTTTGGTGAGAAAACTTGGTACAGACCTCTCATTTTCATCAGCATACCATCCACAATCGGATGGCCAAACGGAGGTGGTTAATAGATCATTAGGCAACCTATTAAGATGCCTTACTAAGGAACATGGATCATCTTGGGACTCAGTCATAGCACAAGCAGAGTTTGCTTATAATGATTCAATGAATAGGACAACCGGATTGAGCCCAGTTCAAATTGTTTATGGCACTCATCCTAGAGGGGTAATGGAGGTCAGAGATGTCAAATCTATGGAAAGAACTAGTGCTCAAGCATGTGATTTTGCTAAGGTGATGAAGGAAATTCATCAAGAGGTCAAAGATAGGCTAGGGAAAATGACAATGAAGTATAAGGAAGCAGCAGATACTAAGAGGAGAGATCTTCAATTTGAAATAGGAGATCTGGTTATGGTGAACCTTAAAAAGGAGAGGCTTCCTAAAGGTAAGTTTACTAAGTTGATGATGAGGAAAATAGGTCCTTTTAGGATCTTGCAAAAATGTGGACACAATGCCTATAAGGTGGAGTTGCCACCAGACATAGGGCTCTCCAATACATTTAATGTCTCTAATTTATATCCTTACAGAGGTTCTCAGACTGAAACCAATGGCATTGAATCAACCACAGTAGATAAAGAGATCATGAACTCTCTTCCCAAGGTAGGGGTAGTCACTATAGAAAGTGTTTTGGATAAAAGAGAAGGAAAAAGGACTAGGAGGAAGGTGTACATGGACTACCTCATCAAATGGACAGGTAGACTAGTTGAAGATGCAAGTTGGCTGCCTGAATCAACTATAAAGAAGATGGGATACAACATGTCCACATTAGCAACTCAAGAGACTTGAGTTTCTTTTGGCCTAGGGAGTATGGTGCAGGGCACCTAAGGCTCTTAGGCATGAATTCAAGGTGTTTAGTACGTTAGAGTTGTTAGGAATGAAGTTTGGTCCATATTTGTAATGAAGACTCAATTGTAAGGTACAATGGCACATTGGTGTGGTTATAAGCCAAGTGACCATTTGTAACCAAGGAGTCATTATTTATGAATTCTTGAGTATTTTACTATTTTTAGGATGTTTTAGGTGGATTTGAGTCATTAGGACACGTTTTAATTGAAGGTGTGTAAAAAAAAAATGCAAAGGTGCAAAAAGTTGCAAAATGCAAAAAGTTGCTAAAGAGCAATTTTTGCAAATTTGTTGTCAAACTTAAAAAAAGGAAGTTGTATGGTCTTCCAACCATCCAAATGGAAGTTATAACTGTTGGAAGACACTTATTTAAGTTCTCCACACGTGGGGAAGGCCATGGTACGGACGGGTGGACAGCATTTGGTGAATAAAACTCAGAAATTCTGCAATTTTCTCTATTTTTTCAATTCCGTACGGACTGTACGGATTTTTAGGGGTACAAATCTTATATTTTTGGAAAGAGGACTGAGTCAGAATTCTAATGCAATTGGTTTGAAGTTTTTATCTATTCTGGGTTAAAAGTTATACCTGTTTTAGTAGAGGTAGGTCTGAAATTGCTGCACATTGAGGGTTTCAACAAGATGGCCTCCTAACTTGCAAACCCACCGTGGGATTTCAATGCCGCTTTGTGGAATGAAATTTAGGAGAGGTGACTTAAAGATGGAAGAGTTTCAGGGCTGTAGGAGTTGGGCACCTATTTTTACCAGCAAGCCCTAGGCTGAACATAGTCTTATGTCTAGTCTAGTTTTGAAGGAAAACGAAGGATCAGGCTCCCAAGTTGATTGATTTGACCCAAGTGAAGGGTGTAGAAGGAAAAGTAAAAGGTGTAGAAGAGATACAAGTGGTTGAACCAAGTATTTGAACCCATTTATTTATGCTTTCCTTGTAACCCAGCCTAAACTGGCCATTTAGGACTGTGACACAAAGCGGGCATAACTTGATGCTGGAGTAGAGTTGGTAATTGATCTTTTGGAATCTCATAGGAGTAGTTGAAGGGTGTTTGGTGATGTGAAAATATTTTATGTTTCTTTGTATTTTTTGGGAGTTTGACCATTGAAACTAGGAATTGTTCTAATAAAAGTGCTAGTAACAATTTGTAATTTTCAGTGTTGGGTGTTGAGAAACTTCAAAGTGGGGGTTTTTCTTGTTGTTTTGAGTTAGTAAGCACCATTTCTATCATAGGAATGGAGTTCTAACCCAATCTAAGAAACATTTTCTATTTTAAGCCTATTTGGTGTTAGGGAATCCGTAATAGGTGTGATCGTCCCAAGTTGTTTGTGAACCCTAGGTTTGAGGGTTGGGCTTGTGAAGTGGAGTCCACTTTGAGGTAGAGTCTACCAATGTTAGAAGCCATTGGGTCAGTCATTAACCTTGGAAGAAAGCCTAGTTGCTATTTGGAGGTTGGAAGCAAGTTAAGGTGCTGATCGGAGTTGGAAGAAGAGTTGGTGCTTTTGTTGCATACTCTGCATCAATACCCTAGCCCCAAACTCATCCTGTCCTATAAACTGCTCGAACATTCTCAGGCACGTCGAACTAAAATGTCCCTAAGGGTCACTAAATGCCATAGGGTAGTGATCTTTGATGGGGCATATCTTGGAGCTTGTGTGAGATATGGATGTGATTCTAGGTCCTATAGGACTATGTTGTAGAGACCTACAATAGCCTCTCTTGTGTTTTGGAGATCTTACTCTGTTTTGATTTTGCGATGCCATCTCGGGTGATGCTAAAACTTGTAGTGTTGGCCAATGCAAAGTTGCCAACTACCCAATCTCCCTCACCGTTTATCATGGGACCAAACTATCTATTCTATTTGCTTCAGGTGGCTAGGTAAACCCTTGCCCCAAGCTTGTCCCATCCTCTTGAGCACTCGAACATTCTTGAGCATGCCGAACAGAAACATCCCTAAGGGTCACTAAATGCCATAGGGAAGTGATCTTTGATAGTGTATATCTCAGAGCTCATGCAAGGTATGGATGTGATTATAGGTCTTATATGATCATGTTGTGGAGACCTACAATAACCTCTCTCACTTTTTGGTGATCATACTCCATTTTGATTTTGCGATGCCATCTCAGGTGATGCTGAAACTTATAGTTTTAGCCAATACAAAGTTGCCAACTTCCAAATCTCTCTCACCTTTCATCATGGAATCAAATTGTATATTCTATTAGCTCTAGGTGGCTAGGTAAACACTAGCCCCAAGCTTGTTCCATCCTATTGAGTGCTTGAACATTCTCAGGCATGCCTAACCTAAATGTCCCTAAGGGTCACTAAATGTCGTAGGGCAATGATCTTTGACTATGGCAACTAGCTATGTCATCTCATCCAACGATGGAGACTCGTGATTGAAGGTAAAGGAGTGATCATACACATCATTTTGAGCATGTTTATTTTTATGGTAATAAGCTAATCCTCAAATCTTTCTACTTCATCCCATGCCCTATTCTGATACTTCTTCAACCTTGGGTTTTTCACATTTAATATTCCCCTAACAACAAGGCTCAAAAATTCCTACCAACAAGGCTTCTTACTCCATTGTTGTATTTGTGTTTTTTTTATTCTAGTTTAAAAGAATAAGGGAATTTATCAGCTTGTGGTGATATCAACACTACACCAACTCCTATACTATTGGATGAACAGATACCATTGAACTCAATATCCTATATGTAATCCTTATTATTAAGTTTAGATTCAACAACCTCTTCCCCTCCTAAAAAAATGTACTTAGAAATTTAACACCTAGTGCATAGAATTTGGGCTCGAGGATCTTCTAATGAAAGGAATGTACATTGACTTTCCATTTGGTTGGAGTGTCACAATTTCATTACCCACTAGTATAGTATCTTGGGACAATTCAAATTTAACTTTTCCTCCTAGGTCCCTACAAAAACTCTTTCTCGACATGTCATTTCTCACTAGGATATTAGGAACCAAAATGGTTATCTTTAATGTCTTGCCTGGATGAGTGGCTAATGCAAATTGAGCATTTTTTATTTGTTGTACTAGAGGGGCCTTCTTATGATCCATAAAAGACCATTTACCAAAGATTTTAGTTAGGGGGGAGGGGCTGGATCTAAGGATTTCAGAATATACAAGGCATTGTGTTGTTAGAGGCCCTAAAGTAAATTATACAATTATTAATCTTATGGTTGTGTATAAACATAGAAATATACAATGGTTTGAGCTTCATATTTAATGAGACATATTTGTCATATGAACCAACTGTAGCCTCAAATTTAACAATGGAGGAAAGAATTGCATAATTTTGACCAATTTCTAAAGATAAAACATTAGTTAATTATTTATCAACAACTTTAGGCACAAATTGATGACCTATGACATATTCAATCAACTTATCCAATTTTTTAGGGTTCGATCTAAGGTACTCATAGGGGGGATTTTTTAACTTTTGGATGACTTACAAAAGTATGGATTTTTTTAGAAAATGAGATTTTGGAGTCATTGAACTTTGAAAATTTGAACCAAAGGTTTGATGAAAATGTTGTTTACCTTTGCTTAGCTTTTTTGGGCACAATGTATTGCCCTGAGTCTTAAGGATTTGTTGGCTTCTTATTGAAATAGTGCATGAAGGATATTCTAACATTACCAGGATATTGCCTTAGTTTTTTACATCAAATTTATATTCGAGATGACAATTTACAAAGTCTAAGACATTTAAAGATTTCCTACATTTTCAACCATCTCTCGATAGGAATTACCATTGAACTTGGGGAAGATTTCCTTAGCTCCTTTGGGGAGGTTGTTTAGATTAGCACTTAAGAGGTGAAAGCTCCCCATGGTTGAGCCATTGCATCAATTAGAGTTGATATAGTGACTTTAAGTTTTCCCATGTAAATTTTATGTTTTCCAAATAGTAGGGTGGGAGTTGACTGGGTTTCCTTCAAAGGAGATGAAGGTATACTTTTTTCTTTTCTCCTAGACCATATAAGGTTTGGTGAGAAGTTAACATCTTGTAATTATTGAAATATACAAGAAGGGATACCTTCCCTTTTTTGAGATCTATTGTATTGTCTAGAGAATACAAACTCCAATTTTCCCAACAATGGTTCATAGACTAACATATTTGGGATTCTTGGTTTCTAGAGGTTGTTCAGTTTTGTATGTCTTAGTATTTGTTGTTGTAGTTGTCTAAGAAAATCATCTATATCTTCTTCCTCCTTGAGAAATCTACTAGCTCTATGCTAATATTCTTGAGTTCTCCTAGACTAACAAGCAAGAATATTTAACTGACTGAGAATATCTTCTTTCTTGTCGTGAAAACCACTATTGGGTTCCAACATAGGTATAATATTTTCATATAATTTGGAAAGAAGCTTTGAAAAAACCCTAAAACCTATCTCTAACCCAAGGAGAAACTTTTTTATGATTGGAGGAACCCTAATCAAGGGTTGGTGACTCATTTCTTGTATGAATCCGCACTATTGGAATGTATGCAACAAACTATGACTATTTTAGCATAGTTTTTACTAGTTTTCAATCTTGTTTGGTGGCAAATCACATGGCTATTATAATTTTTTTTCATATTGTAGTTGTCTTGTTACTTTTTTTCCATTTTCAATGCATTAACTATAGTTTGTGACCAAGTTTTGAAAGCTTTTGTAAATTTCTTCAAAGATACTTGTTTGCTACCAGTTTTGGAGTTGTATATCATGAAAGGATTGTAAGTCTTGTCTACACCATGGAAATTCCATGGTCTTCTAGATTTCAAGGCTAAAAACCCTAATGTATTATATTATATGAGAAAGAACACTGGAAGTGAGTGCAAATAATTCTTTGACCAAGCCCTAGGCAAGCTAGGTAATGCCCGATTAGGGACTGTCAGCAAAGAAAGAGCTCTTGAGAGAAAATATTGAAGAAAAAAGACTTCCCCTTCTAAGGGATTTAATATGGATATAAGGAGGTTCTAAATTGTGGAGGAGGAGTCTTGATGAAGTGTGGAAGGTGTCTTAAAAGTGGAGACAATAGGCAACCATGAAAACCCTACCAAACCCTCAATTTTGTTATTTTTGTTGTATGGCCTATACATACCCTAAGACCCTAAAAATCCTTGAGCATGGGCCCAATGTATTAATTTTTCTTAAGGCTAGAGGTGTTGAAACTCTATGAAAAAGGAGCTATTGTCCCTAGAAATCTAGGTGGAGGCCTAATTAGGGGTTCTCCTTGTAGCCCTTTTGTGAAGAAATCATCAAATTGGGTACAAACACATTGTTGTTATCCATTCAAAGATAGTAAAAGTGTTCCAATGACACCTTAGGAAATCATGGAAACCTTGGCTGGACTGGGGAGTCCTATGGTACCCTAGTAGACCTATAAAACATTTGGAGTGATGCTACAAGTTTGTATCAATTAACCTAGTGAGGAGCTTGAGGAAGGTCAGGGGATGTTCTAAGTAGCAAGAGATCCTATCAACCATATAGGTGTAGAGAAAACACCAAGATCCACATATAATATACAAGGTTGTATAGGGATGGGGGTACTTGGGGTACTTAGGGTATGGTACAGGTATAGCTATTTTTATAATAGGGGATGGAGATACTTGGGTATGCCAAACTTTATTTTTAATTATACTTTTATATTTATAGAAATCTTGAATTTATGATTCATGAAAATGATTTTTCAAATCAAGAACAGTGAGAAAGTTTGCAAATGCAATGTATTGTTTTCAGTTTTAGATTTGTTATATGTTTGTAGTAATAATTTATGATAAATGTTTAGATGCATAACATAGAATGTGGGCTTTAAACATGAACAAGAAGATCATAAATCATATGACAATGACATATTAAAAATGATAAATTTTTGGCTTTAACATTGATAAAGTTTATTGTTGATCAATATTGTATCAAAGTCTCAAACTGATTAGGTATTGAATTAAGCTTGATAAAGAAATAATAGAGAAGGAACACTTTAAACATGAACAAGATCATAAATCATATGATGATGACATATTGGAAATGATAAACTTATGCTTGAATAGTGATAAATTTTATTGTTAATCAATATTCTATCAAATTTTTAAACTGATTAGGTATTGAATTAAGCTTGATAAACAATGAGTCGATACACAAACAAAAAATCAAAAAAAAAAAAATTGAAATCTCAATCAAGGTCCTTAGCTATGATGCTCTCCACTGAGTACTCGATACTTGGGTACGTGGGTACGAGTACCAGGGTTGTGGGTACAAGTACCCATGCAACCTCATAATATATTATGATAACCAATCATATCATAAATGAATGAACATATAATATATTATGATAATGAATAATGTCATACATGAATGAACATATAATATATTATGTTAACCAATAATGTCATGCATGAACAAACATATAATATATTATGATAACCGATAATGTCATACATGAACAAACATATAATATAAAATGATAACCAATAATGTCATACATTAACAAACACATAATATATTATGATAAAAAATAATGTCATACATGAACAAACATATCATATATTAACCAATAATGGAATAAGTCTAATAATGTTATGCATCAAATAAATGTCATACATCAAATATAAAATGTCATATATACATCAAATGTATATTGAATATATCCACTGACATGAAATCTTACATATACGTCTATTGATGCCTATACATGTGTGTTTATCAACTATATGTTCTCCTTCCCATGAGGGGAAGGAAACAAATCTCTAGAGGTCTTTGGTCATCATGTGGAGAGAGATGATGGGGATGATGGGGTCTTCCTCACATGCTCACTCATTCTCTTGTTGAGGCTCTTCTCTAACTCAAGCTGATACAAACAAAGTAGATATCAATTAATAATTATTATATATTGAAATCAAATATATGTACACACAAAATTAATTATTTTCTTACCGCCATCAAATAGTTGCTCTGCAAGTCCACCTTAAAGGCTCATGGGCGATCGGGTGTAACAAGACCCTACAAAAATTCAATCAATATAATCACTTATAAATAACATTAGAAATTTCAATAATAACTATTATAAACAACAACTAAAACCAAGAAAATTATTTCATACCTTAGTCAATAGCTATGAACTAGTCGTAGCTGCAGCCACTCCATGATCGATGGACTGTCGAAGATGAGGAAGAGTCTCAAATGTGAAGAGCTGGATGTCATACAATACATGTTAAATGTAACATGAAACATGAAACATGAAATAAATATAATCAAATGAATTAAATTAACATGAAAAAAATGTACCTCTACGAAATGTGTATCGTGTCTAGGCTTAGAGTCCCTAGTGAATGTTGACGGTCTTATAAAGAACTGATGCACATGCATAATTTTTTTTGTCATTCCTTCATATGATTACTTAATAAATATATGTATTAATTGAAATGATTAAATTGATACATACCTTTGGACTCGTCGATGGGACAAAAAATGGGATCGGGGGATCGCTACTAAGGCCGTCAACACTCTGACCCTGAATTTTGAACAATGTCAATACATGCTATTTAATTAGTCATTCACTATACATATGAAATGTGATCAAATTAGTTTATTATAATTGTAATTTACTTGTGTGTCAATGCCAAATGTCTCACTTAGGAACTGATCAATGACTAGCCCATAATCTACACTATCTCTAGCATGACTGCCAAATGTGCATAAGAATCCGCATGATGTGCACATGTGACTATGACACACAGAAGGCTCATCCTCAACTAATGGACTCATGCAATGAATGAGGGCCTGCATCAAAGAATTAATAGTCCCTAGAGTGTTGGCCTCTACATGTTCCTTCACAACTGAAGGAATAGTCACATGCTCACCCTGTGGGTTAACCATAGGTGCCCTAGCTACCTTAGCATCATGACATGCCCCTAGCCTCTCAAATGATGACCCTCCACCTCTACCCTAAGATTCTAATATATCAAAATAATTTGGGATCTCCCTAAGGAAAAAATCACAATACAATTTATTTAAGAAATACATTGGGCTTCATGATTATTATAGGGAGAGGCATCAAAAACCATCCATCATCTATCCCAAAAATTATTTCTGATACCATCATGTATGTAGCAATGTATGGGGAACCATTTAGTTGTCTCTCTAATAGTATTTTATTCATCGGGCTTTCTAAACAATGCACAAATGCTACCTTTTGGTATTTCTTTTTTTCTTGCATCATGATATGATAATTTTTTTGCATAATATCTTTTTTGTTCATCCCTCTTAACTTGCCAAATATCGAACTGAGCACTAACAAAAGCTACGTGGGTCATAATAGACACGAGGGAGGATGCCAATTGAGCTCTCATTGGATTGGTTTGTCCACAAGCTTTCAACCTACCAATGAGTGCTTCTAATTCATTTTTGCCTCTTTCTATTTCATTTATTATGTTGTCTTGTGTGCCAAGAGGAGGCCTTCCAATCAATGCAAGTTGTGAAATTTCTTGTTCTTGTTGTGGAGGGTTTTGATTCTCATCTTGTTGAGGGTTTTGGTTTGGATCTTGTTGAGGGTTTTGGTTTTGATCTTGTTGGGGATTTTCTAGTTCATTATTCACATTTCTTGATAAGAAACCAATTGCAATGTAAATAAACAAACAAATTTAAAGAATTTTTTTTTAAAAACCTACAAAAAAATATAAAAACATATAAAAAAATGCAAAAAGAAGGCTAAACAACAAATGGCATGATCCCAATCTTGAATTTTGATGATTAGGAGGCATATTGACTAGGCGGGTGTTGAAAATCTTAGACTTGTTGAATTTGCATATGCACCATGAGGAGAGGAGGTTGCAAAATGAAGAAAAAATGAATGGGCTATGGGTTTGTAGCCCATTTTAAATAATTTTGGGTTTTGGAAAGCACGTATGTACTATAGTGCATACACACTATAGTGGGTACATGCTATGGCTCGGGATACCCAAGTGATAGGATGTGCGCACTATAGCACGTATGTGCTTTTTAAAGTTAGAAAAAAAAAAGGTGTTATCTTTTTCACTCCACAACGTGGTGTACTTACCCTAGAACAAAAAGCCTTAGAAAGTAAAAAGCATCAAGAAATGCTTAGGAGAGAACATAGGTAGAAGTAAGCACTTCAAGATATAAAGGACATTTTTCTAGATGCATTTAGATTGCTAAACCCTGAAGAGACCAAGCCACTAATAGAACAACTAACAGATATAGTGGAGAAGGTCAGTAATGGAGAGCTTCATACAAATGTAAAACTATTAGAATGGTTTGAAAAGAAGTTTCAGAGTAAGGTAAATGAGAAAATATCTAGTGAGATAGCACTACAACAAGTTGCATTGGCAATCGATGTTGAGCATGTAAAGAAGGTACTTGAGAATATATTTTCATTGTACAAAAAACTATGCAATCCTACACTCTTTATACAAGAGACTAGAAGTCACATTCTAAGCCTAGAAAGCCAAATATCTACATCAAGTGCAAGACTAACTACAAATCCAGCATAGAGCGAGATGCAGTTTAGGAAATTGCTTTAGACATACAATCAGTTTTCTATCTTAACAATAGATGAGGCTAACATTAGAGCCAAACTGACAAGAATTCCAGCTACCCTCACCCCACATATGGAGATAATGCACAAGGAGTTAGGCTATTATGAAACTCTACTGAAGAAAGACCCCTATCTTTCTACTTTAGATGGTCTAGTACACCTTGATGTTGAGCTTGCAATCCAAGCTAAGTCATTGGATTTTGCATGTGATAACTGGGATGCATCCCTAAGGATAATAATGTATGTCCATAAATTTTTTTTCACAACCACACCATAGGTGTATAGCCCATTTGACATTAGTGTCAAAAAGTGGGATAAATATTGTTGAGATAATGGGTGTTGCACACATTGCATAATATTGTTATTTTATTATGTTGTACCTAGATGGACGTGCAACATGTAAAGATTCCCATGTAATATTCTTGATGAGTTGTATTGTAACATTGTGATAATATTTTATGTAATTATTTAATATTGGGGAAAAGAATTAAATGCCCAATATTAAATGTGGGGTCAGTGGGTTACGTAGCACATGGTTTTAGCACATGGTTTATGTAATACCGCTGGGTGGTTTTGTGGGACTTGCTACTATATAAGCAGCCACAAGGGTAGTTGTTGGTGATAGAGTAAGAGTGACAAGGAGAAGACAAAAGGCAAGAGTTGAGCGGGACAAGGCTTGACAGGTTAGCCAAGGGAGTATTTGTGAAGGTTGAAAGCATGGCATGGGATGTGTGGATTCATGCTTGTTCACATAGTTTGCTCGGTTGTGGCTATGGCCATGAACGCTTCCATGGTTGTATGGCAATGGTATTTTTGCTGAATAATACATGGTGATGGATGCTTTTGGAGGCTGGGTTTTTTCCTCAATGAGGGTTTCCCAGGGTATATCTTGTGTCACATTTTATGGGTATGTTGTCTATTCTCTTGCATGTGGATTTTAATTTCGTGTTTATTTTAGATCTATTATGGGTTATGTGGAAATGGTTATATTCTTTCTTTGTTGCCAAGTTTCCTTACAAGTGGTATCAGAGCTATGGTTTTATTATTGTAACCCTAGATTGAATCCATGGGAATGCATGAGAGGATAAAAGAAAAGGGCAAGATATATGAATGATTTATTGCAGATCTAAGGGCTTTGGGTTTGTTGTTATGATGGGATGTTAAAAGATTTGGGCATGTGAAATTGTTAGAGAAAAAGATTTTTTTTCGGATGTTTCATTTAAATGAGGGTTTTTGGGGGGTAGCTTGCATAAATGACCTATTGGGTAAAAAAAGACCTCACCATTGGACCCGGGTCGATATTTCCATAAAATTTGATATATAATATGCCCTAGTTTGGCCATGTTAAGAGGAAATGAAAGAGTTTTTTGGTTTCAGCCCATGATGGCCGTCAAATTTAATCTCGTCGGAATTTTTCATCACTGAAAAAAATAAAAAATGAAAAATCGTACTGAAAATGGTAAAAAGATTGTCTTATTAAAATGACCATAACTTTCTCTCAGAATATTGGAATATAGAGTTCTTATAGGCGTTGGAAAGCTAATTCAGAGCACTACAACATGGCATAGGTTTGGTTCTATGATTTTAAAATTTTGTCAGCTTTTAAGAGCCCTAAAGACATATGTTCTTTATTTTGAGCACGGATTAGGGCATAACTTGGGCATACAGAGTCAAATTTTGGACTTCGAGTAGTCAACGAAAAGCTCTTGGAGAGATCTACACATTGGTTCAGATTTGGTGTAGGTTTGACATGATTTATTGTTGATATATTGATCTGAACAATTTATAGGTATATTTTGACTATGGTAACATTGCGAGTTATGGCATTGGAGGTTTAAGTTTTGATGTCATTGTATACTCAGTACATATTTCAGATTGGTCTCATGATGATATGGTTATCAATGTTTGGATTTGGATATGTATGATGACTTGTTGGATCTACAAGTTGTGCAGTGTTGTAAGCAGTCTATACTTACAAGTTGCATTTATAGCTTGGTTATGGGTTGTCTTTTCCCATTGATCTTTCATTATTGATGCATATTCAGATTGGTGGATTGGATTTGGGTTGTCTATGCCCTAAGTCACATGATTTACTATTTTCTTCATGTAGAAGGGATGAGATGTTGTTACCAAGTACAGTCATGGTGGAAGATTGTGGTTGACTATGCTGATAGGTTGGACATATTGAGAGCCAGATGCTCGGTTCATGGATGTGATCATGGTGTCATGGATCTTGGCATGACATTTTTGGTTATACAAGTACATCCTTGATGTTCATTAGCTTGGATTTCTAATTCAGTTATGGTGGTATATCTTCTTGGTTGAGGATCATGGTTATTTGGTTTTTCTTTTGAGGAGCTCATGATGTGCACTTTGATTTCTTTGATAGTTTGATGCCTTGGTTGATTCTCATGGTTAGAGGATGCTTTTTCATCATGATGTCATGGATAGCTTGGATACATGGTTTAGTGAGAGCTTGTGACAGTGATGGGGTGACAGTGCAGGATTAGTTCCTAGTTTGATTTATATCTTCTTGGTTTGGAGAGGATGGATTTTATGATGCCATAGGTGACTTGGTACCATAGTTGAGTGGGAGTTGTTGGCATTAATATATTTATTGAGTGTTTGCAGATGTTGGAGGTTTGTCTTAGATCCTATTGCTGCAGAAGCGTATTTGACATTTGCATGGTGCACTTGTTATCTTCATGGTGTGTGAAGATGGTTAGATCTTGAGGACTCATGGATTTCTTGGTTATCTTCATGGTATGTGGAGATGGTTCTTCCTGGTATGTGGAGACGGTTTTCTTCATGGTGTATGGAGATGGTTGCATCTTGAGGACTCATAGGGTTCTTGGCAAAGGTGTGGTTTATGCTTTTATTTGGCATGTTATCCTTGGTGTGAGGATGGTTTCATTATTATGTCATGGTATACTCTTGATACGTGTTTAGAGTTGTGACATGTTATGTTATGTTCATGTCGAGCATGTTATCTCTTTAGTTGAGATGGTAAGATCATGTTGTCATGTTTATGTTCCTGAGGCCATGGTTGGAACTTTGACATTGATCTTGGTTTAGTTTCTTGGTATTAAGTACACTGATCATGAGCTGGATAATTCATGATATTGCTATGTTGCATTTGGAGTTGGCATGGATTGATTGGTTACAGGGGCTCATGGATACTTAGAGATAGTGGTGATGTTGTTTTCTCTTGGATCAGAGAAGTATTTGTTGGGATGGTTGATGGTTTCAGCAGGAAGTCCAAGGGGCAGTCACCTGATATGGACTTGAGAGGAGATTGTTTTTAGATGAGTCTTGGTTGGAGACTTGGGCATCTTGATGAGCATTCTCATTCCCCACTCTTGGTCTACTGGGCGGTTTGCTACTTGAGAGGTATAGCCCATTTTTTCTCTTAGTTGCATTATATTTATGCTTGTCTTTCATGGATATGGACCTTGAGCTATGGTACATGAGTTAGTTTTGGAGGGTTCATTTGAGAGATGATTTAGCATTGGTTATCTCCATGTGCATATGTTGTTATGTTGGTTGAGTTTGGGAGATGGTTTTATTGGGCATATTCCTTGGATTAGGAATGGTTATTTCTTGGTTTAGGAATGGTTTATTGAGTTTGATCTTCTTGTGAGAGGCTTACATCCATGATTAGTTATAAGATATGGTTTGGGTGTTTTTGAGGCTTCTTGTTGGGGTTTTATGGAGGAGATCATACTTGCACATTTTACATCTAGAGGTGTGTGTAGAAGGACATGATACAGGTTATGATTTGCATGGTTTCTCTGGTCTTGGTTATCTTCTTAGATGTTCAATTTTGCCTACATTAAATTTGAGATTGGTTAGAGATTGTGATCACTAGTTTGTGCTCATGTATGTCATGTGAGAGATGACATGGTTATTTCTTTATCTCTTTCCTTTGTTGGTTGTGGAGAACTTGGAGACTATTGGAGACTTGTTATGAGAATTTTTCTTGCAGGATATTAGTTTATGTATTGTGGATGTCCTTGATACTACATGGATTCACTTCTTTGAGATGTGTTGAGTGGATTGATTATAGATTTGACATTATCTTTTGCAGTGGGAGCTTCTTGGTATATATGTGGCAAGTATTGCTCTTGAGGCTTGTCATTGTAGGTTATAGATTGGATATGTTGGTGATATGAGATTCACTTGTTATACCTTTGAGGTATGGATAGTTGGATGGGTTTGGCACTTGCTGTGGGTGCTATTTCAGCTATGGATATTTTGACAACTACAGATACATGTGATTACCTTTGGATCAGGTTTTTTGTGCTTGGAATTTTTGTTGGTACAAGATTTTATGATCTTCTAATGCAACAGGTTGGGTGGTTTTCTCTTTGGATGGCTTCTATGTATGTCCAGTGGTAGCGGTATAATAGGAGGTGAGATCATTCATGTTCGAGATTCTAGATACTTTGATTTTGTTGCGAGTACCAGGATGGAGCACTTGGTGTATTTTGATCCATGATGGTGGATATGCTAGGAGGGATTGTTCCCTTTTTCATTTATGTGGCTACAAATTGACCCTATGCAATGTATACAACAAGTGGGAGATTGTTGAGATAATGGGTGTTGCACACATTTCATAATATTGTTATTTTATTATTTTATTTTATTATGTTGTACCTAGATGGACGTGCAACATGTAAAGATTCCCATGTAATATTCTTGATGAGTTGTATTGTAACATTGTGATAACATTTTATGTAATTATTTAATATTGGGGAAAAGAATTAAATGCCCAATATTAAATGTGGGGTCAGTGGGTTACGTAGCACATGGTTTTAGCACATGGTTTATATAATACCACTAGGTGGTTTTGTGGGACTTGCTACTATATAAGCAGCCACAAGGGTAGTTGTTGGTGAGAGAGTAAGAGTGACAAGGAGAAGACAAAAGGCAAGAGTTGAGTGGGACAAGGCTTGACAGGTTAGCCAAGGGAGCATTTGTGAAGGTTGAAAGCATGGCATGGGATGTGTGGATTCATGCTTGTTCACATAGTTTGCTCGGTAGTGGCTATTGCCATGAAGGCTTCCATGGTTGTATGGCAATGGTATTTTTGCTGAATAATACATGGTGATGGATGCTTTTGGAGGCTGGGTTTTTCCCTCAATGAGGGTTTCCCAGGGTATATCTTGTGTCACATTTTATTGGTATGTTGTCTATTCTCTTGCATGTGGATTTTAATTTTGTGCTTATTTCAGATCTATTATGGGTTATGTGGAAATGGTTATATTATTTCTTTGTTGCCAAGTTTCCTTACAAATATAATATAGGGGAGTATGAACAAAAGGGAGAGAAATAAGAAAGGGGGAGCATAGCAACAAGGAGAATAAAATAGAGGAGAATAAGAACAAAGGGGGAGATATGCATTTTTGTGGGAGAAAGTAGCAAAAGGGATAGATATCAACTAAGAGAGAGCATATTAGATAAAAGAGTATTAGTAACACAATACATTGAAGTCAAAGTGCAACAACATAGACACATTTTACTTAGAGATTAGCACAAAATTTTGGATACAATATAAACATATTAACTTAGGAGGAGTTATCAAATTTTGAGGTATGTATAAGTTAGTGTAACATTTTGAAAATTTGAGATTTTGTATATAAGCTGAGTCATGGATATGTTATGCTCAAGAAATTAAGGATAATATTGTATATTCAAGTGATTTTGACACTCATGTTAAAGGGGGACATTGTTGATCTTAGATTGGTTTTTACAAGTGAGTGTCAAAAAAGTTAAGTCATTTACTTAGTTCATGTCAAACTAGTAATACATGCTGAGCACAACATGTAAATATTAGACCATGCCAAGTTGCAATGACTGTCAAGTCACTCATATTCCAAGTCACTCAATTGTTGAGCAGAACCATGCTGAGTGATTTAGGAGCTGAGTAAATAGTGGATGCCAAGAAATGTAGGTGACGATTCATAGTATAAGGATCAATGCATGCCAAGCATCAGAGACTCCATATGCCAAGTGACACAATTTTGACATATTAGTTTATAATGGCACAAACAACTATGTAAACCATTTTTGAGCTGACTTAAGATTGTATTTTGATATTTTGAAGATAAGGACTAATCTCTATTTGGATTCCCTATGTAATTACATATAGCCAATCAAAAAATGCGAAGGATTAAACAAAAACATGGATGAATCTCAGTCATAGATTCATACCTAAACCTAAGCCACCTAAGTCTTCTTAAGGAGGATGGAAACCCTAAACTATCTATGGATGAAGGTGAGTTGAAAGAGAAAACAAGATAGTTTACATGTAGAGCATTCAAGGTGACTTAGAAGTTATAAAGAAAGAGTGAATTGGAGAATTAGTTAGAGAAGAAAAAAGGATAAAGAAAAGGATACAACATTGATACATCTAATCATGAAGGATCAATATGACATTCTTTAGAGGTGATTTGTTATCAGGCAAGAAAGTGCCAACCACAAGATCTATGCTTAGACATTTTAATAGGTGATTTAAGTTAAATCTCTTAACTAGAGTAGTCCTAACAACCTATATGAAATCCATTAATAAGGTGCTTACTTAGTTGTAAGTTGAAGTCTTCTAACAAGGCACAATTCTAATAGGGTGTTGAAATCCTCTAACAAGGTGAGACTTAATAGTCTTCGTAAGCCTTTAACAACGAAAACCTTTCACAAGGTTTCATGGTCAAAGCATTGTAACCTTCATTGGATACACTTTATTACTACAGTAGTGAAGATTTGTGGGTGTTGTCCCCACCCCAGTTTTACCTTCTCACTTGGTGGGTTTCTTGGTAATCATATATGGTGTTAATTGTTTGAATGCTTACATGGTTATATGATTTAGATGTATATGCTATACATGTTAATTTAGTTTACTCATTGAATGCATGAGGTAGATGTATGGTAAAAATTTTATGGGTCCAAGTTTAAACTACTGATTCACCCCCTAGAAGATTACCTTTCCTCTTGTAATTCCATCACTATAGGCTTCACCTACCCTACAACATATGGATAAGGTGATTGTGATTAGAGATGAGCTAATTAGCATGATGTGTATTATTGAGGGTTTTAACCCTTATGATAGTGTTAGTTTGGACACTTTTATAGTGCTTTATCCTGTACTATCAATGGTAGTTTGCAATGGAGGGAGATAGATGAGATGATCTCAGTAGAGAGTGTGAAGAACATGTTCCCACATTATTGACCTTTGAAAAAGGTCAGAGGGTACCATGCTATGAGGTGTACTACTGCATTGGTGGTACCTTTCATGCATCCTCATTAGTTGGCCGTACATCACATATGGCCCTAAAAGGATTAGTTTGCCTTATATTTTTGCAAACAATTATTTGTAAAATTTCATCTACATCAAAAGGTTGATTACAATGATATCCTTATGCATGTTGGGTAGGGTCAAGGTAGGTTCTCAGATAAATTCACACACCCAAATGCTCCTATAGCTGTTAACAAATGGGCAATCATTAGTCCAAACCTTTTGGTGATGCCAAAATATTTGGAGTTAGCTATAGTTGGAGATAGAGTGGCAGATGATAAACATAGAGATGTGTACAAGAGAATTTCCACTATTACTACCCAAGTGCATGAGATGTCTTCTGGCCGAGTGCACAAATACATGACATGGTCATGATCTGCATCTACAAGTTGTTACACTACTGCATCATCTTCAGGTGATGATATGTATCATGAGGTTGACATCCCATCTCTAATATATTTCTTTGTGGAGTTTTCAATAGGCCATTTGATGGCTATAAGTACATGTTTTTCCACTGATCTACTTTCTATCTATCGAGCTATATAGTTGTTGACTAGACAACCACTTAGTGTGGTGCTATCATATGTGACTAGTATCATAAGAGGTACATCAAAGGCATAGGATGGTCAGAGGCAAGAGGACATATATGTTGTAGCTATAGCTCCACCACAGACCATAGTTGAGGAGGATGTAGCTCTCCTATTGAGGTAGGTTCTTACCCACCATAATGTTCATTGTTTACAGATATGCTAATGCATCCTATACTTGACATCAGAGAGGTGACCTTTAGTGATAGAGACTTGAGTGAGATAGGTAGGCATATATTTGTGATGATGATGGCATATGGGGACTTGCAAACACCTATGCATCCTATGCAACAGGAGACATAGGTAGAACTTTACAAACATGTCTATCTAATTGGACCTATAGATCTTATATTTAAAACTTTAGTAAAGTATAACTTGTGACATTTTTTTTCTTCTATTACATTCAGACTACATCTGAAGCTCATGAGGGTGGAGATGGATAGAAAGCTATTGAACCTAATCATCCCAAGTCACAAGTAAATTTAATTGTACATATGTTATTATTTATTGAATTTATACACATGCTCATGATACATTTGTTCTTATATTGGATGCATGGTTTGCGTTCTCATCTCAGTTGATCACATCGTCAAGTTTGACGTGATTATGTTTGATATTTATAAATGCCATATACATGATTTTTGATATTGATTTATGATTATATCATTTAGATTTATAACTATGGGACATTTTACATTCAAAGCATCCTCATATTTGACATATTTCATATTAGCATGGGTTATTTGACCATTTGCATTTATAGTAGACATATATGATATTTTGATGAGTTATGTGACCATTTACATTTATAGTTGACATATTTTATTTTTCATGACTTATGTAACCATTTACATTTATAGTTGACATATTTGATATTTTCATGAGCTACGTGAACATTTACATTTATGGTTGACATATATGATTTTTTCATGACTTATGTGACCATGTTTATATGTAGTTGATATATTTCATATTTATATTTATAGAATATCTTCTACATAAATTTGGAAACATATTTTTGAAGTATCTGCTACATTATTTTTTAAATAATTGTTAATGTGTAATAAATTTATGTGTTCTATAAATTAATGAAAATATGTGTAACACAATTTTCTAGGTGTGTTGTAAAAGTGTATGGTAAATGTACATGTAAATTTAGAAATAAATACATTATCTTTTAGATAATTGTAAATGTGTAACAAATTTATGTGTTCAATAATTTATTACTTATTTTTATTGGTAAATGGTCAAAGTCTTATATTGTATTAGATAAAATAATAAATTATTACAAGTTTCTCTGTTCTGATGGGTACTGGTAAGAAAGAATGAAGTAAAAAAATGTCTAGTCTAGCCCAGGACCAAAGTCCTTTATTATAAATGAAATAAAAGGGGCATACCCCAGTAAGAAAGAAGATCAAAGATTCTTTATTATATTCTGCATCAAAGTTATGCTACAAATAATTTTTTAGAGAGGACCTAGAGGAATGCTACCTTTGATTAGGAGGAGGAGACCTATTTAAATAGGAAACAACATAGGTTAACCACCAAAAAATGTTAATTGTTAATCTTTAAAATTATTAAAGGCCAATATAAAATAATCTTATGAGGGAAGATGCTACCAAAAAAACTAGTCTGATCAGAGGGGTGAACTATAGGTTAGAGAAAAATTAAACAAAGTAATAATCCTATCACATAAGTCTATTTTATGGATAATATGAAGTTAATTGAAGATTATGTGATAATTACATTTACTTAGATTTAGAATATTCTTATTACTAGTAATTATATTTGTAATAGTGGTTTTGTTATAATGCTTCAACAGATTCCTTTTTAGCCTCTAAAATCTTTTAAAATTATTTACTAATCTTATATGACCAAATCAAATTCATCCTTGTTTCATGAAAATTTAGGAATTTAAATGAGTGAATAATCATTGAAATATAGATGAAAGATGGGGAAAGGGTTCAAAATGATATGAGGATAAATCGAATTAAAAAACCCAAAGCAGGCAGAATAGACAAAACCATCTAAGAGCCATAAACAGATCCATTGAATTTCAAGATGAGATGATCTTAATAAGGGTATTATATTAATATGAATAGATTATATATATGATACCTTTACAAATAGTGATAAATACTAAATAGGCCTGGATAATATAATTTTTCTAGCTACCTAAGAAAATGCAGCAAGTCAACACCTACCCTACTTCTTAACTTTATAGATTTTATAAGTTGCCTAGGGAAAATGCAGCCAAGCCAAAACGTAAAAGACCTTAAGCTAATTAAAGTAATATCAACCCATATCTATAAGGGGGATGGGAGAAAAGACCAAAGTAGAAATGAGGGTTTCACCTAAGATCCTAATTATGCTTCTTGATTCTGCTTCTTGAAGAGCATAATGATCTTTGAGGCTTCATGGAAACTTTTTGCCCTAGAACCAGGTGGGAATTCAAAGGTAGTCCTCATTGTGCTTAATCTATCATAGTTGGGTAGGAAAAGATCAACCACTTCTAGGTTAGAGAGATCCACTTTTGAGTGAATGTACGCATTGAAAGCCTATAGGTAATTAGTGAGCCATTCTCTTGTTGGGTCCTCTTTAATGCCTCTCCATCACAGTAGGAATTGGCTGCTAGCCTCCATCCTTGGCCATTCTCTGAAGAAGAGAATATTGTCTCTAATTACCAAGTAGGGATGTTTAGGTATTTTAGTGAGTTCAGTGCTACCTAAATGGTGCTCCATGTAAGCTTCAGCCAATAGGATTTTGAGTTTATCATTAATGTTGAAAACTACTTCCTCCAAACCTATCAACTAGCTCAAGTCAAAAATGTTATAGCTTAGTCTGATAATGTCCCATTTTTCTACTTCAGCCCTAGCTAGGCATCCTATCCATAACCCCAGAATATCACTATTAGTATGCCACATATAATCATAGTTAAAAATCCCTTTCCCCAAGACCCTATTGACTACAACTCTACTTATGTCATTAATAGGTCAAAACAATCGGTTCCATCTTTCCAGTTTAACAAAACCACAAAGGGCCATGGTTCTATTTTCAAAGGCATGAAACAAGTAGATGTTAGTATCCATAGTGGGGGGAAACATAGAGTCGTTAAGTGAAAAAAAGGGGGGTAATATGATGAAACCAAAATTTGACTAGAGTTAATATAATAGCAGTGGGGGGTCTAGAATGATGAAGGTGATGTAATCAACTTGCTTTGAATGATAATTCTCCTATCAAAATCATAACTAAAGTGATATTTTAATTCATGATATCCATGTGAGGCTGATTTTATGTGTTCATAGATACATGAACCAAGATTTGCACCATTATGGGAAATCATGAAACCAAGTGTCGATTTGAATGACCCTAGTGAATATCACTATGTATAATATTCATGAAATAGTGATGATTAAATGTTAATATGTGTTCTCTATATGTGCCTATGTTTGGTAATTTATCTACTTCAGTATTGCCTTCTCTAAATATATGCGAGAATCTAACTTCCTCAAATCCTTCTAGTAGTTTTAATGTTGCTTCCAATTGGGAGTTTAATATCTAGTTTGGAGTTCTCCCTTTTCTAAGTGCATTTAGGAAAATTTGTGAGTCTCCTTTGATTATAATTTTCTTAATTCTTAGATTGATACAAATTTTTAGTCCTTCTTGTACTGCTTCTAGTTCTGCCATCTTATTTGAAATAACTCCCAAAGGTTTTTCTCTTTTTGCTAACTAGTTCCCCATTTCTTCCCTAACTATGCATCCTATTCTTGCCTTGCTAGGTGTTAGTACCCAAGGCGGTCTCAGTTTTAAAACTTTCAATTTCAGAGGTTGAACCTCTTTGAACCACTTCGAACTGAAATTCAAAGTAGTTCAAAGTAGTTTGACAGTCCAAATCAGTTCAATAGTTCAATAGTTTGAAATGGCTCGAAGCAGAATGCCTTGCAGGTTCATGGTCTATTCTGAGAAGATTACATATGTTGTTCAATGATCTAGGTTTGGTGATTCATTTTCAATTTAGATATATAGTCTGTCAAGGCGCAAATATTCAATGGCTTAAAGATTCAAAGTGGTTCAAAAATTTTAATATGCAGATTCAAAGACAGGTTTCAGATTCAATGTCTTCAAGATCTATGATCTGGTGCAAAGGTGTAAGGACCATTTAGTTTAGGTTCAAATGACTTCACAAAAAGCTTCAAAGGTTCAAGTTTAAAAAATCTAGCTCCAAGTTCCAATTTCAAAACCAATTTTCAAAGTTCAGAGCAGAAGTTCAGGGGTCATAGTTTGGAGACATTCCTTAGCTAGAGAACAAAATATCATCACAGTGGAGCTTCAAAGTTCTCTTCAGTGGTTTAGAGGTTGTTCAATTTGTTTAAAGTCACAATTTTAGGATTTAGTTTGGGTGTTTGGTGACATTATTGTCAAATTGTAATTGTGGAGACATTTGATTAAGGATGATCCATTCATAAAAAGAGAAAAGATGAAAGGCAATTGGACTTCATTTTGGGGATTTAACTTTAAACATGAAGAGAAGTTTGCTTTTTGGATTAACTTTAGAAGTTCAAGAGAGTTCTGGTCCATACTAACTCAAAAGTAATATATGTTCTAAAAGGTTCAAAGACTAGGGTCCATAAAATTTGGGCTAAAATTTAGATAGCTAAGTTCAAATTCAATTCAAGAAAATTATAGAGCATTACTTCTTCAAATAGAGAAGTCTTCATTTGTGGACATCTTCAACTTAAAATCGAGATGCAAATTTGAAAAAGTGCAATGCATGTGATTTATGATGAATTTGAAAGCTATATGGTTAAATGGGAATTTTAACCTATGATTAATTTGAAGCTACCTTGGATGTGTGTCAGAAAGCTATTCAAATCAACCATAATCTATTCAAAACATTGACAGGCGAACAAGGAGGAGGAAAACATGAGCTAGCCCGAACCGCTTTCAATGTTAACATTACATGCAGATTGTTCGATAGAACACTATAGTTTTTTATTGTAATGAGGATTGGCAGATGTCTATATCAATGCAAGTTATTATTAAAGCTATCACCAAGCACATAAATTTTGGCCCCTAATTCAAATCATTCCTCATCGATTGCTCCAGATTGCTAAATTGATAGGTATCAACATATATATAAGGGTAGAATGGTTATCTAAGTGCTAATGCGTAGAGGGACTGAGAATTGGGTTAGAGAATGTCATATCAAATCTTAAATCACGCTAGTACCATGAATGAAGAATGGATGTAAATAGGTGCCAAGAACATAATCCTCAATAGGCATAGTGCAAGCTCTGATCTTCAAAGAGTCATACGAGCATAAAGATGCAATATTAAGATGCCTTTCCAAAGAACAAAATATTTTTGCGATACTTGACATCTGTGACTCATCATCTCAATCGAAACTATGATCTATGCATTGTCCACTGCAAGAGTAAAGAGCAAAGGATACCAAGACTACATCATTTTGGCAAGCCATTGACAACTCCACAATTAAAATGGATGTCTACATTTTATTCCAGAGTCACATCTCAAACCAGAATTATGAGACCATAATACTCTTCATGGTGATCGTGATAAGTCCCATACAATTTCAACTAAAACTTTCTGAGAAAGACAAACCCAAGGCTACAGAATTAAAACTTGGGGATGCTATTGTGCATCATGAACAAGTATTACATGGATTAGATGGAAACTACAAAAATTCTAGTTGGAGAAGAGCAAAAGATATTATAATGCTTTAATAGACATTATATTATCTCTATTTGATAATATTACTCAAGGATCAAGAGAGATGTGGCAAGAGGAGAAGTATGATGTCAATAAATAATGACATGTGGAGCCTCCTTTTTAAGTAAGTGTTATTTCTTAACAGAGCGCAAAAACAAACGAAACTTTTCATTCCAAATAAAAGAAACTTAATGATTTAAAAAGAATCATGATAGATGTTTAATGATCAATTAAATGTTAGGCACATATGCAAGAATTGGGGGGAAAGAGGTATATGGAAAGACACGGGACAAAACAGGAAGGAGGTGGTAGAAAATCTTTCAAGAATTAGTTATGAAACTGAAAAGTCACGGGAAGGAGAAAGTTTAAATAAGCCAGTGGCAGAGAGAACAAGGGGAGTTTTTTTGAGTTTTGGCTGGGAGACTTTGAGCTACAGCAAACAAAGGCTGTGGATATAGGAGGTTCCACTTCTTTGGGGCTAGAGACTTTGATGCTGCCGAATAGAGGAGTTGAGCTGGGGGGTTTTATAATTCTTTCCTTAAGGGAGATTTTATGCTGCCACAAGGGGAGGGTAGAAGGTTAGAGTTTTAGATAGGTATATATTGTAAAGGTAGTAATTGATAGATATTGTATGGATGTTTTAGTTTTTGAATGACTTTGTGCATGCAAAAATTCAATATCTGTATATGTATCATCTTGAATTTAGCTTAGAGACTTTGTGTTTGGGCCTATTGAATCGGCATTACTTTGTGAATTCTGATTTATTAGTTTAGGGTATTTCATTACTGTCCTTACTACAAATAAGTGTTATTATTTATTTCTATAGATCAGTTTAATTTTCTCTTTGTTGTTAGAAATAGTCTATACCTCACGATCCAAGAATCTGTGAGAGATCCTTTTTGTACTTTCAAGTAAAAGTGAAAGATATTTAAATTCATTGATTATTTCATACAGGGAGCTGTACCCGGTAAAATTTAGAGGAATATTATCAACCCCATGATAACCTATCCAACTATTAGTGCTGATTCATCTTCTCATTTGGGCATTTAGGGTTATATTTGTATGTATTTTCTTGAAGGACTATCTGTTCTCTAACACTAGGATTGCCTCTAGAGGCCCCATCAAAATTCAGTTTCTTCCAACCTTTCGATGGTGCTTACCATTTACATTCTTTTTTAGTTGTACTATTTTTCTTCTTATATGTGAGGGGTAGATTGATTAGAAGTTTCTAGTGTTTTTAAATTTTTGTGTTCCACTCTGTAAATGATCCTTCTTCTATCATCTTCTTCCTTATGTCATTATTTATTACCTCCACTATATTGGCCTTGATTTTATTGTAGAGTGATTGTATGTTTAGTTATTTGTCTTTAAAGATTCATTTGTTTCTTTCTTTCCATATCTCCTAAGCTAGAATTTATGGAGTAATGCTCTAGAGTTTTCCATATACTTTCTTGTCTATGTTTTTTGGCCATCCTATTAATTGATCTTGTCATTTTTTTGGTAGATAGGCTATCCAATTAAGTTTTGACTTGAGCCATATCCAATATTCCTTCACAAACTTTCATTTGTATAGAAGATTCTATGCTGTTTCTGATTTTTCTTTGTAGAGAGTACATCTTGGTGGGCCTTCAAATCCTATTTTTCTAATTCTGTCTATTGTAAGGATTTTATTTTGAGTGGCTACCCATAGGAAGATGCTAGCTTGGGAAGCCCTGTTGGACCCCAATATAGGTTCATCAGGATGTTTAATATTTTCCATCTCTTTGAATTAGTAATTTGTTTATATCTTTCTTTTACTTTATAACATCCATCTTTAGATGCTTCCCAGATAAGTCTACCCTCCCTATTTCTAACTTTAATCGGTTGATCTTTCAAAATGTTTTCTAGGGTTTCTTGATTTGTCTATTTAAGACCACAACCAGCTAAGAATTTCTATTCCCAAGAGGTTTCTTCTTTGCTTTGGCATACTTTAATATAATCTTTAACTTTAGAACCCTAGATAGTCTTTAAGTGAGTTTTAGCATTATGAGTTATATCAGGGGGATATCCATTCCAAGAGTCTTCCCAAAATAATGCTTTATCACCTTCCCCAATATCCCATGTTATATATTTGGTTATGAGGGGATGACACTTCATTAGAAAATTCCAAGCTGTCAAACCTCTGGTAGGGTTCCTAGTTCTAAATAGTGAGGTGCTATCAAATGCATTAAGATATTTCTTATATAGGATTCTAGCCCATTTGTTTTGTCTTTCTTGATATATTCTCCATAGTTTTTTTTCTCCTAATGCTTCAGTCTACCATTCTAGGCTTTTAATTCCTATTCTTCCTTCTTCTTTAGGCCTACATATTTTTTTCCATCTGATTAATGCTAACTTCATTTTATCTTCTAGGCCATTCTAGAAGAAATCTTTGAATTTCTTTTCAATTTTTTGATTTATGTTCTTAGGTAGTTGTAAGCATGAGAGTTGATAAATAGGTATAGCTGATAACATGACTTTCATTTTTTTTTTTCCTAGCCTTAGTCAACCATTTCTTTTTCCAAGCTTTTTTCTAGTTGTCTATTCTTCACAAAGTTTTCTCCCATCCTTGATTATTTTTGTTTCCTTTTTCTAAATATATTCCTAGATATTTAAAGGGGAAGGTGCCCTTTTTAAATCCTAGTTTGTTGCATATGTAGTCTTCTTTGTGTACTGTAGTGTTTAAGAAAAAGATTTATGATTTTTCAACCTTGATTTTTTGACTAGATTCTTTTGTGTAATTGTTCAAAATTATTTTGAAATGGTCTATCTCTTTCTTAGTACTTTCTTTAACTAGAATTGTATCATTCATGAATTGCTAGTGAGTGGTATTTTCCACATTTTTGGTAACCTTTACTCCTTTAATTTTATTTTGAAGTTGCATAGTTTTGATTGCTCTTCCAAAGAATTCAGTCATGATGATAAAAAGGAAAGGGGAAATTGGATCTCCTTGTTGGAGTCTGTTAGGATAAACCACATACATAAATAAAAACTACATGCAAATATAACCAATAACAAAAAATAATAGAACACACAGAAATGAACACAAGGCACCAAGATTTAACGTAGTTCACCCAATCCCTGGGCTACATCCACCAAACAGCAAGTCTGATCTTATTACAATCTAGTGATAACAACCTTATTACAATCCATAATCCCTTACAACTCAATACTGTCGTAAGAACCAATTTCGCATCACAACACATAATGAAAAATACCCAACCCTAAGCCCTTTTATACAAGTATTAAACTACTTTAGGGTTATAACATGTCAGCCATATGTCAGCCATAATATGTTAGCTACCATGTCGGCCACGGCCCAAAAAAAAATTTCGGGGCGATGCCCCAAACCCCACTATTTATGAAGTATGTACAGTACTTTCCTGATTAGTCACCACAATCTAACAAAGTCGCCTAGATATACTAAAGAATCCTTCTCAGGTTCCATTGATAAGGAGTGAAATTTTTGGGATGGAGATGCATTGAAAAAGGATGTTTTTCCATTGTTTCATGAAACCAAAAGCTTTGAGAGTTTTACATAGGAATCTCTAGTCTACTTTATCATAAGCTTTTTGCATATGTAATTTTAATAGCATACAAACTTCTTTATTTTTGTTTGCTAAGTGAACCATTTCTTGAATGATTGAGATACCATCTAGGATAAATCTCCTAGGTACAAATCCTATTTGTTCTTCTGATATTAATTTATAGAGTAGTTTCTTGAGACAGAAAGCTAACATTTTAGAAAATACTTTGTAGATAATGTTGCATTCTGCAATTGGTTTGAAGTCTCTTTGTTCTTCACACTTGCTTTTCTTGGGTATTAGAGTCAAGAAGGTGTGGTTGATGTTTGCTAACAAGTTTCCTCCATTCCTAGAAGCTTCCATAGCTTTCCATAAATCTTCACCTATTATCTCTCTACATTTCTAGAAGAAGAAGGCTTGAAATCCATCAGGTCCAAGTGATTTTTGTATCTTAGATTGGTTTTGACACTTGAGTGTCAACCCACTTAAGTCATTTACTAAGTTCATGCTAAACTAGTAATGCATGTCGAGTATGATATGTAAATACATGACTACACTAAGTTGCAATGAGTGTCGAGTCACTCATGTGCCAATTCACTCAAGTACTAAGCAGACAATACATGTCGAGTGATTCAAGTGCCAAGCAAATAGTAGATGCTAAGCAGTTTAGGTGTCGAGTCAGAAAAAGAATTACAGTATGTGTTGAGCATCAATAAATTCAAGTGTTGAGAATCATAGATTGGATGTATATTTGTTTGTGATTGTAGAAGGAACTATTTAAACCATTTTTAGCTGACCTAATTATAGAATATGATATTTTGAAGATAAGAATGAATCTGTATGTGGATTCCCTATGCAATTACATCTAGCCAATAAAAAAGAAGAAGGATTAAGCAACAAAAAGGATGAATCTCAACTGTAGATTCATACCTAACCCTAAGTCTTCTAGTCTTCTTAAGGAGGATGAAACCCTAAACTTCATAAAGATCATGTAAGGAATTGAAGGAGGAGAATAGTGAAGTTTACATGTGAAAAGTAGAGAATTCATGAAGACTTAGAAGATATAGAGAGCAGATTGTAGAATTAGTTTGAGAAGAACAAGGATAGAGAATACAACATTGACATACCAAATTGGAGAGGATCAAGAAGAACACTATACAGATTTGATCTTTAATCAGGCTACCAAAGCTAATCACAAGATCTATGTTGAAACATCCTAATAGGTGATTTTAGTTAAATCTCATAGGCGGAGTAGTCCTAATAGACTGTTTTAAATCCTTTAATAAGTTGACATTCCAAGTGGATTTTTTGAAAGTCCTTTAGCCAGGCACACTTCTAACAGGGTGTTGAAATCCTCTAACAAGGTGAGACTTAATAGTCCTTATAAGCCTTTAATAGGGAAGGCCTTTCATAGGGAAAATCATGTATCATGTTCAACACTTTGTACCCACAATTGGTGACACTTTATTGCTATAGTAGTGAAAAACTGTGGGTGTCATCCCCACCCTAATTTTTCCTTCTCATTTGGAGGGTTTGTGGGTAATCATATCAAGTGTCAAGTGCATGTGCATTTACATGTTTGGATGCATTTACTTTACATGTTATTTATAGTTTAGATATCATATGTATCTAATGAAGTATTAGAGCTAAGTTCTTAGAAGAAGAAGCTTTGTAGCCTAGAGGAAAGATCTTGAAATGGAAGTCTATGAGTTGGGAAAGACCATTGAGAACTAGGAAATTGAGATACATCTCATACTACATCAACTAAATGAAGTTAGAGATGCTTTGAGGAGTTCCCTAAAGAGAAGGAAAGAGATTGCTATAGAAAAAAAATGACACACAATACAAAGAGATTGACATGACAAAGCTATTTGTAGATGGTAACTCAAGTGAATTTGATGCAGCAATTGCAGATCCAATGAAAAAGAATAGAACACAAGTTGAACAGATCATAAATCTCAAGTTGGAGCAAGAATCACAAGCTATAATACTATGTGAGGTGATCGAACAAAGAAGAAATCTATAGAAGATAGGGCCATGAATGAAGAAGACAAAAGAATTTTGGCAAATAGATTGGAAAAAAAGTCAATACAACTATCTAGGATCTCAAACATGCAATTAGATACCTTAAGCCAAATAATGAATGCTCATCATGAATTGAATGTCAAGGACATTGAAATAACTTCTCTAATGTTGTAGAATGAACAACTGTAGAATGACCTAAAAAGAGAAAAGGAATTTGCTAAAAGTTTCTACAAGCCAAATGAAGCCATCAAGTACTTTGAGAAACTACTAAAATCCCCTAGATCCAATAGAAATACATCAAGATTGGACTACACAAGCACTAAAGAAGGAGAATCATCCAAAGCTGTTTAGGAAATGAACAATAAAGGTAAGAACTCCAAACCTAATTGTCATAGTTGTGATAATAAAGGACATACAACTAAAAATGTGGAGGAGCAAGAATGCAAATTAGAATGCTAAGCCTAAGAACATGACTCAGTTCCACAAGTGCAACAAACAAGGTCATTAGGCACATTAATGCAGAACTAGAACCTTGCATGCAACAAAATTTGAAGGACACTGCTACAATTGTCAAAAGTATGGACATAGAGCCTTTGAATGTAGATCCAAGTCCACATAGTCATTAAGCAAGCCAACAAAGGTAAGAAGCTATGAAAAATCCTATAGCTGGGATTACAATACAAGATATAGTTGTCACTATTGTCAGGAATATGGACATCTACCTAAAAACTACATTAGGACTCACTTCAGTGGTAACCACAAGAGATGGTTGAATTAAACCACATGCTTTAGCTGTCACAAGATCGGTCACATCAGTAAGCATTGTCGAACTACGTCTAAGGCACCAAGTTGTGAATTTGATAAAGCTAAAGGCAAGGCAAATGTTGAACACATTAGGAATGAGATGAACAAGATATGGAAGAAGAAATATGTTGGCAGTACATTAAATGGATAAGGGATCACTTCACCTAATGGGTCAAGTGGTCACACTTTATCAAACTGATCAAACAAGAGATGTGTGGGACTGATACTTAAAATGTGTTGCATTATACATCAATTCCAAAAGAAATTAGCACTAAAATGATTGCATTAGCATGAATTAAGATGCTAGAAGTTGTGGAAAATTCAAGGTTAAATCTTCAAGTTTTCATGTTGTCAAGCATGAAAAGTCTTTTGTGTATGCTAAGTGAAAAACTAGTTAATGCCTAGCTGCTAGTCAAAGACAATTAGAGCTGAGTCTATAGTAGCTACTGAGTGAAGGAAGTCTTTATAGATGTCGAGTGAATCTAAAATCTTGTTGATGTCGAGTTTATAGCTATGCAAGTACCAAGCATTAAATGCAATGTTTTGAATGGTATAAGGTCAGTTTTCACCTATTTTTCATCAGAATGAATTCAAAGCAAGAAAGAGCATAGCAAAGAGGTGATTCACAAACCAATTCAAAGAATTTACAAGGATTCTGGCAATGATCAAGCACCAATTCATCAAATTTTAAAGGCATTCTTCATAAGCCGAATTGTGCAATTTAAATTTGATAAATCGTAGTTTGACAAAATGGCCTCTAGTTCAAAGAATGCAAAGCAGAAAGAAGTTGTTGAGGTTCAATTAGTTAGCAATGAGGTTAAACAACCCAATTTCAAGGCCATCCTAGAAATTTCTTATAAACAAGATCCATTAGGCACATTATCCATGATTCTCCCTAAATTCATAATGGTACAAGATGTGACAAAATGTTACAACTATAATGTAGGAAGCATAGGTGATGTTGGTGTTTGAAAATGCTGGAGGGTTTTCAATTATTCCACTGAGAAAGTGACACATCTAGGGGCAACTAACCCCCATTTTCAACATGCCATTTCTGACAATAGGCCAACTATAAGGCATGACCCTTCCTTTACTTCAAGCTCTGCTAAACCTAGGCAGGTGGACCTGAGATTCAAATGATGCCGTGCTTGTGCAAAACATATCCATGAATCTATTAAGTAGATGAAACCCCTATATCTCCTAGTAACTCATGAAATGACACAAATCTACAGTAGCAAATTCCAAATCTAGAATATTCACAAGCTGAGTGAGGGTATAACATTTAGGTCCTTTAACATAAAATGTAAAGATGACTTTGATTTTGATTTTATGTGGGTGGGGAAAGCAGATGAAAACCATGCGTAGATAGCAACTTAATGACCCTATATCTGAACAGTGTCTGATCCATTGGGGAATTTCATGAATCTCCCTCATGCATTTTGATAGCTGATACTTATTCATATATTCAGATATATGATCTATCCATTAACCTTGCCAATAGACATCAATTCTCATTTCAAATTTCATTCTTACCTGATATCCTTCTCAATAAACCTGCAACCCTGTTGAATCTCTGAAGCATTTACACAATTGCTTGAATCATTAGCAACAATGAAACAACATACAACCTTAAGGGACTGTAACTATGACCTAGGCTCTTTGTTCAAAGATCATAGAACATCACAGCTCAATTGAGAATGGAGACAAGATTTAACATGAAACTCAACCCTTGCTATTCTTTTTATTAATTTTCTTGAAATAATACATGAAAATGCATGAAATTAAGTCACAAATCACCTAATAAACCAAATTATATAATAACATATGCTGTCATACAAGAGAGAAAATGACAAGAATGAAAAATTGATGGGATGGGAAGGGGGCATCATAGCCAAAACATAGCTTCATGGTTTGGAACCAGCACATCCCAGGTCTTCCACTCAGACTTCATCAATTCAAAGGCCAATTCTACTAATTTCCCTCATTCCAAAGACTTTCCAAAATTTTCAACCCTGACAAAAGAGAAGAAGAAAGCATAAATAGAGAGGAAGCAATTCTCAAATTTGATATGCAACTAAAATGTGTCCCTTCAGAATTTCCTCCTAACAAGATCAAAAACCTCTTTCTAACAGAAAATCAAATCCCACAATTCTGGCTCTTAGAAGCATAAAGAAAATCAGATATTTGGTGATGAGAATGCAACTGATTTTTGATGTTAAAAAGTGTCACCAAGTAAAAGTAAAAATTTGTTCAATATGACTTCAAGAAACCAATAGAACATTTAAGAATTGATTTTCTTCATTTTCAGGCTTCAAAAGATTCTCAAAACTGCCTTGTAATTGATTCAAATACTCAAAGATCAAATTTTCTTGTTCCACTGAGAAAACCTTGGGGATCAAAAAATGGCTTATAGCTTGAATAAAGAAGCACTTATGCAAAAAAAAACTCCAAGTTCAAAAAATTTAGATTCTCCCAGTTCCGTCAGTATACTGCACTACCTATTTCTGATAAAAAAAAACACCCCTATTATGGCAGTTTGAAAAATAGGCCTCTGGATTGAACATTGGCATTGAAAATGAAAAATATTAAAAGGTATATAGTTGGACTATATAAAAATTCAAAATATTTCACATTTTTCACTTTATACTTGTTCCTCTCTGAATTTTCATTTTATATTCCTCTCTTTCAATCCGAGGACACCATGTGTCAATCTGCTGTTGACTGTGCAACACTTGAAACCATTTTTTAATTAATTAATTAATACATTAATTAATTCCTTAAAATTCATCATTCATCTCCCATAGCATTAGAGGCATGCAAATTTTCCTTTACACTCTTACGAGATGAATCTCCTTTATGCCTTTATGACCTCAGCATAAGCTCATGACCCTTTCTGATCTCTAATCCTACCTTTATGCTACCTTTGAATCATAACACCGAGAAGCTTTGTAAACTTGCCTTACATTCTCATGAGCTGGGCCTTTACGCTCACATGGTGAAGTTCCCTTTATGTTCTTATAGCCTTGGACATAGCACCAGAGAGGCTCAAAATTTCTTTCATGCTCGTCCATGCTTTGACGAGCCGAGTGGAGCAGCATAGAACTCTAAAATCTGACTACAGACATATGCTTGAAACCTTTGCGTACCATCGAGAACCTTTAATTTTCCACTTTCGCTCATACCTGAGCATAAGACTAAAGGGCCTTTGAAAAGTGCTTCAGGATCTTACAGGAGCTTGGGTTACAACTCATCGGGCACCAAAATATATTGGCCTTGAACCCGCGGGCCCTACACTCAAGGCCGCAGCTTCAAAAGTCATGTGTCTTTTATGACACAATGCTTATGGTGCATGATAGTATTTAAACACATCAAAATCTACCTCCTCCCAAATGTGGGATAAACATATCAAACATATCTTCCGCTACGTGCTTTGTTCTTCGCACTTTTGTGTTGAGGGTGGCTTATTGTATGCTGCGTGGGTCATTACCTGCATTTTCCTTTTTACTCCCTGGCCACTGTCCCTTTCATGCATGGGAACCTCTCAATGAGGTGGGTTTATTTTGTGTGCATCCTTGCTGCTGGGCGACTTGATCTATTCCTATATGGTGTAAGGAGACAAGCATATCCCATGAAAACTCACTTAGCTCAATATCCAATGGAACAGTTTTTCCAGGTCTTTCCATGCATGAGTTTCCCTTCAAATGACATCTCTCTTCTTTATTTGGCATGGAGAGTTTTTTCTTTGGCTTCTTTCCTATGCGTGAAATGCTCTTTCCCGTGACTTCTTTGTCCCTTGGTGGCTTTTTCTTACATTATTGTAGGTTACTCAGTTTCTTGCAGGGTTGCTGTTGTTTGAGCTTTGATGGCATGGATTTCATCTTAAAAGGCGTGAAGTCCCTTTTGGTTCTAGCTGGCGCTGACCTTTGGATCTGCTCTGAATGGCTTTCTTTTATTGTTTAATATTGACTTGAGCTTCAAAATGCGCCTACCTCCTACGCTTTGATGGCTTCTTCTCCTTTTAATGTCCTGGCCTAATTTTTTGATGTGCTTTATCCACAAAATTAATAGCAATACTCCACACTTCACCAGTTACATATTCACTCCTTTTCATTGCATGTGGCTCTGCTATTTGCACCATATCTATGGTCCATTGGATAAAATCTTCACCTGACAGTATATCTTCATACAATCCTGCAAGAATATTGGCTCCTTAGTTTTGAAAATTCTCTGCAAACGTTTCTCAGAGATTCTCCTGATGAAACACAATTTTGTTGTCAATTTTGATGTTGCATGAGGGTAAAGTTTGCTTCACATTTCCTTCCTTTTCCTTACCTAAAATTTTTTTGACCCCCATTGAAATCACCACCTCAATGCACTCAGAGCCCTTTCTACCCAACTCATGGCCAACTTAGATGCTATAATAGATGTTAAATTTGAGTGTCTTTTCAGGTGTTAGTATGCATCATGTATTTGTAGTAAACTCTGAAACTATTTTTGATGTAGGTCTGGTTGTCTTCAAAACATGCAGGTAGAAAACAAAATTCTTAACATATATTATCAACTCACTGAAGTCAGTCGGACCCCACAGTGGGTGCGGCTAAAAAATTTCATTTTTGCACGACTGACACCTCAAACTAATCTATTAAGATCTTCAAACTATCTGGCATCAAATTGGACCACAATTTGATCATTTAAAATTCATTTTATCAATTTCTGCCAACTGTCAAATTCATGCCAGGAGGTTTGTTGGCTGGCCTTAAAAACTGACATAAACAATTGACCATGCTCTAAAAACTGGCACACTGAATCTTTGTTCCACATACTTGCATCCTGCCAAATCTCATCTCATGGCGAATTTCCAGTCAAAATATATTGTCTATCAAAAGTTGCAACTTAAAAACACCTGTAGATAAACATGTCAGAAGACTATAAATTGGGCTTGGATTTGGCTTGGAAAACTAGGCAAACTGACACCTGGGAAGATGAAAACTGGGGTGTCATTTCTCTGTCATGAGGATATTATGGATCTGTGATTTGGGCTCATGATGCATAACAGGGTCCAAATAGTGATCAGTCAAAGTAGGCTACTTGGATTTTGCAGACTGAAACCATTGACAAAAAACATTTTTTGTGAATGGAATTGACCTGGAAAAGTGTGCAAATGGATTTGTCATGACTTCCAAACTGACACACTTAAAGAATTTTTGGAGGAAAACATAGTTGTACAATCCATTCAATCTCAGCAATCACCAATTAGGAGTTATAACACCATGAATAGGGGTACTAAAAAATTTTCAAATGGTGACACCAGTAAAAAGTCATAAATTATGTTTGGAGTCACATTTGAAAATTGATCAAACAGATTCTTCATAAGCTAAAACTTGAAACATAACAAGTCTCTGATGTCTACAATACAATGCAAAATGAATTTAGCATTCAGGTCAACTGGTCAAAAGTTACAACATGTCAAATATGGCTTCCCAGAATTGTGTAAATTGAAAAAGCATGAAAACAAATTTAAATGACCAACTTTGGGGGATTCAAAACCTAGTCAAATGGACTCAAAATCGTTCAAAATCTAAAACATAGGTTCTCAGGTACGGACATTATACACTCCCAAAGTGGAAAATCATGAGACAATTCAGGGTGTGAGATATTCACTTGGAAAATCATGAGACAATATAGATTTAACTTCATGGAACACATAGATAGGCTAAATGAAAGGTGTTAAAAATATTGAACACCTTTGGGGCTTTATAGGTATAGTCGGGTACACAAGCATTTATGGGGCTTGATTTCTCAAAATTTTAAAATGTGACTAAAAATGAAGCATGTAATTTTTTGTCCCAACAATGGCTCTTTCTAGGGATGAACGCCCCTTGCAAACATGGCAAGATCTCAGATCTCTAGAGGAAGCAGAGCACACACTTGAATAGCAAAAACTCTCTTAGACAACTTATTTAAAGTAGGGAAACAACTAAAACTACTATGTACAAGAGATGGCTCCAGGCCACCGAAAAGTTTCAAATTTTTTTACCTCTTTCAAATACCTTGTTTTCATTTACATTCTCCTGAGGCAAACAGGAAATATCACTATCCTTTATCTCACCCAACATATCAATATTTTCAATCATTTCGTTAGGCAAAACAAAACTATCATCATCATCTTCATAATGCGCATAGAAATCAGACAAACTTTCTATACCTTGCTCACTATGAAAATATGCATCAGTGTGATCAAAATAATTGACATCAGACTGCAAATGAAACTGATCACTATTGATTGAGTCATGGATTCCTTCAACCAGAAATATAAAAGCTTGATATTCTACTTCATTGAATGAGTTACATGAATCAGATGGTAACTCACCTTGTGCCTCCGAATATGAAGTATGGAAAATCTGATTTATCCTCACTTGCAACATTAGTACACCATATATCAGATTGAATATATGTTGCATTTTCTTCATATTCCAGCAAATGATTAGATCCCAAATCATAAGAATTATCATGAAATTGCATTCCTAGAATGTATTGATCCGTATCTAATTCTTTCTCAACTAGCTCACTAGGATAAACCATTTCATTACTATTTCTCTTATCACATGAGCTATCTGAAATTATGTCAGCCTTATGAAAATAGGAAAACATTGAATCAACAACAACTCTTATCTCTCTATTTCCATTCTCCTTATAGAATTCGTTATGTGTATTGAAATACAAATTACTATCACATATACCCCCCAAACCTAACATAGCAAAATTTGAAACTACATCTTTCTCAACATCATACTTATAGAAAATGACTTCACCACATGAATTTGCATAATGTGTCAAAATGCAAGCATCCTTAGATTGGTTAGCGTACCTTTTAAAATAATGAGCCAAAAAATTAGAAATCTCATCAACACTTAACAAGACTTCATTCCTAGTTTCTTTTTCTTGGCTGCGATCATTATCTGGATGGCTTGGCACATTTGTAACATTAGATTCCTTAGTAATACATTCTAAAAAATCATAACTCTGATCATCACATAATTCTTCTTCTTGAGACAACACCTCAACAACTGTCATCTCAACACAAACACATTCATCATTAGAAGAAATATTATCATTACTGCTACACTGTTCTTCTTTTGTATACTCATTATCAAACTGTTGGTCGCTATCCTTTGATTCATAAAACTGAGACTCTTCATTTTCTATATCATCTTGAAAAGACTCATTACATTCACTAACATTAGAGTCAATAGCCTTTAACTCACATTCAAATTCTATGATAATATCATGAAATTTAATAATCTTTTCGAATCTTAGCACCTCTAGCCAATCAACCGAAGACGGTATAAAAAATTCTAAGAGCAACATTGGCCATGAAGACTTCTCTAGTCTACAGGACTCATGAAGATTCATGACTATCGATTTGAACTTAATGTAAATTTGCAATCCATCAAGACCCTCAACATCACCAATTCTACTTCTTAGTATGACAACCAGATTATCATGATCTTCTCTTTCTAATCTAGCAATCTCCGCACGAAGACTCTCTAATTCATATTGATATCCACACTCAAAATCCATTTCTTCAAATTCTTAAAAAGAAATCCTACCTCTATTTCTTAGTGTTGAAACACTAGACGGAGGACACCATTTCTATCATTCAATTTTCATGAAATGCACATACATGAAAATTGAAAATACATTTATGTGTTGCTGTATAAAACCTTTGATCTGTTGACTGGCATGGTGCAAACATTGAAACCTTCACACCATTGATCTGATCCTTTGTAAAGTCACCACCTCCTTGAAGAGGAAAATGAAATCACAATAGTGATTCACCCTTTGAAATGAATTTCTTCACCAAATACAAGAAACCACATAACTTTTTAAGAATTTAAAGCTTGCTTTCCAAGAATTTATCAAAAACTTTAGATCTGCCCATACAACTGAAATTCCTTCAAAATTTTGCAATGAAATCAACTAGGAATAAACTAGTACATAGATTTGAGAGTCGCCACTCACTCATGTGAGAAATAAAACATAATTTGTCGCTTGACAAATCTGAACCAGACCTTCAATGTAAGAAAAATTTGCAGATCACTAACATCTTGAAAAGAAAATACATTTTATAAATTGTTTCTTGACTCTAGACTTTCTCAATAGCACTTGCAAACTGAACTGATTAAAGATAGACCTATAACAGTCATAGTACACAATTTTCATCTAGTTTTACAACCTACTATTGATTATGAATAAAGCTCAACTAGGATGCATGATATTTGAGTAAGAGACCTAGAAAACACATCAGATAACCTATTGTTGTAAATTCTTTATGCACTTCTTCTGCTGTATTGAATCTCTTTTTTTAAATTTTGAAGGTTTGTCTTAAATATGATTCAATACAATCCCCAGTAGATTCTTCATTTTGTTGGTTTTTGAAAACACTGGAGGGTTTTCAATTATCCCACTAAGAAAGTGACACATCTAGGGGTAGCTAACTCCCATTTTCAACATGCCATTTCTAACAACAGGCCAACTATAAGGCATGACCCTTCTTCTACTTCAAAATCTGCTAAACCTAGGTGGGTGGACCTGAGATTCAAATGATACCGTACTAGTGAAAAACATATCCATGAATCTATTAAGCAGATGAAACCCTTATATCTCCTAGTTGTAAGGAAACTTAGGTGCAAAAATAGCTTCCTACACTTATCTCATAAGGAAAGTATGATGCAAATCCTAATAAAATCTTCTACACTTACAGATTCAATATCATGTAAACAACAATATTGCAACCAACCATGCATATAGAAAATAGACAAAGAAAGGAACACATAACACAAGGATTTTCCGGTGGGGAAAAAACTTTTGGTAAAACAACCCCACCCCTTCAGAACCTACACAATGTATTATCTTCAACACATGGTTACAATACACTTGCAATGCAAGTTCAACATCAACAACAAAAGACTCCAGTAGCTACTCGCAGTACCAACAATACACCTTTTTCACATCACATCTCTTTGCAACCCTAAAAATGCTTATAACATGTGCTTCACTTTAGGGCTACTCCCAAAAGGTAAACCGTATTAGGGTTTTACCATTCTCTGATCAAATAGGAACCCCAAAAATTTTTTTAGGGCAATGCCTCGAACCCCACTATTGGGATAGAGTGTACAGTACTCAAATATCTTAGTTGCCACATGTCTTCTCCTGTCATTGAATCTTCCTAACATAGCTCTTATGTGTCATAGGAATCCATCATAACCATTTTAGTCATTATCTCCTTACACACAATTAAAGATGTCGACACATCAACATTATTTCCAAGAAATACATTTTACAAAACAAATAATAAGAATAGGAATTATACAAGGTTGAGACACCTTATTCCTAACATTCTCCCACTTGTCAAACACCTTGTAAGAGCAATAGGAACATAACAGGAACTAACCGCTATAGGCCGAAAGGCCCATAGACTTCGAACACCATCTGAACTTCTCAGTGCCCACTAGTTTCATTAATTCATTTGCAACATTCTTCACAGTATCTACCTTTTCCAAATTTACCTTTCCATCTTCCACCATATCTCTCACAAAGTGATACTGCACATCAATGTGCTTCGTTCTAGCATGGAAAGTTGGATTCTTTGCAAAGCAAATAGCACTCTGACTATCACACCAAATAGTAATATGTTCTGCATCAACACCAACATCAGAACACAATCTCTTAAGCCAAATGGCTTCCTTACAAGCATGAGTAGCAGCCATGTACTCAACTTCTATAGTGGACAAAGCAACCATAGGTTTTCGCTTGCTCATCCAATTGATGGCACCACCAAACATAGTGAACACATAAGCACTGGTGGATCTCCTGCAGTCAATATAACCTGCCCAATCTGAATCCACAAACCCATGAATACAAACTGAATGCAAAGATCTACAAGAGTTACCATGATAACATATGGAGTAGTCTGATGTACCCCTCAAATATCTGAATACTCACTTAACTACATCCCAATGTATCTATCCAGGATTAGCCATAAATTGACTCAGGACTCCCATTGCTTGGGCAATGTCTGGTCTAGTACAGACCATAGCATACTTAAGACTGCCAACTACACTAGCATAAGGTACTCTACTCATGTCCTCCATCTCACTAGGAGATTTTGGACAATCATCTACAGATAAATTTGTTCCCATAGGAATAAGAACACATGGTGGTCTACAATCTGCCATGCTAAACCTATCCAACATAGACTTCACATACTTACTCTAACTCAACCAAAGTTTTTTGTTAGACCTATCTCTACTGACTTCCATACCCAAGATGTACCTAGTTGCCCCAAGATCTTTCATCTCAAACTGTGCTGACAACTAAGATTTAAAATTAGAAATCATACTCTTACCCTTCCCAAATAGAAACATATCATCAACATATAATGCAACAATAAGAAGGCAATCATTTTCAATTCTAAAATAAACACAATGATCAGATTTCAATCTTACAAATCCAATTGACAACACAAAGGCATCAAAATTAAGGTACCACATCCTAGGAGATTGCTTCAAACCATATAGAGATTTCTTTAATCTGCAAATTAAGGATTCTTTACCTTTAACAATGTAGCGCTCAGGTTGTGACATATAAATCTCTTCCTCCAAATCACCATGAAGGAAAGCTGTCTTCACATCCATCTGTTCTATCTCTAAATCATATGATGCAACAAGAGATAATAGAAATCTAATGGATGTCAACTTTGCAACAGGAGAGAATATTTCACTATAATCTATTCCCTCTTCCTATGAATACCCCTTTGCAACCAATCTAGCTTTGTACCTTTCAACACTGCCATTTGCACAGAATTTCTTCTTGAACACCCATTTATAGCCAACAGATTTTCTCCCTGCAAAGGTACAAGGTTCCATGTTTTACTTTTCTCTAATGAAGCCATCTCATCATCCATAGCCTCAATCCAGGAACCTACATCTTACATGCCCAAAGCCTCTTTCACAGATCTAGGCTCATTAGTGTTAGTAATCAAAGAAAAAGCACAACTAGAATCTAACATAGAATAACCAAACCTTTCTAGTTGCTTTCTTTCTCTCGTGGATCTCCTCAAGGGCTGAGGTTGAGGTTTTTCTTCCTCTTCTTCTAAACTATCAAAGCTGCTAGAGCTCTCCTCATCATTAGACCCAACATGGTCTCTCTATTTAGTCTTCTCAGGGGTAGGAGGCAACTGAACAACATCTTTTTCCTTTTCTTTTTCATCTGGTTGTAGCACAATAGGACAAGATGTTAGCTCTCTAAAAATAACATTTCTACTATACAACACCTTACTAGTCACAGGATCCCAAAGCTTGTATCCTTTCACACTAGCAATGTACCTGATGAAAATGCATTTAACAGCTTTGTTTTCCAACTTAGATCTTTTCTCCATTGGAACATGTGCATAAGCTTCACAACCAAAAACATGAAGATGTCTAATTGAAGGCTTCTTACCAAACCACACCTCCATGGGTGTCTTACCAACAAGGGCTGATGTAGGAGATCTATTAACCAGATAGCAAGCAGTGGCCACAGCTTCGGCCCAAAACCTTTGTTCTAAATCAGCTCCACTAAGCATGCTCCTAGCCTTATCCATCAATGTCCTGTTCATTCTCTCTACAACTCCATTTTGTTGTGGGGCATATGAAGTTTTCTTATTCCTCTCGAGACCTTGTTGTTTACAGAACTATTTAAACTCTACTAAGAAAAACTCACCACCATTGTTAGTTCTCACACACTTAATCTTCTTACTAGTATGATTCTCTACAAGGGCTTTAAATTCCTTGAATTGACTAAAGACTTGTGTCTTACTTTTAAGGAAATAAATCCATGTCCTTCTACTATAATCATCTATGAAAGATACAAAAAATATAGACTTGGATATTGAAGGAACTTTTACAGGACCAAATACATTAGAATGAATAAGATCCAAAACATCAGAAGACTTGTGAGAACTAGAGTAAAATCGAACATGATTTTTTTTACCATATACACAGTGTTCATAGAAGTCAAACTCGAGATTTCAATCATTTATCCCCTCAACAAGATTTTTATTTTTCAGGGTTCTGAGACCCTTCTCACCAATGTGACCAAATCTCAAATGCCACAAATTGTCTTTTCTGCAAGAAGCTTTCCTTCCAAAGTGTTTGCACCCTTAGGTACACTTTTTGCACTACCATCAAAACCACTAACCATAGTCTTCTTTACTACTTGTTCAAATGGTGGGGATGAAGTGATAGCTACTCTCTTCTTTGAAATAGAAGAACTACTACACTGAGAAATGTGTGCATCAAGCTGAAACAAAGTACCTCTCCTAGTACCCTTAGCAAGCACCATAGCTCCTCTCATCATCTTACATCCCTCTTTAGAAAAAACAACTTGCACACCTACATCATTTAGCATACTGATAGATAATAGGTTTCGTGCCAAACCTAGAATGTGCATAACTCCATTGATTCCCTTTACTCATCCATTAGGAAATTTGATAGTGATCCTTCTGCGTCCAACTATCTTTAGGTGAGAATCATCACCCAAGTACACCTTTCCACCATCGAAATCTTCATATTTTGAGAACCACTTTCGATGAGAGGTCATGTGAAAAGAAGCATCTGAGTCAACCAATCACACATCATCAGATGCATGGGCTGCCAAAGCTATGATGAATGCATCACCATCTTCTTGAGATTTTTCAAAACCAGAATCTGAGGCTTTCTTCTTCTTCTTAGGCACTTTACAGTCTTTATGGAAGTGCCCAGTCTTATCTCAGTTCCAACATTTTTCCTTGGACTTATTGGAGGTCTTCGACTTCCCACGGGATTTGGATCTACCCTTATTGTCATTTTTCTTTCCTCTTTCCGTGGATCTCCCATGAATAGCAAGGGCTTCTTTTTTCAAAATGGAAGCCTTTCTTCGCATCTCCTCTAATAGCAATGAAGAAACCACATCATCCATTTTGAATGTGACTAATGTGCTTTCGAGAGCCATCACAAGATAGTCCCATGAATTTGGTAAAGAACACAAAAGTGTGTAGCAACAATCCTCCTCCTCTAACTTGACACCAACTGATGTCAACTATGAAACCAATAGATTAAATGCATTTAAATGATCCATTAAGGATCCACCTTCCCTCATTCACAAAGAATACAACTTCTTCCTCAGGAACAACTTGTTCACCAAAGATTTGGCCTGATACACAACCCCAAGTCTCTTCCACAAACTATATGCAGTTTTTTGATCTAGAACATTCAAAAGGACTGCATTGGTTAAACAGAGCCTTATGAGACCCTTAGCTTTACGATCTTTGATATCCCAATCTTCTTGAGCTATAATTGCTGGTCTTGTAGCACTTGTAGTCACTTCCCATAGGTCACGATCTTCCAAGATGTCTTCCATCTTGAGTTTCAACAACTCAAAATTAGTACCATTAAATTTCTCCACCTCCATTCTTCCATATGATGAACTCGCCATCTCAATCTGAAAATAAGATTTAGGATGCTCTACACAAGACTCCCACTCAACTTGAGATTAGCTCAAAAAACCCTACCCAACAACTAGGATCAAAAGTTGATCAAGCTCTAATACACTTTGTAAGGAAACTCAGGTGTGGAAATAGCTTCCTACACTAATCTGATAAGGAAAATATGATGCAAATCCTATTAAAAACTTCTACACTTATAGATTCAATATCAAGTAAACAACAATATTGCAACCAACCATGCATACAGAAAATAGACAGAGAAAGGAACACATAACATAAGGATTTGCCAGTGGGGAAAAACCTTTTGGTAAAACAACCCCACCCCTTCAGAACCTGCACAATGTATTATCTTCAACACAAGGTTATAATACACTTGCAATGCAAGTTCAAAATCAACAGCAAAAGACTCCAGTAGCTACTCGCAGTACCAACAATACACCTTTTTCGCATTGCATCTCTTCGCAAGCCTAAAAATGCTTATAACATGTGCTTCACTTTAGGGCTGCTCCCAAAAGGTAAACCATATTAGGGTTTTACTATTGGGGTAGAGTGTATAGTACTCAAACTCACCTGTCATTGAATCTTCCTAACATAGCTCTTACGTGTCATAGGAATTCGTCATAACCGTTTTAGTCATGTTCTCCTTACACACAATTCAAGATGTCGAAACATCAACATTATTTGCAAGAAATACATTTTACAAAAAAAATAATAAGAATATGAATTATACAAGGTTGAGACACCTTATTCCTAACACTAGTAACTCATTAAATGACACAGATCTACAGTAGCAAATTGCAAATCTAGAATATTCACAAGCTAAGTGAGGGTATAACATTTAGTTTCTTTAACATAAAATGTAAAGATGATTTTTATTTTGATTTTATGTGGGTGGGGAAAGCAGATGAAAACCATGCATAGACAGCAACTTAATGACCCTATATCTTATCAGTGCCTAATCCATTGGGAAATTTCATGAATCTCCCTCATGCATTTTGATATCTTATACTTATTCATATATTCAGATATATGATCTATCCATTAACCTTGCTAATAGACATCAATGTTCATTTCAAATCTCATTCTTACCTGGTATCCTTCTCAATAAACCTACAACCATGTTGAATCTTTGAAGCATTTATAAAATTCCTTGAATCATCAACAATCACGACACAACATACAACCTTAAGGAACTATAACTATGACCTAGGCTCTTTTTTCAAAGATCATAGAACATCACAGCTCAATTGAGAATGGAGACAAGATTTAACATGAAACTCAACCCTTGTTGTTCTTTGTATTAATTTTCTTGAAATAATACATGAAAATGCATGAAATTAACTCACAAATCACCTAATAAACCAAACTATATAATAACATATGCTATCATACAAGACAAAAAATGGTAGGAATGAGAAATTAATGGGATGGGAAGGGGGTATCACAGCTAAAGCATAGCTCCATGGTCTGGAACCAGCACATCCTAGGTCTTCCACTCAAACTTCATCAATTCCAAGGCCAATTCTACTAATTGCCCTCATTCCAGAGAGTTTCCAAATTTTCTAACCCTTACAAAAGAGAAGAAGAAAGCATAAATAGAGAGGAAGCAATTGCCGAATTTGATATGCAACTGACATGTGTCCCTTAAAAATTCCCTCCTAAGAAGATAAAAAACCTCTTTCTAACTTCTCCTTCGAACTAAAAATAAAATCCCATGATTCTAGCTCTTAGAAGCATAAAGAAAATTAGATATTTGGTGATGAGAATGCAACTAATTTCTGATGTTAAAACGAGTCACCAAGTAAAAGTAAAAATTAGTTCAATATGACTTCAAGAAACATTTAGAACATTTAAGAATTGATTTTCTTCATTTTTAGGCTTCAAAAGATTCTCAAAACTGCCCTGTAACTGATTAATATGCTCAAAGATTAAATCTACTTATTCCACTAAGAAAACCCTGGTGATCAAAAAATGGCTTATAGCTCAAACCAAGAAGCACCTATGCAAAAAAAACTCTAGATTCAAAAAATTCAGATTCTCCCAATTTCGTCGGTATACTGCGCTGCCTATTTCTAATAAAAAAACACCCTTATAATGGCAGTTTGAAAAATAGGCCCCTAGACTGAACTTTGGCATTGAAAATGAAAAATTTAAAAAGGTATATAATTGGACTATATAAAAATTCAAAATATTTCAGATTTTTCTCTTTATACTTGTTCCTCTCTGAATTTTCATTTTATATTCCTCTCTTTCAATCCAAGGACACCATGTATCAATCTACTATTGACTGTGCAACATTTGAAACACTTTTTTCATTAATTGATTAATACATTAATTAATTCCTTAAAATTCATCATTCATCTCTCGTAGCATTAGAGGCATGCAAATTTTCCTTTATGCTCTTATGGGATGAATCTCCTTTATGCCTTTATGACCTCAGCATAAGCTCAGGACCCTTTCTCATCCCTATTCCTACCTTTACATTGCCTTTGAATCATAACACCAAGAAGCTTTGCGAACTTGCCTTACGTTCTCACAAGCTGGGCCTTTACGCTCACACGGTGAAGTTCCCTTTACATTCTTACGACCTTAGATGTAGCACAAGAGAGACTCAAAATTTGTTTCACGCTCATTCATGCTTTGATGAGCAGAGCGTAGTAGCCTAGAACTCTAAAATTTGACTCATGGACATAGGCTTGAAACCTTTGCGTACCATTGGGAACCTTCAATTTTCCACTTTTGCTCATACGCGAGCATAAGATTGAAGGACCTTTGAAAAGTGCTTCGGGATCTTACGCGAGCTTGGGCTCAAACTCATCGGGTGCCAAAATATATTGGCCTTGAACCCGCGGGCCCCACACTCAAGGCCTCAGCTTCAAAAGCCATATGTATTTTAAGAAACAATGCTTATGGTGCATGATAGTATTTAAACACATAAAAATCTGCCTCTTCACAAGTGGGATAAACATATCAGACATATTTTTCCCTACGTGCTTTGTTCTTCGCACTTTTGTGTTGAGGGTGGCTTATTGTATGTTGCGTGGGTCATTACCTGTGTTTCTCATTTTACTCCCTGGTCGTTGTCCCTTTCATGCATGAGAACCTCTCAATGAGGTGGTTTTCTTTTGCATGCATCCTTGCTGCTGGGCGACTTGATCTATTCATGTATGGTGTAAAGAGACAAGCGTATCCCATGAAAACTCGCTTAGCTCAATACCCAATGCAACAGTTTTTCCAAGTTTTTCCATGTATGAGTTTCCCTTCAAATGACATCTTTCTTATTTATTTGGTGTGGAGAGTTTGTTCTTTGGCTTCTTTCCTATGCATTAAATGCTCTTTTTCGTTACTTCCTTGTCCCTTGGTGGCGTTTTCTTACATTGCTGCAGGTTACTTAGTTTCTTGCAGGGTTGGTGCTATTTGAGCTTTGATGGTGTGGCTTTCATCTTAAAAGGCGTGAAGTCCCTTTCGGTTCCAACTACCACTGACCTTTGGATCTACTCTGAATGGCTTTCTTTTATTGTTTAATATTGACTTGAGCTTCAAAATGCACCTACCTCCTATGCATTGATCGCTTCTTCTACTTTTAATGACATGGCCTCATTTTTTGATGTGCCTTTATCCACAAAATTAATAGCAATACTCCACACTTCACCGATTACATATTCACTCCTTTTCATTGCATGTTTTGTACTGTTTGCTCCATATCTATGGTCCATTGGATAAACTCTTCACTCAACAGTATATCATCATACAATCCTGTAAGAATATTGGCTCTTTAGTTTATAAAATTCTCTGCAAATGTTTCTCAGAGATTCTACTAATGAAAGACAATTTTGCTATCAATTTTGATGTTGCATGAGGGTAAAGTTTGCTTCACATTTCCTTCCTTTGCCCTACCTAAAATTTTTTTCACCCCCATTGAAATCACCACCTCACTGCACTTAGAGCCCTTTCTGCTCAACTCATGGCTAGCTTAGATGCTATAATAGATGCTAAATTTGAGTGTCTTTTTAGGTGGTAGTATGCATCATGTATTTGTAGTAAACTCTAAAACTAATTTTCATGCAGGTCTGGTTGTCTTCAAAACATGCAAGCAGACAACAAAATTCTTAACATATCCTATCAGCTCACTGAAGTCAGTCAGACCCCACAATGGGTTCGGCTAAAAAATTTCATTTTTGCACGACTGACACCTCAAACTGATCTATTAAGATCTTCAAACTATCTAGCATTAAATTGGATCACAATTTGATCATTTAAAATTCATTTTATCACTTTCTGCCAACTATCAAATTTGTGCCAGGAGGTCCATTGGCTGGCCTTAAAAACTAACCCAAACAATTGACCATGCTCTGAAAACTGGCACACTGAATCTTTGTTTCACATACTTGCATCCTGCCAAATCTCATCTCATGGTGAATTTCCAGTCAAAAGATATTGACTATCAAAATTTGCTACTTAAAAACACCTGTAGATAAACATGTTAGAAAACTATAAATTGGGCTTGGATTTGGCTCGGAAAACTAGGCAAATTGACACCTGGGGAGATGAAAACTGGGGTATTGGTTCTCTGTCATGAGGATATTATGGATTTGGGATTTGGGCTCATGATGCATAATAGGGCGCAAATAGCGACTAGTCAAAGTAGGCCACTGGGATTTTGCAGACTGAAAACACTGATAGAAAACATTTTTTGTGAATGGAATTGACCTAGAAAAGTGTGCAAATGGATTCGTCATGACTTACAAACTGACACACTTAAATTTTTTTTGGAGGAAAACATAGTGGTACAATCCATTCAATCTCCCCAATCATGGATTAAGAGTTATAACGCCATGAATAGGGGTATAGACAAATCTGCAAATGCTGACGCCTATAAAAAGTCATAAATTATGTTTGGAATCACGTTTGAAAACTGATCAAATGGATTCTTCATAAGCTAAAACTTGAAACATAACAAGTCTCTGATGCCTACAATACAACACAAAATGAATTTTGGCTTTCAAGTAAACTAGTCAAAAGTTACCGCATGTCAAATAGGGTTTCCCAAAATTATATGCAAATTGCAAAGCATTGAAACAAATTTAAATGACCAACTTTGAGGGATTGAAAACCTAGTCAAATAGACTCGAAATGACTCAAAATCTAAAACATAGGTTCTTAGGTATGGTAATTGGACACTTCCAATGTGGTGAATCATGGCACAATTCTGGGTGCGAGATATTCACTTGCAAATAGGGCCTCCTGTCGCTGTTTGACACTTAGGTGAAAATGTAAATTAGACATTGGCTCAAAATAGGACTTCACCATACAGCTCAAAATATCAATTTAACCTCATGGAACACTTAGACAAGCTGAATGAAAGGTGTTAGAAGCATTGAACACCTTTGGGGCTTTACAAGTACAATCGGGTACACAAGCGTTAATGGTGCTTGATTTCTGAAAATTTTAAAATGGGACTAAAAATGAAGCATGTAATTCTTTGTCCCAACAGTGGCTCTGTCTGGGGATGCATGCCCCTTGTGGGCATGGAAAGATCTTAGATCTCTGGAGGAAGTAGACCACACACTTGAACAATGAAAACTCTCTCGGAAAACTTATTTAAAGCAGGGAAACAACTAAAACTACTATGTACAAGAGATGGCTCCAGCCCACCAAAAAGTTTCATAATTTTTTACCTCTGTCAAATACCTTGTTTTCACTTACATTCTCTTGAGGCAAACTAAAAATCTCACTATCCTTTATCTCACCCAACATATCAATATTTTCAATCATTTTGTTAGGCAAAAAAAAACTATCATCATCATCTTTATAATGCGTATAGAAATCAAGCAAACTTTCTATACATTGCTCACTATGAAAATATGCATCAGTGTGATCATAATAACTGACATCAGACTGTAAATGAAACTAATCACTACTAATTAAGTTATGGATTCCTTCAACCGAAAACACAAAAGCTTGATATTCTACTTCATTGAACGAGTTACATGAATCAGATGGTAACTCACCTTGTGCCTCCGAATATGAATAGTATGGAAAATTTGATTTATCCTCACTTGCAACATCAGTACACCATATATCAAACTGAATATATGCTGCATTTTCTTCATATTCCAGAAAATTATTAGATCCCAAATCATAAGAATTATCATGAAATTGCATTCCTAGAATGTATTGATCTGTATCTAATTCTTTCTCAAATAGCTCACTAGGATAAACCATTTCATTACTATTTCTCGTATCACATGAGCTATCTGAACCTATCTCAGCCTTATGAAAATAGGAAAAAATTGAATCAGCAACAACTCTTATCTCTCTATTTTCATTCTCATCATAGAAGTCGTTATGTGCATTGACATACAAATTACTATCACATACACCCCCCAAACCTGACATAGCACATTCTAAATCTACATCTTTCTCAACATCATACTTAGGGAAAATGACACCACCACATGAATTTGCATAATTTGTCAAAACAAAAGCATCCTTAGATTGGTTAGTGTACCTTTCAAAATCATGAGCCAACAAATTAGAAATCTCGTCAACACTTAACAAGACTTCATCCCTGGTTTCTTCTTCTTGGCTGAGATCATTATCTGGATGGCTTGGCACATTTCTAATAGTAGATTCGTTAGTAATACATTCTAAAAAATCATAACTCTGATCATCACATAATTCTTCTTCCTGAGACAACACCTCAACAACCGGCATCTCAACACAAACACATTCATCATTAGAAGAAATATTATCATTACTGCTACATTGTTCTTCTTCTGTATACTCATCATCATGAGAAGATAAATTGACATTATGCATATTATTAGACTATTGGTTACTATCCTCTGATTCATAGAACTGAGACTCTTCATTTTTTATATCATCTTGAAAAGACTCATTACATTCACTAACATTAGAGTCAATAGCCTTTAACTCACATTCAAATTCTATGATAATATCATGAAATTTAATAATCTTTTCGAATCTTGCCACCTCTAGCCAATCAACCGAAGATGGTGTTAAAAATTCTAAGAGCAACATTGGCCATGAAGACTTCTTTGGTCTACAAGACTCATGAAGATTCATGACTATAGATTTGAACTTAATGTAAATTTACAATCCATCAAGACCCTCAACATCACCAATTCTACTTCTTAGTATGACAACTAGATTATCATGATTTTCTCTTTCTAATCTAGCAATATCTGCATGAAGACTCTCTAATTCATATTGATATCCATACTTAGAATCCATTTCTTCAAATTCTTAAAAAGAAATCCTACCTCTATTTCTTAGTGTTGAAACAATGGATGGAGGACACCATTTCTATCATTCAATTTTCATGAAATGCACATACATGAAAATTGAAAATACCTTTATGTGTTTCTGTATAAAACCTATGATCTTTTGACAAGCCTGGTGCAAACATGTTAGCCTTCACACCACTGATTTGATCCTTTGTAGAGTCGCCACCTCCTTGAAGAGGAAAATGAAATCACAGTAGTGATTCACCCTTTGAAATGAATTTCTTCACCAGATAAAAGCAACCACATAACTTGTCAAGAATTTAAAACTTCCTTTCCAAGAATTTATCAAAAACTTTAGATCTTGCCATACAACTCAAAGTCCTTCAAATTTTTGCAATGAAATCAACTAGGAACAAACTGGTACATAGATTTGAGAGTCACCACTCACTCATGTGAGAAATAAAACATAATTTGTCACTTGACAAATCTAAACCAGACCTTCAATGTAAGGAAAACTTGCAGATCACTAACATCTTGAAAAGAAAATACATTTTATAAATCATTTCTTGACTCTAGACTTTCTCAACAGCAATTTCAAAATGAACTAATTGAAGATAGACCTATAATAGTCATAGCACAAAATTTTCATCTAGTTTTACAACCTACTGCTGATTATGAATAAAGTTCAATTGGGGTCCATGATATTTGAGTAAGAGACCTAGAAAACACATCAGATAACCTATTGCTACAAATTCTTTATGCACTTCTTTTGCTGTATTGAATCTCTTCTTTTAAATTCTCAAGGTTTATCTTAAATTTGATTCAATATAGTCTCCAGTAGAGTCACCATTTTGTTGGTGTTTGAAAATGCTGGAGGGTTTTCAATTATCCCACTAAGAAAGTGACACATCTAGGGGTAGCTAACTCCCATTTTCAACATGCCATTTCTGACAACATGCCAACTATAAGGCATGACCCTCCTTCTACTTCAGGCTCTGCTAAACCTAGGTGGGTGGACCTGAGATTCAAATGATATCGTACCAATGAAAAACATATCCATGAATCTATTAAGCAGATGAAACCCTTATATTTCATAGTAACTCATGAAATGACACAGATCTACAATAGCAAATTGCAAATCTAGAATATTCACAAGATGAGTGAGGGTATAACATTTAGGTCCTTTAACATAAAATGTAAAGATGATTTTGATTTTGATTTTATGTGGCTGGGGAACGCAGATAAAAACCATGCATAGATAGCAACTTAATGACCCTATATCTGATCAGTGCCTGATCCATTGGTCAATTTCATGAATCTCCCAGATGCATTTTGATATCTTATACTTATTCATATATTCGAATATATGATCTATCCATTAACCTTGCTAATAGACATCAATGTTCATTTCAAATCTCATTCTTGCCTAGTATTCTTCTCAATAAACCTGCAACCTTTTTGAATCTTTGAAGTATTTACACGATTCCTTGAATCATCAGCAACAATGAAACAACATGTAGCCTTAAGAGAATATAACTATGACCTAGGCTCTTTGTTCAAAGATCATAGAACATCACAGCTCAATTGAGAATGGAGACAAGATTTAACATGAAACTCAACCCTTGTTGTTCTTTGTATTAATTTGCTTGAAATAATACATGAAAATGCATGAAATTAACTCACAAATCACGTAATAAATCAAATTGTATAATAACATATGCTGTCATACAAGAGAGAAAAAGGCAAGAATGAGAAACTAATGGGATGGGAAGGGGGTATCATAGCCAAAGCATAGCTTCATGATCTAGAACTAGCACATTCTAGGTCTTCCACTTAGACTTCATCAATTCCAAGGCCAATTCTACTAATTGCCCTCATTCCAGAGACTTTCCAAATTTTCCAACCCTTACAAAAGAGAAGAAGAAAGCATAAATAGAGAGGAACCAATTCCCAGATTTGATATGTTACTGACATGTGTCCCTTCAAAATTCCCTCCTAAGAAGATAAAAAACCTCTTTCTAATTGAAAATCAAATCCCATGATTCTGGCTCTTAGAAGCATGAAGAAAATCAAATATTTGGTGATGAGAACACAACTGATTTCTGATGTTAAAAAGAGTCAGCAAGTAAAAGTAAAACTTAGTTCAATATGACTTCAAGAAACCAATAGAACACTTAAGAATTGATTTTCTTCATTTTTAGGCTTCAAAAGATTCTCAAAACTGCCCTGTAACTGAGTCAGATGCTCAAAGATTAAATCTACTTGTTCCATTGAGAAAAACCTAGGGATCAAAAAATGGCTTACAGCTCGAACCATGAAGCACCTGTGCAAAAAAAAAACTCTAGATTCAAAAAATTCAGATTCTCCTAGTTTCGTCGGTATACTGCACTGCCTATTTCTGATAAAAAAATACCCTTGTTATGGAAGTTTGAAAAATATGCTGGACTATATAAAAATTTGAAATATTTCACATTTTTCACTTTATACTTGTTCCTCTCTGAATTTTCATTTTATATTCCTCTCTTTCAATCCGAGGACACCATGTGTTAATCTGCTATTGACTGGGCAACATTTGAAACACTTTTTTAATTAATTAATTAATACATTAATTAATTCCTTAAAATCCATCATTCATCTCTTGTAGCATCAAAGGCATGAAAATTTTCCTTTATGCTCTTATGGGATGAATCTCCTTTATGCCTTTATGACCTTAGCATAAGCTTGGTACCCTTTTTCATCTCTATTCCCTCCTTTACGCTGCCTTTGAAGCATAACATTGGGAAGCTTTACGAACTTGCCTTACATTCTCATGAGCTGGGCCTTTACACTCACACGATGAAGTTCCCTTTACATTCTTACTACCTCAGACATAGTACTGGAGAGGCTAAAAATTTGTTTCACACTCATTCATGCTTTGACAAGCCGAGCAGAGCAGCATAGAACTCTAAAATCTGACTCACGAACATACACTTGAAACCTTTGTGTAGCATCAGGAACCTTCAATTTTGCACTTTCGCTCATACGCGAGCATAAGACCGGAGGACCTTTAAAAAGTGCATCCCAATCTTACATGAGCTTGGGTTCAAACTCATCGAGTGCCAAAATATATTGGCCTTGAACTCGTAGGCCCCACACTCAAGGCCTTAGCTTCAAAAGTCATGTGTCTTTTAAGACATAATGATTATGGTGCATGATAGTATTTAAACACATCAAAATTTTCCTCCTCACAAATGTGGGATAAACATATCAGACATATCTACCCCTACATGCTTTGTTCTTGGCACTTTTGTGTTGATGGCGGCTTATTGTATGCTGCATGGGTCATTACTTCCATTTTTCCTTTTACTCCCTGGCCACTGTCCCTTTCATGCATGGGAACCTCTCAATGAGGTGATTTTCTTTTGCGTGCATCCTTGCTGCTGGGTGACTTGATTTGTTCCTGTATGGTGTAAGGAGACAAGCATATCCCATGAAAACTCACTTAGCTCAATATCCAATGCAACATTTTTTCCAGGTCTTTCCATGCATGAGTTTCCCTTCAAATGATATCTCTCTTCTTTATTTTGCATGGAGAGTTTGTTCTTTGGCTTCTTTCCTATGCATGAAATGCTCTTTTTCATGACTTCCTTGTTCCTTGGCAGCTTTTTCTTACATTGCTGTAGGTTACTTAGTTTCTTGCAGGGTTGGTGTTGTTTGAGCTTTGATGGTGTGGCTTTTATCTTAAAAGGCGTGAAGTCCCGTTTGGTTCCAACTAGCACTGACCTTTGGATCTACTCTGACGGGTTCTCTTTTATTATTTAATATTGACTTGAGCTTCAAAATGTGCTTGCCTCCTACACTTTGATGGCTTCTTCTCCTTTTAATGTCGTGGCCTCATTTTTTGATGTGCCTTTATCCACAAAATTAATAGCAATACTCCACACTTCACCAGTTATGTATTCACTCCTTTTCATTGCATGTGGCTCTACTATTTGCCCCATATCTATGGTCCATTGGATAAACTCTTCACCTAACAGTATATCTTCATACAATCCTGCAAGAATATTGGCTCCTTAGTTTTGAAAATTCTCTGCAAACATTTCTTAGAGATTCTCCTGATGAAAGACAATTTTGCTGTCAATTTTGATGTTGCACGAGGGTCAAATTTGCTTCACATTTCCTTCCTTTGCCCTACCTAAAATATTTTTGACCCCCATTGAAATCACCACTTCACTGCACTTAAAGCCCTTTTTGCTCAACTCATGGCCAACTTAGATGCTAAATTTGAGTGTCTTTTTAGGTGGTAGTATGCATCATGTATTTGTAGTAAACTCTGAAGCTATTTTTGATGCAAGTCTGGTTGTCTTCAAAACATGCAAGTAGACAACAAAATTCTTAACATATCCTATGAGCTCATTGAAGTCAGTCGGACCCCACAGTGGGTCTGGCTAAAAAATTTTGAGTTTTGCATGACTGACACCTCAAACTGATCTATTAAGATCTTCAAACTATCTGGCATCAAATTGGATCACAATTTGATCATTTAAAATTCATTTTCTCACTTTCTTCCAACTGTCAAATTCATGCCAGGAGGTCTGTTGGCTGGCCTGAAAAACTAACCCAAACAACTGACCATGCTCTGAAAACTGGCACATTGAATCTTTGTTCCACATACTTGCATCCCGCCAAATCTCATCTCATGGAAAATTCCCAGTCAAAAGATATCGGCTATCAAATTTACCTACTTAAAAACACCTACAGATAAACAGGTCAGAAAACTATAAATTGGGCTTGGATTTGGCTCGAAAAACTAGGCAAACTAACACCTGTAGAAATGAAAACTAGGGCATCGATTCTCTACCATGAGGATATTATGGATCTACAATTTGGGCTCATGATGTATAATAGGGTGCAAATAGCAATCAGTCAAAGTAGGCTACTTGGATTTTGCAGACTAAAAACACTAACAAAACATTTTTTGCGAATGGAATTGACCTTGAAAAGTGTGCAAATGGATTCGTCATGACTTACAAATTGACACACTTAGAGAATTTTCGGAGGAAAACACAATGGTATAATCCATTCAATCTCACCAATCACATATTAGGAGTTATAACACCATGAATAGGGGTATTGACAAATCTGCAAATGCTGCCACCAGTAAAAAGTCATAAATTGCGTTTGGAATCACGTTTGAAAATTGATCAAACGGATTCTTCATAAGCTGAAACTTGAAAGATAACAAGTCTCTGATGTCTAAAATACAAGTCAAAAGGAGTTTTAGCATTCAAGTCAACTGGTCAAAAGTTAAAGCATGTCAAACAGGGCATCCCTGAATTATGTGCAAATCACAAAAGCATGAAAAAAATTTAAATGAACAACTTTGAGAGATTCAAAACCTAGTCAAATGGACTCAAAATGACTTGAAATCTAAAACATAGGTTCTTGGGTATGGGCATTATACACTCCAAAAGTGGTGAATCATGGCACAATTCTAGGTGTGAGATATTCACTTGCAAACAAGGCCTCCTGTCGTTGTTTGACACTTAGGTGAAAATGCAAATTAGACATTGGCTCAAAATAGGACTTCACCAAACATCCCAGAATATCAATTTAACTTCATGGAACACTTAGACAGGCTGAATGAAAGGTGTTAGAAGCATTGAACACCTCTGGGGCTTTACAGGTACAACTAGGTACACAAGCATTTATGGGGCTTGATTTCTCAAAATTTTAAAATAAGACTAAAAATGAAGCATGTAATTTTTCGTCCCAACAATTGACATGGAGATAAGACAAGCATATGATAAGTTGTGTGAAAATGGCATCTTGAAGGATGAATTTAATATTGTAGAGAGAAAGGGTTTGACCTGTGCCCTAGATTTTCCCACGATTTTCAAAATTGAATGGATAAAAATAGTTATGAGCAAAATTTGTGATGGATTTCTATGGTTAGAGGGTGCACCTATCAAGATTTTAAAAATAATTGTTCATTGGGTGACTGGTTATCCAACCCTAGATTGGCCAAAGACCCTACATAGTGACTCCAAAGAAGTAATTTAGAAAAATACAAGTGCTAAATGGATGAAGCAAGGAATGACCATAGATACCATTGAAGATCCTTTACTTGACTTTGAAATAATGGTTATTTCCCACAATTTTTATTATTCAAGTAGGTTAAATAGTGTACCTACATAGTAGTTGATGTTGGCTACAAAATTGTCAAGAAAGATCATACTTATGATCTTGTAGAGCTTTGGCTACAACAAATAATGGAGAATCTTGGAGTGATTGGGAAAATAAAAAGTGCTCAATGCAAATTTGGATCAATTCTAATTTACATATTCTTCTATGTACAAAATAAATTCCCATCTTTTGACAAAGTTGGATGGAAGACAGATAGATCAGTGGTTGTCCAAATTAATGAGTATATTGAGCAAATGGGAGAGAACTTTGAGACAGTTATGAAAAGCTATTTTGAAGACTTCAAAAAGTGTATGAAGTAGAGGTTTAGGATCCCTATCTCCTTAGTAGAAAAACACTACAATGACATATGTTTTCTTGTGGATATTGATTACACATACATTCGGGCAGCAGTACCCAAGGTAATATGGTTAAGACCCTTAGGCTATGAGATCAATGTTGATGAAGCTTCAACTACCATTACTACACTCCAAGTAGAGGAGATTGAATAAACAACAAAAATATTTGGTAACTATGATGTAATGAAATCTAAAGTTGGAATATAATTAAAGACAACCTTCACACTAAAGAAGAAAGACAAATTAGTAAGGAAATTGAAAGCAAAATTTGGAGAAACTGTAGGAGATGAAGAAGAAGAAGATGATGAAGAGGATGAAGAGGAAGAAGAGGTACAAGCACATGAAACTCTAGCTTTAACCCAAGGCATGGGTGAGGAGAAAGAAGAAGAAGGTGTCAAGGAAGAGGAAATCAAAGAGGCACCAACCCAATCAACACCTAAGAAGAGAAAAGACAAGGCACAACATGTGGCTAAACCAAATGCAAAGAAGACTATCAAGCCTTGCCCAAAAAAGCCAATAACACCAAAAAATAGGGCAAGTACAAGGGCTACTACTCAAAAGGCCAAAGAGCAAGCCAAAGAGAAAACAAAGGATACTGAACAAAAGGGCCCAGTGCAAAAGAAATAGAGGAGAATATACATTGCACAACTAGAAATAGATGATGAAAGAATAGAGTCTAAAGATACAAGTCAGTTTAGAGTGGTAAGTCATGCACCTAAATCTAATCTTGAGAATATCTATGATAATGTTAAGAATAATGCAAACTTGATAGGATTAAAAAGTATTAACTTTAAAAAGTTTGGTAGAAAAGAGCAAAACCAAGTATAAGAGTCATTTTATGCAATGATGTCTAAATTCAAGAACACTCCACTTGAATTAGACAATACAATGCCAAAGAGTTGTATACAATTTTAAAAAATAAGTGGCATTACTAACTAAACCTAGAGAAACAAAAAAGGTAATCAAAACTAGCCTAGGTGATGCCAAAACTGACAAAACAAAAAATTGTCAAGGCAAATAAGAAGTATGGTAGTAGATTTGCACCTAAATATAGGGCATTCAACATACTTCAGAACAATATTGAAGATGTTGTGAAGAAATCCACTCAAATGTGGAAATTAACATATGGTCTAACATTAGTTAAAGAAGGATAAGAGGATCCCTTTGAGAGAAGCAAAAATGGAGATGGAGAGGAAGACAAGGAAGATGAAATAGTAAAAGGAAAAGATGATACTTCTATGGAGGAGACATATGAGGTGGCTACAACTTAAGAGTAGTAGGAAGAACAGAGTGTGCAAGACACACAAATGTTGAGCATGAGCCCTCCACATGACACAAGCATGCCTATAGACACTATAACTATAAATCATGTTCTTGATAGTTTAGCTAAGAACTTCAACCCTTTAACTACAAAAGTTCTCAAGAAGATTCTTGACCAATCAACACTACAAGCTAGGTTGTGTGAGAATCCAATATTGGTTAGTGTTAATGAACTTTAGAAGGTAGTAGCTAACATTACAAGGGATAAGGTGAACACACAAGAACCCCCTTCTGCAATCCCTTCAGCTACTTGTGCTCAACCTTTAACATAAACATTAGTAGACACATCAACAAAGATTGGCATAACTGATAAAGTTGATTTGGTTGAACAACAAAAAACTACAAGAGAAGAAGAAAATGCAACAGAGAAAACATGATAGAAAGACACTTTTGTACTCACAACACAAATACAAGATGCAAGATAGAACATTATGATTGATAAAAGTAGATCTGAAGAAATTAAGGACATTGCAAAGGAGAAGGAACAAGAAGCCACTCAAGCATTGGAAACATTACCAACATTTGGCACTCCTACAAAAGTTCTTCAGGAGCTGAGCACTAAAGTTGTACCATTGTAGGTATTAGCACAAGGCTCAAGTTCCTCCAAGGTTGCTAAGGTAATTCATTATGCAGATGTAACTCTAGATGAAGAAATAGTGATACCTAAATATGATTATGCAACCATAACATTAGAGCAGCTAGGCATAATGCAACAAGCCTTAGAAAAGAAGAAAAATCAAGAAATACTTAGGAAGGAGTATAGACAAAGGCAAGCATTACAAGAAATCAAAGACATCTTCTTAGATGCATTGAGCTTGCAAATACCTAAAGAATCAAAGCCACTATTGGAAAATTTATTAGAAATTGTGGAACAGGTGAACAATGAAGACCAGGATACCAATGCAAAACTATTGGAATGGTTTGAAAGGAAATTTCAAGGAAAATTGAATGAAAAGATATTTGGTGACATAGCACTGCAACAAGTTGAATTGGCTACAAAAATTGAGAAACTGAAGAAGGTACTTGAGAAAATATTCTCATTGTACACTAAGCTATGTGATCCCACACTCTTCACACAAAAAAAAAGCCATAAAATTATGAGTATAGTGAGAAATTTAAAAGTATTAGGTATGCAACTACCTTAGAACCCAGCTTAGAGTGAGAAGCACTTTCATTCATTGATTCAATCACAGAGTCAATTAGTTGTGTTAATAGTAGAAGAGGCTAATATAAGAGCCAAGTTGATTAATATCCAAGTCTCACTTGCCCCTCATATGGAGATACTTTATAAAGGACTAGGATTTGCAAAAGCATTGTTGAAGAAAGATCCTAATCTTTCTACAACTGATGGACTAGTTCAACTTACAATAGTGATAGCAATCCAAATAAAGCCACTAGATGTTGCATGTGACAATTAGGACGCTACTCTAAAAATAATCATGGAGGTCCACAAATCTTTCTTTGATAGATACACCATCAGTGTATAGACCCTTTGACATAAGTGTCAAAAAGGGGGAGATAAATAAGCAAGGGGGAGTAAATAAACAATGGGGAGATGATAAAAGATTAACAAGGAGATACAAGTGAATAAAAAATGGGGAGATAAAAAAAAAAATCAAAGGAGGACCAAAATGAACAAAGAGCAATAGAGCATATCAGATAAAGAGTTTCAACACATTGAAGATAGAGAGTATCAGCAAGAGACAAATCTAATTAGAATGGAGAACAAACTTTTGACACATATCAGGCACATTTACTTAGGGGGAGTTATAAATTTTGAGGTATATAGTCTATTACAAAATTTTGAAGTTTTTTATATAAGTCGAGTTGTGAATATATGATACTCAAGAAGGTTAGATTGATTATGTAATGTTAAGTGTTTTTGACACTCATGTCAAAAGGGGAGATTGTTGATCTTAGATTGGTTTTAATAATTGAGTGTCAACCCACTTAAGTCATTTACTAAGTTCATGCCGAACTAGTATATAAATACAAGATTGTGTTGAGTTGCAATGAGTGCCGAGTCACTCAAGTGCTGAGAAGACAATACATGCTAAGTGATTCAAGTGTTGAGAAAATAGTAGATGCTGAGTAGTTTAAGTGCTGATTCATAAACATAATTATAGTATGTGTCAAGCATCAATAACTTCAAGTGTCAAGCATCATAGATTGGACATATTTGTTTGTGATTGCAAAAACAACTATGTAAACCATTTTTTAGCTGACCTAAGGATAGAAAATGATTTTTTGAAGATAAGGATGAATCTGTATGCAGATTCCCTATGCAATTACATGTAGCCAATTAGAAAAAGGTAAGGATTAAGCGGCAAAATGGATGAAGCTCAGCTGTAGATTCATACCTAACCCTAAGTCTTCTAGTCTTCTTAAGGAGGATGAAACCCTAAACTTCATAATGAACATGTAAGGAATTGAAGGAGGAGAGTAGTGAAGTTTGTGTGCAAAAAGAAGAGCATTCATGAAGACTTAGAAGATATAGAGAGTGAATTCCAGAATTAGTTTGAGAAGAACAAGGATAGAGGATACAACATTGACATACTAGATCAGAGAGGATCAAAAAGAGCACTGTACAAATTTGATCTTTAATCAAGATACCAGAGCTAATCACAAGATCTATGCTAAAACATCCTAATAGGTGATTTTAGTTAAATCTCCTAGGTAGAGTAGTCCTAACAGACTGTTGTAAGTCCTTTAACAAGGTGACATTGCAAGTGGATTTTTTGAAAGTCCCTTAGCTAGCACACTTCTAATATGTTGTTGAAATCCTCTAACAAGGTGGGACTTCACAATCCTTATAAGCCTGTAACAAGGTAGGCCTTTCATAGTGCAGATCATGTATTATGGTCAACACTTTGTAACTGTAATTGGTGACACTTTATTGCTGTACTAGTGAAGAATTATGGGTGTCATCCCCACCTCATTTTTACCTTTTCATTTGAAAGGTTTCTAGGTAATCATATTAGGTGTCAAAAGTGTGTGTGTGTGTGTGTGTGTGTGTGTGTGTGTGTGTGTGTGTGTGTGTGTGTGTGTGTGTGTGTGTGTGTGTGTGTGTGTGTGTGTGTGTGTGTGTGTGTGTGTACATGTTTGGATGCATTTACTTTACACAATGTGTTATTTACAGTTTAGATATTATATGCATCTAATGAAATGGTGAAAGTTTTAGTTGTCAAAGTTTGAAATTTTGATTCACCACCCCCCTTAGAAGTGTATGTTCCAATTTGTAATTCTATCATATTTGTTCAGATTAATATTAAAGAGATTCATTTTGATTTTCTTGCAATACGAATGTTTTATTGAGGATTATATTATCGTCAGGTGAAATTACCTTAGGTATTGTTTTCAGCATTTCTTCTTGTTCTATTCTATTAGAAGTGTCATAGTTATTGAGGATATCTTTAAAGTATTCCACAAAGATTTTTTCTATTTTTCTAGATTTGTTGTTGATTCACCTTGCATATTTTTGATTTTTGATATATTATTATGATCTCTATGATGAAGGGTACTATTGTGATAAAAAATTGTATTTCAATCTACTTCTACCAGCTATTTCCCTTTGGATCTTTTCTTCCAATACACCTCTTCTTTAGCTAGTGTTTCATCTTGTTTTAGTAGATATTTCTTTTCTAGTTGGTAAGTTTCATTATTCATTCCTTTTTGGATGACTTCTTTGTTTAGTTTTTCCAGTTTCTCTTCTATGTCTAATTTTTCTTTAAATATGTTTTTGAATTGTGTTTTATTCCATTTTAGTATTTTTTTCTTTTATGCTTTTTAGTTTGGATACAAAGAAAAACATTTTAGATCCTTGAAATTGTTCCTCTTGCCACTAGTTTTTTATATTATTCATTAAAAAATTGTCTATAAACCACATCTTTTTACATTTGAATTGGTTCTTGCTAGGCTTAGTCTATTCCTTGATTTCAATTTTGACTGGGAAATGATCTGATCCTACCATAGGTAGAATTTTTCCCTTGATTTCTCTATTCAGGTTGCTTAAATATCCTTTTAAGAACAATATGTCTAGTCTTTCTACTATGTAACTAAAATATTTTCTTCTGTTATTCCATGTATACACTCCATTTTTTTTTCAAAATGTTGATGAGAGAGTTTCTTTCTATCCATTCTCTAAAATCTTCTCTAGCTCTAGATATTGTTCATCTCTATTTAATATTGCATTAAAGTATCCCCCAATAATGATGTTCTCATTTTGTAATATACTAAGAAAGGTGTTGATCTCACTCCAAATTGTTAAATTGTATGTTGTTTGTGTTGGCACATAAACATTTATTACTATCATCTGTAAATTCTTTATGTGCTAGAAACTCTACTTCCCATACAACTTGTGCAGGAGGTTATGTTTTCTATATTGACTTTTTGGGTATTCCAAATAATTCCTAGTCCTCCCGAGGCTCCCTGTGATGGTTTAAATTCTGATTTCCAAGTTCCTAATTTATGTCCTAATTTTAAACCTTCTTCTTTATTTAATTTTTTTTCTTGAATTAATAGAATATTTGTATCAAATAATGTTAGGTTACACTTCAATAAGCTTTTCTTGCTAGGGGCATTTAGGCCCCTAGCTTTCTGTGTAGTGATTTTAATTGTTCCTCGGGAAGGATCTTCCCCTTCCCACCTTGTAGAATTTCTATGATCTTAGTTTATTCCTTTGCCTATCCTATTGCCTCCCTTAATTCTTTTAATGATTTTCATACTCATTTCTATTTTAGTTTTCCATAGATGGGTGTCTTTAAACCTTCCCGATTCATAGATATACCCAAATCCAAATTTATTTGATTATTTACTCTTTCTACTAATTTAGATTCATTTGTTCTATTTCTCATTATGATTTTTCTATACCTATTTCCCTCCTTGATTATTCTCTATCCTAGTTAAACACATCCTTTCCATTACTTGGTGTTTGCCATAATTTATAACTCTTCTCTTTTTTTTTTTTCCTAATGGTTACATTACACTATTGGGTTGATTCTGCTAGTGGGATGTTAGGACTCTATTCATTCTTCTTTGATGTTTGATATTTTTCTTGATTCATTACTTTCTCTAATTCAATTTCTTTAGGAATCCTTATTTCTATCTGATTATTATAATCTTCCCTTTTTGTTCTATTATTAACTCTTCTTCTATTGGTCTGAGTTGTATATTGCCTTGGCTTGTTGCTTCCTCCTCTGTGTCTATCTTCAATATTTACTTGCCTTTATGTTCTCTATGGTTGGTTTCTGCTATGATAATTTCTCTTTTAGATGCAGTATCTCACGAGTGAGCATCTTTAAGTTTTTGACATTTTAATCTCCATCTCATCTATTAAGTCTTTCTCTATTCTACAATCTTTACATTTTCTATATTTTTCTAAATCATGTTCATAATCTATGTTTGGCATCCATCCATATTCTTCCTCTTCTTCTCTTTTTGAATTTTTTGTTTGAGTCCCTTGGAGTAACTTTGTTTCCTCCATGTCTTTCTTTCTTCCCTTCTCTAATGTTCTTTTTGCCTTTGTTTTCTCTATTTTTCATCCTTTTTCTGGATTGCCCTTTGTATTTTCTTAATGTTATTCTTAATATTAATGCTATCAAAGTTTATTCCTATAGTGCTATTAATCTTTCCTTTATATTCAATAAAGATTAATTTGTATATTGATCTATTTGTTATGATTTTCTTGTTTCTAGAATTGCTTTGATATGTTTTTACTAAGAATCTTATCTTGCTTGTTTTATATTTACTAACTTCAAATCCTATTAAAGTTCCCACAGATTGACCTATTATTTTAATAATGTGGATTTCATTTAATTCAGATGGTATTTTTGCACATTCCATCCATTTAATTACATGTTTATGTTTGTTATAGTTTTCATTGAAGTTAGGCTGCCACGCTATGAAGTCTATATAATGTCCTTTATAAAGACAGTTTGATAATTCTAAAAGTTCATTTCTAGATTCTATATCCTGACATTGAAAAAACCAATAATGATTTGTATGGGATATTATGTTACTTACCTTTTCTTTATAGATTTTAGCTAGGTTCCATTCCAGATTGTTTCTAAATTTGGCTAGACCATTCCAATATGCATACATACCCTTTTTGCTACATTCCTACCATTTTGTTTCACTATATATGTTGTTGATGATTATAGTGTCAGGGTTAAATATTTTGGCTGAGTTATTTTGTTTAGGATGTGCTCCTTCACTTGGTTTGCTTAATACATATTGCTTCTTCTGATGTGGTGGAATTTATGTCAACAAAGGTGATGTATTAGCTCCTATCTGAATTAGCTTTCCTAGCTAATCTTTTAGTATAGAAGCATATGATTCCTGTCTTTCTGCTAGAGCCCATGTTCGAGATGAGGGAGTGCCCAAGGGTATGTTATTTGGCTCGGAGATCAGGATGAGCTTGTTTGGTTGCTGATTGTGTTAACTTTTCCTCAATAGAGATTTTTGGTCTTCTTCGTTAGAGTATTTGGTTTAATTAAAGAAGACCTCTTGATTCTTCAATTGCTGGTTTATACCTTCGATCCTTTTATATGGTTTTGTATGTTGTATTATGCCTTCTTGTCTAATCTTCTTTCTATTCTCAATGATCTTCCATTCATTTCAATTTTTTTATTTTGATTCTTTTGAATGATTGCATTTCATTCTGAATTAAGGTAGATTAGGGTTTTGAAGCCTTTCAATTTTTTTGATGTTTCATAGATTCAATGTTCATCCTAGATTGAAGTGAGTACTTCAAATTGGTTTCATACCTTGAGAATGTTGCCTCCCTTCATTTAATGTTGATTTAAGGGAGGCCTATTTTTAGGCATGATCGATTTTCCTACTTTCCTTGGGTGATTCATCATATTCATTGTTTTTGTAGACCAAAGCATTTTAATGAAAAATGCTATTCTTAAAAAAGTACGTGTTCTATAAATTAATGAAAATGTGTGTTCCATAATTTTCTAGGTATGTTGTAAAAGTGTGAAAAATGTTATTCTTAAAACTATTCTTAAAAAAGTATGTGTTCTATAAATTAATGAAAATATGTGTTACATAATTTTCTAGGTATGTTGTAAAAGTGTATAGCAAATGTACATGTAAATTTAGGAATAAATACATTATTTTTTAGATAATTGTTAATGTGTAATAAATTTATGTATTCTATAAATTAATGAAAATGTGTTACACAATTTTCTAGGTGTGTTGTAAAATTGCACATAGAAAATGTACATGTAAATTTAGAAATAAATACATTATTTTTTAGATAATTGTTAATGTGTAATAAATTTACATGTTCTATAAATTATGGAATATACATCTTACATCATTTTCCATGTGTTTTGTAAAAGTGTATAAATATTGAAAAAGAAAAAACATGTACAACTATTGGAAAACAATTTATGTGTATATAAATTTGAAATATTTTTATGAATCATTAAACCTATCTAGATCAATCAAAAGTTCCTGATATGTATGGTCAAGATCCTCTTTATCTTTAATAATCTCCAACAACTTTTCATGGTCCTCAATATCTATCCTCCATTTTGGTTTTCTACATCATTTTTTGGCATAATGCCAAGCTGAATCTTTGTGCCTAAAAGAAAGTGGCTATAATGCAAAAAATTTTGGCTAGGCATGTATTCAATAAATTGAACACCATTGTGATCAATTTTTGTTTTCTCATAATAGGTGCATACAAAATAAAATTTATACTTCATTTAATATTCTTAATAATATAGAAAAGAAATAATTATTCACAATTAATCTATCACTCTCTAATTAATTGTATACATCTCATAAGAGGATAATCTATACCTTCCATAAAAACTAAACCAATTGGATAAGATTGGTTATCATCATCTGTACATGGTTCAATCAACTGGATTTTTGCTTTTGTGCATCTAGGTAAATAATAATCCACACCTTCCACATTTTGAGGATCTGCATTCATAGCAAAGATGTCACCTAAAAATGTACAAAAATAATGGAAACTATAAATAAATAAGTATGAAGAAAAATTAATATTAAAATGAAACATATTTGTAGAAACTCATGTGGAGCAACTAAATCAGAAAAACATTCATAATTAGCTAAATACATAGGCTTGTGAATGTCTATGTCATTGTCATCTTCTTCATAAGGGGTACTTTCGATTATGTTTGTCCATGTCCATTCAAAGACATAGCCAGTCACAATATTCTCTCATTGACCCATTGCATTATTTTGAATGTAGACATCACAAAAACATGATTTTTTTCTTACTTGAATTATTAAATTGGCAAGTATCTATGTCAATAATCAAAATATTAAAGTAATAATGTAAAAGAAAAATGGAAATCTTACCTTTCACTTCCCCCAAAAAATGTTTATTATATGTTGTATCATGAGGAGAAAAATGAGATTTGCACCATTCAACAACTTGATTTGCTTTGTCTATCTTTGCACCTATATAGGAAAGAAAATTGTATCAATTTTAACAAAATATAAAAGAACTATCTAACAGATGGTCATATACATCAAATTTGATTAGTACATAATAATATTATACCTAAAAGAACATTTTGGCAAAGTGCACGCTTTACACATGCTCCTACTCCATCATGCTCTCCTTTTCCATGACCACTTTCAAAGAAGTTCCAAAGAAACTTAACATTTCATCTTGCATGTTGTGTTGCAAGCCAATTGAATGCTTTTGCAAACTTAAATTGTGCTAGGAAAAAAATTTTAAAAAATTATGAGTAATCAAATTTATATATAATTAATTGTTCATTTAATTAAATATGTGCCTGAAATTTTAAAGTTTAACTTTCAAATACACATACCAGCACAACCATCAAACCAAATCCAATGTTTTGACGAATTTATCCCATGATTTGTGAGATCATCAAAGAACATTCCAAAAAAGTGAGCTACATAGCTCCTATCATGAAGCCTATCATCAGTAAGATAAAAAAAGACATCCTTGATGATAATGTGTTCATCTAGATCAATACTTTCTACCCCATCCACCTCAAATTGTGCATGTTTATAAGAAACTTGTACAAAAATTGCAATTTGATTTGAGTGATAATATTTAGCTTAAGTTTTAGATTGAGGGGAAAGAGTATAGTTTTCAAAGAATTCTACAATTGATAGAATACATCCTAGTGGAAAACAATTTTTTGAATCTCAAAACTATTTGGCTAGCCATCTTGGACCATGACAATGTTGGATGTGTGGATAAATCATAGTTCTAAATTTATCCATAAACTCACCATATGGAAAATTGGTCCCCTTCAAAGCTATTTTTTTTATTCTTGTCCATTCCTTGTTTGATATATCCCATACTCAAATCTATTCCACACAACTGGTGTTGAAACATCAATATTGTCCATTTAATAAAGAAATTTTTGCAACTCTCCATAATTTGTGCATGCATTTTTTATGCATTGTACATTGAATTCATTTGACTCTTCAACATTATCACATAACAAATACTTGACAAATTGTTGTTTTCTTCTAGGAATTATCACATCTAGCTTAAGTGTTGCCATAGCTTTTCTAAAATATTGAATATAAAGATGAAACACAACATGATTTTGACAAGAACAAGTTTCACGTACCTTATTTATGCATACAAAACATGGGTGCAACCTCTTAAACATTCTTTGGTAAATTTTCACATTTGAAAATTCTTTTTTGAAAGCTTCAAATAATTCACTTTGTGTTGTGTCTACAAAGTGTTTTGGATGTGCTATTTTTATACCTATCTCTTCATCTTTGATCTATATATAGTGTCTCTTCTATTGGAAGAAACATGTGATTAGCTTGTCCAATATTCAACAACCTGTTTTCTAACATCTTCAAAAATTCTATCCTTTTGAGGAAGTCGACAAATATTAACCTAATTGTTTTCAATGTTCTCATCAAGAAAATTTCTCCTTTTTATGTATCTTTGAATAGTTCTTCTAGATATATTGAGCATTTCAGAAATTAATTGAACTTGGTTTTTTGTGACAAGTCCTTTTTCATAATCATAGTCATCAATGCTCTCCATGCAACACTTAAATCAACTACTCAACTTTTGCTATCAATAGAATTTAATGCATCCCTCAAATTCTGAACTATTGTTGCCTTCACATTATCTTCTAAGCTTTTCTTATTGTTCACACATAACAATTTGAGGACAAGACTCATTTCTCTTTTCCTAACTAATCTGATAAATAATTGTGCTTTACGAATCAAAGATTTATTTTCAAAAAATTCCTCCCACATATTTTTTAGATGTAGCTTAATTGTACTTTTAGGCATCATATGTTCAGATGATTCAATTTCTCTAAAAAGAGAGTCTTCATCCATCTCCACCAAATTTTCCAAACATAAACCATATTTTCCAAATGTCCTACTACTTCCTAGAACTTCAAGATGATCTTTTTCAACTTCAATCAAAGGAAATTCAATTGTTGGCTCTATATTACATTTTTTCCATCCTTTCTTTTGGTCATCTCTGACTTGATCATATCGTTTTCCTCTTTTTGCTTTATTCCCCATTGCACAAAAATCCGAATAAAGAGTTTGATATCACTTGCATACAAAAGACTTACAAATTCAAATACATAAATACTAGTAGATCATAGAAAATTTAGGAAAAACTTTCAACTTTAGAAGCTAATTATATTTGACTATCTGTAGCACTACAAAATCTTAAGACAAGTAGTTGCATTAAAGTATTGCTAAATTTAAATTAAATAATTTATTAAATATATTAAATAATTTAGCTATTTATTAATTTTAATAGTTCTCATAATATTTTAAAACACTTAAATTCATTATAGTAATTTATTTTAATCAAATTAATTAATAAATTTTAAATAAACAATAAATTTACTTAATCGATTTCAATACAAAAATAACTTTAAAAGTCCAATTTCTAAATATTTCTTCAATAAATTCCATGTAAAATTTTACTTTTTTGCTATTATAAATGGAATTATGAATTAAACATAATAATTAAAAAAATAAAACTTTACCTTAAAAAAACCTATTTTATTGAATTAAATACAATAATTTAAAAATAAAACTTTACTTTTAAAATTTAAAACCCTATTTTATTGAATTAAATCTAACAATTAAAAAATAAAACTTTGCATTTCAAATAATAAGGTTTTTTATTTAAAAATAGATAAAACTTTACCTTTAAAATAAAAATCCTATTTTATTGAATTAAATATAACAATTTTTTTTTTAAATTTACTTTTAAAATTAAAAAACCTATTTTATTGAATTAAATCTAACAATTAAAAAACTAAAACTTTACATTTCAAATAAAAAGGTTTTTTTTTAAAAGGCACTTGCACATGTGACCATGTGTGAATGACTTTTGGGTTGTATAGAACTAGATTAGTCAGATCCGATATGGTTAGATTCAGTCCGGCCAGAACTGTCTGTGTCATCCGATGTGACTCTTTCTTTCATGTATTTTCAATTCTAAAGAACTTAATAATTCATTGGCCAATTTCATAATTAGAATTAGCGTTTCAAAATAAATAAAAAATACTAATGGATAGAACTTGTAGTCATAATTATGCCAATATATATATATATATATATCTATATATATATATATATATATATATATATATATATATCTATATATATATATATATATATATATATATATCTATATATATATATATATACATATATATATATATATATATCTATATATATATATATATTTATAGTTGACACAATATCGATTATAATAATTGCAAAATAAGGCAAGTAGGTATTTCAACATTCAAGATGATGCACATTCGAAAAAATATTAAAATTAGTAGATGATAATAATTTTTTTTTAAATGATGAATTGTTCTAGAGGAGGGAGTCCTCTTCAATAATATATAATTTTTTTATGGTTAAGATAGATTTACTAGGAAAAAGATGGTGAGAATGAAAAAATGTTAAATTATGAAAAGTTCAACTTTAAATAGCTATAACAGACAAAATATACAATATTTTTGAAAATTTCTTTTTGATAGTTCTAGGTACATATGTCATTAACAACATACTTCAAATTTAGATGAAAATACATTTATTTGGAGTTAGTTTTGTGGTGGGAACTATAACCCCTAATTTTCTCAATTTTTAACATTGTCAAAAAGGTCATTGAAAATTATAAAAACATATTATTTTGATTTTTTAAAATTTTAAAAAATAACATACATAAACTTTATCCTTTTATACACATTTCACCACTTCACACCAACTTAAAATTCAAAACAAAAATATAACTTTTACATTGTTGAAGTTTACCACTTTTTTTGATGTTAAGCCTTTTCCTTTGTAAAGGTTGACACATGTTTGTACATTTACCCAACATTGATATTCCTTATAGTTCCCACAAATCTTCTTCATCATCATAATTTCAATTGGATGGTAAGGACATAGGAAAGGGTAATTCACTATGTGCAACTACTACTTCACATTCTTCTCTAAATGGTTACAAGATCCAGGTGCTTCACACCATATGCAATCTTTTCAAGATTTTTTCTCTTATTTTCAGGCTTTTCCTACTCCACACATTTTGATGGGGAAAAACACTATTGTGAGTATATGTCGAAAAGGTTCTATTGACATTGATGATGGTACAATTAGTGAGTGTTCCACCTTTTTCCTCTAATATTCTCTCTATTTATATAATTAGACTTAGTGGGAAAGGAAGACAGTTGAGTTTGCACAAGATTCAATGCACATTAGAGAGTGATACATGAAATATTATTTCTATAGTAACTATTGATCATTTTTCCCATTTATACTCTTTATCTCATTTTGGTCCATCATCTCCACTATTAGATACTCGCTCTTCTTCTTAACGAGAGACTATTGATGTTAAGTCGGGGAACTTGAACTTATGTGTTATTCCTAAGACCAATTTTGTGACTTCTACACCTCCATCTCTTGTTCAAATTTCATCTATTGAATATGATTACTCTTCAGCATTGCCTATAATTGTAGCTTCATTCATCAAGCCACCTACTATAATTGTTGAGGATATATCAGAGGACACGCATCTCCTCTCAAATGATAGATTTAGCACACCTATTATCCCACCTTCATTGGAGATTTCATTTTAGGATTCTCATTCATTCTCCTTTGAGCATCAACTAGGACTTCCATCTTCACCTTACATTCATGGGTTTGATCCTCCTCATCCACTACCTTTGCTTCTTTCAGATTGGAGCCACATTGGTCTATTCATCGATATAGGAGTTCTACCATTCTAGGGGGCTATGGTGTCTCAAGCCTCTATCATGGGGGATTTCATTGTGCTTATGATTTTGAGAGAATCTCTTGAGACGTATCATTTATACTTTTTCATTCTATCTCTTTTTGGAGTAGGGTTTCTCCCATGTGGTTTTCCCTATTTTTTTGTTTCATAGAGATTTTTTTTTGATTGGGTACCTCATTAGGCCTTGTTTCTAGGAACCAAGTTTTCTTTTAGCATTATAGTTTCCTTACTTTTTCATGCATTGTTTGTAGTTACATTGTTTCTCATTTTATGGGGGGGTGTTAGGGTAAAGGGTTAATTTAATTTCATTTATAGAATTACCTTTACTCCCTTCTTGAGATTTCCTTTATGTACTTGTATTTCCATTTAATAATTAATTGGTAATTATTAAATAGTATTTTCCTCTTAGGATTTCCCTTTTAGGTTTTATGATCTCCTTCTATAAGGATTGATCAATTGTAAATTGTATTCATCTTTTGAGTCTAATAATATAATTTTTCATATTTTCAAAGCAAAACTGTTGCCTCTTTTTTGTCTTTTCTTCTCTATGACAGGTTCTTGCATGCAAGTGTTCTTTGGCTTTTGCAGATTTGTATTGCTCAAATCTTTCATTAAATAATCTAGGGAGGTGTAGGTAGGATTCATTTCCTATAACACTAGGTTTTATGCCATTAAATATATGACCCAAAATCCAAGCAAAAGTATCAAGGCATTGAAGACCATTTTGAATATTTCCCCGGTCTTCAATTAAAGTTGAGAAGTAAGCAACAAAGTCTCCACTAACAAATTGAAAAGGTTAATTAAGAAGGGAAATTTACCTCACTCGACATGAAGAAATGGTAGAAGCTAGTACATAAGAAAAGCCTTCTAGTGCTAGAACATAAAGTAATGGGGCTAAAGGAAAACCCTTGGGAATGAACCAAAATAATCTAAATGTACTCGACTAGTGCCCACTAATTTTAATACAAGTTGAGGCATATGAAAGAGAATGTGAATATTTCAAATAAATGGAGGGTTCAACTCTAAAGCTTTACACATATCCACAATAAAGGGTCACTCTTAATCTAGAATCACCTCCTGCTAAGAAATAAAATTTAAACAAGATCAGTTTCAATAGCCACCAAGATTGCACAAAATGATGAAGCCTTCAGTCATGTTTTCTATTTTATGATTTTCCTTAATATCTTAAGTTGGGACTTTGTGATTCACATAGTCATGGGTGGTCAAGTGCTGACTAATGTTAAGGTTGTGAGCATGCACTTATTTTGATTTCATCCAGTTGCATGGTCATATTAGCATGCTATAGTTTGAGTTGCAATGGCACAACAAAGAAAGAGTCACTTTTTTATCTCCTATGTCATCTGATCCTTCTAATGAAATGGCCCAACACATGATCACCATGGATCAAGAGGTGGTTAATATCTAAGTTTCAATTGAATAATTCCCTTTTGTTTCACTCAGTTGCAAGGGTCAGACAGTGGTGTTAGCTCAAGGTGGTGAGGTAGCAATAACTAGCAAGTTGTGGTTTCACAAATAGAGACAATTATTCAGGGAAGATGGTGGCAAAGACATGATTGTGGATAGTTTAACATGAGGCATGAAGTTCAAATGCTAGCATAAAAATGAGAAGTGTTGGGTCCATGTGGTAGAATTAATGGCTAAATCTCAGTTGAGCCAAAGATCATGATTAAGTTGGATGTCAGTGGTGGTGGAAGGAGTTCCTTGACTAATATTTTAATTCCCTACAACTACTTTCATTCCCTAGGCATGATGAGTGTAAAGAGTTAATCCACAACCATTTGTTAATCCATTCATTCAGTCAAAGAGTAAATAACCATCATTCCTAACCTCTCAAGGATTTGTTTGGTAAAGAAGTGATCCTTGCATACATAGATTTATGCAAAAGTTAGATCTTTCCAATTTTTGCAGTGATTTTCTTTTAGAGATTTGATTGTAGTGGTTAAGCTTTGTCTTATGAGAGAAGTCATCCAGGTCATAATAACAATATAAAGACAAATATTGTACTCATCCTTAAGGCCATATTTTATTTGTTTCTTTGGTACTACCTTGACATGCTAATAGAAATTCCTTGTTGCCTCTAAGTTATATGACTTCCTATCTTATCTCTTTCAACCTTCATTGTACTATGCAAATTCGCTTGGCTCTCTTTGACATACTATGAATATCTATAATTTGCACTTTATGTATCTGTGAATTATATAAGTGAAGCAATTTCCTTGTGTCAATCAAATGGTTTCCTGATTTGTGTGTAGCTTATAGATTAAAGTAGAGTTGACTCTGTATATCTTTTGACTGTCATAATAATAGCATTGTGCATGTATGGAAGAGATTGATCCAGACACCCTATTTTTAGTGCATCACCTCTTTAGAATAGATTAGGTAGTTTCTTTTATGTATTCCTTCTCCCCTTTTCTTCAAAAGATAGTTTAGATGCATCCTAATAGTAGAGGAAGTCGGCCTTCTTTAGACATTTAACCTCATAGTTCAAGTCCCATAGCTTGGAGGTTGTTTCCATGTTTCACAAGGTTGTCCTTATGTAAGACTTTAGGCAAGGGTGCAAGATTTCATGACAACAATTTTTGGCACACCCAGTGGGACCTCACAACAAGAAGATTTCATGATTATACTGAAGAGATAGTACTCACTTCACTATAAAGTCTTAAAGAGGCTCATTGTTCAAGTACTTGGTGAATCTAAGCTTCAAAGTATATCTGGTTTGTAGAGCATAGTTGGTGTGATTCATGTCCAAGAGACACACAAGGGCATCTTCCAAAGGTAAGTTTCAATATCAAGAGCTTTCCTTTTCTAGCATGAGAAGAAAGCAGGGTAAACTTTAAGAAAGCTGCCTCCAAAAAAGGATATAAAATATTGGTGAATCTTTCATTATTTTGAAAAAACCAAATTATTTATATTGGCAAAACTCTCAATTTTTTATTCTAAATATGATTAATTTTTGCGATTATTTTTGAATCATAATTTTTTTGTATAAAATATTGATGAATCACAATAATAATAGGAAGTTCATTAATCACCATGGAATATTACAAATCAAAATTGAACATTTTTTTACCTTGTGGAATGTTATGAGAATCGTTACATATACTTTAAATCAATAGTGAATAATAAATATTGGTGATATATCCCTAAATTAACTAATAATTATGGTAATTATTGGTCAGTTCAATTTAATTTCTCCAATAATATATTATACTTAGGTAACTCAAATCTATTCATGTAATGAATATTGTGGCGAATATTTGAGTTTAAATTTTTCAATAAAATAAATTATTGAGTGATTTTAAATATTCTAGAACTGAATTTTATAAAACTATGTTGATTTAGGTTGTATCAAATCTTAAATTATTAGCCAAATTACTAGCCAAAAAATTTTAAAATTAGCCAATTTACGAATATTAGCCACTAAGTTATACCCTAGAAGAAAGGTTAGAGTATCTTTGTCACCAGTTAGGAGTGAGGCAGTAACACACACTGCTACAAGATCCATTTCCACTCCTCCAGTTGTTAGATCTCAACCTAGAATATCATCCACTAATATCAATAGAGCACTTGCTTATATGGATAGAGCTCACACTTTCACCACCTTCTTTGGTGTGAGCCCCCTCCTTTTAGCCAAAAGGAATGATATGCTAGTATTAGTCCTTAAGAGTGTACCTAAGTTTACTGGTGATACCTCCACATCCCTTGTTGAACATATTCAAGAAGTTTTTAATGTTTTTAATATCCATGGCATCTTTGAGGATGATGTAGCAGTCAGACTCTTAGCTTCATCCTGAAAACGGAAGGTGCTACAATGGTATAGAAGTTTTCCTAACAACTCTATTACTAACTAGGATGGGTTAAGGGTGGCCCTATGTAAGCATTTTGAGGACAAAAGTGACCATCTATCAATTTTGGAGCATCTAACCACTATCAAAAGGAACCTCCATGAATGTATGACTAACTTCAATTATAGATTTTAGAGAACATTGAATCGATTACCTACTACAGTGAAGCTCTCCCTTTGTAATGCATTCTTATACTACCTCAGAGCCTTTAACAACAATATTGCTACCACCTTACAGTCCATGGGGGGGATACTTTACTAAATTCTTATGAGTTTGCAATAAGATCTGAAAACATTTTGATATAGGGAGGGGAGTTAGCTCCAAGGCCCCTCATGCCTTTTTTCCTTGATATACCTAATCATTAGCCCATTGTAGCCCTTATCCATATCTCCTCTATAAGTCAACCTCTTGTTGTTCTTCTAATAGCCTCTACATCCTCTAGCAAGGTTGGTAGAATAGAGGTTATGATGCAGACATTAATGCAAAATGTAGAAAGAAGAATGCTAGATCAAGAAAGGAGGGTGGAAGAGAATAGTGCAATAGTGCAGAAAATGGGAAATGAACTAGTGACCATGAAGAGGAAGCAAGCTTAGAATAATAAGCCTCTCCAACTCTAGAGTCAAGGTCTCACACATGGTAGACCTCCCAACTAGAATCATACACCCTACAATCAAAATAGACCTATCAACCACCCCTAGTCTTTAAACACCAACATAAATAGGGCCATAGTCCCTCTATACAACCTAGCCCAAGATCAAGATTTATGTCCTTCTTGTAACTACTCCTATGGATATTCAATTTGCTAGAAGGAAAAATCTTACTTGCATGTGGTTGCCCCAAAGAAAGTAGTTGCCTAGCAACACAATGTAAATCAACTTCTTGAGACCTATCAGTAGGATGGTTGTTCTTTCATGAACTACCTAATGTAGGAACATGGTAATGTAAACTAGGATTCCTATGCTTATAGTACCAGGAGCAAGAAAAGAGCAATAGAGGAAATGGTGCCTCAACCTCCTAATCAACCTTTTGCATCAAGCACAACATTATGTATACAAGCAGTCACCCAACAACATAATGCTAACTAGCCTGCTAATGTTTCTCTATATCAGAGACAGGATGGAAATAGAAATGAGGTGAATAAACCATAGACCATTCCCCCTCAGGCTTCTATTTTCAAGACTCTTACGAGAACATCTAATGCTTACTTTAGCATGGTAGAGAAAATGAGGAAGACCAATACAAAAATTTCTATGTGGGATGTTGTAACTATTCTATCATATCAAAGAAGGCTACTCTAGTAGGAGTTGGAAAGCATTGAACTCAAAGATCAACCACTTGGCATAGAGAATGTTGTAAACTTGGTGCAACCATCAAAGGAGATAGAAGTAAGTAGAAAGGTTAAACCTCCTACATTCTATGTTTCCTTTCTTATAGGAGATAAGTTGGTCCATAACTGTATGATTGAATCGAGAGCCAATAGTTCAATGATGCCCAAGTGTGTTGTTGATACTTTAGAAATGAAATATGAACCTATTGTTCAAGATGTGTTGCAACTTGATGGTAGAACCATCAAGACCATTGGAATCCTTAAGAATGTTGAAATGGCCTTGAATTTCGATCTAGGTAGTACTGTAGTTTAGGACATAACAGTTGTTGAAGTTAAGCCGCATTTTTCCATTTGTCTGCCAAGAGACTTGACTGCTCAAATAGGTGGCTATATATCTTCAAATTGGTCATTTATGTTTTTTTAGAACTAGCTATGGAACCAACACCTCAATTAAAGTAGAACCATTATTCCTCCATTGTATTGAGCGCTATACTCCTAACCTCATTAATATGATTTGTACCATCTTAGAAGTAGATGAGAATGATGTAGAAAATGAGCCTACCACTTCCTTATCTAATACACCTAATTTCCTCTTGGATGAATGGGCTAATGCTTATTAGTTTGATCCCATATTAGAGACCTTGGAGACTAGCTTGGAAAAAATTGTATATCAAAAAAGGATGCTCTCATCCCTAACTTGACAAAAGATAAAGAAGATATAGATGGGTTATGGAGCATGTACTTTGATAGATCAAGAAACAAGAATGGGTTAGGGACTAGTGTAATGTTAGTTTCTCCTACATTAGAAAAATACTATTTCTCATTTAGGTTGTAGTTCATTTGTACTAATAATGTGGTTGAATATGAGGCTTTGATTTAGGGTATCTTAATCTCTTAGAAAAGAGGAATCTAGGCATTAAGTGTGTATGGGGACAGTGAGTTGGTAATCAAGTAGGTGAGGAATCAAAATATCACCAAGAATAATTTTCTCAAGTCTTACAAATAGAGGGTATGGGATTTGCTTGAAGATTTTAGTGCATTCAATATCTGAAGCATTCTCAAGAAAGAAAATAAACATGATGACCAACTTGTGGTAGTGGGTGCATCTCATGATGTACCAAGAAGCCTTGAGGATGAAAAGAGACAAAGAATTAAGAAAATAATCAAAATTGTTGTCCCTGATAATAATATCAATTGATATGTATTTGAATCTCAAGCAAAAATAGTGAGTTTCTTGTAGAATGAAGTAGAATTTTCAAATAAAAATCAAGTGAAGTTACATGATGAATATGGAGATAAAATCATCAACCTAAGCTCCAAAAAATTACCTAAGGACCTCATTGTTGGATGTAATTGATTAATTATGTGTTATCTTTGATGTTAAAAAAATGTCATAGCAATTGATAGATAGTGCTTACTGAGCTTACTTTGTCAGTGAAGATAGTTTTCCTTGTCTATCAAGCATTTATAGGTTTACTCTGAATAGATGACAGTGTCTACAAAGCTCACTTAGGTGTCAAAGGAATTTAGGCAAAAAAGAGTGTTAACTGAGCTCACTCCATTAATGAAGGGAAAGTTGGACAGAGTTAGTATTCATTGAGTTTACTCAATTGCCAAAGAATTTTTGCAAGTTCATAGTGTTAACCGAGCTTCTATTGGTTAACACAAGAAATTTTTCCAAAGTTAGTTTCTACCAAGTAGGGTCAGCTTACGAAGGATTTTCCTTATTTTGGCATATGAAGCTTAATTACTTAATGTATTGATTCTAGCTAACTATGATGATGAATATTGGTTATTGTAATTTGAATTTGGGCTGACTTGACAATCTAGAAGGTATAACTAAAAGGTCAACTTGAGATTTCTAGTGTGTGTGCAAGTGTGTTGATTGAATTGAAAAGAAAAGAGAGGGAGTAAACTTGAAGGATAAGTAGGTATCCTTTTGGTGCAGAAAAGTAATATTCAACAAGAAAGGATCAAATTTAAGTAGAAAAGAGTTTTGGATTCAAAAATTTAGTTGCATCACAATCAGGTCCTTTCATTGTTACTCTCTAACCATTGTAGTAGTGATCTAAAATCTCTTAACAATGTTGGTTTAATAGCTAGTTGTAAATCCTCTAACAAGGTGGCAATTCCATTGAATTGTTTTAAGACCTCTAGCAAGGCCACTCCTAGCAGGTGATTAAATCCTCTAATAGGGTCACACCTAATAGTGTTTTTTGTAAGATTTAACAAGGTTAGCTCCTAATAGGGCTCACTTCAGAAGAGTGAAAAATAGTAACTAGTTATATTGGTGGTTTTTCCCATCTTGGGTTTCCACGTTAAATCCTAGTGTCTCATGTGTTCATGCTATTTCTTTCATGTGTACAAGTAATTAATGATAACATCTTAAGATTCACAAAAGTAATTCACACTCTGCATTTATCGAGTTACAACAATTTCTATTTTTTTACTGAGCTTCAACAACAATTAGTTTTCTCATTCTAAATTTTATTTTTGACATCAAAGGGATTTAGGATTTATTTTAGTAGTAACTAATTCACCCCCCACACTTAGTTATTCCTTCTATATTTCCAACAATTGGTATCAAATCTTTTGGTGCTTGTAGGAAAGGTTTCAAGGACCTAAGCGAAAGATCGCGATGTCTTACAAGAGAGAGATTCCAAAGCTAAATATAGACAACTTTTCAGCATGGCAGGAGTCATGCGACTTCATCAAGCCACAATTAGTGATTTAGGCTGAAAATACCTTGATAAAGAATACAAAACTCCTACTAGTACATTATCTATTGGAGATCTTGCTAAGAAAAAGAACCATAACATCATGATGATTAATATTGCATCTACTCTCGGCTATGATGAATTTGATAAGATCAAAGACTGTAAAACTGCTTTTGATATGTGGAACAAGCTAAATGACATTTATGGTGCTGATGAAAATGTAAGAAGAGACAAAGTAGAAAGCCTTAGAGGATAGTTTGATCAAATGAGAATGAGAGAAGATGAAAATGTTACCAAATATGTGGAAAGAATCAAAGCTAGTGTTAGTACAATCAGAGCATCTAGAGGAGAAATCAAAGAAGAAACTATTGTAGGTAAAGTTCTCATAACATTGCTTCTTGTCTATTCAATTAGAGTATCTATGATTCAAGAAAAGAGATGTGACCCAAATCACAAGTTAAGTTTGGATGCCTTTGTAGGAAGATTGACAGCTTTTGAACTAGACAACTTTGACAATTATGTTCCAACTTCCAAAAACGTTGAGTCTTAATTTGAAGCTAAATTTTCACTCAAAGGAAAAGGCAAGAAAGAAAAGGACATTTAGTTAGAAAGTGAAGAGGAAAAAAAGGAAAGTTTTGATAGTGATCTTGAAGTTGTTGAAGCTTTACTTGCAAAGAAATATTCTAGAGGTAGAGGAAAGTAAAATGGTAGAGTTCCTTTAATCTATTTTTCATGTGAAGAAATTGGTCATATTGTTGCCACATATCCAAACAAAGAAAGTAAGGATGAGAAGAAGAGCCACAAGTACAAAGGCAAGAAGGAATCCAAAAGTCACAAATCCTTCAAAGACAAAGGTAAGAAGACTTATTTTATGGCTAAATATTTTGATAACAATGAAGATGAAATAGTGTACATTGCTATAAAAGATGAATTTGATGAAGAAGAAGATAAGATGGCACTCATCTCTCATGTTAGTAAAAATGATACATGGATCATAGATAGTGGATGTTCACATCATATGACTAGAGACAAAACAAAATTTGAACACTTTGAACACTATGATGGAGGTAGTGTAAGGTTTGGAAACAATGAACCTTGTTACATAAAAAGGAAAGGCCGAATCTCATTAACCAATGAAATTGTATGTGACAATGCTTATTGAGTTGAAGGACTGAAACATAACCTACTAAGTGTGGCATAGCTGATCAACATTGAATTCAAGGTAGAATTTATACATGGCAAGGCAAGACTATTGGATGACAAAGGGAATCTGATTGGATCAGGAAAACAAACAAGAGGTAACCTATTTTATCTTGATCTTGGTGATTACTCATGTTTTATTTCTCACATGGAAGAAATTAGGTTATGGAATAGAAGATTATGTCATGTAAACTTTGATAATATGGTCAAGATAAGAAAATTTAGAAAAGTAAGAGGTATTCCTAGTTTGAAGAAACTAGATGTTGGTTTATTCAAAAATTGTCAGATTGGCAAAATGGGAACGACTAGTTTTAAGAGCAAACACTATCAATTTGAAGATGTCCTAGAAATTGTGCATACTAATTTTTGTGGACCCATTGGAATAGAAAGTTATAGTGGAGAAAAATATTTATTCTTTTTGTTGATGACTACTCTAGAATGATGACTATTATCTATCTTAGAGAAAAGTCAGAAGCATTTGAGAAATTCAAATGGTATCTAGAAAGAGTAGAAAAAGAAATAGGGAAAAGATTGAAATGCTTAAGATCAAACATAGGTAGTGAATTCATCTTCAATGAACTCAATAATTTTTGCATTGAAAGAGGAATCAAAAGGCAAGTATCAGCCCCTGGTACTCCTGAGAAGAATGGAATAGTTGAAAGATGAAATAGATCCATAATGGATTGTGCAAGGAACTGAATGATTGAAAATAATGCTACTATCAAATACTAGAAGGAAGCCATCAACACTGTAGTTCATACTTTGAATTGAGTATAAATGAAGGACTCACATAAAACTCCCTATGAATTATGGTATGGCAACAAACCCAATGTAAGCTACTTGAAAGTGTTTGGTAGTAAATGTTATATCTTGAAAGAGTATAGAAAAGGAAAGTTTGATAAGAAAGTTGATGAAGGTATATTCTTAGGATATTTTTGTAGAAGTAAGGCATATAAATGTTTGAATTTTTCTACTCATAAAATCATAGAAAGTGCACATGTGAGAATTGATGAGTTTGCATAAAAGATTGAAGAAGAAAGAAAAAGGGAACTAGAAGATTACAAAAGATTTGTTTACTTTGAACCTAATACATTGCTAGGAACATCTAATAATAAGGAGACTTCACCTCTCAAGTCTTCCATAGTTACCGAGTTGCAAGAAGTATAAACCAAGTCACAGGGACCTGAGTCACATTTTGAAGCTATTGAGTCAATGCCTACTGAGTCTGAACAACCCAAGCCTAAAGTTGAAATTCAAAATGAAGAGAGTGCAATCCATTCAAAAGGAAAAGCACCTATATTGGCCAAGTATGTTAAAAGGCATCATGCACCTGATTAGATTATTGGAGATAAATCAGAAGGTTCTATGACAAGAAGAAAATTAAAAGGTACATGTTTACTTGCTGATTTTGAACCTAGAAGTGTCAAGGATGCTCTAGAAATGTAAAGTTGGATTGAGGCAACAAACAAAGAAATAGAATAGATAGAAAAGAACAAAACTTGGACTCTGTTTCCTAGGCCTAAAGATAAAAATGTGATTGGAACAAAATGGGTATTCAGAAATAAGCTGAATAAAGATGGACAAGTATCAAGAAACAAATCTAGATTAGTATGTAAAGGGTATTCTCAAGAAGAAGGAATTTATTATGATGAGACTTTTTCTCCTATTGCAAGATTAGAAGGTGTTAGGACCCTACTTGCATATGCAGCTCACAGAGGATTCAAATTATATCAAATAAATGTTAAATCTGCATTCCTCAATGGAATTATTGATGAAGAAGTCTACATTGAATAGCCAGAAGGTTTTGTTGATCATGACAAAAGGGACATGGTCTATAAATTACAAAAAGCATTGTATGGTCTCAAACAAGCTCTTAGAGGCTGGTATGAAAGACTACATAACTACTTGATATAGATTGGTTTTTAGAAAAAAAATGATAACAATAGTCTATACATCAAGGAAGGACTAGATAACAAAATTGTGTTGGAAGAGATATTTGTGGATGATACTCTATTTACAAGAAATTATGACCTATGCAAAGCATTTTTAGAACAAACAAACAAAGAGTTTGAGATGCCCATGTTTGGTAAAATAAACTTCTTTGTTGGATTGTAGAACAAAAATGGTATCTATATCACCCGATACAAGTATGTAAAAGAAATACTCAAGAAGTTTGGTATGGAAGATTCAAAACTAGTTGGTACCCCTATGTGTACTGGACTCAAGCTTACCAAAGATGATGACTCCAAAGAAGTAGATTAGACCTTATACAAATCAATGATTGAGAAATTACAGTATATAGTTCACACAAGGCTTGATATTGCCTTAGTAATTGGGATAGTGGCAAGATTCTCAGCTAAACCCAAAGGGAATCACATGATGGCAATCAAAAGAATCTTGAGATATCTGAAAGGTACTGAAGAGTATGGTTTATGGTAGAAAGTTGGAGCAAACCTAGACCTAAAGATATTTACTAATGCTGATTGGGCAAGATATCTTGATGATAGAAAAAGCACTAGTGGTGGAGTTTTCTTTCTTGGTAAAAGGCTAGTATCTTGGATAAGCAAGAAGCAAAACTAAATATCGCAATCCATAGTAGAAGTAGAGTATGTAGTAGTAGTAGTGAATTGTTCTAACATTGTTTGGTTCAAAAAATTTCTAAAAGGAATGAAGGTTGAAATCAAAGAGCTAGTAGTCATGTATTATGATAACACCAATGCAATTAATATATCAAAGAATCCAATGGGGTCTGTGCAAGATCATGGTGTTCCAAAAAGTGACAATCTAAAAAATCTATAGTTCTAAAATATCTCAAACTATTTCAAAATCTATTTTAACTTTTTAACCACCTACCCTAATACTAAATGAAAAAAATTAATATCTTTATAAGGTCTGCTATATCTTTTGATACCAAACCTATATGGTTAACTTTAAAAATATCCTAAAAATGTGCTTTTGGTCTATTTTTATGTGATTTTTATTGTAGACATGTAGCTGACAGCTTTTTTTTCACCAAAATTTGAAAAAATGAAAAGGTTTTCTTAAGAATGTTCTTATCTTTCCATAAATGTAATATTTTTCAAATTATGAGTTTAGTAAGTAATTATTACTTATTTTCTAATGGAGTTACATATAAAGTGCTAACTGACACACTACTTGAAAAACAACTATAAAATTCAAATGGTACCACATTTTTTAAATCCAAAGGATGCATCACATTTTATGTTTCTTCTACTATAAGGAAAAAAAATGAAAAATTGAATTTTGCAGAGTTTTGAATTAGTTAAGGTGGTTAGACATGAGAATTTTTTTATTCCAAAATTACTAAAGTCAAAAATTAATTATTAATTATTAATTTAGAATAAAAATATCCAAAAATATGTGTCACATCCAGGCATGAGTCTACTACTTATAGCTAGAATATTATTAAAAAATATTATTATTTGATTTTGATTAAGGTGTTTAGACATACATCTACTTCTTATTTTTGTTCTGAAATTTTTGTAATATTTCATTAAAATTCAAAATTTTGACCAATCAATTTTTATTTTTTTGAGATAAGTCCTAGTAGTTTAGAAAGCAGATTCAATTTTCTAGAGATTATTTTCTCTCAACTTTTTGGTATAAAGTTAATAACAAGTAGAAAATTGCATGTCAAGTTGACATAACCCTAATTTTTTAATTTTTTATTTCCACTTAAGAGCATAGTTTGGTTGACCATGATCCTCCACATACCTAGTGATGCATTTCAGAACAAAGCACATTGCTATAAAATATCACTTTGTCAAAGAACTAGTTTAGGACAAAGAAATCAGATTGGATTATGTCCATACAAAAGAACAAATTGCAAAGACATTCACCAAGCCATTACCTAAGGATGCATTCTTGTATCTAAGAGGTAAGCTAGGGGTCATTTCCCTATCTAAAGCTCACTAAATAAAGTTTAGTGATGCATCAACAAGAACCAAGTTAAAAATCAATCAATTGATGTAGCATAATCAAGAGAATATTGCATATGAATCAGTACTCAAGGTACATTTATACAAATTTGACATGCATTAACTTTGGCATGTGTTGTCAAAGAGGGAGAAGTTTAAAAAGAAGTTATGCAAAGGGAGAATACAACCTAAAGAAGTTCTTGTGTAAAATTAAAGAGGGAGAAACTTTCTATCAAAAGCAATCTTGTTCTCAAAATTTCATTGTGCTATGAAATGTTATGTTGTCATCAATGTCGAAGAGAGAGATTTTTGGATACAATTCATTAATTGTGTGTTGTCTTTGATGTTACACAAATGTCATATCAATTGATAGACATTTCTTATCAAGCTCACTTGGTTAGTGAAGATAGTTTTCCTTGTCTACGGAGTATTCATAGGTTTACTTTGAATAGATGATAGTGTGTACCAAGCTCACTCAAGCATCGAAGGAATTTAAGCAGAAAAGAGTGTTAACTGAGCTCACTCGGTTAATGAAGGGAAAGTTGGACAGAGTTAGTATTCACCAAGTCCACTCAGTTGCCAAAGGATTTCTACAAGTTCACAATGTTAACTAAACTTCTCTTGGTTAACATAGAAAATTGTTCCAAAGTTAGTTTCTACCGAGCAAGGTCGGCTTATGAAGGATTTTTCTTATTTTGGCATATGAAGCTTAATTACTTTATGTATTGATTCTAGTCAACAATGATGATGAATATTGGTTATTGTAATTTGAATTTGGGCTGACATCACAATCTGGAAGGTATAAATAAAAGTTCAAGTTGAGATTTCTAGTGTCTGTGCAAATGTGTTGATTGAATTGAAAAGAAAAGGGAGGGAGTGAACTTGAAGGATAAGCAAGTATCCTTGTGGAGTAGAAAAGTAATATTCAATTAAGAAGGATCAAGTTTAAGTAGAAAAGAGATCTAGATTCAACAATTCAGTTGCATCACAATTAGGTCATTTCAGTGTTACTCTCTAACCATTGTATTAGTGATCTAAAATCTTTTAACAGAGTTGGTTTAATAGTTAGTTGTAAATCCTCTAACAAGGTGGCAATTCCATTGAATTGTTTGAAGACCTCTAGCAAGGTCACTCCTAGTAGGGTGATTAAATCCTCTAATAGAGTCATGCCTAATGGTGTGTTTTGTAACCTTTAATAGGATTGGCTCCTAATAGGGTTCACTTCAGAAGAGTGAAAAATAGTAACTAGTTGCATTGGTGGTCTTTCCAAATTTGGTTTCCACATTAAATCCTAGTCTCTCATGTATTCATGCTATTTTTTTCATGCTTACCAGTAATTAATGATAGCATCTTTAGATTCACAAAAGTAATTCACACTCTGCATTTACCAAGTTACAACAATTTCTATTTTTTTACCAAGCTTCAGCAGCAATCAGTTTTCTCAGTCTAAATTTTATTGTTGACATCTAAGGGATTTGGGATTTATTTTAGTAGTAACTAATTCACCCTCCCTCTCAGTTACTCCTTCTATATTTCCAACACTCATTATCTTAGAGAGCATTTTTAGCCTTGATGACCAAGTAAGGGAAAGAGGCATGAATCTTGCTACAAACAAAGGAGACCACACACCAATCACAATCATTGATGGAAAAACACCGATCTTGGGAAATGTATGTTCTAGAACTAAACAAGAAAATTTTGTACATCTATATCAAAAATTCAATGATATATTTTCTTGGACATACAATGATTTGAAAGGGTTTGATCCTAACTTGTTTCAACATACTATAAATTTGGTAGATAATGTCAAGCCTATTAGGCAGAAGTAGAGGCTAGTAAACCTCAAGATTAAGACCCTAATGAGAAATGAGCTATCTAAATTAATTGAGACCAATATCATTTTTCCTATCAAACATTCCTCTTGGGTGGAAAACCTTGTCACTATTAGAAAAAAGAATGGAGAAATTAGATTGTGCATAGATTTAAGGGATCTTAACCAAACCTCCCTAAAGGATCATCATCCCTCCCTTCTATGGAGCAAATATTATCTAAGGTTAGAAATATTCTCCTTCTTGGATGGGTTCTTAGGTTATAGCTAGGTGTTGGTCAAGGAAACTAATAGATATGAAACTGCTTTCACTACTAAATGGGGTACTTATGCCTGTAGTAAGATGCCATTAAAACTAACAAATGTAGGTGCCACATTTCAAAAAGTGATGGAGATGGCCTTCAAAAATATGATTGAAAAATTTGTGTTGGTCTACCTTGATGATATCATAGTTTATTTAAGAAATATAGAAGAGTATTTCAATCACCTCAGGTAGGTATTTATAAAATGTAGAGAGTATGGGGTGTCTCTAAATCCAAGCAAGTGTATCTTCACCACTAACTAAGGAAAATTATTAGGGAATATTATATCCAAGGAGGGTCTAATTGTTGATCTAGAAACAAAAAAAAGAAATACTTTCCCTTACCCTTCCTAAGCACAAGAAAAGTCTACAAAGTTTCCTTGGTAAGATAAATTTTGTAAGAAGATTTATTCCTAACCTAGCTACCATTGTGAAACCTCTCGCAGCTATGCTAAAAAAGAGTATTTCTTTCTCATGGACTAGGGAAGGGAAAGAAAGCTTTGAATAGATCAAGGAAGCCATAGCTTCAGCTCCCATGCTCATTCATTAATCTAAATTTTGATAAGGATTTCATCCTGTATACCTTGGGAGGTGAGTTGGGTATTTTTGTTATCCTAACACAACTAAATGGAAAAAATGAGGAGTGGCCTATTTCTTTTTTTAGTGAAGGACTTAAGGAATATGAAAGTAAATATAGATATGTTGAAAAGAAAGATATTGAAACTATAAGAGCCCTAAAGAAATTTAGACACTTGCTGTCTCATAACAAAATTCATTTGCTTGTTACTCATGCTAGTGTAAAAGATTTCTTGTTGAGCAAAGATTTTAATGAGAGGAGAGCTAGCTGGATCATTAAGGTAATAGAATATGATGTGAACATTCAGATCATCAAACTAATAAGGGGAAGGGGATTGTGTGAATCAATGATCTCATCTCATGAGATTGCAAAGGAGGTTGTCTTAGTATTAACAAAACAATAGGAGACAAGAGATGAAAACCCTAAGGGTTAGATGGATGATATGAAAGCCTTCTTGGTTGGGAATGGATATCTTCAAGGGCTAGATAAAGCTAAGAGAAGACATTTTAGGCTCTAGTCTATTCCTTACAGTATAATTGATGTTGTTCTCTTTAGAGAAGATTTTAATGGGACCCTAATGAGATGTATGGATGTAGGGTAAGTAGAGAGAATGGTAAAAGAACTTCATGGTGGCCCTGATGGTGGTCATTTCTTAGCGAGGACTACTACAATAGAAATTATAAGAGCTGGTTATTACTGACCCTTCCTATTCCATGACTACCACAAACATGTGAAGAGGTGTGAGAAGTGTGCTTTCTTCTGAGGTAAGCAATGACTTGCAGCTCTTCCACTTCAGCCCCTCCAAGTAGATCAACTTTTTACTCAATGGGGATTAGACTTTATTGGCCCTATCAATCCTTCTTCTAGCTCTAGTCATAAATGGATTTTAGTTGCAACAGATTATTTTACAAGGTGAACAAAGGTAGTAGCACTAAGAGATGACATAGAACCTTCAACTATTGAATTCCTTGATGGGATTGTAACCAGGTTTGGCATTCCTTCAACTATTATTTTAGATAATGCTAAATCATTCATAGGAGCTCAGATTTGTACATGGGAACTTGATCATGGTATTTACTTAAGCACATCATCTAACTATTACCCTTAGGCTAATGGCTTGGCTAAGTCATCTAATAAGAGTTTGATCAAAATCATTAAGAGAATGATGGAGGATAACCAAAGGTGCTAGCATTACAAGTTGATGACTACCCTTTGGGCAGATAGAATCACACCCAAAAGAGCCATAGGGAATTATCCTTTTGCAATAGTCTATGGAAGGAAAGATAGGCTTCCTATCTCACTGGAGTTTCCTACTCTTGATTTGGCTTATCAATTGGAATTGATTGAAAACAATGCTATGTCTATAAGAATGGCAGATCTAATGGACTTTAAAAAGAAAAGTTCAAGTGTTCTAGGCCTTAGAGATGCACCAGTAATAGATGAATAGAAATTTTGATAAAAAGGCTAAGATTAGGAATTTTAGGGATGGTGACCTCATGTTGAAAAGGGATGTAGATAGAGCAAAGGCTAGAAGACACTCAAAGTTTGATGTCTTGTGGAGTGACCCCTATGTGATCATCAGTTATAAGTAATCTAATGATTTTCAGTTAAGAAAAATTGATGGGGAAGTCTTGCCCATCCTTTTTAATGGGATATACCTTAAACTTTGTTTCTAATGCTGATCTTTTTCCCATGTATATAGTCAAATCAAGAAGTGCATGAGCACATGTTTTGTCTTGTAAAGAAGGGTTTAGTTAAATAGTTGTTTGCAAAGTTGTAGACAAAAGGATTTATTATGACATGAAGTGTAAGAGAGATGGTAAACTATTGAGTTATTATTTCAGAGACTCAATAGCCCAATGGATCTTTTGGTCATTGGTCATATGCTAAATAGGCTTGCATCCCCTCAAGTTGCCAGAAATGTTAATCTAGAATTGTCTCCCACCAAGAAAGAAAATTTAAATAGGATCATTTTCAGTAGTCACCCATATTGTGTGAAATGATGAAGCCTTAAGTCATGTTCACTATTTTATGTTTTTCCTTAATATCTTAAGTTGCGACCATGTGATTCGCATGGTCATGGGTGGTGAAGCACTAAATAATGTTAAGGCTTTCAGGGTGCACTTACTTTGATTTCATCAAGTTTCTTGATTGTATTATCATACTACAATTTGAGTTGCAATGATGAGGCATAGCAAGAGTACCTTTCTTATCTCCTATGCTATCAGATTCTTTTGATCAAATGGCCCAGTGCATGATTCTTGTGGATCAAGAGGTAGTTAAGCTCAAAGTTGTGATTAAGAGATTCCCTTTTTTTTTTCTTAGTCACAAGGGTCAGATGGCAATGTTATCTCAAGGTGGCAAGGTAGCAGTAACTAGCAAGTTACAATTTCACAAATATAGAAAGTTATTGGGGTAAGATGGTGGCGAAGATGTAATCATGGATAGTTGAATGCAAGGCATGAAGGTTGGATGCTGGTAGGTTGGCATAAAAATGAGAAGTGTTGGGTCCATATGGTAGAATTAATGACTAAATATTGGTTGACCCAAAGATCATGATCAAGTTGGATGTCAATGGTAGCAGAATGAGTTCCTTGAGAAATGTTTTGATTCCTTGCAACTACTTTCATTAATCACTAGGCTTGATAGGTGCAAAGAGTTACTTACCACCATTTGTTAATCCATTTATTTAGTCAGAGAGTAAATAACCATCATTCTTGACCTCTTAGGGATTTTTTTGGTAAAGAAGTAATCCTTGCATGCATATATTTACACAAAAGTTAGATCTTTCCAATTTTTGCAGTGGTTATGAGAAAAGTCATCTAGGTCATACTAGCACTATAAAGGAAAATATTGTACTCTTCCTCAAGGATGAATTTTCTTTGTTTCTTTGGTACTACCTTGACGTGCTACTAAAAATTCCCTATTGCCTCTGAGTTATATGACTTCTTGCCTTATCTCTTTTGATCATCATTGTACTATGAAAATTTCCTTACCTCTCTTAAATGTACTATGAATATCTGTAATCCTCACTTTATATATCTTTTTATTAATGAATGATATAATTGAAGCAATTTCCTTTTGTCAATCATATGGTTGTCTGATCTATGTGTAGCTTATAGATTAAAAAATAGTTGAATCTGTATATCTTTAGACTGTCATAATAATAGCACTGTGCATGTATGGTTGAGATTCATTTGGACACCCTATCTTTAGTACATCACCTCTTTAGAATAGATTAGGTAGTTGCTTTTATGTATTTCTTCTCCCCTTTTCTTCAAAAGATAGTTTAGGTGCATCATAATAGTAGAGGAAGCTAACCTTCTCCAAAGATTCAGCCTCATAGTTCAAGTCCCACAGCTTGGAGGTTGTCCTTAGGTAATACTTTGGGCAAGGATGCAAGATTTCATGACAATAGTTACTCAATACAATCATTTACCCTAGTGATGACATCAATTTTAATAAAAAATAACATTCTTCTTAGAGTGTCAAGACCATTCCATAACTTCATACACAAAAATAATGTTAAAACCAACATGAACCTGGTTTTGATGAAGCTTGTCTTCTCACAATGCATAATATGTAGGAGGAGATGTTAAATTTTAAGAGAAAGGGTCTTAGCAATGATTTTATAGGAGACATTGAGCAAGGTGATGAGGCACCAATTTCAAATGTTCTTTGGCTCATTGGTTCTAAGTTTGAATTTCATGTTACCTTTATTTATTGTGTATTCTATAAATTGAGAGTGAAATGTGTCTAAGTCTAAAGACCAATCTATCAATGTCTAATTTACTTGTCAGAAATGTTAGATTTTTTATCAGAATAGTTCATAGAAGTATGAGGATTGTATAATCAAGTTCACAATACAATACATATGGTATTACCAAAGTTATGATCAGATTACTAATTATGACAGTATACATGTAGAACATAGCGTAAAGAGAAATAGGTGTTTTGTGTTAAGGAATTATTTTATTTATGAAATAATTACATAGTTATTTAGGTATAACATCCTATATGTAACCCTAAGTTAGAAAATATAAATTTTTATTTTATAAACTATGTACAAAGACATGAAGGCCAATTGGCCAGTAATTTCTAAATTAACAAGGTATAAAGGAAAGATTGTGAATGAAAATATTTGTGAAGTATGTATGTATGATGTGATATATGAATTCTAATGTATAATTAGATAAATGTAAACTGAAATAAATTCTTGTGATAAGAAACAAAGACAAATTAGATATTGAAGATATCACCAATAGTATAAAATAGGTTTTTGTATCTATCTCTTTCTATTAAAGGAACTACATTGTATATTGTATGTTTTAGCAGTGGGATCATCTTTTATATATGTTGTGTTTCTATATTAAAACTCCTCATAGGATTGAGGCTTCTAAAAAGGCTTGGTCCTCTAACATGGACTAAGACACTATAAAGATGTAATGGACATCTAACATGGTCAATATCTTTCACAAGATACTTTTAATTAGTGGATCATTTTGTGGGTACCATCCCCATTGAGGTTTTCCCTTGGAAAAAGTTTCCTTACTTAACAAAATTTCTATTATGAGATCTCTTATTGTATGGTTATGTTTATTATTCAACATCATTAGTTTACTTTCATATGCAAGTTCCAAGGTTATTAATAATATCTAATTTTGGGCTAAAGTTTGTAAAATATTGATTCACCCCCCACCTCTCAGTATTTCTTATTTCTAACAATTGGTATTAGAGAATAGTTACTCAGATGAGGCTTAACAACTTTAGTAAGATCCCTATGGTTGTGGAATAGTTACATAAAAATAGAGAAGTTCTTTAGCAGATTGATATTCTTAGTGAAGAGAGACATGCTTTGGAAGAAAGATATGAGGATCCAAAGGATTACATTGGATATTTGAAATATAAGATTGGTCATCTTAAGTCCAAGAAAGAGCCTAAAGATCAAATCAAGGATAGTGCGTTAGAAATATTCTTAACAATGCTAAGTTACTAAGAGGGGAGGGGTGAATCAGTAACTTCTAAAACTTCTACAATTTTAACTCTTAATCCAATAGTCCAATTAGCATTAATTCTTGACATATAATCTGATCTAATTGCACGTATAAGAAACTGAAAATATGAAAGCATTCATAACACTTTGATACAAAGATTTGGTGACCTAAAAACCTTCCAAGTAGAAAGTAAAATTGGGGTGGGGATGATACCCACAAGCTTTAGTACTGCAGTATAAAGTTGGCCTATTAAGGCTTACATTGATCACTTCTAATGATCTTCCATATTACAAGCAATAAGGACTACTAGGTCCACCTTGTGAAAGGATTAAGAAACATACATTGAAGTATGAACTTAGTAAAGAGATTTAGAATAGACTGTTAGGTCTACCTTGTTAAAAGATTTGACTGATCCACCTGTTAGGATGAAGTAGTAGCTCATCTCTGATCTACAACTTGGTTTGCTGAATGAGATTCCTTTATATACAAATCACCTTGCTCTGATAGATATCTCTTTGTTGCTCCTTATACTATTGTAGCCTTTGTAATTCACTCTTTCTACTCTTCTCTGATTATATTTGATTACGTTGCATTCACATTCACACACTTACTTGCTTGGATATGATATAATTCATTACACATATACCAATCCAATTATAAAAATTACAAAGTTGGCTATGATACAAGTTTAAACAAATATTACAAAGTTAGCTCACGTGAAGACACTTGGTTTCTGAAGGCTAACTCGGTGAGGTTCTGATACTCGATATCCACTATCACTACTCAGCATCATCATGCACTCAGTAGATGGGGAAGCTTAGTCCATATTGATCACTTCCAAGTAGTCTTGAACTTGGTCTGCACTGATGACTCGATAGATACTATGAAGCTCGTCATATAAACTGAATCACTTATTTACCACTACATGGCTCAGTAAACACTATTAGCTCAAGCTTAATATAAACTGAGTCACTTGGTTAACATAGAGTAGCTCGATTAACATTGAACTCACATCACATAAACTAGAAACTTGGTAAGCACTAAACAACTCAATTTACACTGGTAAACTTGGCATACATTGAGATGCACAGTTTACATTGCTGATCTTAACTATAATTGTAACTACTCAATAAACATTGGAATTTTTCCTAAGGACTCAGTAGCAATTGCAGAACTCGGCAACAACTGAAATGCTTGGCAAACATTGTTAACTGTATAATAAGTTTCGTAGCTATTTACAATCTGAATAAGAGTATGCCATTAATAACAAACTTGACTAATATGTCAAGAAAATGGTGAAGTTCTTAGATTGAAGAAAGAAAATAATATCTAAAAACATGAACTAAAGAGTATTGAGCTAAAATTGGGCCTAAAGAAAGATGATAGCAAAATTGAGTCAGATTTTAAATCTGAGAATACAGATCTAAGGTCCAACCTTACAAAATTTACATCTGAACTTGAATCTAAAAAATTGTATTATGCAGAATATGAGAAGTACAATACTATTGTGAAAGAAGAGTTAATCCAATATAAGAAAAAAATTGAGAGATTATATTCTAGCAGTGATAAGATTGATGAACAAATGTCTTTCCAAAGACCTTCTTATTGTTAGTTTGCAGTGACTGATCAGGGAAGTACTATACATACTCTAAAATTTCCTTACAAGGTTATTTTATTGGCATTTTATGGCCAACATTTTGTAACTAATATTAACCCTAAAGTGACAAAAAATACTAGTATAAAAGGGCTTAGGGTTAAGGATTGTTTCATTATGTGTGATGCAAAAATTTCTTTTTGTTGTGGTATTGAGTTGTAAGGGATTATAGATTGTAATTAGGTTTTAATCACTAGATTGTAATAATATTGGACTTCTTGTTTGGTGGATATAGACTAGGGTTTGGGTGAATGATGTTAAATCTTGGCGTCTTGTGTTCTCTTTTGTGGAATCTATTATTTTTTGATATTGTTTATATTTGCATGTAATTTTTAATTCTATCTTAGCTTAATCCTAACATGTGGTTTTAGAGAAAGGTTATTTTTCAGTTATCCTCTGTAGGAAAGTCTCATAGTTGAGTGGGAGTGATGGTAAAGAAGGGTAAACTAAGGGTTGCCAAGTTTAATGGGCAGAACTTTCAGTTATGGGAGATGCAATTGGATGACTACCTTTATCAGAAGGATTTATGGAAGTTGTTGGAAGGAAAAACTAAGATCCAGGGAGCTATGAAAAATTAGAACTAGGAGATTTTAGATACAAAGGAACTTGAAAGAATTCAATTATGCTTGGTACCATCAGTGACATTTAACATTAAAAAAGTGAAAATGATAGAAGAGTTGATGAAAACCCTAGAAAAATTGTATGAAAAGCCCTCTACTTGAAATAAGGTATTTCTCATGAAGTGTTTATTAAATATAAAGATGGCAGAAGGTGGATCTATTGCAGATCATTTAAATTAGTTTAATACTATTACTAGTCATTTATCTTCTATGGGTATTAATTGTGATAAATAAATTAGGGCTCTCTTGATTTTGTGTTCTTTGCTTGAAAGATGGAATGAATTTTTAATCTCTATGAGTAATTATGTTTATGTATCTCATACCCTAAAATATGATGATGTGATTAGTGTTATTTTGAGTAAGGAAACTTGTACAAAAACATTAGGTGGATCTACATCAGGAAGTGCTTTGAATGCACAAAGTAGAGGTAGAATGACTAAGAGAGGAATGCTATCTAATTTTACCTCTGCCAAAATTTGAATTTTGAATACTTGACCCACCCAACGGCCACTTCCCATCTTTAATATTATTTTAATGCTTGAGAAATAAAAAAACTAAAACAATTAAACCTTATGATATTTCTTTTTTTAAAAATTTGTTTCCACTGGCCTGCAACTTTTGACACCCTGAGTCTCCCCTTTTCCTTTTTGTTTCTCACTGCCCAATCACTGAAAGATCTACGACGGTCACTATCTCGTTATGAAAATATGCAACTGTTTTACCCTTAGCGACATAGCAACTACTGCTAAGTTGAAAGATGGTGCTATCAAATGGATGTGCAATTTTATTGTTATGTCAAAATAATTAATGAGTTTTAGCCCCGAAATAAGCATAGTCACTGGAGGTCGCCATGTTACTATACAAACATTTGTGTTTCTTGCCATTATTGACATAGCGCCTTGATGGAAAGTAATCCTACGACAACTTTTTTAGAAGATGGGTCCCAGACAATGCCTTACCAAATATCAGTTATAAATTTTTGGCACACGATGACATCTAGTGGGATACACATATACACTGAGAAAAGTGATGGCACCAAAGGTTGCTATATCGCTATTGAGAAACTGTTCTTTGCACTTTTAGCAACATAGCACCCAATTGGGAAATAAACATGCAGTGGGACCCAAGCAGTGTGGTAATATGGCTGGGTTTTCTAAAAATATGAATTTATATGCCAACGGTGTAGGGCTTTCTCACGTCATCAATAACTAGACCCACACCCCCATCCTTAGGACATGTCAATGATTATGATCATTAGATCGATCTCAAATCTAGAATCATTGCTATCTCGCTATGGTGAGTTGCATGGGGGTTACAAATAGTGACATAGTGACAAGGGACCCACCATATTTCTCTTAAGTAATGTATCAATGTCTTCCATACTATCAATGAGAATCTATGATGGTCACTATCTTGCTATTGCAAGGTGCTCACTTTTTATGTATAGCGAGATAGAGATTCAGTGACACGTGTCCTTGCAGGCCCAAGGAGATACTACTGCAGTTGGCATTAATAGTTAGAGGTTAGCAGTATGGAGACCGCCACGGTCAGGGTTCTGAGGAGGTGGTGCAGTTAATCAGTCAGATGTGGTCAAACTTAGGAAGACCTTGAGGATGGAAAAATGAAATAGAATAATTGGTCCATGTGGTCCATTCTAGTTGCACTATTCTATTGACTACTAATTTTTGCTGATTCACAAGCCAGAAATGAAGGAGATCAAATTTTCTTGGGCGATCTGATCCTTGTGATCAATGCTAACCACTCGCGAATGAATGTTGAACTCAGGAAATGAAGGAGAACACTCCACCACCCCAGTTTATCTATCTACTTGGTCAGAATGGTTTAATGGCATCATTTTTATTAGGTCCGTGTTTCAACAAATATCAAGTTTCATTGTATTTGAATTTGTACCTAGAATAGATTTTCTCCAGATCCTTATCAAGACTTAATGGTACTGGTTGTGGAGTAACTTCAATTGGAAAATATCTTAGTTATGCCTAAGCTAAAAAGGCAATTTTTGTAGATTTTGTTCTGGTCAACTCTTCTTTGACTTCTCTGATATTGCTCTGTAATTTCACTATAAATTCCCTTTGTCTCTAAACTATATGACATTCTACCTTATCTCCTTCAGCCATTCATGTAAAGTGCAATACCTATTTTCCTCTCATTGGTGTATTGTAAAGATCTGCAATCATATATGACTACATCTCTTTTGGCCTATGAATGGTATATAAGTGAATCCTCTCATTCCTTTTGTCACTCATTTGGGTTTTTTGATCTACATGTGATTGTTAGATTAAAGCAAGTCTGGATGTGTATATCTTTTGGTTTCATGATGGTTCAATAGTGCATGTATGGGCAGAGAATGGTTTGAACACTCAATTTTGGTGCATCACCCCCTTAGGTTAGAATAGGTAGATTTTCTTCTATGCATTCCTTCTCCCTTTTTCTCAACAAGAGTAGTTAGGTGCATCCTGATAGTAAAAAAAGTAGGCCTTCTCCAGAGACTCAACCTCATAGTTCAAGTCCCACTGCTTGGAGGTTGTTTCCATGTTTCACAAGCTTGTCCTTAGGTAAAAAATTTGGACAAGGGTGCAAACCTTTATGACAATAGTTTTTGGCACACCCGATGGGACAATATTCAAAAAATTTCAATTCTACTAGTGTCAAAAGGAAGATTTCAAGATTAATACCAAGGAGATAGTACTGGCTTCAGTGTTCAACCCTTCAAGAGGCTCATTCTTTAGGTACTTGGTGACTCTGAGCTTCAAATACATCTGGTTCTAGACCAAAATTGTAGTAATTTGTGCCCAAAACTGAAACAAGGGCATCTTCTAGAGGTATCTTTATCACTAGTTAGGAGTGCAATAGCAACAAATACACCTGCAAGATCTATCTCTACTCCTCCTACTGTTAGATCTTAGCTTAAATTGCTATCATCACATATCAATAGATCACTTGTCTATATGGCACAGCCTAGGGCTCATGCTTTTTCTACCTTTAATGGTGGAAGTCCTCTATTATTGGCCCAAAGACATGACATATCAACATCTGCACCCAAAAGTATACCTAAATTTACTGGTGAAACTTCTATCTCTCCCTCAGAACACATTCAAGAAGTTGCAAATGTTTGTAATATATATGGTATTACAGAAAATGATTTTGTAGTTAGGCTTCTAGCCTCATCCGTGAAAGGAAATGAATTACAATGGTATAGAGGTTTGGCTCATGGTTCTATAGTAGATTCAGATGGATTAGGAGTAGGACTATGTAAACACTTTGAGGAAAAAAGTGACCATTTGTCACTTTTAGAACAGTTAAATACTATAAAAAGATCCCCCCCATGAATATATGACTAATTTCAACTATAGATTTAAAAAGACATGGGATAGAATACCTACTTTAGTAAAGCCTACCCCTGGTAATGCCTTCTTGCATTACCTCAGAGCTTTTAACAGTGTAATTGCCACTACAATCCAAACTATGGGAGGAGATACCTTGCCTAATTCTTATGACATAGCAATAAAGTCAGAAAACATCCTAATACAAGGAGGTAAGCTAGCTCCAAGGCCTCCTATGCCTTTTTTCCTTGATGTTCCAAATCACCAACCAACAACAGCTACTCTAGCCCCTCAAGCTTCCACATCTTCAAATGGAATAGATGAAATCAAGGAGATGATGCAATCTATGATGCTGAACATAGATAAAAGATTGGAGGGCCAAGAGAAGAAGCTAGAGGATAGCTTCTTTGTGATGCAGAAAGTGAGTAACAAAGTGTTAACTTTAGAGAGATAGCAAGCTCAAGATAGTAAGGCTCATCAATTGCAATATCAAACTCTAAAATGTGGTAGGCCTTCAAATTAGAATTATGGGAACAATTCTTTTGATCAGAATAGACAGAATAGCCATGGTTAAACCTCAAATGTAAACCAAAGTAGGGCCATATTTCCTCAATGTTATAATTCTTTAGAATAACTGAGAGTGGTGGGGGGGGGGGGGGGGGGGGTGAATCAGTTATTCAAGTTCCAAATGCCATAATAAAACTTTTTATGTTTTCTCTACAAATTCTTAATGGTGCATAACTGAACTTATCATGCATGAAATTTGAAACAACTAAGAAAAGTAAACATGCATCACACCATAGCACTAAGAATTTGATAACCCAGAAACCCTCTAGGAATAAGAAGGTAAAACTGGGGTGGCGATGATACCCACAAAATAACTGCACAATTGATTTTAACCACTTCTGATGGTCTATCCTGTGAAAAGACTGCCTTGTTAAAGGCTACAACACATTGTTAAATGTGACCTTGTTAGAGGATTTCACCAAACTGTTAGGAATGGGCCTAGTTAAAGGACTTTGGAACATTCACTTGGAATGTCACCCTGTTAAAGGATTTACAACATGGCTATTAAACCAACCTAAGTACATAGGTTTTATCTTAACTATTACAATTGCTAGAAAGTAACAACAATAGCTTTGATCTAATTCAACTTACAAAATATATTATAGATTACATATCACACTTTAGTTCAATCCTTTGCTTGGCTTTTAATCATTTTAGTTCTGTTAGCTTGTCTTCCTCTCAAGATTTGTTTCCTTGAGTCTTCTTTACTCATCAAACCAATGCAATCATATATGTGGTCATCTAGTGAAACAGAGTATTCTTTGTTCTCTTACTCCTTAGCACTTTTCTTCAGTAGCTCATGATTTCATACTTTCTCACCACCACACTACTGCTTCATGACCTTATGACTTCTTAAATAGAAACTTGAAATATCTTTCCCGCTCAATTCTCCCTCTCCAATTTTAGGGTTTCAATGAATTAGGTAGGATACAATGTATCTACCCCATATTTCTTCTTGATCTAGAAACCTTGTCTAGCACCCAGTTGTATTTGCTAAAAACCTTTTTACATGGTGTTCTATGCCACTAGCTCATCACTCTTATCTTCTATCTAATTTACAAACTTTTAAGTAACAATCTTGTCAACTTAGATCTAGCGAATATTTGATTTCAAAATAATGCAGCAACTCGACATTATTGGTTTACTGATACTCGACTTGTTCCGTGTTACTCGGCACTTGTTTTTTGTTCGATACTTGATATTTACTCGGCACTTGTTTTCTGTTTGGCACTTGATATTTACTCGGCATTTCTTTTCTGTTCAACACTTGATATTTACTCAGCACTTGTTTTCTGTTCGACACTTGATATTTACATAGCACACTCTAAAAGTGAACTTGCTCGACTTCAACTAAGAATTTGTTCGGCACTGACTTTCTTGCTTGACTCTCTCTCTCTATTGAACTTAGTTAGAATTTACAAATGACTTAGCTAAAACCTTACATCTTTGATATGTTTCAGTGTGCCCACTCTCTGTGTCTTAGAGTATGTCATCAATACACTTTTTCATAAATGGCTTAGCTGATCCTTGTATTTCATTACAACATCATAACTTCAACCTTTCTCTAGGTACTCTAGTTACATCTTATTGATTGCCTCCTCCTTGTCAATCAACCAATTGATAGTATTTGGATCACTAAAGCAATTGTCATTCCTGTAAATAGTAAGTTTGACATCAATGACAAAACAATGATTGAGAACATTCTTTACCAGTTCTATTACTTTTTATGTATAATCTCTTTAGTCATTTCCAACAATCTCCCTCTTTGGCATTAATGGCAAACCAAATTGATCATTTGATCAACTTAGTTACCCTCAAAATTATATACGTTTTTCTGCCACTTTCTATTTCTCCCTCTTTTGTTGTAGTTTTACTACTGATCATATATCTTTACTTTTTAGTTTCTCATAAGTCTCCCTCTTTCATATATATCTCCCTCATGAGTATCTTTCTCTCATTTTCTTTTTTTTAATTAGTTTCTTCATATCTCCCTCTTTGACATAAATGCCAAAGATGTAGCATCCTTAACATGTTAAGTATAGGCTTTGCATCTCATATTTTCTCCCTCTGTCACCATGCTTGTGACTGATTTGGAGTTTTTGCTCTTGCTATCATCCTCTGTATCATTCTTCTGATATTTCAATGATTTATTCATGTTGATGTAGGGTAGCTTCCTTGTTATTTTTATACTACTTGAGTTAGGGGTATTACCCCCAACTTGGCTCTAAGATATTCATAAGCATCCTTGGGCAATGGTTTGGTGAAGATATCTGTAGTTTGTTTCTTTGTGTGAATATACTCCATCTTCACTCGTTTTTCTTCTACCAATTCTCTGACATAGTGATACTTGATTGCAATATGCTTGGTTTTTGCATGCATTACTGGATTCTTGGATATGTTTATAGCACTTGTGTTATCACAATAGAATATCATAGGTTTGGTTACCTCTTCTTTCATTCCTTTCAATAAATGTGTGAGCCACACAATGTTTGTGCAATTGACTGCTACTGCCACATATTTTGATTCTGTAGTGGACTGAGACATGCATGTTTTCTTCTTGCTGTTCCAAGTAACTAATAGTTTTCCTAAAAATATTGCTCTTCCACTTGTGCTTTTTCTGTCATCAATGTTACCTCCCCAATCTGCATCTGTGTATGCATTGAGCTCAAACTTTTCATTTTTTTTATAATATATACCAAAGTTATCAGTTCCTTTGAAATACCTCATTATTCTTTTTACTACTATGAGATGATTTTCTTTGAGATTAGCAGAGAATCTAGCCACTATTCCAACTACTAATGCTATGTCTGGTCTGTTATGTATAACATATTGTAATTTTCCAATCATGGGTCTATACATTTTTTGATTAACTTCAGCTAATACATCATTTTTGGATAGCTTATTTCTTGTTGCCAGTGGTGTGCTAATAGGTTTGGAATCTTCTAATCCAAATGTTTTAAGTATCTCTTTGATGTACTTTGATTGTGTCATAAATATACCATGTTTTAGTTGATGTACTTGCAATCCAACAAAGAATTTGATTTCTCCAAACATAGAAATTTCAAATTCATGTTTCATTTTGTCAACAAAACTTTTGCAAAGCACTTCCTTTCCTCGAAAAACTATGTCATCTACAATGATTTCAGATACAATAATGTCCTTACCATCTTCTGATTTAATATACATGTTTTTGTTGTCATCAGTTCTTTCAAATTCAATTTGCACTAGATACTTGTGAAGTCTCTCATACCATGCTCTAGGTGCTTGTTTCAGACCATAGAGTGCTTTATGTAGTTTACAAACCATATCTTTTTTGTTTTTATCAACAAAACCATATGGTTGTTCAATGTAGACATCCTCTTCTAATATACCATTGAGAAAAGCAGACTTTACATCCATCTAATAGAATTTAAAACCTTTATATGCAACATATGCAAGTAAAGTTCTTACTCCTTCCATTCTTGCAACAGGGGAAAATGTTTCCCCATAGTCTAATCCTTCTTCTTGAGTATAACCTTTACATACTAGTCTAGCTTTGTTTTTGGTAATTTCTCCATTCTCATCTAGCTTGTTTTTGAGTACCCATTTGGTACCAATCACATTTTTGTCAACTAGTTTGGGAACTAAATTCCAAGTTTTGTTCTTCTTAATTTGATCAATTTCTTCTTCCATAGCTTTATACCAGTCACCATCTTGTAATGCATCATACACTGTCTTAATTAGGTTCAATTTTTCTTAGTAGACACGATTCATTTCTTAGTGTATTCCTTGTCATTGGTCCTGCATCTTTGTCACCAATTATCTGTTCAGCAGGGTGATGCCTCTTCACATATTTGGACAATCTTGGTTCTTTCCTTGTTTCCATATTTTATCTTTCAGATTCAGGATCACTATGCACTTCATTGTAAGGTAGCTCTACATCTCTGTCATGTGTACTGACTTCAGCGTTAGAATGAGCATTTTCTTCATTCTGCAACTTGACTTCTGAATGCAACTCAGCATTCACTAGTTGTGAGTTGGCTGACACTAAAACTTGTTGTTGAACCCCAGTTTGATTGATGGTATCTTTGTCAATGGGCATTCCTTCATAAGAATACACAAAGGTTCTGTAGTCATCCATTTTCTTTGGTTTTTCAACTTGGACATCTGCATGCTCATCAAAGTCTACATTTGCACTTTCGACAATTTTTTCATTGTTAGTATTTAAACACTTGTATGCTTTACTTCTATTGGAGTAACCAAGGAATATGCCTTCATCACTTTTTGCATCAAATTTTCCATTTCTAGAATCTTTAAGGATAAAAAATTTGCAGCCAAATACTTTGAAATGCTTTACATTGGGTGAATGACCATACCATAATTCAAAAGGTGTTGCATTTGTACCTTTCTTGATTTGGACTCGGTTTAGTGTATGAGTGGCCACACTTACAGCTTCTCTCCAATATTTTAGAGCAATATTCTTTTCCATCATTAATGTTCTAGCATAGTCAATCACCGATCTATTTCTTCTTTCAGCAATTCCATTATGTGGGGGAGTTCTTGGGGCTGATGTTTGTCTCTTGATTCCTTTGTCATTGCAGAATATCTCAAATTCATTTGATGTAAATTCACCACCTCTATCAGATCTCAGGCATTTCAGACTTTTTTTTGTTTCCTTTTCAACTCTAGCCGCATACCACTTAAACATTTGAAAAGCATCATATTTTTTCTTTAAAAACATAACAGTCATCATCCTGGAATAATCATCAACAAACAACATTATATATTTATCTCTTTTGTAGCTTTGTACTTCCATTGGACCACATAAGTCAATATGGACTAACTCAAGTACTTCTTTAGATGTATAGTTTTTACTTTTAAAACATGACTTGGTTATCTTTCCTAGCTGACATTGTTTGCACATGATATTGTTAGGTTTCTTCAGTTTAGGTAAACCTCTGACTTTCTTCATTTTACTAATATTGACCAAATTATCAAAGTTGACATGACATAGCCTTCTATGCCATAACCACACATCATCAAATTTTGCAACGAGACAAGAGGTATTTTCCAAATCAAGATAAAATAGATTACTTCTTGTTTGATCTCCTTTTCCTATCAGTCTATCATCAGTATGATAGATTTTTGCAGTTTTATTTCCAAATTCTACTTTGTAACCTACATTGCCTAACTATGAGACACTTAGCAAATTGTAGTTTAGTCCTTCAACATAGTATGCATTATCACATGAAATTTTTTCTATAAGCTTAATGGTACCTTTTCCTTTGAATTGACATGGAGCATCATTACCAAATCTAACACAATTTCCATCATACTGAGCAATTTCCAGCATTGTTTGATTGTGTTCCTGTTTGTTTTTTAAATCTTCTGTAGAAGGAGCACCAATTGGATCAACACGTTTAGTATCCATTGAGTTTCAGGCATAATCTCCTATGGATCTAAGATGTAGGTTCATCAAGCTTTGTCAAGCAACAAAGTTGTCTTTGTTGAGCTTGGTAGCTTCTCTCTTAGGCATTTTGATCTTTTATGCTTCTGGTCTTTTAAACTAAATCAACAGCCAAGGCTTTGATACCAATTGTTATAATTCTTTAGAATAACTGGGGGGGGGCAGTGGGGGGGGTTGAATCAGTTATTCAAGGTCCAAATGCCATAATAAAACTTTTTTTGTGTTCTCTACAAATTCTTAATGGTGCATACCTAAACTTATCATGCATGCAATTTGAAACAACTAAGAAAAGTAAACATGCATCACACCATAACACTAAGAATTTGATAACCCAAAAACCCTCCAAGAATAAGAAGGTAAAATTGGGGTGGGGATGATACCCACAAAATAACTGCACAGTTGATTTTAACCACTTCTGATGGTCTGTCTTGTGAAAAGCCTACCCCATTAAAGACTACAACAAATTGTTAAATGTGAACTTGTTAGAGGATTTCACCAAACTATTAGGAATGGGCCTGGTTAAAGGACTTTGGAACATTCACTTGGAATGGCACCCTGTTAAAGGATTTACAACATGGCTATTAAATCAACCTAAGTCCATAGGTTTTATCTTAACTATTACAATTGCTAGAAAGTAACAACAATAGCTTTGATCTGATATGGAGTATGTACTTTGATGGCTCAAGGAATAAGAATGGGTCAGGGGCTAGTGTGAAGTTGATTTCTCCTGCTCAAGTAAGGTACTACTTCTCCTTTAAGCTTCAGTTCAGTTGCACTAATAATGTGGCCGAGTATGAATCCTTGATTCAGGGTCTCCTACTTCCTCAGAAAAGAGAAATTCAAGCCTTAAGCATATATGGAGATAGTGAGTTCATGGTTAATCAAGTGAGAAATTAGAATATCACCAAGAATAGTTTGCTCAAGTCTTATAAACATAGGGTATGGGATTTGATTGAGGGTTTCAATGCATTTAATATTCAAAGTATCCCTAGAAAAGAAAATAGACATGCTGATAGACTTGCAGCAATAGGTGCATCTCATGATGTGCTAGGGAATCTTGAGGAGAAGAAGAAGAAACAAATCAACATGGTAGTAAGGCCTGCCATCCCTGACAACAAAATCCATTGGCAAGTGTTTGAATCTGATGAACAAATTGTAAGCTTCTTGTAGAATGAAGCAAAGATTTCAGATAGAAACCAGTCAAGACTACAAGATCAGTATGGTGATGAAATTATTAATCTCAGTTCCAACAAATTGCCTAAGGGTCTCATTACCTTAGAGAGTGTTTTCAATCCTAATGACCAAGAAAGAGGTAGAGTCATGAACCTAGCTATTGATGAAGATGATCACATCCCAGTCATAGTTGCTAATGCAAAATCCTTAAACATGGGGAAGGTATGTTTTGACATTGAGAAAGAAAGTTTTATTCATCGATGTCAAGAATTTAATGATATATTTTCCTAGATGTATGATGATTTAAAGGGTTTTGACCCAAGGTTGTTTCAGCATACTATAGATTTAATTGAAAATGTCAAACTAGTAAGAAAAAAATAGAGGCCATTGAATCCCAAAATTGAACCCTTAATGAGAAAGGAGCTATCCAAATCGATTGAGGCCAATATAATTTTCCCCATCAAGCACTCGTCATGGGTAGCAAACCTTGTCCCTGTTAGGAAGAAGAATGGAGAAATTAGATTGTGTTTGGACTTTAGGGACCTTTACCAAGCTTCCCTCAAAGATCACCTTCCTCTCCCTTCCATGGAGTAGATTTTGTCCAAGGTTAGTGGTTCAAAGAGGTTTTCATTTCTTGATGGATTTTCTAGCTACAATCAAGTGCTAGTAAAAGAGTTTTATAGGTACAAGACTGCATTCACTACCAAATGGGATACCTATGCTTATTGTAAGATGCCATTTGGGCTATCCAATGTAGGTACTACATTTCAGAAGGCAGTGGAGATGACCTTAGAAAACGTGATTGAAAAGTTTGTATTAGTTTACCTTGATGATATCATAGTGTATTCAAATAATTTAGTAGACCATTTTGATCATTTGAGATAGGTGTTATTAAGGTGTAGAGAGTTTGGGATATCCCTTAATCCAAGCAACTGTGTCTTCGCTACCAATCAAGGAAAATTATTAGGACACATTTTATTTGAGGATGCTTTAACCACTGATCTAGAAAGAACAAAAGCAATACTTGCTCTCCCCCTTCCTAAACATAAGAAAGGGTTGCAAAGTTTCCTTGGTAGGATAAATTTTGTGAGAAGATTTATCCCTAATCTTGCTACCATGGTAAAACCCCTTACAGCTATGCTCAAGAAAAGTATAGTCTTTGGATGGACCAAGGAAGGGAAGGAAAGTTTTGAAGAGATCAAGTTAGCCATAGCCTCAAACCCCACTCTCATTAATCCAAATTTTGAAAAGGATTTCATCCTTTATACCCTAGGTGGTGAGTCAAGTATTTATACTATCTTGACTCAAACAAATGATAAAGATGAAGAGTAGTCCATAGCCTTCTTTAGTGAAGGGCTTAAAGAGTATGAAGATAAATACAGCTATGTAGAGAAGCAAGCCCTTACAGTCATCAGTGCTTCAAATAAATTTAGACACCTCTTGTCTCATAGTAAAATTCATTATTTAGTACCCTATGCTAGTGTGAAAGATTTTCTTTTGAGCAAATATATTAGTGAGAAGAGTGTTGGTTAGATTATTAAAGTAATGGAATATGATGTTGACATCCAGATCACCAAGTTGGTAAGAGGGAAGAGGTTGTGTAAATAGATGATATCATCTCAGGAATCAGATGAGGAAGTTGCTATGATAGTAACAGAGCAATAAGAGACAAGAAATAATGACCCAAGGAATCGGATGGATGATATAAAGAATTTCTTATCAGGCAATGGATATCCTCAAGGTTTAAATAAAACTAAAAGGAGATAGTATAGATTATAATCAATTTCTTATGTTATAGTTGATGGTATCCTTTTCAGGAAAGATTTTAATGGAGCCCTATTAAGATGCATTGACATAGACCAAGCTAAAAGAATGATCAAAGAGCTTCATGATGGTCCTGATGGTGGTTACTTCTTAGCAAGGACAACTGTAATGAAGATCATGAGGGTTGGTTACTAGTAGCCATCCCTGTTCCATGATTGTCACAGCTATGTGAGGAAATGTGAAAAATGTTCCTTCCTCTCTAGTAAAAAAAATCTTGCAGCTCTTCCTCTTCATCCCATTTAGGTGGACCAGCCTTTTTCTCAATGGGGATTGGATTTCATAGGCCCTATCAATCCTTCTTCTAGTTTTGGTCACAAATGGATTTTAGCTGCTATAGATTACTTCACCAGATGGATAGAGGAATTTTCATTGAAGGATGCCATAGAATCTTTAGTTGTTGAGTTCCTTGACAGAATTGTGACCAGGTTTGGTGGCCCTTTAACCATTATTTTAGATAATGCAAAATCTTTTGTAGGAGCTCAGATTTGTGTGTGGGCAGTTGACCATAATATCTACTTAAGCACATCCTCAAACTACTATCCTCAAAGTAATGGTTTGGCTAAGTCATCCAAAAAAAACTTAATTAGGATTATGAAAAGAACTATAGAGGATAACCAAAGGTGTTGGCATCAAAATTTGAGGACTACACTATGGGCTAACAGAATAACACCTAAGAGGTCAATAGGAAATTCACCATTTATGTTGGTATATGGCAAAGAAGCAAGGATTTCAATTTCATTAGAATTCTCATCTCTAGAACTAGCTCATTAGCTGGAGCTAATTGAAGATGATGCCATGATAATAACAATGGAAAAGTTGATGGAGCTGGAAGAGAAAAGAAGTTAGGCCATGCAGACCCTAGAAACACATCAGTAGTAGGTGAAAAAGAGCTTTGACAAGAAGGCTAGGGTCAAAACCTTCAAAGAGGGTGATTTAGTTTTGAAATGGGATGTAGATAGGGAAAAACTAGGGAGACGCTCAAAATTTGATGCACTATGGAGTGGTCCCTATGTGATCGTTAGTTGCAAGTAGGTCAATGCTTTTCAATTAAGCAATCCTGCTGGGGAAATTTTTCCTATCCTAGTCAATGGGATCTATCTCAAACCATGTTTCTAATAAGGTTTGAGGTTTCATGTACAAAGGCAGCTTAGTTTTCTTTCTATTGGTTTCCTACTTTCCAAGAAGTGCACGAGCACAAGTTTCTCCCTGTGAGATAGCCAACTTTTTTTAAAAATGTTTTGAAGGTTGCAAATGGTTTTTTGGTCTCTGGTTCTAGTTGCAGAGACAAAGGGCAAGTTTTCAAGGTTTTGTTCCCACAGAGGTAGGGTTAGGGTTTCACAGTACACTGATCCAAATCTTTTGTGACTCTACAACCCAATGGATGTATAAGGTCATTGGTCACATGCATAGCTGGCTTGCATCCCCTCTGAGTTGCCAAAAATGTTACCTAATTTTACCCCCACCAAAATTTGAATTTTGAATACTTGACCCACCTAAAGGCCACTTCCCATCTTTAATATTATTTTAATGCCTGAGAAATACAAAACATAAAATGATTAAACCTTATGATATTTCCTTCTTTTTCAATTTGTTTCCATTGGCCTGGAACTTTTCGTGCCTCGAATCTCCCCTTTTCCTTTTTGTTTCTCACCGCCTGAACCCTGAAAGATCTACAGTAATCGCTATCTCACTATGAAAAGATGCAAGTGTTTTATGCTTAGCAACATAGTGACTACCACTAAGTTGAAAGGTAGTGCTATCAAATGGACGTGTGGTTTTATTATTATGTTGGAAGCATTAGAGAGTTTCAGCCCCGAATTAAGCATAGTCATCGGAGGTTGCCATGTCGCTATCAAAAAATTTGTGTTTTTCACCGTTAGCGATAGAGCACCTTGATGGAAAGTAATCCTACAAATTTTTTTTTTAGAAGATGGGTCCCAGAAAATGCTCCATTAGATATCAGTTATAAAGTTTTGGCACATGATGGCATCTAGTGGGATACATGTATACACTGGGAAATGTGACAACACCGGAGGTCGCTATATCACTATCAGGAAAATTGTTCTTCTTGATGTTAGCAACATAGTGCCTAGCCAAGAAATAAACAAGCAATGGGACCCAAGCAGCATGGTAATGTCGCTAGGTTTTTTTTAAATATGAATTTATATACCAGCAGTGCAGGGTTTTCTCACATTATCAATAACTGGACCCACACCCCCATTCATAGAACATGTCAATGATTTTGATCATCAGATCGATCTCAAATCTATGATCATCACTATCTCGCTATGGTGAGTTGCACAAGGGTTATGAATAGTGACATAGTGACAAGGAACCCACCATATTTCTCTTAGGTAATGTATCAATGTCTTCCACATGGTCAATGAGAATCTATGATGGTCGCTATCTCACTATGGCAAGGTGCTAACTTTTTATATATAGTGAGATAGTGATTCAATGACACGTGTCCTTGCAGGCCAAGGAAGATAATGCTATAGTTGACATTAATAGTTAAAGGCTGGCAATTGGGAGACCGTCATGGTTAGGTTTCTGAGGAGGTGGCACAATTAGTCAGTTAGATGTGGTCAAACTCAGGAAGACCTTGTGGATGGAAAAATGAAATAGAATAATTGGTCCATGTGGCCCATTCTAATTGTTGTATTCTATTGACTGATTTTTTTGCTGATTCATGAGCTAGAAATGAAGGAGATCAAATTTTCTTGCATGATCTGATCCTTGTGATCAATGCCAACCACTCCTGAATGAATGTTGAACTCATAAAATGAAGGAGAACACTCCACCACCCCAGTTTATCCATCTACTTGGTTAGAATGGTTTAATGGCATCATTTTTAACAAGGGCCTGTTTCAATAAATATTAGGTTTCATTGTATCTGAATCTATACCCAGATCAAATTTTCTCTAGATCCTTATCAAGAGTTAATGGCAGTGGTTGTGGAGTAACTTCTATTAGAAAATATCTTAGTTATGCCTAAGCTAAAAAGGCAATTTTTGTAGATTTTGTTTTGGTTGACTCTTCTCTGACTTCTCTGATATTGCTTTGCAATTTCACTATAAATTCTCATTGCCTCTAAACTATATGACATTCTACCTTATCTCCTTTAGCCATTGACGTAAAGTGTAAGAACTATTTTCCTCTCATTGGTGTATTGTAGAGATCTGCAATCTTGTATGACTGTATCTCTTTTAGCCTATGAATGTTATATAAGTGAATCCTCTCTTTCTTTATGTCATTCATTTGGGTTTTTTGATCTGCATGTGATTGTTAGATTAAAGCAAGTCTGGATGTGTATATCTTTTGGTGTCATGATGGTTCAATAATGCATATATGGGCAGAGAATGGTTTGAACACTCAATTTTGGTGCATCACCCTCGATAGATTTTCTTCTATGCATTCATTCTCCCTTTTCCTCTCCAAGAGTAGCTAGGTGCATCCTAATAGTAAAGGAAGCTAGCCTTCTCCAGAGACTCAACCTCAGAGTTCAAGTCCCACAACTTGAAGGTTATTTCCATGTTTCACAAGGTTGTTTGTAAGTAAAAACTTTGGACAAGGGTGCAAACCTTTGTGAAAACAAGGAAATAATTCTAGAAATCATGGAAAATCAAGAGGAAAGTCAAAGGGAAAGAGGTCTCAATCCAAAGGACTCAAAGATTCTTGGTACTGTGGGAAACTAGGGCATAAGAAGAAAGAATTCTAGACTCAAATGAATAATGAAGGACATAAACTAGAAGGGAAAAAAGAGGCAAATGTGGTAAGTAAGAAATCTAAAGAGGATGCTTTACTTCTATATTTAGAAAGTATTTATGGTTCATGGGTCTTAGATTCTAGCACTTCACTTTACACTACACCTCATAGAGGTTATTTTATTGATTATGCCCAAGGGGATTTTGGGCTTGTCTATTTGGGGCATAATGAACCCTATAGAATTTTTGGAAAGGGTAAAGTTAAGATTAAATTGTAGAATGGAAATCATTGGCTACTTCATGAGATTTTACATGTTTCAAGACTGAGTAGGAATTTAATTTCAGTAGGGAAACTCAATGATTAGGGTTATGTAGTTACTTCTAATGATAAAATTTGGAAGGTTTCAAATAGTTCCCTTGTAGTAGCAAAAAGCGTGAAAGTAGGCACCTTATATCTTTGTACAGATCCTATTGTTCCTTCTACTTTAATTGTTTCAGAGAAAAATGAATGAGCAAGAACAATTTTTGTAGTTGAGTAGGGAGAACAAACAATTGATGTAGATTCTAATATAACACTATGGAAAAATAGACTTGGGCACAATAGTGAGAAAGGTATGAAAGTACTTCATTCAAATAAATTTTTACAAGGTCAAAAATGTGTTAATATGGATTTCTATGAAACAGGGATTTTTTTTAGTGGCTATTATTCACTAATTGGCTTATATGTCATGATTGGGCTATAGAAATTGGCTTAAAAAAAATTGTATACTAGTTGATCGGTTCACCCAAATTTTATAAAATACTCATATAGTGGTCAGAACATTCGCCACTATTAGTATGTAATTTCAGTTTGGTAGTCAGGTTCTTCACCCACATTTCTCTTTGATGTTTACTCTTATTCACCACAGAATTAATTGAGTGTCTCTTTTGATGATCATCATTCACCAAATTCCCATTTTCCTATGGGAATTTATTTTTTATGAGTGACACTATACTCCATAGACAACTTACTTTGATACGTGTCAACATTCTGATGACTACCTTGACAATTCTTCTTCCTTCAAGAAATGTTGGCCGAAATTAAACCTCAGCCATTGATCTTGGATCATCAGACGGTCTGAGTTCTCAAATAATACATTTAACATAATTACATTTCAAAACATAATTCGCCATCAATATTAATAATTTTATTAAAAACAAAAATTATAATTGCCATTATTTTATAAAAATTGTCTAAACTATTAAAAAAATTGCCACCAAATATCCATCAATTGACGTATAATTTCCCAACACTATTAATTTTTTTTCACCCAAATGACAGGCGATTCGTCAAAATTTTATAAATTTTGGCAATGGGGGGTTCATTAAAGTTATCCCTGCTATGAAAGTTTTGTGTATAGAGAAAAAGAGGGAGTTTTTTGAAGAATGGAAAGGAAAAGAAAAGTGAGAGATTAGGCTTGTGCATACAGATGTATTGGGACCAACTCTAGTATGTTCTCTTGGTGGCTCTCATTATTATGTTACATTTATTGATGATGCAACTAGAAAAGTATGGATTTATTTCCTTAGATAGAAATATGATGTATTTCAAACTTTTAAGAACTGAAAAATGCTTGGTTGAAAATGAGACTAGTTAGAAATAAAAAATGTCTTAGATCTAATAATGGTGGTGAGAATTCCAATCATTAATTTTAATATTATTGCTCCACTAATAGTATTCATAGATAGAAAACTATTCCAAGGGCTCCATAGGAAAATGGAGTGGCTAAACACATGAACATGACTATAACGGATTGTGCAAGGAGCATGAGGTTGCATGTACAATTACCCTTAAACATGTGGATGGAGGATATCAATATTATTGTATATTTAATTAATATAGGTCCCTCTAATCCCTTGAGCTATGGTATTCTAGAGTAAGAAAGGACTGGTAAGAATATGAGTTATTTTTTTCTCAAAACCTTTGGTTGTGAAGCTTTTCTAATATAGGTTCTGAAAATAGAACCAAGATGAAGGCTAAGTTGAAGAAATGTGTATTTTTTGGATATGACATTGATGATTTTTGTTATAGGATTTGGGATTTTGAAAATCATAAAATTGTAAGAAGTGGGGATTTCGTATTCAATGAGAAAGTATTCTACAAATATCTATTGTAGCAACATTAGAAGAAAGAAGATGATTATGTAGTGCTAGATGATACTCAAAAAGATGGTGTTCCAGTAATTTCTCATGATGTGCAACAACAAATACCACACACCCTAGTGAATGTTAGATGGCCAACAAGGCTAAGTAGACCTCTAGAAAGATTTTATACTTCTTTGTTCTTTATTTTGCTAATAGATGCTAGTGAACCTGAATATTATGATGAATTTGTGCAAGTGGATACTAAGATTCAATGGGAGTGTACAATGAAAAATGAAATTGACTCTTTGTTGAAAAATAAGACATGGGATTTATGCAAGTTCCTTGCAGGTAAAAGGGCTTTATAGAATAAATGGGTTTATAATTTGAAATAAGAAGATGGAGGTAAGAAAATATTTAAAGCTAGGTTAGTGGAAAAAGGATCTACACAAAAAAAAGACAATGATTTTGATGAGATATTCACTCCTATTGTTAAAATGAATTTTATTTGTATTGTTTTAAGTATTGTGGCTACTGAAGATTTGCGTTTGGAGCAGCTTGATGTTAAAAAAACCTTCATGATGATTTGGATGAAGAGATATATATGGCACAACCACATGGATTTCAGGTCAAAGGTAAGGAGAACTTAGTCTGCACATTGAAGAAAATTTTATGTGGCATGAAGAAAGCACCTTCATAATGGTATATGAAATTTGGTAGTTTTATGTATGAGCATGGATATAGTAGGTGTCATTAAAATCATTGTGTTTATTTTAAGAGGTTGGTTGATGACAACTATATTATTTTTTATTTATATGTTGATGATATGCTTGTAGTTGGGTCTAAAATGGATCACATTAAGAGGTTGAAATGTTAGTTAGCACATGCATTTTCTATGAAGGATTTGGGAGCAGCAAAAATAATCCTTGGTATGAAGATTTTTAAAGATAGGAAGTACAAGAAATTGACATTATCTCAGGCTGATTGTATTATGAAGGTGATGCAATGTTTCTTTATGGAGAATGCTAAAGTTGTCCACACACCTTTACCTAGTCATTTGAAGTTGACTAAGGAGATGTGACCAAAGATACAAGAAGAGGAGGATAAGTTTTCCAAGATACCTTATGCTTTATCTATAGGAAGCTTGATGTATGTTATGGTATGTACAAGGCCAACTATTGCACATGCAGTAGGAGTTGTTAGCAAGTATATGAGTCATCTAGGAATTGAGCATTGGAATGTAGTAAAATAGATTCTTTACTACTAATTTACAAGGATATGTTGAATTTGGTATGGGATATTGATATTAAGTGGAGTATTAGAGGTTATGTATTTACTATTGGTGGGGCATTCACAAGCTAGGTTTCTTGATTGCATAAGGTTAACACTTTATCCACTCCAAAGGTAGAGTATGTTGCTGCTATAGAGGCAGAAAAGGAGATGATATGGCTTCAGTTCTTCTTGAAAGAATTGGGATACTCTTAGAAGGATGATTATTTATTTACAAATAGTTAGAGTGTCATTCATCTTGTGAAGAATTAAGCTCTGCATTCAAAGACAAGACACATATAGTTGTGGTACCATTTCATTCAGTCAGCTCTAGATGATGGACAATTAAATTTGGACAAGATTCATATAGATGAAAATCTATCAGATATGTTTACAAAGGTTGTGACATAGGAGAAGTTGAACTCCTCTTCATATTTGGTTGGTCTTCTAGACTAAACAAAATAATTGAACATCGACAACCAGGGTGGTTTAATCTAGTGGGAGCCTCATGGAGTAGTAACATAGCTACATGATTAGTCTCCAAGTGGCAGATTATTGTTTAGTGTGGAGTCTAATTAGTCCCCAGGTGGGAGATTCTTATTTTGTGGTGACTAATTAGGGAATTACTATACATGTGATAACTAATTTTAACCCTAAAGTGGCAAAAATACTTGTATAAATAGCTTAGGTTTAGGGATTATTTCATTATGTGTGATATGAAAATTGCTTCTTGTGATAGTATTGAGTTGTAAGGGATTACTGACTGTAATTAGGTTGTAATCACTGGATCGTAATAATATTGGACTTGTTGTTTGGTGGACATAGCCTAGGGTTTTGGTGAACTATGCTAAATCTTTGTGTCTTGTGTTCTCTTTTGTGGGATCTATTATTTTTTGATATTGTTTATATCTAAATGTAATTTTTATTTCTATTTGAGGTGAATCCTAACACTTATGATAAGACTGGTCTTTGATATTTCATTGGAGAAAATTCAACTAAGAAATTTGAAGTTAGAAAGGAACCTAATCCTAAATGCATCAACCTATGCAAGAGAAAGAATATCTGAACAAGATTGAGTCAAACCAATCCGTTGATTCACCTAAGGAGTTTGAGCAAGTTAGGCAACCTAAACAAATTGATGAACCTAAGAAATGTGAGAAAATTGAATCACCTAAGGAAGTAAGATGTCAATTCAAAGGTAGATTTTATGCATGTAATGAAGATGGTCATATGAAAAGAAACTACATAGGTAAGTTATTCAAACCAATTACTAATTTTTATTGTTATAATTGTCATGGTTTTGGTCATACAGTAGTAAATTGTAAGAAACTTAAGTTTGATAATAGTAATAGAAATGGTAGAATGTTTAAATTTACTAACCCTACAAGAAGAAGATATAAAGAAGGAAATTATAGAACAATGAATAAAATAGTATGTTACAAGTGTAACAACTTTGGACATATTACTTAAAATTGTAGAGCTCTTATAAACTAGCCTGAACCCAAATTTGGAAACAATGAACAAGTATGCTAGTTGTGTAACAACTTTTGGCATATAGAATTATCATGTAGAATGGACATGAGGAACAAGACAAGGAATCCAAACTTTAGAACTACAAGAAGGAATGAGCAAAGAATCAATACTAGTAATAACAGTAAAAAAGGTAGCATAAAGGAATATGTAGAATAATTCAAAGAGGTATTTGTCAAAGCTAAAGATTCATCCAGTTCACATGTGTTGTTTGAAGAATAAAAATATGAAGCATTTGGAAGAAAATTGAAGTCAACAATTTTATTTGACTTGTTCTATTTGAATTAAGTACCCAAGAAGAAAAGAAAAGGGAAGAGGAAGAAAAGAAAGAAGAAGAGGAGGAAACATAGGAGTAAAAAAAAGAACAGAGGATTAAAAGGAAATTGACAATAGTAATATGCAAGAGCTTGTTAGAAATAGATAATACTAAGGGGGGGAGGGTGGGGGGGATGAATCATTTTGGATGTAGAATCATCCTAGTTGTAAGAACAATCTTGCATCACCCAAAAAAATATTTTCTTTTCAGTCTTTTAAATATTTTAATAAGGACTAGTAGGCTAGGTAGCTACTATTTCTAGAAGCTTACTATTTTTAGTAATTTTTTCATTCAAACTTGAAATGTTTTCATTTTCTATATGAAGGTTCATTTTGAAATTATAAGCCTACCATAAAAATATCATTGCTCTAGCTTAAGTATCAAAGAAGTTATTATCAGTTTTTGGTGGAAAGTTTAGGAGAAAAATCTTTAGGCTCATTATTAGAGGGCTTAGAGTCCCTGGTTGATATACAAAAACTTGACATAATGGCACTTGTGTGGTTCTAAGCTTGTAGATTAGGAACTATCCTTTCTAAAAAGTGGTTATAATAGCCAATCAAAGCAATGATTCGAGAGTTATGACCTTCTGAAGTTGGGCTACCCAAAATTTCTAAAATAATTGTCAAAGATGTATAAGGTCGACTCTATATACATTGTTAGGGTCTGTCGCCCCTAGGTATTAAGTTTCAATGTCTAGAAACTTCTTAGTAGCATAAAATTACCTATTTAAGAAAGGCCTAGACATTATCTAGGATAGCTCTGGGTGGTAGTCTAGAGCATTGTCTAGCATATTACTATAATGTAGGTGCCTATGTGTGTTAGCACATTGTACTTGTGAATTCTATAATTCCACATTTGTAGTGATAATAAGAATTCCATATTTTGTTCTCACATTGATGTTGTTTCTTTTTTTCTATTATGGTTTATGGTATTAAGGGAAGCACCCTTTATTAAGTGGTATTAGAGCTAGAGTTCTTGAGTGTGTAGATAGTGTTGGTGTTTTGAAACGTCACAACTTCAAATTACCCCGATGAGAGAAAAATACATCTAGGGGCAGCTACTTCTCATCTACAACATATCCTTTTAGACACTAGGCCAACTATAAGGCTAGACCCTTCTTCTACTTTAGGCTCTACAAAACCTACGTGGATGGAACTATTAGATTCTTCATATGGTACCAGTGTTCCAAAAAGCATACAACTGAATCTATAAAAAAGAAGATTAGAACCCTTATATCTTTTGTACTTTTTCAAAGATCATAGACATGAAATAGCTAATAGCATGACCTAAAAAATTGATAAGCTAAGTGAGAGCATCCTTTCAGTTCTTAAATGAAAAGAGAAATGGATGATTATAATGTTGATTTTAGCAAATTGTCAAATATGAAATAGTAAGAACAAGTTGATCTTGTAGTTGATCAGTGCCTTATCTATTGAGAAATTTCATAAATCACACACATACATCTATGATACCAGTGACATATTCCATACATCAAGATATCAAATCTATCTTATCACTTTGTGAATTAAACATTGGTGTTCATAAAGACCTCATTCTCATGAAATATCCTTCTCAAATGACCAGCAACTATGTGCCTTCTCTATTGGGTAGATCCATAAATCACACACATACATCTATGATATCAGTGACCTATTCCATACATCAACATATCAGATCTATCTTATCACTTTGTGAATTAGACATCGGTGTTCATAAAAATCTCATTCTCATGAAATATCATTCTCAAATAACCAGCAACCCTATCAAATACATCAAGCATTTACTTGGCTCTTTGTTCCATAAAAAAAACATACCGGACATACAACCCTAAGGGGATGCAAATGGGTCTAAGTTCTTTGTCCCTAAACCACACAATATTTCAAATAATAGAGATAGGAGACAAAAATAAAAATGAAACCAAGAATATTCTTGCTCATTGTATTCATTTCTTTGAAACTATAAATTCAAGATGCATGTAAATAACTCTTGAAACCACTAAATAAATCAAAACTCTCTATATTAGCTTAACTATCACTATTCATACAATAGAAATATACTAAAGGGAATGGTATCATAATAGTGAATAATGTCCAAAACTAGAACAACCTAGTCTCACAATAAAAACTAGAGCCCTTGTAATGAGAAAGAAAGAGAAAGATATAAGAAAGGAATGAAGTCTTGGATCTAATCTACAAGTGACATGTGTCCACTTGAATCTTCATTCCCTAGCATTGCAAAGCATCTCTCTTCTCTCTACAATTGAAATCAAATTGGAATCTCATCATTGTTTTGTGACAAACTTGAAATATATTCTCCTTAATGATGAAAAGATCTATTATAACAAAAAACATTAGATATGCATTTGAAATGCTGATAAAAACTTCACTTAACTTATTTGGTGGTGAGAAAATCCACCCCTAATTGCATTATTGATCCCTTTCGCACACATCTAGTTCACCATCTTGCGAAAAATCAAAACTGAACTTCTATACTTGAATATGGTTGAAAAATGAGCATCTAGCATAAAACCCTAAATAACTCCAACATACTACTTTCTATGCAAAAAAAAAGTTCAAAAATGGAAAATTCATTCCTTATTGATTCTGAAGGTATATAATATTTCAATGTTTGTGTATCAAGAGTGCCCATAAGATCAGTTTGAACATCAGGTCCTGGTATGACCCTCAGGACTGCATTTTTAGCAAATATTTAATTTCTCCCTAAGGTTAAAAACTTAAAAAAATAACCTTCCTAATTTAAAAATACCTACATGTGATTTTGAGGAAAATAAAATAAATAAATAAATAAATTATGCATTTTGAAAATTTCCCTCACTTTCTATCTAGGTCAAACTAGGTTTGACCATGCTATCACATGTGTCATGTTCTCATTCGTCTGTTTGTTGCCCCTCACTTATTCTATTAGTGCTTCTACCACCCAGGTGTCACATGACACCACCAAATTGGACCTCTTTCTAACACATCTTCTTACACCCACTGCCACATGACAGCCTCTGATTGGATCACCATTTCATTCTTAGAAACAATAGTCCACGAAGATAACTTTGGGGGTGTGAATCAATTATCCAACAATTAAAACATTTATCTTCCTTAAATAAACTTATCCATTCAACCAAAGTAAACAACAACCATAATAAGATACATATAGATAATTACACCAGATATGTTAATTATGGAAACCCTTGATTGTTGGAAATTTGATTGAAAAGATCATTGTGAGAAGAAGATTGAAGATCAAAGAGGGAGACTATTATTAACAGAATGTTTTCAATCATTATTTTGTCATTGATGTCAAACCTACCATTTATAGGAATGACATTTTCTTATAAGATCCAAGTACTATCACTTAGTTGGTTGATGAAGAGGATTTGATCAACAAGATGTAACAAGAAAACCTAAGGGAAAGGTTGACTTATAATGTTGTAATGAAGTGCAAGGATTAGTTAAGACAATGGTTAAATCATGTATTGATAACATACTCAAAGATACAGAGGTTGGTCACACTTAGAAACATTAGAAGTAGATGTTCTAACAAGGTTGACTGCAAAGCTTAAACTAAGTTCATCAGTGGGTGCCAAGAAACCAAGTTGAAGCTGAGCATATTTTTAGTTGGAGTTGAGCAAAAGAAAAGTCTAGTGTGTGCCGAGTGATCTTTAAGTGCTGAGTGAAGTTCAAGTGAAAAGAAAAGTATTAAGTACCGAGCATCAAAAAATCCTAGTTGGTGCTGAGTGAACTTTAGGTCCTAAGCAGTAGTAAAAACATAGTTGATGCCGAGTAACTCAGTATGTGTTGAGCATTAGCATTTCAATAGTGTCAAGTTGCTACATAATTGAGAAATCAAAGATTTGCCAAATCTGAGCTGACAAAGTTGTTACCTAGAATTTTTTGAACTATTCAGAGTATAAGGATGATGAACTGGTGGCATAGAATTCTATGTAAACCATTTTAGATGAATTCAAAAGGATTATTCAAGAATTTTCTAGAGGAAACAAAATATGGGTTAGATACAATGAATCTTACCTAATCCATATGAATTGAAATTAAAGAATGGATGACTCGAGTGGGAAAGGAACTCCAAGACTTCTATTTAAGGAGTCGTAGACCAAGAAGGAAATATTGCTACTGCTGTTGAAGTGTCAAATCACAAACTAATTAGAAGGGTGTCAAGGAAAAGGCATCTAGGATAAGAACAGAGCACAAAGGCTCTGCTTCTACAAGTGGTCAAGAAGAGATGATTGCACTGGTACATTGAGCATGGAGACTCAAGGAGACTGAGCTTGAAAGGGGGAAAAGCTATCAAGAGCTATAGAGATTGAAGGCCAGGTAATGTGAAGAGCTAAAAAGTGATATAATATTTGCAAGTTGAGTTATATGTTGTAATCAGGTCAAAATCTCTAACTATTACTCTCTAGCAATTGTATCGGTTTGGATAGAAGGGAAATCCTATGGACTTAGGTTGGCCTAACAACCATTTTTAAATCCTTTAATAGGGTAGAATTCCAAGTGAGTGTTCTAAAATCCTTTAACCAGGCCCACTTCTAATAGGGTGGTTAAATCCTCTAACAAGGTCACATTTAATAGTGTGTTGTAAGCCTTTAATAAGGTAGGCCTTTCATAGGGAATCACTTCAAAAGATTGAGAATTGAGTAGCATGTTACTAGTGGTTTTTCCCAAATTTGAATTCCATGTAAATCACTATGATATGTGTTATGCTTGCATGTTGATTTACAGTAACTTGTTGAATAGGAATATTAAAGCTTGGATGAATGTATGGTTGAATGGGCTCACTACACTTAGTGAAAAAGTTTGAATTGGACATGTTGGACCTTGAATAACTAATTCACCCACCCCCCCCCCCCCTCCCCTCTGCCACCCTCTATTTATTCTAAAGTATTTCTAACAATTGGTATCAGAGCCATCTGCTGACTTAGTTTTAGTACTATAAGTAGAAAGATGAAGATCTCCAAGAGAGAAGTTCCCAAGCTCAACAAAGACAACTTCACTACATGGCAAAGTCTGATGAAATTACACCTTGGATCAATAGGTGACTATGCACAAACCTTAATTGGAACATAACATGTAAATCTAGCTAGACCTCTTACTACAGATGATTTGAGCAAAAGGAAGGAGCACAATCAAACAATGTTGGAGATTGCCTCTACACTCAGCTATGCACAATATGATGACATCAAAGATTGTGATACTACATTCAAGATGTGGAAAACCTTGATAGACATCTATGGAGGAGATCAGAATGTCCAAAGAGCAAAGAGAGAAAGCCTCAGAGGGAAGTTTGATGATATGAAAATGGAGGAAGGAGAAAATGTTGCTCAATATGTTGCTAGAATGAAAGAAGTGGTAAGTGCAATAAGAAGTCTAGGTGGTCAATTGGAAGAAGAAATTTTCAACAACAAATACTTGAGAACTATACTCCCTATCTATACTATTAGAGTTTCAACCATTCAAGAGTTGAGGTGTGTACAAGGAAACACACTAACCTTTAAAGGAATAGTGGGAATACTTACTGCATTTGAATTATCAAATTTTGACAATTACAGACCTAAGAATCTTGAATCTACTTTCAAGGCCAAGATGAAAATAAAAGACATTGAGGAGGAGACATAAAACAAGAAGAGAAGAAAAGGAAAACATGCATCCAATGATAGCAACACAAATGAGGAACATGTGGAATAGTTAGAAGCATTACTGGCTACGAGATTCCATAAAGGCAAAGGTAAATTCAAAGGTAATCTCCCTATCATATGTTTCAATTGTAATGAAGTAGGTCATATTGCTGCAAGGTGCACACAAAAGAAGAATTACAAATAAGGAAACAAGAATAGGAACAAGAAAGAAGATGATAGCAAAGACTACAAGGAAAAAGGTAAAAGATTATACATTGTTGAAGAAGACTCTAATGAGAATGATGATGAAGTAGTCTATGTGGCCATGAAGGATGAATCGGATAAAGATGAAGTTGAAGCAACAACATTGGTTACCTATGTGAACAAGAATGACAAGTGGATCATAGATTGTGGATGCTCACATCACATGATAGGAGGTAAAAGTAAGTTCATTACCTTCACTAAATATGATGTAAATAGTGTTAGATTTGGTAATGATGTTCCATTTCAAATCAAAGGAAAAGGCTCAATTAAACTTACAAAGAAAATTTTATGTGATAATGCATACTATGTTAAAGGATTGAACTACAACTTGTTGAGTGTATCATAGTTAGGCAATGTTGGGTGCAAAGTATAGTTTGGAAACAAAATTGCCAAGATCTATGACACTAATGAAAATCTAATAGGAAAAGTAGAACAAACTAGGAGTAACTTGTTTTACCTAGATATAGAAGATGCAACTTGTCTTGTTGTTAGACTTGATGATGTGTGGTTATGGCATAAAATATTGTGTCATGTTAACTTTGACAATCTAATTAGCATCAGCAAAAAGAAGAAAGTACGAGGGTTGTCTAAATTGAATAAACCTAAAAACACAATGTGCAAACAATGTCAACTAGGGAAGATGACTAAATATAGTTTCAAAAGAAAAACATACACTTCCAAAGAAGTACTAGAGTTAGTCCATATAGACTTATGTGGTCCAATAGAAGTGAAAAGCTATCTAGGAGACAAATACATAATGCTATTTGTAGATGACTATTCTAGGATGATGACTACTATGTTCTTAAAGAAAAAATATGATGCATTTCAAATGTTTAATTGGTACTTGGCTAGAGTTGACAACGAAATAGCTAAGAATCTAAAGTGCCTAAGGTCAAATAGAGGAGGTGAGTTTACATCAAAGGAGTTTGAGATATTCTGCAATGACAAAGGCATCAAAAGGAAAAAATTAGCACCCAAAACTCCACCACAGAATGGTATTGCTGAAAGAAAGAATAGATTAGTGATAGACTATTCTATAACCTTGATGATGGACAAGAATGTTTCTCTAAAGTACTAGAGAGAAGTTGTAAGTATTGCAGTCTACACATTGAATAGAGTCCAAATCAAGAAAAGTACAAATACAACACCTTTTGAATTATGTTATGGTCACTCACCTAATGTTAAACATTTCAAATTCTTTGGTTGTAAATGTTATATTCTTAAAGATACTAGAAATGGCAAGTTTGATGCAAAGAGTGATGAAGGCATATTCCTTGGCTACTTCACTAGAAGCAAAGCATATAAGTGTTTGAATACTAACACTAACAAGATTGTGGAGAGTGCAAATGTAAATTTTGATGAGCATGTAGAAGTTTAGGTTGATGGAACTAAGAAATTAGAGGATTATAGATCCTTTATATACTTCTATGAAGGAATGAATATTAAAGACAATGTTTCCAATCAAGTTGGGAATCAATAAAAAATCTCAATATCAATTGAGTCACATCTAGTGAATGTTGAGCTACATTCAGAAGCTGAGTTGTAGAATGTAGAAAATTCACATTCTGACTTTGAAATTAGTGTACATGAGAGAAATGATGAAGTACTAGATGAAGAAGAAAAAAATGACTCTGAAGCTAAAGGATCAAACATGGAAAGAAAGACAGAACCAAGATTAGCCAAGTATGTGAGAAGACATCACCCTGCAGATCAAATCATTGGTGACAAGGATGCTAGACTAATGACAAGGAATAGACTAAGGAATGAATCATGTTTTTTGTTCAAGGTTGAGCCCAAAATAGTGAAGGATTCACTACAAGATGCTGATTGGTATAAAGCTATGGAAGAGGAGATAGACAAGATTAAGAAGAACAAAACCTAGACCCTAGTTCCTAGACTAGCTGATAAGAATGTAATTAGTACCAAATGGGTGTTTAGGAACAAACTTGATGAGAATGGTTAGATAACAAGAAATAATGCCAGATTAGTTTGCAAAGGCTATGCATAAGAAGAAGGACCGGATTATGGGGAAACATTTTCGCTTGTTGCAAGAATCGAAGGAGTAAGGATATTACTTGCATATGTTGCATACAAAGTTTTCAAAGTCTACCAAATGGATGTGAAGTCTACTTTTTTGAATGGTATACTAGAAGAGGAAGTCTACATACAACAACCTACGGGATTTTGGCATGATAAGAACAAGGATATGGTCTATAAACTACACAAGGAACTCTATGGTCTAAATCAAGCACCTAGAGCATGGTATGAAAGACTACACAAATATCTTGCAAAGATAGGATTTGAGAGAATAGATGACAACAACAACTTGTATATCAAAGTTGAAAAAGGTAAAGACATTTTGATATCAGAAATATTTGTTGATGATATAATATTTAGAGGAAAAGATGCTCTATGCAAAGATTTTTCTGATCAAATGAAGCATGAATTTGAAATGTCAATGTTTGGAGAAATCAAAATTTTTGTTGGATTACAAATACATCAATTGAAGAATGGCATGTTTGTGACCCAACCAAAATACATCAAGGAGATACTCAATACATTTAGATTAGAAGAGTCAAAATCAATTAGCACACCAATGGCAATAGGACATAAGTTACCCAAGAGTGATGAGTTAGTTGAAGTGAATTAGACAATGTATAGATCAATGATTAGAGAGTTGCAATATGCTATACATAGCAAACTAGACATTGCATTAGCTATTGGAATAGTGGCAAGATTTTCTACAAATCCAAGAGAAAATCACCTGATGGTAGTAAAGAGAATACTAAGGTACCTAAAAGGAATTCATGACTATGGTTTGTACTACAAGAGAAGTGAAAAGTTTGAGCTAAAAGTCTACATTGATGCAGATTAGGGAGGTAACATTGATGATAGAAAAAGAACTAGTGGAGGAGCACTTTTCTCAGGGAAAAGATTGATGACATGGACTAACAAAAAGAAAAGTTGTACCTCATAGTCTAGTGTAGAAGCTAAATATGTTGTAGTTGCTATTAATTGCACCAATATTGTATGGATCAAACATTTTCTACAAGGTATGAAGGAAGAGCTAAATGAACCTATAATACTTTATTGTGATAATACAAGTGCTATCAACATATCAAAGAACCCTTTAATGCATGCTAAAAACAAGCACACTGCAATTAAGTATCACTATGTAAGACAGTTGGTTGAACATAAGCAAGTGAAGATGGAATATGTAAGCTCAAAGGAACAAATTGCTAACATCTTCACAAATGTACTGCCTAAAGATACTTTTGAGTGTCTTAGAGGTAAGTTAGGGGTGATACCCCTAGCCAAGGTTACTTAAGAATAAGCAAGACTACCCTACATCAAATGAGCTGATTGTTGAAGATTTTACACATTGATGCAGAGGATGTTTACTTTAGGATTCATGCCTAAAGTAATTGAAGTGTTGAAGTTCCAAATTAGTCACAAGCAAGGCGACATAGGGAGAAATTGAATGAACCTACAAATTCTACACTTGTATATTAATATGCTAAAACAATATGTCTTTGGCATTGTTCTCAAAGAGAGAGAAATGTCAAGAAACTAATCAACATCATTTGATCAAAAGTATGAGGGAGAAATGTCAAGAAAATGTAGAAACTGGTCAAATGAAGATTGAGGGAGATGATGAAGAAGCTGATCAAAATAGAGAAGGAATAATAGAAGAACAATGCATATAGAGGAAAAACAAAAGAAAGGATACAATAGCTAAGAGGGAGAAGTAGAAATGAAGCAATTAGGATAATAGATCAAAAGAGGGAGATATAAAAATTAATGGTAACATAGTTACTTTTTTGCATTTGACTTACTATTCTAACCTAGTTTGCATTTGGTTAAATAGTTTAGTCTGATGGTTGATCAGTTTGGTTTTTCATCAATGCCAAAGAGGGAGATTGTTGGAAATCTGATTGAAAAGATCATTGTGAGAAGAAGATTGAAGATGAAAGAGGGAGACTATTTTTAACAGAATGTTTTTAATCATTGTTTTGTCATTGATGTCAAACCTACTATTTATAGGAATGAAATTTTCTTATAAGATCCAAGTACTATTACTTAGTTGATTGAACAAGAGGATTTGATCAACAAGATGTAACAAGAACACCTAAGGGAAAGGTTGAGTTATGATGTTGTAATGAAGTGGGATCAGTTAAGACAATGGTTAAATAATGTATTGATAACATACTCAAAGACATAGAGGTTGGTCACACTTTAAAACATTAGAAGTAGAAGTTGTAACAAGGTTGACTACAAAGCTTAAACAAAGTTCATTAGTGGGTATTGAGCAAGCTAGTTGAAGCCGAGAAAATTTTTAATTGGAGTTGAGAAAAAGAAAAGTCTAGTGTGTGCTGAGTGATCTTCAAGTGCCAAGTGAAGTTCAAGTGCCAAGAAAAGTATCAGGTGTCGAGTATCAGAAAATCTTAGTTGGTGTTGAGTGAACTTTAGGTGCTAAGTATCAGTAAAAACACAATTGATTCCAAGTAACTCAGTATGTGCTAAGCATCAGGATTTCAATAGTGTTGAGCTACTACATTATTAAGAAATTGAAGATTTGCCAAATTTGAGCCAACAAAGTTGTTACCTAGAATTTTGTGAACCATTTGGATGATAAGAATGATGAGCTGGTGGCATAGAATTCTATGTAAACCATTTTAGATGAATTCAAAAGGATTATTCAAGAAGTTTCTAGAGGAAACAAAATATGGGTTAGATATAATGAATCTTACCTAATCCATACAAATTGAAATTAAAGAATGGAAGAATCAAGTGGGAAAAGAACTCCAAGACTTCTATTTAAGGAGTCATAGACCAAGAAGCCAATGATGTTGCTGCTATTGAAGTGCCAAATTATGAAGTGATTAGAAGGGTATCAAGAAAAAGGAATCTAGGAGAAGAACAAAGCATAGAGGCTCTACTTCTACAGGTGGTCAAGAAGAGATGATTGCACTAGTGCATTGAGCATGTAGACTCAAGGAGATTGAGCTTGAAAGGAGGGAAAGCTATCAAGAGCTACAAAGATTGAAGGCCAGATAATGTGAAGATTTGAAGAGTGATCTAAGATCTACAAGTTGAGTTGTATGCTATAATCAGGTCAAAATTCCTAATTGTTACTCTCTAGCAATTGTATCAGTTAGGATAGAAGTAAAAACTTATGGACTTAGGTTGGCCTGATAGCCATTTGTAAATCCTTTAACAGGGTAGCATTCCAAGTGAATGTTCTAAAATCCTTTAACGGGACCCACTTCTAACAAGGTAGTTAAATCCTCTAACAAGGTCACATTTAATAGTGTGGTGTAAGCCTTTAACAAGCCAGGCTTTTCATAGGTCATCACTTTAGAAGAGTGAGAATTGAGTAGCATGTTACTAATGTTTTTTCAAATTGGGTTTCCACGTAGGTCACTGTGTTATGTGTTGATCTTTTATATGTTATTCTTGCATGTTGATATATAGTAACTTGTTGAATAGGAATATTAAAGCTTGGATGAATGTATGGTTGAATGGCTCACTACACTTAGTGAAAAAGTTTGAATTGGACATGTTGGACCTTGACTAACTGATCCCCCCCCTCTCACCTCTCAATTATTCTAAAGCATTTCTAACATTGATTAGAGGGAAAACCCTGGTTGGAATGATGCCCACAAGATGATGTACTAATATAAATATTCCTTGAGAGGACAGACCTTGTTAGGATTCTATTAAAACATTTAGTACATAGAGTCCCTATTAGGAGACTTTGAAGCCTTGTTAGGAGATTCCAACACTATTAGGAGTTTTAGTACAATATATGCATGAAGATCCCACTGCCCAATCATGCAATTTTAGGTACAAGAAGAGATCACTCCCCAAAAAAATAATTTATTGTTATGTTCCTCTTTCCTTTGTCCATTTAATTAGACTAATCACTATCAAACCTTCTAGACTAGGTCACAAACCTTATCCAGATATCAAACCTTAGATCACATAATAGGAACTCGATAATGAAGTTTCATTCACTTCTGCTCTATTATTCTCAACTTTGTATTCCACTTTCTCTATTGCTTACAATCACTTCTCCATGTCATATCCTCTCTGCATGATAAAGGAAAATGTCCTTCCTTTATATCGATTCCATCAAAAAATTCCATGAGTTAGCTATTATACCTTCTCAATTAATCATTATGGGACCACATTAAGAACATGTTACACTTAGCAATAACATTGATTGTCATCCTTGAAACTTGAATATCTTTCTATACACATAATATTATGACAAGTGAACTTAGCCACATCATCAACAACATGTCTTCTACACATCCTCAACCTTGATTCTCAAAATAAAAATTTTGCTAAGAGATATAATAAGTTTACCAGAACATGCCTTTGTAAACTTTATTAGAGAATAAACATCACCAAAACTTACATAACTTCATCCAAACTTAACATTCCTTCATATGACATTAACTGCATATACTAGATACTTAGAAGTATCTCCCATAAGCTCAAATAATGAGAACACTCAACTAGTTGTTTGTATGAACTTGATCTTTCTATTGTTCTTCTATCAAATACCACATTAAAATACTATGTTGATATCAATGAAAAACTCAATCATGAATGTAACATATCATCATCTACAATGCTCCCCCATAGGAATATCATTAGCATTCATGTTTCCAACAATATTCCCCTTTGGAATTGCTAGCAACATAAATGAAAAATATCTAGTTCCAAGAATACCAAAACAAGACCCTTAACCTTTCAAATCTTCTTCATTAATCATTCTCCCTTATTGATATACCTCAATGTGATTTATCTTAAACTATCATTCCATATTGTACTTCTTCTTACTTCTCTCTCTCTCATGATATGTTTCTACTTCTCCCCCATGATGTTTTTCATGTTGTACTTCTCTCACATTGACAGCAATATCAAATGTTTCAACAACCATCAAACTCCACAACAACTAATTCTCACTAGCTCAAGTTTCCAGAGATACTATCCAAAAACAACATCCAACAAGAGTCCTTGATGACTCTATCCATCATAGATACTCCCCCATACATGAAGCATTAACATTCAGTCTAGAAAAATAATAGTGCTCTGTTACACTAGACTAATGTATGCTTGCATCTTCTACTCTAATGTAGGAAGGGGCATAACCCCTAGCATACCTCACAAATACTCAAAGTTCTCTTTGGGAAGAGGCTTTGTTAATATATCTATAATCTACTCTTTAGTGCTCACATACTCCCATCTAATTTCCCTTTCTACAAATTTTTCTCTCAACATATGATACTTGATAGAAATATGCTTGGTCTTCAAATGTAGCACTAGATTCTTACACATATTTACCATGCTTGTGTTGTCACAATGTATGACAATATGTTCACTGAATTCTATCCTTATATCCTTCAAAATTTGTTTCATCCAAACAATTTGATTGTAATTGTTTGTTGTTGCAACATATTTTTCTTCTGTGTAAGGTACAATCCTACTTCTTTCTTAACCAACAAACCAATCTTCCTCCAAGAAAGAAGGCTCCACCACTAGTGTTCTTTATGTCATCTATACTACCTACCTAATCAACATCAGTAAAAGAACTTAGAGTAAAATCATTAGATTTGTCATACCACAATCTAAACTTTGGTGTTCCTTTTAGATATCTAAATATACTTTTGACTATTGCATAATGTTCTTCTCTAGGATCATCTTGGAATCTTGCAATAATTCCAAATGCATTTTCAAACTCTAGCCTTATCAAATGCTTGTCCAAGCTTACATACTAGGATCTTGGTGCTTACTTCAAGCCATGCAATGTTTTCTTCAATCTATATTCTATGTCCCTATCATCTATCAAAGGACAACCTTCAGGCTACTCAATGTATACCTCTTCTTCAAGTTCTCCATTTAGAAATATTGACTTGACATCCATCTAATACACTTTGAATTTCTTGTATGTTGCATATGCTAATAATAACCTTATTGATTCAATTCTATCCATAGAAACACATGTCTTGTCATAGTCTATTCCTTCTTGCTATGAGAAACCTTTACATGCCAATCTTGCCTTATTCCTTACAAATTGTCATTATTAATTCATCTTTTTCCTAAACACCCATTTAGTTCCTATCACATTCTTGTCTACTAGTCTAGGGACCAATTTCCATGTCTCGTTCTTTACTATATGATCCAATTCCTCTTTCATAGTTTTCTTCCAATGATCATCTTTACATGCTTCATCTGCATTCCTAGGTTCAACTTGAGATATGGAACATAGTTTTAATTGACTTTGCTTCTTGTCACTACACCTTTATCTCTATTTCTGATGATCTAATCAGATGGGTGGTTCTTTATCATATTCTTTCTTGAAGGAGGAGTTGCTATCTCAACTATTGGCTCTACTAAAGGTTCTGAGCTTTGTTCCTATTTTAACTCTCCTTCATTGTACAAATCATTTTTAGTCTCAAGAAATACTTCATCATTCCTTGGTTTAGTCACAATATCATCATTTGAATTTTAATCAATTTTTCTTTATTGCATCCTAAATTTTTCATCAATTCTCACATTTGCACTTTCCATAATAGTCTTGGTTCTCATATTATAACATCTATAGGCCTTTGTTTTCAATGAATAACCAAGAAACATAATTTCATCACTTATAGCATCAAGCTTACCAATTTCATCATCTCTTTTCATATAACACTTACTACCAAAATTTTTAAAATACTTAACTATAGGTTAGTGACCAAACCACAGCTCATAAGGGGTCTTTTTTGTTTCTTTCTTGACTTCCACTCGATTCATAGTGTAGACTATTGTATACATAGCTTCTCTCCAAAGCATCTTAGATACATCATTCTTAGCTAACATAGCTCTTGCTACTTTGTAAGTGACCTATTTCTTCTCTCTGCACTTTATCATTTTGTTCAGGGGTTCTCAAAGCTGATAACTATCTTTTGATTCCATTTTCTTCACAAAACATGTTAAACTCATTTGAAGTAAATTTCCTCCTCTATCTAATCTTAAACATTTAATCTTCATACCAGATTCATTCTAAACTCTATTCTTGAATATCTTGAACTTATTAAATGCCTCAAATTTCTCTTTAAGAAATGCAACCCACATCATTCTAGGAAAGTCATGAACTAGAATCATAAATACCTTTCATCATAGAATCCTTTAGTCTTTGTAGGACCACTAAGATCTATGTGTACAATCTTTAATTTTTATGTACTAGTAAACTTCTTGCTGGGAAAAGTTGTTCTATTATGATTTTCCAAAACACACTCCTTACAAATTGTGCTAGAAGGTTTTACAATCTTAGGAAAACCTCTAACTACAAACGTACTAATAGTTTTCACAATACTGTCAAAGTTTATATGACAAAATATTTTATGCCATAACCTACTATCATCTACCTTTGCAACCAAACATGTCATTTTAGTATGATTCAACTGAAATACATTACCTCTAGATCTGGTTCCTATTCCAATTACCTTTCCATCTTTATCTCTGATTATGCATGTATTTTCTATGAACTACAATAGATAACCTTTATCTACTATTTTTCCAACACTCAAAAGGTTGTTCTTCAAACCATCAATAAAATATACATCCTCTGTATTAGTTTTACCATCAACAGTTATAGATCCAATACCTTTAACTTGGCATGTTGCATGGTTTCCAACTCAGACAATGCCTCCATCCTGACTTTTGAAGCCAACAAACTTATTCACATCACCAGTCATATGATGTAAACAACCACTGTCAATTATCCAATCAGATTTCTTTTCAACTTGTGATACCAAAGCTACTTTCTCTGGGCTTTCTTCTTTGATTGCTAAAATTTCTATTTCATCATCACTAGCACTTGCTACTTGTTCATCAGATTCATCTTCTTTATTTTCATACAGACACTCTTTATCTCTTCTAGGTTTGTAATTTCATTTATATGTTTTCTCTCTTTTAGGTAACTTAGATGCATAATGATGAAATTCATTGCTAGTCCAACATTTAAAGATTTTCTCACCATCTTTTTCTCTTCTTACCAGAAGGGAAACTCATTCTTCAATATTTATATCATCATCAAATTTTTTGATGCTAGCAAAATCTCCTCTAGAACTTGTGCTCCTTGATATTCTAGGTTGAATATTCAAGGCACTGAAAGTTGTTTTAGTTCTGGTCAATTCTTTGGACTGCCTAAGCTTATTCTGAACTACTTCAAGTCTTCCAAGTAATGTTAACTTTGTAAAATCTTTGGTACAAGATATCAACAACTATATTATTTGAATTCCTTACTTAAATGGTGGTTTTAAGGTCTTCAATATCATTCATATAACCTCATCATCTTCTTTGGTTCCTCCTTGAGATATAATTCCTACAGTGATTTCTAATATCCTACCTACATATGTTCTTATAGATTCATATTCCATCATTTTAGCATCTTGAAATGCATAAATCTAACTTTGTAGCCTCAACTTCTTAGAATGTGCATCACCTTCAAAACTAATTTCCAAAGCTTTCCAAATTAAATGTGAAGTAACAAGTGATTTTACCTAATTGTATTCAATTTTAGCAAGTGTTATCAATAGTGCTTCTCTAGCTCTCATGTCACACATAAAAAAATCTCTTTCTTCCTCGGTACAAGTTTCCAAATCTTTTTTAGCAATGATTGTATTTGCTGATTTTGTCAAGATCCAATATCCCAAACCCATACACAATAGATGTGTCTTCATATTTTCCTTCCAACTATCATAATTTGTTCCATCAAACTTTAGACTATCTTTCCTGAACATGTTTGCCATGGATTTCTTAAAGTTGTTAAACTTTACCTTCAAGGACCTGATGCTCTGATACCAATTGTTAGAAAGAATAATCCACCAAGATAACTAAGATGAGGGTGAATTAGTTATCCATTCAACCAAAGTAAATAGAAACCATAATAATATGTACATAGACAATTACACTAGATATGTTAATTAGGGAAACCCTTCATCAAAGGGAAAACTCTGGTGGGAATGATGCCCACAAGATTATATACTAATATAAATATTCCTTTTTAGAGGATGGACCCTATTAGGAGTCTTTTAAAACATTTAGTACATAGAGTCCCTATTAGGAGACTTTTAATCTTTGTTAGGAGATTCAAATCCCATTAGGAGTTGTAGTACAATGTATGCAAGAAGATCCCATTGATCAAACATGCAATTTCAACTACAAGAAGAGCTCACTACCCAAACAAGTAATTTATTGTTATGTTCCTCTTTCCTTTTTCCTATCAATTGGACCAATCACTATTAGACCTTTTAGACTAGGTCATGAACCTTGGATCTAGATATCAAACCTTAGATCACATAATAGAACCTCGATAATGAAGTTTCCTTCACTTTCACTCTGCTCTACTCAACTTTGCATTCCACTCTCTTTGTTGCTTATAATCACTTCTCCGTGTCATATCCTCTCTCCATGATAAAGGAAAATTTCCTTTCTTTATACCAACTCCATAAAAAAATTCCTTGAGTTGGTTGTTAGACCTTCTCAATTAATCATTGTAGGACCACATTACACTTATTTATAACATCAATCTTCCACCTCGAAACTTGAATATATTTCTATACACATAATATTATGATGAGAAAATTTAGCCACTTCATCACCTACATGTCTTCTACACATCCTCAACCTTAATTTTTAGAATAGCAATTATGCTAAGAGATATAATAAGTTTACCAAACCATGCCTTTGTAAACTCTGTCTTAGAACAAACATTGCCAAAACTTACATAGCTCCTTCTAGAATTAACATTTCTTCATCTAACATTAATTGCATATACTAAATACTTAGAATTACCACCCATAATCTCAAATAGTGAGAACACTCAACTAGCCATCTGTACCAGCTTGATCTATTTGTTGTTCCTTTGTATGATACCACATAAAACTACTATGTTGACATTAATGACAAACTTAGTTATGAATTTAACATATCATCATCTACAATACTCCCCCATAGGAATATCATTAGCATTCATGTTTCCAATAGTCACCATTCTTATCCTCCTTGCATCTTTTCTTGATGATGTAGTGACAGTGGTCTAATTTGCCATGTGGCATGATTTGGTGCATTTGATCTTCTCACTACCACATCACCACATAGGTGCCACATGACACTTTGTGATTGTTTCACCATGTTGCTATGCCCATTAGTACTTTGCCACATCATAATTACATAGTGACATTGTGAGACATGGCACCTCCATCCATGCAACTAATTTTTCATTTACATTGTAATCCATGCCACATCATTGTCCCCTACCACATGGTGGCTTGTCACTATGTCACTATAGTATCTCAGGTTTGCCACATCACTAGCACATGTTATCTCATCAGTCACCCACGTGTCATCTTCTAGTTTTTCTTGATTGTCCAAGTCATCACCACATCACTATCCAATCATCACCTTTGTTCTAAATTTCACTTAAGCCACCAAACTGGCCAGGCCCCATGTGAGAGTCTTTGGCTTATAAAAGCCAAGTGTCTTAAATACAAGTTATTTTTGTGTAGTGGCATATTTAAAAAGGCTAAAAGAATAAGCCAATAGATATGTGGGACTAAATTCCTTTCAACTATCTTCCTGTTGTTTTATGCCTTCAACCACAACATTAATGCATCAACCATGTTAACCCACACCTTGAAATCTTCATATCCTCTCCTCATTGCATTACATTCCTTGACTAAAGAGGGTTGAACTTTGTCCTTCAAATAGTTAATGTTCTCAGAGAAATACACCCCTAGTGCTCATGGTTTGAAACTAAAATTCTTGCAAAAGGGGACCCATGTTCTTGAAAATTATAAGGTCTTTGATAGTGATCGACGCTACTGTCATCCCAACTAAATCTCACTACCCTATCTGTTCAATTTCTTGGCTATTTTGATCATGCCCAACCAGCTCAAAAGCCATGCCTTCCACTGCACAAACTATTCACTAAATTAGGCACTCAAATGGTGATTCATATGAGAATTGGATGAAGTAATGAGGAGAAGATTTCATGCTATTAGTCAATTTAGTAAGTGCATCTTAATCAAATATCTACAAATTCAGTGTCAGATTTCACATCCCTACTCATGCTAAATGATATAGAGTTTTGGTCTTTATCTATCCTTTTTCACATGGCTCCTACCAACAACCTCTGGTTCTCAATATGGGAATTGTTCTCTTTTCAAAGGCTTTGAGATGACATTGGTTTTCATCAAGGCCAAGGAATCACATTTACTAACTCCAATCACCACCATCTCACCCCCCTCATGCAATCTAGGTAATTGCACCTATGAGATGATCCTCCTTTAAATTTTCCAAAATATTTTGGGCATGGACTACCACTAGTTCCTCTTTGAATCATGATTATTCTTGGAATTAACTAAAAAATTCATCACTGATCTTTAGATGTTGACCAATGCCTATCAATTCAAATTCCTTGTGAAAGAATTGTTGAAATTGCATCTCCATCTTCAAATAATTGATCCCCTACTTTTCTTTGTTCCAAGATATGTTTGGAATAGTCATCTTTTGAATTGACATGATATATTTGTATCATTTTAGCTTCATTCTTGGATTGGAGTCAACATGCATCTTACTCTTTTTCCATTAAAATTCAAAAGTAGTGGTGTCAGAGCTATGTTTGATCTTTTGACACTATGAGAAAAGGATACAAGGTTTCAATTGATTAATTAGATGTTGGCCCTTTTGATGAGCTACTCTAAAAATTCCTCTTAGTACTACAATCCTTAAGGATTAATTGATGAATGTCTACACATTTCCATAGCTTCATTATTTAAGACTCACATCTTACATTAAGAATCTGCCAAAAACATGTTGAGGATGAAACTCTTCATTTCATAATTCACATTTTTCAACAAGAGCTTACTATGAACAAAAAAATTTCAACATTCTTCTTGGTATTGATCAACTATGAAATAAACATCATTCTATTCATCCTTTATTCAAGACACATAATTTTCAACCCCTAAAATAATTATGGCCTCACTTTTTCCTCCGTGGTTTTCTCTCTATGTGGGCAAGAATTTCATATTTCACTTCATTCTACATCTCACCCTATATGTAAGTACAACATCTATTTGATTTCCACCAAGAAGGTATATGTATAATGAAACTTATAATAACCATAACTATTATTATCACTCCTTCAAAATATCTTCAATTTCTTGGTGTTCGATCAATCTGACACAATTAGTAGGGCCCCAAAGTGGGTCCAACTAAAATAAATAAATTACTTTCAATCAAATGAACCCTCAAAATGATCCAATCAAAATCTTGTATTACTCATGATACCAATTAAAATCAATTTACCATTTCTTGTAAATTGTAACTTTCATGTTAAGGGTCCTTTGACTAGCCATAAAAATGAATCAAAAAACCTAACTGGGTTTTGAAATTAAATATTTTGATTCTTTGTTCAATAATCTCTTACTTTGTTAGATATCACCTTATGATAATCATTGACTCAACAGATATTAATTGTTAAAGTTGCTTTCTCGGAATTGCCTACAAGAAAACTTGTCAGAAAACCATAAATTGCATTTGGTTTTGGATTTGAATATAGGTCAAACTAACACTTGGGGTTACAAAAACTAGGGCATTGTCTCACTGTCACAAGGAGAATATGAATCTAGGATTTGGGCTCATGATGAATAATTGGGTGAATTTGGAAAATGGTCAAAATGGGCTACTTGGATTCGCAAGACTAGAAACACTGGCAAAAAAGTGATTTTTACAAACAAAATGGACTTGGAAAAGTGTGTAGATGAATTCATCAGCACTTGCAAACTAAAAAACTTAAAGAATTTTTATTGTAGAAAACAATGGTACAATCTATTTGATCTCAACTATGATGAATTTAAATTTATGAAATTTCGAATAGGGGTACCAATCAAACCACACTTCTTGACACCGATAAAATCAAACAAATTGCATAAGGAATCACATTCAAAAATTGATCTCCTAGATTTATCGTAACCTCAAATAAGAAAGTTAACAAATATCTAACCTCTAGAATGCAATGCAAAAGGAATTGTCTCATTTTGGTCAACTAGGTCAAAGTTATAACAAGTCAAATAGGGCCTCCCAAAATTCTAAACAATTAGTATTAGCATGACAACAATAAATAACTAACTTTAAGGGAATCAAAACATGTCAAAATGACTTCAAATATTAAAAAAATGTTCTTTGATATGCATAATAAACACTCCCAAAGTAGAGAGTCATGAAACAATACTAGGGGCAAGATATTCAATTTCAAACTAGGTTTCCTTTCACTATTTAACATTTAGGCAAAAATGCAGATTTGGACATTTCTCAAAATGAAACTTCACAGATTGACTTGGAATGGTAATTTATCTTCATGGGATGCATGGATATACTAAATGAAAAGTGTTAGAAATATTAAGCACATCTTCGGCCTCAAAAGGACAGTTGGGTACACATGCATTAAATGTTCTCATAAGGCTCAAAATTTTGGAATGGTGCTCAAATTGAGAAGGCAATTTCGAGTCTGAACAGATAGATCACTGACTGTGAGGGGTTCACACTAGGACCATGGTTTGGGATAATTGAGTAGATAGATGATCTATTGTGAGGTATTTTTCACTAGAGTTTCAGCAAAAGAACGAAAAAATTCCTCCACAAAGAGAGTGTGGTGGAAAAGTTGTACATGTTACACTTGAGAGTTTTAGAGCCCTCCAAAGAAAAATTGAAGCATTGGAAGAACAAATGCATAGTGGAATAAATCTTCTAGTAAGAGATGAAAGTGAGGATGATGATGAAGTAGAAAAAAATGCTGAAGCAAAGGTAGTTCTAAACCAAGAGGAAGAAATGTTGTTTAAAGTCATCTCCAAGATTGGAAAGAGACCTAAGTTTGAAGTTCCCACATTTTTGGGAAGTCTAACCTAGAGGAGCTAATCGATTTGATCAATTAATTAGAGGAATACATTGAGTATGAAGATATTGAGGATCCTAATAGGGTCAAGTTTGTGAAGGTGAAACTAAAGGGACATGCAAAGATCTAGTGGTAGGTGTAGACACCTAAATCTGATTACATAATAGGTAATCATATTTAGTCATCTCCTAGGACATTATTGATTTAATATCTACTAGTTGATTAATTAATCATCATCCCCTAGTTAATTAATTAATTAAATTAAATATAGTCCAATTAATAAAATCAAATGAAAACACCAAATCAATTTGTCAATTAAATCCCTATTCCTCTATTAAATTAAATAATCCTCAAATCTATTTAATTTAATACCATATCCCCATTTTACTAAATAAATCATTTAATAAAATATCTAAAACCCTAAAAGCATCTCTAAAACCTATCCTAACCCCTTATCCAACCCATTCACGCATACTAACCTCACTTAGCCACTTAACTAACTGATCCTATCAAAGCTATACCACTTACCTCCTAACCCCCTTTCTAAGATAATCCTAATCATCCTCCTAAACACGTGCACAACCTTAAGAAAATGTTAAGACTTGCTAACCCAAACTAAAGTCAACAAATTCTTCCTCACCCTCACCCTCCAACATTTATGACTCTTACATCCACATTTATGACCCTTACATCTCTTACATCCCCCTTTATGACTCTTACATCCCTCTTACATACTCAACCTCCCTCATTACTCTCTTGACTAACCCTTATCCTATCCTCTCACACTCATCCTCCTTGTGACAAGTGTCACTCTCTTATTGGCCCCAAAGAAGCATAATACATGTGCTCCCCTTTGAATTCATCTTGACCATCTCTCACTATTTTATCATCCTTGCATCCTGACCATCCATTTTACTACTCGTTGGCCTATAAATGAAACCCTCTCCCTTCAAAAAAATCATCCACCTTTCATGCAAAGACATCATGCTATTTTGAGAGCCTAAAAACTACCAAAATACCATCATCACATTCTTACTGTGTTGGAGAATCTTAGTTAGTCAATGCTTAGTAGACATTCCTAAAGAACAACAAGTAAACTTGTGCATTGAAAACTTAGTCCCAGACTTAATGTATGAACTCAAAATCAAGAGTCCAAGCACCATTTCTAAACTGATGAAAATAGGGGCTAGTATTGAAGATGCTCTTATCCGTAAGGGAATCCTCAAGATAAAAAAAGAAAACACAAATGCCAACTCATCTAATGACAAGGTAAAACTTTTCTCCAAAAACAAGAATGTGACTAATAATGGCATTGTGGATGCTTTCACGATTAGCACAACACAACCTCAACTGACTTTGAAAGGTGCAAACCCTAAAAATTCACAAACCTCTAATCAAACATCAGCTCCACAATAGAAAACTAAGACTTCCATGCAAGACAAACCTCTAAGACATCCTAGAACCAAAGACAAGAAATTCACACCATTGGCAATACCACTTGAGAGTGAATTACAACAGTTATTGAGTAATAACTTCTTGCAGCTACCCCCAATCAAAGATGAACCATTAACTAAAGCAGATTGGTGGGATGACAAAAAGTATTGTGATTACCATCACACTAAAGGACACAAGACTTCATCTTGCTTCCAATTGAAACATGCAATACAAGACCTTATTGATGATGGTGTAATCACAGTTGATCCATCACTGTCAGCATCCAACTCTGATCACACTATTTTCAAAGATCCTTTGGGTAATCATGACAAAGAGAAACCCTCAAGTTCAAACTCAACCTATAAGGTAATGTGAATTACACACACACCGGCTATGACTACACCATCAATTTCTTTAATGAGTCTAATTTTTGCATATCCACATTCACATTGAAGGCTAAAGACCCTCGTTGTGCTATCACTACATGTCGTAGCAAGATCACCCTACCTAGAACCCCATCTAGACCTACTACTTCTACTAGACTTGCACTGCCAAGTAGACCTACTACTCCTACTTCATCTTATTATAGCCTTTTTGAACAGCTTGGCAAGACCCCTACGCAAATATCCATTTTGGACCTACTACATGCATCTCCCCGACACCAAAAGATCTTGGAATAAGCCCTTAAAGAGTTAATAGTCTCAGATAACATATATATTTCCCAGCTCCAAGCCATGGTTGGGAACCTATCCATGTCACAACATATCACTTTTTCAACCTGAGATATTCCTAAGGAAAAATCTAACCACAATGATCCCCTCCACCTTGAAGTCTTCATCCATAATGCCAAAGTTAGATGTGTCTTAATAGATGGAGGAGTAGGACTGAACATCTGTACTCTTAAGGTTGTCAACAATTTGGGTTATTCTAAAGATGATGTAGATCCCTCTCAAAGAATCACAATAAAAGCTTATGATGACGGTGAATGCTTCTCCAAGGGTGTCATCACATTACCTGTTAGAGTTGGTTCAGCTACTAAAGATACATTGTTCCATGTCCTAGATATATAAATGAATTGCGATATGATACTAGAATGCCCTTGGCTTCATGCTATGAAAGCAGTCCCTTCTACATATCACCAATGTCTAAAGTTTTCTTATCACAACATAGAGGTTACCATCCCGAGTGATCCAAATCCTTTCCAGTTTTGTGCTAATCTAAGAGATGCTACTGCATTCCAAATCCCAACAAACAATGAAGCACAACCCACAAATTCCTCTAAGTATGTAGATGTTGATATACTCCTTAGTAAGGCTAAGGAAAAGATGAAGATTGAAGAAAATGGGTGTGGAGAATACTTTTTGTCTCATGTATCCCACATCAGGGAGTCACCACTTTCTCCCATTAGTACACAAAATGCCACTTCTATCAATGAGAATACATCTGTATGTATTGAGAAAGAAAAATCAGAACAAGAACCCACTTTGATATCTTCTAGCAAGTATGGACTTGGGTTTACTATCATGTAGAAATAAGGCTATGATGGCTATAGCCTTCTTGGATCTCAAAAACAATGAATCATTGAACCTATTAGTACAGAAGGACAACCTCCTATTTTGGTGCTTGGATTTAAACCATTACGAATAGGTCCTCCTAGTACCACAATACCTATATGTAAGACTATGGATTTTTTGAATGATGAAAAGGCATCTGAGGATATCCTAACTGAAACCAATAATCCTCTCCCTTTTGAGCATAACCACAATAATAAAATACAATCTAATGCCCATATCCATACCTTTCACCAAAGCCCATTCAGGCCTAATGATGACATCTCCTCAAGTTATCCTAAACCTTTGGATTGGGACCAACGTGGACCACCAATTTTTGACTGATTCGATAATGATGACACTCTTATAATAGACTTTGAAGGCATTATGACTGAAGATCATAAAGAAGCAATTTCTCCTAAAGAGAACACATTGGCATACTTTGGGGAGCCAACTCCACGTAGTTACAAAGAAAAAAGAGAAAAAGATAGCAAGCATAGGTCCCTTGGTGAAAATTGAAAGGCACCATTAGATCATAAAAAATAAAAAGCTAAGAAGCTCCCAATGATACAAAATTAAAAATATGATTCCATGAATATCAGTGTTCCAATGTTTAACATGCCACAAAGTCTTTTGGAGCTCTCTCGATTAGCATTCTTGTGGAAGGTCATTGGTCTCAACCCTCCCAACCCTCCCTTATATCTAGTTGTTTATCCCCAAATCTAGCTACCTAATTTTCCTAGCGTTGAAGATCAAATCTCTATCCCACAAGCCTTTCTATATGTCATCATCTGTTACATCCCACATGACATTTTTGTTGACCCAATTATCCTCAGATGCCTTGATTTGCAAAAGATAGACACTATCTTACATACGGTACATGATGGTATATCTCGAGGCCCTTCCAATGGTTTGATTTTAGCTACAAACTTGGAATGACTCCTGTGCAGTTATGGTTAGTCATGGATCTAGAGCTCATCAGCTAGCAGCACCAACAAGAGATATCTTCTCAGCATTGTCAATGACATTCTTGATTCCATCTAAAAGTCCTAAAAAAATTATCAAAAAAATAGTGAAAAGTCATGAAAAAATGGATGCCTTGATGAAAACCTAGAAAATAGGCATCTTGACATGAAAATTTGAGTCAAGAGAAAAAATTCTATCCAAAAGTGAAAACCTGGCAAATAGGCGCTTTGGGCAAGTACCAGGTGAAAACCTGGCAAACAGGCACCATGTGTAATCAGTTGTTGCTCCTCCATCTATCAGGATTCCATCTAGTTTTTTCCCCCTCTACATTCCTTGATCATATCCTTCATATTGCAAGACATCATTGGTCCCTTATCATGAGTCACCAACTGGTTAATGTCCTTTGTTATCTTAGCAGGCATTACCAGTTTGTACACACTCTGTCATTGGCCTTTGTACATAGTTTGCGTCTTGTCTAGGGGCATATTACCTACAAGGTGCATGAATTTGAATTTGAAATAGGGACATATCCCTAAGTGCATTTTATCTATTGGACCTATCGCATAACAGATTGGAGCTAACACTTGTATATGCTTATACAATCTTGAAAAAATCACTAAAAATCACATAATGTCTTGAAAAAATCCTAAACATTCGAATATGATCTTGAAAAAATCACTAAAAATCACATAATGTCCTGAAAAAATCCATAAAAATCATAAAATGTCCTAAAAAAACCCTAAAAATCATAAAATGTCCTGAAGACACTAGTCACGCAAAAAAATCAAATATCCTCAAAAACCCTACAAATCACAAAATCCATCAAAAATTTGCAATAAACCTTGTAAATATTCACTATGGATAACCACCCCTTTTGCGTAAAAACTTGCACTTTGCAAGCTAAAATTCAAAGCACTACACTTTCAAGACAATCACACTATCTAAGCAACGTGAACCAACAATCAATCCCACATGTCACTACAAACCTATCAACTAAATCCACAACCAGAACTATCCCATTATCAACATATCAAAAATCATCTACACATCTAAAACATTAACAAGAACATAATAATGGACAAGAATAGCTATTGGCTCACGTTGTTTAGTGAGTGATTTATTTTTTCTTTGTTTTCTTTTTTATTATGTTCTTATGCCACTCGATGATATAAAACTGATCTATGAGAGTGGTCGGGATGGTTCATGTTCATCCTTTTCTATTTTTGCCTGTTATAATGTACCTTTGAAAGCCTAGGGCATGTACATATGCCTTAGGAATGACAAGGTCATTCTCTATCTGCATCATTCTTGTTTACACAAAAGGCTTGCATTTGCGCTCTGGCCCTTTATGCCATGATGTGTTGCATTCTATTTGCCATATCAAAATAAAGATCCATTTGACATATAGTGCACTTTCTAGAAGAAAACGTATTTCCATCATACTAACATCTCCTCATCTCATCTTTCTTCTTCATCTCATTCTCTATCACCATAATCATGTCCTTTGATTCACCAAATCATCTTCATCTTGCATTCATGCATTCCGACATCATCTTGCATCATTAATCAACTTTTTGTGGCTTTCCACCTAGTTCAACCTTAGTCTAACATTTGTCTCATCATCTTTGACCAAATATGACCATTTTTTATGATTTCAATCATGTTCTAACATCTTTCCATCATTTTGGGCATGCACGTAAAGTTTCGGGGCATTCCAAGTCCAATCAGGCTATTTTTGGCCCCCTAGAGCCTTTTAGGGTGCAATCTACACTTTTAGGGCATAGTTGGGGTTCTAAACTACATCATTTATGCACTTGGTCATGTAAAATACGTCATTGACACACTTGGTAGATTTTGGGCACACTTGGGGACCTAGGGTATCCAGCACTACTCCCGGAGCCCCAATGTTGCACTCCGGAGGCCATAACTTTTGCGTTTAAACTTTGATTTACAAACCGTCAGTTGTGTTGGACTCATATCTTTCTTTTGAACAAAATGAGCTATAATTTTCATTATTTTTTCACTATATGGAGTGGTCATCCTTGAAATTACTCTTGGGCTTCTAGTTGCCCCCATCATGTTAATTTTGGCCCCCAGTGCCTTCTCGGGCACATTTTGCACTTTCTGAGACCACTTGGGCTTCCCAAGTGCATCATTGACGCACTTGGTACTGTCATGACACACTTGGGCTTACCAAGTGCATCAATGATGCACTTTTTTGAGCTTTGGGTGCAGTTGGGAACCTAGGATACCCAGAACTACTCTCGAAGCCCCTATGTTGCACTTCAGAGCCCATAACTTTTGTGTTTTAACTTGGATTTTCAATCCGTGAATTGTGTTGGATTTTTTTCTTCATTGTGGACAAAATAAACTATCATTTTCATCATTTTTTGTTTTTCTTGAGTGGTAATCCATGAAATCACTCTTGGGCTCCCGATTGACCCTATTTTGCACTCTAGACCTCATAACTTTCACATCTTAGCTTTGATTTGCGATCCATCAATTGCTAGGGTTTTGTCTTCTTGTTGTCAAAAAATTGAATTATCATATGATTATATTAGTCAATTTATTGAGGGGGCAACCATATATATCATCCCTACTCGGGCATGTTGTGGCTTTCTCATCAATTATTCTTTGATACAATGCTCTAAATCACATTGTATCAAAGATGGGCAAAATATAGACGCCCAAAAATGGTTCGCATCTACAATTTCATCACTTCTTCATACTAATCTATCCCATTTTCTCATTCTACTAACTTTGATCTTTTGGCCAAATTGATCATACTTTCGTCATTTCTATCCTCTTTCACATCAATTTCATGTCAACTCACAATCATATCAAATCAACTTAAAACCATTTCAAATCACCCCAAATCAACCTGAAATCACTTGAAATCAGTCCTAATAAACCCAAAACATGTCAAACATCTCAAATCAATCATCATTTATCTGACTCCTAGGTATGGTTGTGGCTTTTAGTGCCTTGGAAACCTATCAACCTATCAATCTTATCAATTTGACCTTAGTACTATCATGGCTCTCAGTGCTAGGTCAAACTATCATTTATGTCATTCAATCTTTGACACTATTGAGGCTTGCAATGCTTGATCATGGCATCATCAACCATTTTATTAATATTGATAGTGTCTGTCGGTGTTATTATAATCAAACCTTTTTCGATCAATTTCAATCCTGTAGCATTTACAATGTCAGTTAAATGTTACATATCAACCAATTCATGTCATGTGTCCTTGACATGTTATAAACTTCAATTAGTCAATCTGACCATGGCTTTGGTCTACTTTCCATCATCTTATTCGGTATCCATTATCATTACATTTTCATCAAAGGAAACAGTCGCATTCATTTAATCAATTCGGCCAATCATTTACTAATTTTCTCTATAGGATTAAATAACCCATAGTTTAATCCTATTATTCTTTCTAATTATTCTTCCTAATTATCGTCCTCAATTAATTAATTTTATTAATTAATTGATTCATTATCTACAAACCATGGAAATTTACAATTTCCTAAGTTCCATTTTCCATCATTAATTCCATTTTCTACTAATTCTTATTTTGTGGAATAAGAGGACTTTTAATTCGAATATTTCATAAAATATTGCATCATCATGACACCTGGATGTGACACCTCATGGATTCTCCTTTGACAATTGGATAAGATATGTCATAATCAAATATTCTTATTCTCTTACGCATGTCCCTATTTGGCTTATTTGTCATAGATTCTTGGCTTTAAGTGGGTTGAGGTGTCTTATGATGCGTCATAGATTCTCTTCCACATTTAGCCAAGTTTGACTTTCACGTGTCATAGAATCTCACAATTGGCATATTTTTTCATATGCGTCATGGATTCTCAAAGGAATCTCTTGCCACATTGCATATCTATGGGTGACAAATCCAATGCTCTCATCCTCCATGTCAATTATAAATTGGACACTCTTTCTCTCATTGTTGGTCCTTGAGTCCTTGAAGTCTTGGAAGCCCTTAGGTCCTAATTTCTTTTAAATTTCTCACTCCATCTCTCACATTCAAATCACAACTTCTAGTATTCTCATGGCATTATCCATATCATAGGCTTTTGCTTCAATCTTGTGTGCACTATAGGCAAATTGAAGCTACAGTCATTTGGAGAAGAAAGAAGGACACAGGAGCTACAAATGAAAGAGGGTGTTTCTATTGCTTTCTTTATTAGTTTGGCTTTCATGGTAGACTAGTGGGTGCTAATATATGATTATTGATTTTTGTGATTTCTCATAGTATGTTATGCATTTTAATCCATTTTCTGGTCCTACACTATCTTAATTATTAACTACTTTAGTTTTGTTAATACTCTCATTTAATATTTAGTATTCATATTACATTACTAGATTAGGTGATACATTTTGGCATGCTTGGTGGGACCTTGCATTTTGGTTTTTTATGATAAACTAAAAGATATAATGTTTTGTACTTGTGGGTGCTTGCAGGTAGTTTGCTAATATTTTTTCAGGTACACAAGTCACTCTTTGGAAATCATGCTCCTAGCAATCAAATAAACTTTAAGTTTGAAACACTTTCAAACCTATTTTTCTGCGATCCTGCAACCCCAGGAATGTGAACCTGGGACTGCAAGATTGAAGCTACATACAAGCAAGAACACGAACCCAAAAAAAGGAGTTTGTTGTTTGCCACTGACCCTTTTCTGCATGTGTCCTAAAGTAGCCCCCACATCCTTGCCATTTTACTTCCAATAGGAATGTCAGAATTCACCTGTAGGATTGCTGAATAATACTTGTGAGAATGCATACTCCTATTAGTCAAACCTTCAAAGCACACTTTCACTATTTCTAGTCAAATTCGTTGAAGATTCTATCCATGGGAATGTTGCTACGAGCACCCATGGTATCACCTATTTGCGAGATTACTCTATAACATTTTATCTCGTAGCCCTTTTTCTTGCTTTTTTTCACTAGTTCCTATGCAACACTCCCATGACCATTGACCATGTTCCCAAACCTTCAGGATTGCTATGTATACCCAAAAGTTTGCAACATTGATTGATCTACTTTAAATTTTGACATTTCTTGTTGCAGGTTTTTGAACTAACTAGTTTACTATATGTTTTATCACCATAACTTTCTTTTAACAGTTTAAAATTGAACAAATCTTGCATTTTCCATGGAATGAATGAGTAAGGCTTAAAATTGAACCAATGCGATGAATATTTTGTTTTAAGTGCAAATGAACATTATGTGTGAACATTTCAACTTTGGTACTTAAAATGAACTTTATTGAATCTTGAATGCTCTAAAGTAAAAATGTTCTTATTCCCTCCTCTTTAAAGCTTTCACGTTTGATTTCCCTTTTGTTGACTTAATTTACTTTGATGGCAACATTTTTAAGTTGGAAAAATCCTTTGAATGTTAATCATGTGTGTATTCAAGTCATAAAATAGAGCACTAAAGTGTCCAAATAGAAATTAATCAAGTGTCTTGTGTGTATTGAGATTGTGCCCTCTAGCACATCTTTGTCTTCTCTATTTCCTACACCTTAAGACCTTAAAATATGCAACCCATGTACCAAAAGTTGTTAGCAAAATCATCTATAATTACCTAGGAGTGCTTCTAGCAAGTTCATCCGCCTTTGGGAAAGCACTTTCCCTTTGGTGAGAAGCTCAAACCAGTAAAAAGTCTAGTTAGTATATAAAGGAGGGGAAAGGTAAACTTTCTCTCTCTATCACCCAAGTTTAGGTGGTGTGTTTTTGGGGGTAGCCTGAGGTGGAAAAACTTTCGCATGATTTCAGCATGTCCAAAATATATTCTTAAGTGGATCACATACGAAACAACCATTTAGTAAGATGCTACAGACCCATTTACAACCCTCTTAGTCAAAAGTTTATTGATTATATCCATGTTATGTTCATTCATGGTGCAAGGAAAAAAACATCCCTCAAGATTACTCACCAGTGTGCTCCCCTGGTAGATGCATAAGGCCACTTGGGTTTCATCTCCAAGGGTCATTGTTCCCGCAAAAGGGGGACTTCTATTTGCCATGCCTTGAAGATTCTTTGATTTGTATCATTTGTCAATCGACTCTTGTATCGACTCACCTCTTCAATGAGAAGGACATATTGAACTAGAATTAGGAGACATCAAGTTTTGGGCCATTGAATAGCATATTGAAATGAAAAAAATTGACCTTAGGGATAAATCATGTGTTTGAATTGTCTTATTTGTGCTCAAGACCCATGAAAAACATTTGTAAAACATACTCATTCTTATGGTTATCATCAAATCCTTTTGCTAAAGAGATCATTTGTTTGTCTTTCTCAAAGTTGCTTTGTCCTTTGAGAAACCATTTGCTCATAAATCCCTCATATTAGAAGAATCCCATCTTTGTTATCTTAGAAAGCAGTTGTTAGCAAGTCCATTCACAATGACTTTTGTCTTGTTGGTTCAAGTTTCCCTTTTTCTCCAAAATTATACTTATTCCCTCAAAACAACAAACCATAAAACAAGTACTAGTTATAAACCCTTTGTCCTTAAAAAAAAATATTTGTCTTTTTTCAAAATATCCTTATTACCTATCCTACTGGACCAAAAATATCACATATTTTCTTTGAAAGACACCATCTTTTCATATGCGAGCAGTTGTTAGCAAGTCCATGTTAGAAATATTTAGAATAACTGAGGGTGGGGGGGTGGGGTGAATCAGTTATCCAAGGTCCAATGATGTCCAAGACAACTTTTTCTTCTAATCTTTAATGACACGTAACTAAAATTATCATGCATGCAATTGAACATTAAACAATCATGAAAAATAAACATGCATCACACCATAACACTAAGGATTTTGATGACCTAGAAACCCTCTAAGAATAAGAAGGTAAAATTGGGGTGGGGATGATACCCACAAAATAACTGCACAATTGATTTCAACGACTTCTGATGGTTTGACCTATTAAAGGCTTTACACATTGTAAGATGTGACCTTGTTAAAGGATTTAAGAACATTCAACTTAGAATGTCACCCTGTTAAAGGATTTATGTAGAGCTGTTAGGCTCACCCAAGTTCATGGGATTTTTAGTCACCTTCTCAAAAGAATCTTTTATCCCTTTTTAAGGATCTCCTATCCTCCTCCCTAAAGATCTCTTATCCTTCTCCTGAGGATCTCTTTATCCTTCTCCTGAGGATCTCTTTTTCCTTCTACTAAGGATCTCTTTATCCTTTTCCTAAGGCTTATCCACCTAGCTATTAAGCTAACCTAGCAATGTAGCGTTTTAATACCTAATACAATGGTAAGAAAGTATTAGAAGGGTTTTGACATGATACAGATTGTAACTTCAACCTTGCAAATTTCAGATCACTCTTCAATCCTTTTCTTTGCTTGGCTTTCCTCCCTTGCAGTGTTGAAAGCTTGTTCACCCTTCAAGATCTATCTCCTTGAGTTCTTCTATTTGTTATCCCAAAGCACTCTATAGTCACTTGATCAATCTTATAGTCATGATGCTTTGTTCTTACTCCTCTTGGCTTCTTCTCATGATCACACTTATGACCAATTCCCTCTCATGCATGCACATTTGATCTCTAACCTGTAATTCCTTATAAAGAAATTATGTTCTTTGTTTCCTGCTCAAATCTTAATTTTCTCTTGAGAAAATTCTATTATTTTCCCTCCAAATTGTTTCTTCTAGAAACTTCATGATAAATCCATTAGCATTCACCTTGAAAATGGTTTGCATGGATTACATAGAATTCTATGACATCTACTCATCATCCCTATCATCCAACTAATTCACAAAATTTGATGTAATGACCTTATCACTATTGATTTGGTGAATCTTTGACTTTAACAAATAATGCAACAACTCAGCATCATTGGTTTATTGATGCTCAACTTCTTCTATGTTACTCGACTTCTATTATTATTTATTGATGCTCGGCACCTGATCTTTACTCGAAACCAGAAAGTTGCTTGGTACCTGAAGATCATTTGGCACCTAATATTCACTTGACACACACTAAGTTGAACTTGCTTAGCTTCATCTAAGAATCTGTTTGGCACTTTTTAGCTAGCTTGGTTCTCTCCAATGAACTTAGTTAATCCTTACATCTTTTATGTGTCTCAGTGTGTCCATCCTTTATGTCTTAGAGTATTTCATCAATACAATAGTTCATCCATAGCTTAGCTGATCCTTATATTTCATTACAACATCATAACTTCAACCTTTCTCTAGGTACTCTAGTTACATCTTATTGATTGCCACCTCCTTATCAATCAACCAATTGATAGTATTTGGATCACTTAAGAAACTATCATTCCTACAAGTAGAAAGTTTAACATCAATGAAAAAATAATTCTTGAAACATTCTTGACCAGTTCTATTATTCTTCATTCAAGATCTTTTCAATCATTTCCAACAATCTCCCTCTTTGGCATTGATGGCAAACCAAACTGATCACATGTTTAAGTTGATCAACTTTGTTGCCGCCAAAATTACATACATTTCTTTTTTCTGATAAAAACTAAATCATACATTTTCTTTTCCTAATACAAACTAAACCCTTTGTTTTGCTTCTCCCTCTAGACTGCTTCATCCTTATTCTTCTGAATCTCTCTCTTTCATATGCATCTCTCATATATATATATATATATATATATATATATATATATATATATATATCTCCCTTTTACTTTGTATTGATTAGTTTCTCATATATCTCCCTCTTTGACATAAATGCCAAAGATGTAGCATCTTCAACATGTTAAATATAATATTTGCATCTTATGTTTTCTCCCTCTATCACCATGCTTGTGACTGATCTAGAAGTTTTGTACCTATTGTTATCCTCTGCATCATTCTTCTGATATTTCAATGAGCTACTTCTATTGATGTAGGAAAATTTCTTTGTTGCTTTAGATGGCTTGAGTTAGGAGCATTACCCCCAACTTGCCTCTAAGATATTCATAAGCATCCTTGGGCAATGGTTTGGTGAAGATATCTGCAGTTTGTTCCTTTCTGTGAATGTACTCCATCTTCACTTGTTTGTCTTCCACCAATTCTCTAACATAGTGATACTTGATTGTAATATGCTTGGTTTTTGCATGCATTAATGGATTCTTGGATATTTTTATAGCACTTGTATTATCACAATATAGTATCACAGGTTTGGTTACCTCTTCTTTCATTCCTTTCAATAGATGTTTAAGCCACACAATGTTTGTTCAATTGACTGGTGCTGCCACATATTCTACTTCTACAGTGGACTGAGATGTGCATGTTTGTTTCTTGCTAGTCCAATTAACTAGCCTTTTACCTAAGAATAATGCTCCTCCACTTGTGATTTTCCTATCATCAATGTTACCTCCCCAATCTGCATCTATGTATGAATTGAGCTCAAACTTCTCATTCTTTCTGTAATGTAGGCCAAAATCATCAGTTCCTTTGAGATACCTCATTATCCTCTTTACTACCTTGAGATTATTTTCTCTAGGATTAGTGAAGAATCTAGCCACTATTCCAACTACTACTGCTATGTCTGGTCTGTTATGTACAACATATTGTAGTTTTCCAATCATGGATCTATACATTGTTTGATTGACTTCAGTTGATTCATCATTTTTAGATAGCTTATGTCTTGTTGCCATTGGCATGCTTAGAGGTTTGGAGTCTTCCAATCCAAATGTCTTGAGTATCTCCTTGATGTATTTTGATTGTGTCATGAATATGCCATGTTTTAGTTGATGTACTTGCAAACCTAGAAAGAACTTGATTTCTCCAAACATAGATATTTCAAACTCATGTTTCATTTTGTTAGCAAAACTTTTGCAAAGTACTTCCTTTCCTCCAAATACTATGTCATCCACAAATATTTCAGATACAAGAATATCCTTACCTTTTTCTAATTTGATGTACATGTTGTTGTTTTCATCAATTCTTTCAAATCCTATTTGCACTAGATACTTGTGAAGTCCCTCATACCATGCTCTAGGGGCTTGCTTTAATCCATATAGAGCCTTGTGTAATTTGCGTACCTTGTTTTTTTTCTTTTCATCAACAAAACCTTCTAGTTGCTCTATGTAGACATCCTCTTCAAGTATACCATTTAGAAATGTGGACTTAACATCCATTTGATAGACTTTAAATCCTTTAAAGGCTGCATATGCAAGTAAGGTCCTTACTCCTTCCATTCTGGAAACTGGAGCAAAAGTTTCTCCATAGTCTAGTCCTTCTTCTTGTGCATACCCTTTACAGACTATTCTTGCCTTGTTCCTCGTGATTTCACCATTCTCATCTAACATGTTTTTAAACATCCACTTGGTTCTAATTATATTCTTGTCAGCTGATCTTGAGACTAAGGTTCACATCTTGTTCTTCTCAATTTGTTCTATTTCTTCTTTCATGGCATTGTACCAGTCGTCATCTTTTATGGCTTCACTTACTATTTTTGGTTCCATTTTGTTGAGAAAACATGTTTCACTTCTGAATCTATTCCTTGTCATTGGTCCTGCCTCTTTGTTTCCAATAATTTGATCTGCAGGATGATGTCTTCTCACATACGTTTCTAGTACTGGTTCTTTCCTTGTTTGCATGTTGTCTCTTTCATAATCTAATCTCTCATACATATTTTCATCAGGTATTTGTTCATTTTCTTCTTGTTGGCTATTCTCAGAATGTGAATGAACATTTTATGCATTCTACAGCATGGCTTCTGAATGTATCTGTTGTTCAGCATTCATTATTTGTTACTCAACAGATGCTAGATTTTGTTGCTAATTGTCATTCTGAGTTGCAATTTGACCATTATTAGGTATACCTTCATAAAAGTAGACAAAGGTCTTCTATTCTTCTTCTTTCTTGATGTCTTCAACACTTTGAACTTCTGTGAGCTCATCAAACTTTGCATTTGTTCTTTCTACTACTTTGTTAGTGTTAACATTCAAACACTTATAAGCTTTACTTCTAGTAGAATAACCAATAATTGTGCCTTCCTTACTTTTTACATCAAACTTTTCATTTCTAGATTCTTTATATATATAGCATTTGCATCCAAATATTTTGAAATGTTTTATATTAGGAGAATGCCCATACCATAATTCAAAAGGTGTTGCATTTGTACCTTTCTTAACTTGAACTCTATTGAGTGTGTAGACTATAGTACTTATAGCTTCTCTCCAGTACCTGAGTGCGACATTTTTCTCCATCATTAAGGTCTTGGAAAAGTCAATAACCGATCTGTTCCTTCTCTCTGTTATACCATTCTGAGGTGGAGTCCTAGGTGTTGATGTGTGCCTTTTGATTCCTCTTTCATTGCAAAACTCTTCAAATTCTCTTGATGTGAATTCTTTGCCTCTATTAGATCTAAGACATTTTAGGCTCTTTCCAGTCTCTTTCTCTACTCTGGCCAAGTACCATTTGAACATTTGAAATGCATCTGATTTTAGTTTCAGGAACATGATTTTCATCATCCTTGAATAGTCATCTACAAATAGCATTATGTATCTGTCACCTTTGTAGCTTTGTACTTCAATAGGACCACACAAGTCAATATGAACTAGTTGTATACTTCATTAGAAGTATAAGCCTTTCTTTTGAAAGTCGACTTGGTCATTTGCCCTAGTTTGCATTGTTTGCACATGGTGTTATCAGGTTTCTTCAACTTTGGTACACCTTTGACTTTCTTCATTTTGCTGATGCTTATCATATTGTCAAAAATTTCATGACATAGCCTTTTGTGACATAACCATACATCATCAGTTTGAACAATGAGACAAGAAGCATCTTCCATGCCCAGATAAAACAAATTACTCCTAGTCTGATCACCTTTTCCTATTAGACTTCCTTGAGAATCATAGATTTTGGCAATTCCATTTCTAGATTCAACCTTGTATCCTATGTTGCTTAACTGTGAGACACTTAACAAGTTATAATTTAGGCCTTCAACATAGTATGCATTATCACATGATATCTTTCTACTAAGCTTGATACTACCTTTCCCTTTGATCTGATATGGTGTAGTCTTACCAAATCTAACACTATTTCCTTCATATTGAGTAAGGTAATGAACTTACTTTTTTCTCCAGTCATGTGATGAGAGCATCTACTATCTATGATCCATCTATCATTCCTATTCATGCAAGTTACCAAGGCAGTTGGTTCACCTTCATCTGATTCATCTTTCATAGTCACATAGACTACTTCATCATCATTCTCATCAGAGTCTTCTTCAACAATGTAGCATCTTTTGCCTTTACCTCTGTAGTCCTTGTTGTCCTCTTTCTTGTTCTTGATGTTGCCTCCATCCTTGTAATTTTTCTTTTGTGTGCATCTGGCTGCAATGTGACCAACTTCATTACAATTAAAACAAATTACTGGTAGCTTACCTTTGAATTTTCCTTTTCATCTATGAAATCTTCTTGCTAGTAAAGCCTCCAATTGGTCTACAGCATCTTCATCAGTGCTATTGTCATTGGATACATACTTTCCTTATCCATTCTTTTTCTTCTTTTGCACCTCATCATTGTCTTTTATCATCATCTTGGCTTTGAATGCAAATTCAAAGTTTTTTGGCTTGTAGTTGTCAAATTTGGATAGCTCAAAGGTAGTGAGTCTTCTAATTATTCCTTCAAATTTCACTATGTTTCCTGGTACACACCTTAGTTCTTGGATGGTTGATACTCTTATAACATAGATGGGAAGCAAATTTCTCAAGTATTTTCTACATACTATTTCTTCTACTAACTGTCCTCTTGGAATTCTTATGGCACTTACTACTTCCTTCATCCTTGCACCATATTTAGTAGCATTCTCTCCTTCTTCCATTTTCATATCATCAAACTTCCCTCTTAGGCTCCCTCTTTTGGCTCCCTTGACATTGTCATCTCCTCCATAGATTCTTGACAATGTTTCCCACATATGATGTGTAGTATCACTTCCTTTGATGTCATCATACTCTGCATAGCTTAGTGCTGAAGCAATATCTAACATTGCTTGATTGTGTTCCTTCTTCATGCTCATGTCATCTGTAGTGAGGGGTCCTACAGGGTCTACATGATCAACTGTGATTGAGGTTTATGCATAGTCACCTATTGATCCGAGGTGTAGCTTCATCAGACTTTGCCATGCAACAAAGTTGTCTTTTTTTGGCTTGGGAAATTCTCTCTTGGACATCTTGTTAGAATTATTTAGAATAACTGAGAGGGGGGGGGGGGGGGGGGGGTTTGAATCAGTTATCCAAGGTCCAGTGATGTCCAACACAACTTTTTCTTCTAATCCTTAATGACACATAACTGAAATTATCATGCATGCAATTGAACATTAAATAATCATGAAAAGTAAACATGCATCACACCATAACACTAAGGATTTTGATGACCCAAAAGCCCTCTAGGAATAATAAGGTAAAAGTGGGGTGGGGATGATGCCCACAAAATAACTACATAATTGATTTCAACCACTTTTGATGGTTTTCCCCGTTAAAGGTTTTACACATTGTAAGATGTGACCCTATTAAAGGATTTAAGAACATTCAACTAAGAATGTCACCCTATTAAAGGATTTACATAGAGCTGTTAGGCTCACCCAAGTCCATGGGATTTTTAGTCACCTTCTCAAAAGAATCTTTTATCCCTTTTTAAGGATCTCCTATCCTCCTCTCTAAGGATCTCTTATCCTTCTCCTAAGGATCTCTTTATCCTTCTCCTGAGGATCTCTTTGTCCTTCTCCTGGGGATCTCTTTATCCTTTTCCTAAGGCTTATCCACCTAGTTGTTAAGCTAACCTAGCAAGGTAGGGTTTTAATACCTAATATAATGGTAAGAAAGTATTAGAAGGGTTTTGACCTGATATAGATTGCAACTTCAACCTTGCAGATTTTAGATCACTCTTTAGTCCTTTTCTTTGCTTGGCTTTCGTCCCTTACAATGTTGACAGCTTGTTTACGCTTCAAGATCTGTCTCCTTGAGTTCTTCCACTTGTTATCCCAAAGCACTCTATGGTCACTTTATCAATCTCAGAGTCATGATGCTCTGTTCTTACTCCTCTTGGCTTCTTCGCATGATCACACTTATGACTGATTCCCTCTCATGCATGCGCATTTGATCTCTAACCTATAATTCCTTATAAAGAAATTTTATTCTTCATTTCCCACTAAAATCTTAATTTTCTCTTGAGAAAATGGTATTTTTTTTCCCTCCAAATTGTTTCTTCTAGAAACTTCATGATAAATCCATTAGCATTCACCTTGAAAATGGTTTGCATGGATTACATAGAATTTTGTGACATATACTCATCATCCCTATCACCCAACTAATTCACAAAATTTGATGTAATGACATTATCGCTGCTGATCTGGAAAATCTTTGTCTTTAACAAATAATGTAGCAATTCGACATCATTGGTTTACTGATGCTCGGCTCCTTCTATGTTACTCGGCTTCTATTGTTATTTACTAGTACTCGGCACCTGAAGAAATTCTATGTAACTTGGCACCTAATCTTTACTCGGCACCAAAAAGCTGCTCGGTACCTAAAGATCATTCGGCGCCTAATCTTCACTCGGCACCTGATCTTCAGTTAGCACACACTAAGTTGAGCTTGCTTGGCTTCAACTAAGAATCTGTTCGGCACTTATTAGCTAGCTTGGTTCTCTCTAATGAACTTAGTTAATCCTTACATCTTTGATGTGTGTCAGTCTGTCCATCCTTTGTGTCTTAGAGTATGTCATCAATACAATATTTCATCAATAGCTTAGTTGATCCTTATATTTCATTACAACATCATAACTTCAACCTTTCTCTAGGTACTGTAGTTACATCTTATTGATTGCCACCTCCTTGTCAATCAACCAATTGATAGTATTTGGATCACTTAAGCAATTTTCATTCTTGCAAGTAGCAAGTTTGACATCAATGAAAAAACAATGATTGAAACATTCTTTACCAGTTCCATTATTCTTCATTCATGATCTTTTCAATCATTTGCAACAGTCCATTCACAAAAATGTTTTATCTCTTTAGTTTATCCTGACCGTTCGCTCTTGATTTAACAAAATTTGAACAACCAAGTAGGCAAGGCAAGAATGCATATATGGGCAGCTATATCCAATAATGGACACAATTTACCAAGAACCTAGGCCAACCATAAGGCTACACTTCAAGCTCTGCAAAACCTAGGTAGGTGAACCTCTTAGTATCTAGTTATGTGACCAGTGCAATGAGCATAATTAGAATCCAAAATAATAGATGTAAACCCCTAAATCTTCTATACTTAACTAGGAATCACAAGCATGAAATAACTAAGAACATGATTCATGAAACTGGCAAGGTAAGTGCGGGTTAAACATTGAATAACTTTCAACATAACAAGGAAAATTGATTTAATATGTTGATAACAACAAGACCTAGGTATGAGCAACAAAACCTAATGATCCTATCTCTAATTAGTGCCTTCTTTATTGGGAAATTAAATGAATTACAAGCATACATCTTCTAGAAATCTTTGACATAATTCCTATGTCAAGATCCCTGATCTATCTTTCACCTTGTGAATAGACATCTGCTACAAAATGAATCTCATACTCAAACTATCCTTTCATAAAATCTGAAAACCCTATGATAAACACCAAGAAATTACATGCCTCTTTGATCCACAAGCAAGGCATTTCAACCACATGCACTTCTAAACAAAATGCAACCTAGTTTATCCTCTTTGTTCACAAACTAGAAGAAATCACATATCATAAACATGAGACGTGATTCAAATTGAATTTAAATCCCTTTGCTACTCTTTATTTGTTTTCCTTGAAACCAAATACATGAAAGATGTATAGAAATGACTCACTAATCACTGTCAAAATTTGAACTATCTACATAAAACTTAAATGTTGCTCGATACAAGAGAAATGTTGGGTGTGTAGTTTTCACAGCCCAAGCAGAGCTCCTAGAACTGGAAATTGAAAACCAACCAACCCCTACGATGGAAGAAAAATAGAAATATATAGACAAAGGTGAATTCCTAGATTTGATAGGCAACTGACATCTATCCACTTGAAATTCCCTCTCTTAGCAACTGAACAACCTCTTTCTTCTCTCTTCCATCTTGATTTCATCTAGTTTTTTATCATTACTGTTATTGATTTGAGAAATATCTCCGTTGAAATGATGAAACCTTGATGAGTCATTGTTGCCATTTTTGCCTCCCCACCAAATTCAAATTTGAATATCCAGTCCATCTAACGGCTACCCACCAAATTTGATGGTATTTTAATGCCCAAGGTATTTTAATATTTTGCCCCACCAGCCCACAACTTTCTTCACCATCAAATCTTGCTAGATCTACGGTGGGTGCTTCCTTGCAAGATACAGATGCAAGTGTTTTAAGTATGACGGGCAAGCCCTTTTGTGCCGTGTGGCAGGTGGGTCCATCTTCCTTTGGCCAGTCGTAGAGATGTGGGTTCTATCCACCGTTGGATCTGTGACGATCGATGGTCAGCGCACCCCTGCTTGATCAAGTTGTGAGTGAGTTAAACATTGTGAGTATGTACCCAGGTGACACCTGAGATGATGTCATGGGCCTGCCTATCTCACAAGATGATGTACAAAGGTCTCCCACCATCAGATCTATGAGATCGAAGGGCTAGCATACCCCCACTTGATGAAGTTGCACAGACATTAAAGAATTTGAGAATGTGCTTTGTTGTTGTGTGTCCCTATAGGGCCTATCTCTTTGAGGGTCACCTGGTGTGGTATGGTTGCTGAGGTGTGTGTCAGGTATTGAAGGCCTAGATCCAAGGCAAGTGCAGACATAGAGAGGATTTTTGTGATCGCTGATCTCACAGAGATCAACGATCAGGGCTTTCTTGCATTATGATGTTGCAAGGAAGTTAAGTAATGTGGGGAAGCACTTGAGAGACATGTGTCTAAGAAGCCTGGCTAGGTTATGACTAGTGCTAATAGTTAATGTGACCATCACAGTCATGATTTGCAAGGTGGTGTGGTCAGTTGGAATATCTGGTCAAATTTGGGAAGACTCACAAGGTGGCATAAAGAAATGAGACTATTGGCCCACGTAGCACATTTTCATTATGAGATTTGATCAACTCACTGACTTTGCTGATTCATGCACCAAAATGATAAGAAGTCAGGTTTTATGCACGATTTGATCACAGTGAGTGATCCCAACCACCATGAAATGAATGTTGAACGTAGGAAAATGATCCACGACCTCTGATCCTATCTATCTACCTGATCAGAATTGTGTAATGATGTTGTTTCTCTCTTCTCAAGTCTCTCTTCCAACCAAGATTAGATATCATTGCATTTGGATCTGTACTCAGATCAAATTTTCTTCTGAATCCCCATGATTGTTCTCTGTAGGACTTTAATGTAGTGGTTGCGAGGTAATTATAGTTAGAGGACATCTCAGTTATGCTTGAACTATAAAGGCAATTTTTGTAGATTTTGTTCAAGTTAGATCATTCTCTGTTGTTCTTTTTTGTTGCTCTGCAATTGTAGTTTAAAAACCCCTTTTCCTCTAAATTGAATATTATTCCACCTTATCTCCTTCAGCCATTGGTGTGAAAGTGCAAGAACTCTTTACCTCTCACTAGTGTTTTGTAGAGATCTATTATCTACATGACTGTATCTCCTTGGATCTATGAATGATAATATAAGTGAATATCCCTTTCCTTGTGTCATTCATCTTGGATTTTTTGATCTACATGTGATTATTAGATTAAAGCAAGTATGAATGTGTATATCCTTAGTTTCATTCTGGTCCAATAGTGCATATATGGGTAGAGATTGGTTTGAACACTCTATTTTGGTGCATCACCCCACTAGATTAGAATAGGTAGATTTTCTTTCTTGCATCTGCTTCTCCTTTTTCCCTTCCAAGAGTAGTTAAGTGCACCCTGATAGTAAGAGGAAGCCAACCTTCTTTGGAGATTCAACCTCATAGTTCAAGTCCCATAGCTTGGAGGTTGTTTCCATGTTCACTCGGTTGTTTCCACAGTTTTTGGCATGCCCAGTGGGACATATATCAGAAGATTTCAAGTCTATGTGTGTCAAGAAGAAAGATTTCAAGATTAATACTGAGGAGATAGTATTGGTCTCAGTATTCAAGCCTTCAAAGGGTTCATTCTTCAAAGGACTTGGTGACTCTGAGCTTCAAACACATCTAGTTCCAGACCAAAGTTGTAGTAATTTATGCCCAAAGCTGAAATAAGGGCATCTTCCAAAGGTAAATTTCAGTACCAAGAGCTTTCACTTTTAAATCCTAGAAGAAGGAGGAATAGAGTATCCCTATCACCAGTTAGGAGTGCAATAGTAACAAATACCCTTGCAAGATCTATCTCTACTCCTCCTACCATTAGATCTCAACCTAGATTGCCATCAGTGTATATCAATAGACTACTTGTTTATATGGCACAACCCAGTGCTCATGCTTTTGCCACCTTTAATGGTGGTAGTCCTCTTTTATTTTCCCAAAGACATGACATACCAATAGCTGCACTTAAAAGTATACTAGAGTTTACTAGTGAAACTTCTATCTCTCCCTCAGAGCAAATTCAAGAGGTTGCAAATGTTTGTAATATCCATGGTATTATAGAAGATGATGTTGCAGTTAGGCTTCTAGCCTCATCTCTAAAAGGAAAAGCACTACAATGGTATAGAAGCTTGGCTCATGGTTCAATAACTGATTGGGATGGATTAGGAGTAGGACTATGTAAACACTTTGAGGACAAAAGTGACCATTTGTCACTTTTAGAGTAGTTGACTACTATAAAAAGAGTCCCCCATGAATGTATGACTGATTCCAACTATAGAATTCAAAAGACATGGGATAGAATACCTATTTTCATGAACCCAACCCCTAGTAATGCCTTCTTGCATTACCTCAGATCTTTTAACATTGGCATTGCCACTACAATTCAGACTATGGGAGGAGATACCTTGCCTAATGCTTATGACATAGCAATAAAGTCAGAAAACATCCTAATACAAGGAGGGAAGTTAGCTCCAAGGCCTCCTATTCCCTTTTCCCCTGATGCTTTGAACCATAAACCAACAATGGCTTCTCCTCCCACAACGTCTACATCACAATCCCTTACCCCAATTCCTCAAGCTTCTACATCTTTGAATGGGATAGATGAAATCAAAAAGATGATGCAATCTATGATGCTTAACATAGATAAGAGATTTTAGGGCCAAGAGAAGAAGCTAGAGGACAGCTTCTCTATGATACAAGAAATGAGCAATAAGGTGGTGACTTTAGAAAGAGAAGCTCAAGGTAATAAAGCTCATTAGTTACAAGGTCAAACTCTAAATAGTAGTAGGCCTCCAAATCAGAATTATGGGAACAATTCTTTGATTAGAATAGAAAAAGTAGTCATGCTTCAACCTCAAATGTGAATCAAAGTAGGGCCATAGTCCCTCAAAACAACATGGCCCAAGATCAGGATTTTTGTCCCTCCTGTAACTACTCCTATGCTCGTTGCATGTGTTAGAAGGCTGAATCTTATTTGGCTTTGACCATCCAAGAGCCTGCAATAGGAAAATCATACAAGGAGGACCAAGTTAAGGAGGCCTCCTATATGCAAGGGCAAGGTGATTGTTCTTTTATGAACCATTAGATGGAGGAACATTGCAATGTAAACTAGGATTCCATTGTTCACAACACCAAGAGCAAGAGTAGAGCTATTGAAGATATTGCTCCTCCTCCTAATCAGGCCTCAACATCAAATGCAACACCTCATGAGTGATCAGCAGTCGATGACCAATCAAATTTTTCTCAGTAGCAAAGGCAAAATAATGTCAAAAAGGATTTGAGTGATCTTCTAGTTGTTCCACCTCAACCTCCTACAAGGACGGCTCCCAAGGATTCTACCAAAGTGCCCACTACACCATTTAGTGTGGTAGAGAAAATGAAGAAGACAAATATGAATATATCTATGTGGGATGCTATTTCTACTATACCCATGTAGAAGAGGTTTCTACAACAAGAGTTGCAGAGTATTAAACGAAAGGATTTTAGCCACCCAGCATGGAAAGTGCCACAAGCTTAGTGCAACCATCAAATAGGGAGGAAAGGAGCAAAAAGGTTAGACCTCCCCCATTCTATGTTTCTCTAATTATAGGGGATAAACTAGTTCACAATTGTATGATTGATTTAGGGACTAGTAGTTCAGTGATGCGTATGTGTGTTGCCAATGCTTTGGAAATGAAATATGAGCCTATTGTTAGGGATGTGTTATAGTTGGATGGAAGTACTATCAAGACTGTAGCGATCCTTAAGAATGTAGAAATGGCCCTACATGCATGCCTTGGTTGTACTGTAACTCAAGATATATCAGTGGCTGAAGTCAAGCTGCATTTTTCCATCTATTTGTCAAGAGACTTCACTACCCAAATAGGTGATTACATATCTTCTGATTGGTCATATATATTTTTTAGAAAAATATATGGAGCCAAAGCTTTGATTAGAGTAGAGCCTCTAGCCCTCCATCATACCGAGTGCTACACCCCTAACCTCATCAACATGAATTGCACTATCCTAGAAGTGGATGAGAATGACATAGTAAGTGAGCCTACCACACCCTTAGCACAAGTACCTAATTTACTCTTAGATGAATGGGTTGATGCATATCAATTTGATTTTACATCAGAAACTCTTGAGATAGGCCTCAATACATATTGTATATTAGAGAAGAATGCTTTAGTTCCCAATCTTGTGGAAACTGAAGAAGATGTAAATAGGATATGGAGTATGTACTTGGATGGATCAAGGAATAAGAATGGATGAGGAGCTGGTGTGATGTTGATTTCTCCTACATAAATAAGGTACTACTTCTCCTTTAGGCTCCAATTCAATTGCACTAATAATGTAGCCAAGTATGAATCCTTGATTCAAGGCCTCCTACTTGCTCAAAAGAGAGGAAGCCAAGCTTTAAGTGTATATGGAGATAGTGAGTTGATGGTGAATCAAGTGAGAAATCAAAATATCACAAAAAATGGTCTACTCAAGTCTTATAAACATAGGGTATGGGATTTTCTTGAAGGTTTCAATGCATTTAACATCCAAAGCATCCCTAGAAAAGATAATAGACATGTTGATAGACTTGCAGCAATAGGTGCATCTTATGATGTGCTAGGGAATCTTAAGGAGAAGAAAGAGCAACAAATTAGAGTGGTAGTAAGGCCTGTCATCCTCGGCAATAACACTCATTGGCAAGTGTTTGAATCTGATGAACAAATCATGATCTTCTTGGAGAATGAAGTAGAATTTTTAAAGAGAAATCAGTCAAGACTACAGGATTAGTATGGTGACCAAATCATTAATCTCAGCTCTAACAAGCTACCTAAAGGTCTCATTACTCTAGAGAGTGTTTTTAATTCTGATGATCAAGCAAGAAGTAGATTCATGAACCTAGCTACTAATGAAGATGACTATACTCCAGCCATGGTTGCTGATGGAAAGTTCTTAAACATGGGGAAGGTATGTTTTGAAATTGAACAAGAAAATTTTATTCATCTATGTGAAGAATTTAATGATGTATTTGCTTGGACATATGATGACTTAAAGGGCTTTGACCCAAGGTTGTTTCAGCATACCATAGATTTAATTAATGATGTAAAACCAGTAAGACAAAAATAGAGACCAGTGAATCCTAAAATTGAACCCTTAATGAGAAAGGAGCTATCCAAATTGATTAAGGCCAACATAATTTTCCCTATCAAGTACTCATTATGGGTAGTAAAACTTGTCCCTATTAGGAAGAAGAATGGGGAAATTAGATTGTGTGTGGACTTTAGGGACCTTCACCAAGCTTCCCTTAAAGATCACCATCCTCTTCCTTCCATGGAGCAGATTTTATCCAAGGTCAGTGGTTCAGAGAGATTTTCATTTCTTGACGGGTTCTCTGGTTATAATCAAGTGCTGGTCAAGGAGTTTGATAGATACAAGATTGCATTCACTACCAAGTGGGGTACCTATGCTTATTGTAAAATTCCATTTGGACTAACTAATGTAGGTGCTACATTTCAGAAAGCAATGGAGATGGCCTTCTAGAATATGATTGAAAGGTTTGTGTTGGTTTACCTTGATGATATCATAGCATATTCAAAGAATGTAGATGATCATTTTGGTCATCTCAGATAGGTATTCTTAAGGTGTAGAGAGTTTGGGGTATCTCTTAACCCAAGCAAGTGTGTCTTTGCTAACAATCAAGGAAAATTATTAGGACACATTGTATCTAAAGATGGCTTAACCATTGATCCAAAAAGAACAAAAGAAATACTTGCTCTTCCTCTTCCTAAACACAAGAAAGGGACGCAAAGTTTCCTTGGTAGGATAAATTTTGTGAGAAGATTTATCCCTAATCTTGCTACCATGGTGAAACCAATTACAGCTATGCTCAAGAAAAGTATGGTGTTTGTATGGACCAAGGAAGGGAAGGAAAGTTTTAAAGAGATCAAAGTAGCCATAGCCTGAGCCCCCTACTCTCATCAATCCAAACATTGAGAAAGATTTCATTCTTTATACCTTAGGTAGTGAGTCAAGTATCTCTACTATCTTGACTCAAACAAATGACAAGAATGAAGAGCAGCCCATAGCCTTCTTTAGTGAAGGCTCAAGGAGTATGAAGACAAGTATAGCTACATAGAGAAGCAAGCCCTTGCAATCATCAGAGCTTTGAAGAAATTCAGACACCTCCTATCCCATAACAAGATCTATTTGTTAGTACCTCATGCCAGCATGAAGGAGTTCCTTTTGAGCAAAGATGTTAGTGAGAAAAGAGCTAGTTAGATCACCAAAGTGATGGAATATGATGTTGACATCCAAGTCGCTAAGTTGGTGAGAGGGAAAGGATTGTGCAAGCAAATGTTATTATCTCAAGAATAAGATGAGGAAGTTGCCATGGTTTTAATAGAAGAACAAGAGGTAAGAAATGATGATCCAAGGAATTGGATCTATGGTATGAGGAATTTCTTGCTAAGAAACAGTTACCCTCAAGGATTAGATAAAGGTAAAAGGAGGCAATATAGGTTGCAGTCAATTCCTTATGTCATAGTTGATGGTATCGTTTTCAGGAGAGATTTTAATGGAGCCTTATTGAGATGTATTGATATAGACCAAGCTGAAAGAATAATCAAAGAGCTTCATGATGGTCCTATTGGTGGTCACTTCTTAGCTAGAACAACTGCAGTGAACATCATGCGGGCTGGTTATTATTGGCCATCTTTGTTCCATGATTGTCATAAGTATGTAAGGAAGTGTGGAAAATGTGCCTTCTTCTTTGGCAAGAAAAAGCTTGCAGCTCTCCCCCTTCATCCTATCTAGGTGGATCAGCCTTTTCTTAGTGGGAATTGGATTTCATAAACCCTATCAATCCTCCTTCTAGTTTTGGTCACAAGTGGATTTTAGCTACTACAGATTACTTCACCAGATGGACAAAGGTAGTTGCATTGAAGGATGGTACAAAATCTTCAGTTGTTGAGTTCCTTGATGGAATTGTGACCAGGTTTGGTGCCCCTTCAACTATTATTTCAAATAATGCAAAGTATTTTGTAGGAGCTCAGATTTGTGCATGGGCAGTTAACCACAACATTTACTTCAGCACATCATCAAACTACTATCCTCAAGGTAATGGCTTGGCTGAGTTGTCCAACAAGAACTTGATCAAAATTAATGAAAGGACAATAGAGGATAACCTGAGGTGTTGGCATAAAAGTTAAGGACAGCTCTGTGGGCTGATATGATAACACCTAAGAGATCAATAGGGAATTCTCCATTTGTGTTAGTATATGGTAGAGGCAAGGCTTTCAATTTCATTAGAGTTTTGAGCCCTAGAGTTAGCTCATTGGTTGGAGCTAGTTGAAAATGATGCCATCACAATGAGGATGGTAGAGCTAATGGAGCTAGAAGAGAAAAGAAATCAGGCCATGCAGACCCTAGAGACACATCAACGGTAGGTAAAGAAGAGCTTTGACAGGAAAGCCAGGGTTAGAACTTTCAGAGAGGGGGACTTGGTTTTAAAATGGGATGCAGCTAGGGAAAAACTAGGGAGGCACTCAAAATTTGACACACTATGGAGTGGTCCGTATCTGATTGAAAGTTGTAAATAGGAAAATGCTTTCTAGTTAAGCAAGCCTAATGGTGAGATTCTACCTATCCCAGTCAATGGGATCCATCTCAAGCCATGTTTCTAAGGGTTTATGATTTCATGTACATAGTTAGCTTAGTTTTGTTTCTATTTTATTCCCTACTTCTCCAAGAAGTGCACGAGCACAGGGTTGTCTCCATGTGATGGCAAGTGTTGAAATTTTGAAGGTTGCAGAAGAGGTTTTGGTCCCTAGTTCTGGTTGCAGAGGCAAAGATTTCCAGTGTTTTATGCTTATAGAGGTGGGGTTAGGGTTGTTTAGAACAATGATTCACATTTTCCACGACTCCATAGCCCAATGGATGCATAAGGCCACTAATTAGATGCGTAGCAAGCTCGCATTCCCTGTGAGTCACCAGATTTTTGCCATTTTTGCCTCCCCACCAAATTCAAATTTGAATATCTAGCCCATCTAACAGCTACCCACCAAATATGAAGATATTTTAATTCCCAAGGTATTTTAATATTTTACCCTACTAGCCCACAACTTTCCTCGCCGTAAGATCTTGCTAGATCTACAGTGAGCGCTTCCCTGCAAGATACAGATGCAACTGTTTTAAGTATTGTGAGCAAGCCCTTTTGTGCCACGTGGCAGGTGGGTCCATCTTCCTTTGGCCAACTGCAAAGATGTGGGTTTTATCTGTCGTTGGATCTGCAACAATTGACGGTCGGTGCACCCTTACTTGGTCAAGTTGCGAGTGAGTTAAACATTGCGGGTATGCACCTTGAAGACACTTGTCCCAGATGATTTCACAAGCCCACCTATCTCACAAGATGATGTACAAAGGGCTCCCACCATTAGATCTACAAGATTGAAGGGTTGGTGCACCCTCGCTTGATGAAGTTGCACAAAGATTAAAGAATGTGGGAATGCTCTTTGCTGCCACATGTCCTTGTGGGGCCTATCTCTTCGAGGGTTTCCAGGTGTGGTATGGTTGCTAAGGTGTGTACCAGGTATCGCGGGCTCGGATCCAAGGCAAGTGTAAACACAGAGAGGATTTTTGCGATTGTTGATCTCATAGAGATCAATGATCAGGGCTTTCCCACATTATGATGTTGCAAGGAAGTTAAGTAATGTAGGGAAGCGCTTGAGAGACACATGTCTTAGCAACCCAACTAGGTTATGATTAGTGCTAACAGTTAATGTGACCATCATGGTCACAGTTTGCAAGGTGGCACGGTCAATTGGAATATCTAGTCAAATTTGGGAAGACCCTCAAGGTGGCATAAAGAAATAAGACTATTAGCCCATGTGGCATGTTTTCATTGCAAGATTTGGCCGACTCGCTCACTCTGCTGATTCATGCACCAAAATGATAAGAAGTTAGGGTTTTTGCACGATTTAATCTCGATGATCAATCCCAACCACCATGAAATGAATGTTGAATGCGGGAAAATGCTCTGCCACCTTTGCTCCTATCTATCTACCTGATCAGAGTTGTTTAATGGTGCCATTTCAGTCTTCTCAGGTTCCTGTTCTAACTAAGATCAAATATCATTGCATTTGGATCTGTACTCAGATTGGATTTTCTTCTGAATCCCCACAATTGTTCTCTGTAGGACTTCAATGCAGTGGTTGTGAGGTAATTATAGTTAGAGGACATCTCAGCTATGCCTAAACTATAAAGGCAATTTTTGTAGATTTTGTTCAGGTCAGATCATTCTCTGTTGTTCTCTACTATTGCTCTGCAATTTTAGTGTAAAATTCCCTTTGCCTCTGAACCAAATGATATTCCACCTTATCTCCTTCAGCCATTGGTGTGAAAGTGCAAGAACTCTTTGCCTCTCACTAGTGTTTTGTAGAGATCTATGATCTACATGATTATATCTCCTTGGATCTATGAATGATAATATAAGTGAATATCCCTTTCCTTGTGTCATTCATCTTGGATTTTCTAATCTGCATGTGATTATTAGATTAAAGCAAGTTTGAATGTGTATATCCTTCATTTCATTATGGTTCAATACTACATATATGGTCAGAGATTGGTCTGAACACTCTATTTTGGTGCATCAACCCCTAGATTAGAATAGGTAGATTTTCTTTCTTACATCTCCTTCTCCCTTTTCCCTTCCAAGAGTAGTTAGGTGCACCCTGATAGTAAGAGGAAGCTGACCTTCTCTGGAGATTCAACCTCACAGTTCAAGTCCCACAGCTTGGAGGTTGTTTCCATCTTTCACTAGGTTGTCCTCACGCATAGGCTTTGGACAAGGGTGAAAACCTAAGTGACAACAATCATCAAAATATCATATTACTTACTAAAATGCTAGGTAAAATTCAAGCTTTTACTAAATCAATCTAAAAAAATTTGACCCTAATTGCACTTCCACTGCCTTTTAACCATACCCAGGTCATCATCATGCTAGGAATCAATTTTGAACTTCCATACCTGAATATAGTTGCAAAAAGGGAACCTGATAGAAAACCTTATGTAGAATGAATTAGTGGCATTCTGTGGAAAAACCAACCCTAGAATCAAAAAATTCAGTTTCCCATGATTCCGACAATATATGATAATCTATACTTTGCTTTAAAAATGCCCCTGATATGGCCTTTAGAAGTTCAGTGTTAGGAACCTTTGTGTTCCTTCTGTTTATTTTGTTAGAGTAGTGTTGTTGGATGCATATGCTTTGTAAGTCATCCCGTGAGTATATTTTATTATCCCACATGCATAGGTAGTATTACTTTTCTAGATCGTACCACGTATATAAGAATAGGTTGAGGCCCTTGATGGGCACGGACGAATTTATTGTATTGAGCTTGCTCAAAGGAGGTTACCCCCTCGAAGTGGCCTGCGATCAGTAGATTCATTCTGAGTTCTGCTATCACTTTGTATTCTGTTATTTCGAGCATTCTCACGATATTGCTATAAGGAGGTTCTTCACATCTGGTATCAGAGCACTCTCTTGGGCTCGCTGGGTGGAAATTACATCAAAATTTTTTTTTTTCTGTCGTGGCCTTCAGGTTCCTCTCACTTCTAATATCTCTTGTTATTGCAATAACTCTTTTCAGTTGTTCTGTCTGTGAGTGAATTTTTCTAAGTCGACTGTTCAAAAAAAAAAAAAAAAAAGAGTAAAAATTTTTCTGTTTTTTAGTCGTAGCTTCCTTGTTTGCTTTCTGTTTCTGCTCATACTTCCGCAGAACGTCTGCAATATCATTTCGCATACTTCCTTCCTTGGCGACCCAACCTCAAATTTTACATATCAAAGCCCTAAATCCCTCATTTATCTAATTTTAGGGTTCGCCCTATCTTTTTCACCTCTCATCCAATCGCCACCAAACTGAGCCACAAGATTCAATTCCTCATTTTGCTCCCTTATCCCTCTTGGACTGTTCGCCTCATTTCGCCTCCCTACCCTTGAAACCCTCATTTTTCTTTTTCCCTTGTCCCTAGATAGTCTCCCACCACCCGTCGAACACCCATTTCCTATATGAGTTTTACCCAAATCCAAGTTTGCCGTAACTAAAAAAGTTTTTGTTTCTCATCTTCTACCCATTCCAAAAAAAAAAAAAAAAAAAAAAAAAAAAAACCTTGTTTTATGGTTGTTACGCGTACAGGAGCAAAAATCATGGAAGAGGAAATTGCATCCCTCAAAACCAAACTTCAAGATCTGGATGACAAAATTCTGGGTCTTAACTTTCAGCAGTCAGCCATGAGCCGAAACCATTCAGGAGATACTGGGTCCTCTTCTGGCAATTTCCGTGGACCAAAGCTTGATTTTCCACGCTTCGATGGTTCTGATCCGACTGGATGGATCTATAGGGCAGAGTAGTATTTCAGCTTGCATAATACTTTGGATAACCACAAAGTCCCCCTTGCATCTTTTCATTTGGAACATGAAGCTCTTCAATGGTTCCGTTGGTACATCAAGGCTAATGTAGGCCCAACGTGGAGAGAATTGTGCACCCTCATTTTGGAGCGCTTTGGCCCTAGTTCCTTTGATGATTTCATAGGAGCACTCACTAAACTGCGTCAAACAGGCACTGTAAGAGAATACCAGATAGAGTTTGAAAAATTAGCTAATTACACAGAGGGCTTGTCTGATGAATTCTTCCGTAGTTGTTTTGTCAGTGGTCTGAAAGATGCACTTCGCTCAGAAGTCAAAATGTTTCGACCTACTACAATGACGGAAGCCCTTGGGTTGGCTAAGTTAGCGGAAGACAAGATTAGTGCTCTACAACGCTCCAGATCTAATTTTGTTCCATTCAGAAATACAGGTTCTCACAACCCTCCAGTCATACCAGCTCCCAGAACTACTCCGATCAAGCACTTGTCTGAAACAGAGATGCGAGTCAGGCGAGACAAAGGGCTTTGTTATAATTGTGATGAGAAATGGTCTCGGGGCCATAGATGTGTTCAGCAAAAGCTCTATCTCTTGGATGTGGATTCTCCACCGGAACTGGAAGAATATGTAGATGCTCAGGAAACAGTGGATGATGAGGTTGAGCCTCACCAGCCTGAACCTCCTTCACCAGAAGCTCCACCAGAGATATCTGTCCATGCTTTGGCAGGAGTCACTACTCCACAAACCATGCGGGTCCAGGGTTTCTTCAAGAAGATCCCTCTTACTATACTCATTGATTCTGGTAGCACTCATAACTTCATTGATCCACGAATAGCCAAACAGGCTGATTGCTTTATCCATCCCTGCTCTAGCTTTGAAGTCATGATTGCCAATGGGGGCACTTTACCTTGTAAAGGGAAATGTCGCAATGTGCGTCTCTCTATTGGAGATTATAACATGCACTCTGACATGTTTGCCTTACCCTTAGGTGGCTGTGATGTGGTTTTGGGTGCCCAATGGTTACGCACTCTTGGCCCCATTCTCTGGGATTTTGCTGAACTTTGGATGCAGTTTTCAGCCGAGGGGCACCAACACACTTTGAAAGGCTTACAACCAGGGTCTCTCAGCATCATCAGTTCACACCGTATGGAAAAACTTCTTAAGAAGAATTCACATGGTGTCATCACTCAGCTCCATTCCATTCAGATGCAGCCATCAGCAGTCTCTAGCACTCCTGCCGATCTCCAACACATTTTGGACAAGTATTCTGGTATATTTGCTGAACCTATGGGATTACCTCCTTCTCGTCCAGAGGACCACCGTATTCAGCTCCTTCCTGGCAGTGTTCCACCCAACATTAGGCCCTACCGCTACCCATTTCATCAGAAGACCGAAATCGAGATACTTGTCCGTGACTTACTGAAGCAAGGTATTATTCGCCCTAGTACCAGTTCCTTTTCTTCTCCAGTTCTGCTTGTTCGCAAAAAAGATGGGTCATGGCGACTCTGCATTGATTTCCGAGCACTTAATCATCTCACTATAAAGGACAAGTTTCCCATTCCAGTTGTTGATGAACTTCTTGATGAACTTCATGGGGCTCATTTTTTCTCCAAGTTAGCTCTTCGTTCTGGGTATCATCAAATTCGGGTTAATGAGGAGGATATACCTAAAACTGCCTTCCGCACACATGATGGTCACTATGAATTTTTAGTCATGCCCTTTGGCCTCACGAATGCTCCTTCAACATTTCAGGCAGTGATGAATAACATATTTCGACCATACCTCCGGAAATTCATTCTGGTCTTCTTTGATGATATCCTCATATATAGCAAAACTTGGGCTGAGCATCTCCATCATCTGGAGCTTGTCTTGCAACTTCTCTCTGATCATCAACTCTGTGCAAAACTATCTAAATGTGTGTTTGGCCAGGAGGAAGTGGAGTATCTCGGGCATATTGTTGCACACCATGGAGTGCGGGTGGATCCTACAAAAATAGATGCCATGAAAACTTGGCCGCATCCTAAAACTCTCAAGAGCCTTCGGGGTTTTTTGGGGTTGACTGGCTACTACCGCAAGTTTGTCAAAGATTACGAGAAAATTGCAGCACCATTGACAGCTCTGTTAAAAAAGGATGCCTTCTCCTGGACCCCTGTTGCTGAGACTGCATTTGAACAACTGAAACAGGCTATGTGCAGTACACCTATTCTCGCGATGCCAGATTTTTCCAAACCCTTCACTATTGAGAGTGATGCTTGCGGCAATGGATTGGGTGCTGTTCTCCTGCAAGATGACCATCCTATTGCGTTCACTAGCAAAGCCCTCTCTGGTAAGAATCTAGCCCTCTCTACTTATGAAAAAGAAATGATGGCTATTTTGCATGCTGTACAGAAGTGGCGGCCATACCTCTTAGGGAGTCATTTTTGCATCAGAACCGATCACCAAAGTCTGAAATACTTCCTGGAACAACGGGTATCCTCTCCTACACAACAGAAATGGGTCAGCAAACTCATGGGGTATGATTATGAGATCACCTACAAGAAGGGTAAGGAGAATATTGTGGCAGATGCTCTTTCTCGCACATTTGATAATCAAGCTTCCCTTTCCGCTATTTCTATGCCCATTCCCAATTGGTTAGCGTCTGTTCAGCAGGGCTATGACAGTGACTCTTCTTTATCTCAAATCATTCACCAGCTAGCCAATAATCCTTCTGCTATACCACATTACTCTTGGGATGGTGCTTCTCTTCGATACAAGGTTCGGCTAGTGCTTCCTCAGAACCCAGCTCTACATCAGGCTATTTTTTATGAACTCCATGCTTCTCCTTCAGCAGGGCACTCAGGCTTCCTCAAAACTTATGAGTGAGCAAGGAGAAACTTCTTTTGGAAAGGGATGAAACAAACGATTCAACAGATGGTGGCTGAATGTGATACTTGCCAACGCCACAAGGGTGAAACGACCCTCCTTCCTGGCTTGCTCGAACCATTGCCCATCCCTACACGGATTTGGACTGATATTTCTATGGATTTCATTGAAGGGCTTCCTAAATCCGGTGGCAAGACAGTGCTCTTGGTTGTGGTTGATCGTCTCTCGAAATATAGTCATTTTTGTGCCCTCAGCCACCCCTATACTGCCTCCTCTGTTGCACAAATCTTCATGGACCAGATATTTCGTCTTCATGGACTCCCTTCTTCCATTGTCTCTGATCGTGATGCAACTTTTACCAGTCATTTTTGGACTGAACTGTTTCAGAAAACTGCCACCAAACTGAAGATGAGTTCGGGCTATCACCCACAAACTGATGGTCAAACTGAAATTGTCAATAAATGCTTGGAAACTTATCTTCGTTGCTTCACTTCCGAACAGCAACATCAGTGGGCCAAGTGGCTCCCTTTAGCTGAATGGTGGTACAATACCTCTTACCACACTGCCTCTAAAATGACTCCATATGAAGCAGTCTATGGTCAGGCACCTCCAGTGCTCCTTCCCTACACTCCCAACAGCTCACCAGTCCAAGCAGTTGACATAGTTCTTCGCAGCAGGGATCAGATTCTTCGTACCTTACAGGATAATCTTCACATGGCCCGTAATCGGATGAAACAGCAAGCAGATCAACACCGTTCTGAGCGCTCATTTCAAGTTGGGGATATGGTTTTTCTTCGTCTACAGCCATACAAACAATCCTCCCTAAAGCTGAAAGGGCGTCATAAGCTGGCCCCAAAATTTTATGGGCCTTATAAGGTTCTGCAGAAGATTGGTTCAGTTGCTTATAAACTGGAACTTCCTCCTTCTTCCCGCATTCATCCAGTCTTTCATGTTTCTTGTCTAAAGAAAGTTCTGGGTACCACTGTCAGAGCACAAACTACTCTCCCTGAAATGGATACAGAAGGATCCATTATCCTGGAGCTGATGGCAATCATTGACCAGCGCACTCGCCAGCTTCGCTCTCGCTCCATCTCTGAGGTCTTGATTCAGTGGCATGGCATGCAACCAGAGGATGCTACCTGGGCACCCCTTCTTCAGATTCAACAACAATTTCCACACCTTAAGCTTTGAGGACAAAGCTTTTTTCTAAGGGAGAGGGGATGTTAGGAACCTGTGTGTTCCTTCTGTTTATTTTGTTAGAGTAGTGTTGTTGGACGCATATGCTTTGTAAGTCGTCCCGTGAGTATATTTTATTATCCCACATGCATAGGTAGTATTACTTTTCTAGATCGTACCCAGTATTTAAGAATAGGTTGAGGCCCTTGATGGGCACGGACGAATTTATTGTATTGAGCTTGCTCAAAGGAGGTTACCCCCTCGAAGTGGCCTGTGATCAGTAGATTCATTCTGAGTTCTGCTATCACTTTGTATTCTGTTATTTCGAGCATTCTCACGATATTGCTATAACGAGGTTCTTGACATTCAGGGTTCCATTCACAAATTTTCAATTAAAATTGCAAAATTTTATTCCTTGTATAATGTTTGGACTATACAAAAATTCCAAACTTTATTTAAAAGGTCTGCACATGAAACCAACCTGTGAGAAAGAATATAAAATAAATTTTATATTTGACATCATTTTTTTTTTCCTTTTTAATTTGTGGTCAACCTTCCTTTGACTACTTGCCATGTGTCATGCTATGATTGCCCTGCCTGATCTACATCATCTACCACGTGTCATTGCCATATCAACCCTCACTATGTCACTATGGTAATTCTCATGCAACTTTTGCATGGCGAGGACCACCGGATGTGCCATGTGGCATGATCTCCTTCATCTGTCTGGATCTCGTCACATCACCTCTTGCTCCTTGCCACTTGGCACAATCTGATTCATTGGTTGGGCCCAATGACACATGTTAGCATCATCTCCACCCTCGCTATGTCGCCATAGTTAACTGGTGAGCACTTCTTGTTGGAGAGATAGCGACACCCGCTCGATTGAGACACGTGTCACAATCTCCTTCCTTGGTTTATTTCCTACCACCTCATCATGCTGGTTAGTTTGTTTAAAATTTTGTTGATGTCACGTCTAGCTTCGACACTAGTGGGACCCTTATGCAAGTCATAGCCTTTCCAAAAGGCTCATCACTTAGTACAAAATTCATTGCTTGTGAAAAAGTATTTAAAGAATTATAAAATCTCCCCACAAACAATGTGGGATAATACCATAACTGCGGTTTCTTAATGATTTGCGTGGACTTTCTAATCATGCATGGGAATTTTTTAGCATGGATCTGCTCCTATAATCGATAGAAACTATGAGTATTCTTCATCTTTTCATGTTGCTTGGTCTACTTTCATTGACTGCCTAGGCTCTTAATATTGTCATTGCATGAGGCTTCTCTTTTTACTATGGGGTGCCCTATTTTTATCATTGATTGTGTTGACCCCTCTTTTCATACTGCCCAGGTATCTTCACCTTTGCCTGAGTTTCTTTCTATTTTTCTTTAGCATTGACTGCTCTGTGTCGTGGCTTGGTGAGAGCTCCTAATGCTAATTGTTATGGCTATGGCTTATAACTTTACTTGTGTGTGGGAACTCTGATGTCGAGCACAAGCATATTTTTTAGATGCCTCTTCTCTCTCCTTAACTTGCATTGGGTCTGCTTGAAATAACTTGGACAGCATTTTTCCTTAGCATTGGGCTCCTTTTGATAGGCGTTGAGCTCTATATTTTACTCCTTGCTTTGACTAGCAGTTTTCTCTTTCTAAAATGATGCCTTCATTGCCTTGGACTAGTGTAAATGTTCCTTTTTTACATTTCTTGAGGTTCGCTATACTTTTCAAACTTATGGCCTCTGCCTTTTCAATGTTGTGGGTTTCTTTTATACAAGTTGTCCTTTGTTTTTTTTTTTTTTTTTTTTTTGTTTTTCTATAATGTGCCTTAGCTTTGTGCAGGTCTACTATGGATGGAGCTCCCTCATTACATGATTTGCTATGGCATAGATGTCTTTCCTATATTTTTCAAATGCTAATCCTTCTTTAAACAAAGTGTTATCTCCTACTTGATTGGCGTCAGTCTACGAGTTTTGATTGCTTTTTTTTTTGGCTTGGAACGTAATTGGAATTGCCTTCTTCCATGTACACTAATGAGCAACAAGTACATCCCAGCAAGAAGAAGGCTTGTTGTCCCTTAAGTCACACACCTATAACTAAACAAATAGAGAAACTTGTTCAAGTGTATGCCTAATGCATCCAACAAAGAACCAAACATTATGAGTCCTGTAGAAGGAACAACCCACTAGACCATTCGCTCTTTATGACCCTTGAAGATAGAAAAGAATATGGTCAAAATACAATCCAACAAAACATGTAACCGATGCCATTATAGAACTCAAAATTTCTTCAAGATCAAAAGGAGCTCGACAACACGGAGGAGCATTTGATGGAAGTAGACCACATTTACGTGAGTTGATACTATATTCCTTTATATGCCTATATACTGGATGTTGATAGACATGTCTAATACCAACAACATAACAACAACATTACGACTTGGTCCCCATCACCCCTTATACCACACTTCATAGTAAATGTTTCATATCCCAAATCCAAAGAACATGATTTTATTGTTGGTACTTGATCTTTCCAAATGTTATTCTCCAAAAAATCCTCTTCATAAGTAGCTCCAGAGGGCCATGAAATAAGTAGTAAAGGGGACAGTGAATTCCTCAAATTGTTTAGACTAAACAAAATTTTTGTCAGTTATTTCTAAAGAGGGAATCACTGGTGACAAAGGAAGTGGTTTTTTCACATCTTTTGAATACCTCAAATCCCAACGTCTTATCAATCTAGTGAAAATTAGTTGGGCCCCAAAGTGGGTCCAGCTAAAAAAGTTTTCATTTTTGAACAACTAAACTATAGAATTGATCCATTAACGATCTCATATTAATTTAACTCTAAAATTTGTTAGAAGGTTGTCGTATCTAGTTTGATATAGCTTCTAGCTCACTCAGATTTCCTTCAATATTTCTATCAAAATCCTTGGTCAACTTGTGAGATAAGGTACACTTAATGTATAATACCTTTACATCTTATTGACATTTCCAAAGTTCCTTGATACAAGTATCAAGACTTACGAAGTCATTCTTGATGTTCTAACAAATGGTGCTAAATAAATTAGCATCATGTGAAATGTGTGTCTTTGACTTTGCAACATTCAACAAATTTGGAAATTCTTCATCAAATGATTTCAACACTATCTATGCCTTCTGTTTAGGATCTACCTCGATATGCTTGACTAACAGAGTACTATGTAATCCCTTGGTAACCTCCATTAAGGTTCTTTCTAGGCTCTTCACTTTCCTATTCTTCTCAATAAGTTTTGTCAAAGATGAGATCAAGTCAATGTGATCATCATCATTACTTGTCAGGCTATCAAGTCAAAGTGTACTAGATGAACTAGAAGGTTTAGATTAATCTTCCCTTTTCTTCTTCTCTACTTCCTATTTGACTCTTCTCTCTTCTTTCTCTTTCTCTTATTTTTCTTATTTCTCTTTCTCTTTCTTTTCCTCCTCCTTTATTTAAGCTTCTTCCTTTCTATTAAAGTATCAGACTTAGAAAAGACTTTTAATTTACAAAATAACTGTTGACGATATATTGGACTTAAATTGGTATAAAAACTCTTTGCAATATAATATATTATGCTCGTCGATATTGAGTATCTCCTGCTCTAAAATTACTTGAAGACTTTAATAATTTTTTTGTTCATTGTATCTTAGAAATAGGGTGGGATAACTTCATATATATGATAGTCTCTAAAACAAGAGTCACGATCGATAGTCATGACTCATATTTGAGCCACGTCTATCGACGTGACTAATCATAGTTTACTTTATTGATTAAGTCGACAAAAGACTTCATACTAGCGCTTTAAATATATGATTTTGCATTATATAAAGTTTGATATGAATCGATAACTTAGATTATCATTTTATGTATTTGTAATTATATATATAATACCTTCTATATATATATAATTATGTATATATATAAGTTATCAATAGTTCTTTACTAATCTATACATTAACACTCCCTCTTAGATTAGTAAGATAAACACACATAAGAGGTCTTTGATCAGAAGACTTCTTTTATCCAATGTCAAACATTGTGACATATGAGAGTTGGCCTGTCAAAATATCAATTTCATGATATTCACCAATCTCTCAAGAGCAATGGCCTATCAGAAACATCAACTTAATGATGATCACCAAATACTTAGCATGGTAATGGCCTATCAAAATATCAGGGCAAGATATACACCAAGTACTGAGAATATATCTATACAAACAACTTGTAGATAATCAAATTAATGATATCAACTACCTAGTTGTTGATTTACAAGATAAAGCCCTTACATGAAACACTTTCATAAAAATGAATCATGCTACAATTTATTGTAAGGAATTGACTTTACAACAACTTCTCCTGATACAAGTGAAATCCTTTTGAAGTCATCACTTCTTAAAGATTAACACAAGTTTTATTTTATATATATATATATATATATATATATATATATATATATATAATGTACAATAATCAATTTCTCTGAGACATGTCCTTAGATTTTACAACCATACCAAATTCTTTGCAAAAATGTTCCACTTTTGTTTTAGCAAGTGGTTTGGTAAGAGTGTCTTCAATTTAATCCTTTGTACTAATATATTCCAGCTTGATTACATTCTTCTCAACCATGTCTCAAACATAGTGGTAAGGTATCTCGATGTGCTTTGATTTGGTGTGAAACACAAGATTAAGAGATAGCTTGATGCAACTCTGATTATCACAATAAATAGTAGTAGGTGGAAGTGGCTTCCCAAATAATCCAAATAGAAGTTTTCTCAACCATACAACTTCCCTTGATCCCACAAATGCAGCTATGTACTTAGCTTCTATAGAACTCTGTGATACTGAAGACTATTTCTGACTAAACCAAGATATCATGGTTGAGCCCAATGTAAAACAACATCCTGAAGTGCTCTTACAATTTATAGAATTTCCTACCCAATTTGAATCTGTATACCCCTTTAAATTTAGTTTTAGTGTATTTGAGACCATATCCAATAGTACCACTGAGATAACTGAGAATTTGTTTTGCCACTACTATATGAGTTTTTTTAGGTTTGCACATGAACTGACTAAGAACATTTACAACATAACAAATGTCACGTCTTCTGCTCACCAAATACATTAAAGAACCAATTATCTATTGATATAGAGGAGGATCAACACTTTCAAAATCTTTAGTTGCTTCTTTTAGTTTCAGGAGATTTGTTTCCATAGGAGTTTTCATTGCCTTGCTATCCAACATGCCAAATTTGTTAAGTAGATCTAGAGTGTACTTGCCTTGATTTAGGAAGATCCATTTTGAATGTTGCCATACTTCTAGTCCCAAGAAATAGTGTAGTATTCGTAGATCTTTCATTTCAAATTCAGATATGAGAGCTTGTTTACATTTTTTTATTAGATGATCTTCTCCTATAATCAAAAGATCATCAACATATAAAACCATGATTAACATATCCCCTTGTATTAATTTGTAATATAAATTTGGATCTGCAATGTTTTTAGAGAAGTCAAGTTTAGTTAGATGTTGATCTATCTATTCATACCAAGCTAGGGGAGCTTGTTTCAATCCATATAAAGCATTTTTCAATTTGCATACATGAGTTTTTTTATTGTATACTTCAAATCCTTCTAGTTGTTCAAGATAAACTTCCTCTTCTATAACACCATTCAAAAAAGTAGTCTTTACATCCATTTGATGAATTTTCCATCCCTTGGTTGCAGCAATGGCTAAAACAGTTATGACTGAGGTATATCTGGCTACTGGAGCAAAAGTTTCCTCATAGTCTATTCCTTCATTTTGGGAAAATCCTCTAGCAACAAACCTTGCTTTTTATTTGTCAATACTTCCATCTACAACATGTTTAATTTTAAATAGCCATTTGGATGAGACAATTGATTTATTTTTGGGTCTAGGAACAATATCCCAAACATCATTTTAAAGTATAGAGTTATATTCTTCTATCATGGAATCTTTCCAATGTTGATGTTTTATAGCTTCTTTTACATCAAATGGTTCAAATTTGGAGATTTCACTCATTAATGCAATGTAACTTGACTATATATTAGGACGTTTCCTCTCCCTAATGAAATCTGAAGGAATGGAATTGTTTTCTTCAATTAGCTTTCTAGCCCATAGAGGTCTTTTCTTTTCCTCGAAGGTGTGAGTAATTTCCATGGGGTTCAATTTTTTAATCTTCCTTCATTAAAGACTCCCTCTCGTTATCAGGGTTTTGTTCTTCTAGAGTTTCTTCTAAATTTGATTCATCTTTTGATCTTTTGTAGGTCAAATCTTCATCAAACATTACATCTCGACTTAGTTCAATATTCCTTTGTCTAGGTATATAGATGCAATATGTTTTTGAGATTTCACTATAACCTACAAAGATTCCTTTCTTTCTTGAGGGCTCTAGTTTGGTTCTCTTTTCTTTAGGAATATGTACATAGACAGGACAACCAAAAATTCTTAGGTGTTTAAGATTAGGTTTCTTTCTAGTAAATACTTATTTAGGGGTCTTAAATTCAAGATAAGAGTGGGGACACCTATTTTGAAGGTAAATAGCAGTATTTGAAGCTTCACCCCAAAGAAAATTTTCAAGACTTTGATCATGAAGCATTGCTTTAGCGTAATGAACTATAGATCTATTTTTCCTCCTAGCTATTCCATTTTGTTGTGGATTATAATGAATAGAACACTCCCTCTTGATCCCAATAGTTTTACAATAATCTATAAAGGTATCAAAAATGTACTCTTTACCATTTTCTATTCTTAATACTTTTATTTTCTTTCTAGAAAGGTTTTCTACAATTGCTTTAAACTCTTTAAATTTAGAAAGGATTTCCTCAAATTCTTTACTTTTAAGAAAATAGATCGATGTCTTCCTAGAGAAATCATCCACAAATATGATGTAGTATAGAGACCCTCCTAGAGATGGAACTGACATATGACCACATAAGTCTGAATGAATAAGTTCTAGAATTTCTTTGGATTTGGTTTGACTCTTATGGAATGTAGATTTGATGTTCTTCCCTAGAGCACAACCTTTACAAGTTCCTTCATGATATGGATTAAATTTAGATATACCTGTTACCATTTTTCCTATAGAAGGTAATCCTCAAAAATGAAGATGACCTAATCTCTTGTGCTAGATTTCATTTTGTTTGAAGGAATCATGAATTAGAGTTGAATGAGAGAGAGAGCTGATCTGATAAAGACATCCATGTCTAGAGCTAATTTTGTATGCATTTTTTATGTTAGAATTTTTAGGCCATGCTAAGACCTTTCCTTCCATAAATGTAATTTTGAGTCCTTTATCTTCAAGAGCAGAGATAGAGAGCAAGTTTCTTTTTATGCCAGGTACATATAGTACCTTAGTAAGTTCAATTGTATTCCTTGATTTCAAATGAATAGTACATGTTCCTATTCCCACTACGAGGTAGCTTGTATCATCTCCAATGGTTACTTCATCAACATACTCTTCTTGTAGAGAGTCTAACTATCCTTTAAAACTTGTGATATGTCAAGAGGCTCTGCTATCAATTACCCATGTACTTTATCTATTTGATGCTTCATTGGATAGTGCTGAATAGAAGGCATTGTGTTAAAAATTTTCATTAGAGTTTTTAGTGGTTGCAAATGAAGCTTGTGACTTAACTCTATCAGGACATTTAGATGTTGGATGTCCAAATTTATCACACCTATAACATTGCATTTTGGAGAAATCAGTGTGCTTTTTCCTTCCTTTGAACTTTCTTTTCTTCTTATTTAATTGAGTAGAGAGAACTTGTAACTCTTCTTTTGAGGAGGAAACATTTTGACCTCAAGCTACTTGCATACACTCTTCTTGTATACTGTCAACTTTAAGTCTTTCAAATTTAGGTAATTTTGACCTAGAGCATACCCCTTGTCTAAAGGTATCCCATGATGATGGAAGACCTTTTAGAGCCATTATTGTTAATTCCTTTCCATCACAAATATGTCCTATGGAAGAAAGTTGATTTTGAAGATTAGTTATTCTCATAAAGTAGGAGGAAATTTTCTCTCCTTTATTCATTTTAATGTTTGACATTTTTTCCTTTAATGTAATGATCTAAATATTATTGTTTATCTCAAACATATTTTCAAGAGCATTGTACATCTCATGTGTGCAGTGCCTAGTTCTGAGGTTATAGGAAGTAGATGAGTTTTAACACCATCCACGATAATTTTCATAGCTTTATTGTTGTCACTATCCCATTTTTCTATTTCATCATTTCCTTTAGGTGATGAGTTAGATTTCTCAATGAACTTATTTAAACCATGTTCTTTAAGTATAAGTTTCAAACGTAGTTTCCAAGCTGTAAAATCTAAATCACCTTCTAGCCTATCTTCAAGCCTCATACCGTTCACCATTTTATTAATAATATCTGATGCTTCTATAACCTAGATAATTTTAGTCTGATATCAGGATACTCCTTTTAAACTTGCTCTGATACCATGTTAAAGTATCAGACTAAAAGACTTTTAATTTACAGAATAATTGTTCAAGATATATAGAAATTAAATTGGTATAAAAACTCTTTGCAATATAATATATTGTGCATGTCCATATTGAGTATCTCATGCTCTAAAATTACTTGAAGACTAATAAATTTTGTGTCCATTGTATCTCAAAAATAGGGCGGGATAACTTCATATATACGACAGTCTCTAAAACAAGAGTCACGAGTGATAGTCATGACTCATATTTGAGTCACGTTTATCAGCGTGCCTAATCATAGTTTACTTTATTGATTAAGTTGATAAACAACTTCATATTGCCGCTTTAAATATATGATTTTGTATTATATAAAGTTTGATATGAATCAATAACTTATATTATCATTTTATCTACTAGATGTCTTCTACATACATTTATAATCTTCTCCATCGTACATCTCTCACTACTCATAATTTCATTAACTAATAAGTATGGCAATCTCTTAAGTACATGAAAGAATATACATTGATTGATCAATGGTTGAAATCTAAACACACCATTCTTAGTCCTCTTGATTTTCTTTAAGTTTTCAAGAAGTTTCATTCTTAGAATTTCACTAAGGTTAACTTGTTCCTTCTCAACACAAATCTTATAGGCTACATAGACAAATCCTTATGATGATTCATCAATATTTGAACTTGTGCATATAGAATAGGAAATGATTCATCTCAAGAATATTACATCATCTTGTTTAATGGTGTTGATCACCATGGCCTTCCCATTATAAACTATCTTTATGTAGCTCTCAACCTTCTTCTTAACTAGTTTCTCACTCATAGGTACACTTCCTTGTTTGCTAAGACCAATTACCTCATAAATAAGGTTAGCTGAATTATCAACTACATTGTCTTCCATCTTTAGTTTTTCATCATGAATTCTATTTAGTATGATCTGAGTCCATTCATCAGTGTCCAGTTCTTGATAGAAATGATATTTGAAAAGGTCTAGTTCCTTCAATTGTTCAAATTTGGGCTTTACAATCATTTCATGGTTAAAGACTAATTCTATATCTTTATTCATATACTCACTTCTAATAGATTCAAACTTGTTCTTAAGATAACTTCCTACATCTTCCAAATACACTACATTGTTTGGAGTAATGGATAATGTTGAATTAGGGTTTCCTTCTATAGGTTTCATGGAAATAACCTTCAATTTTAGTCTCTCCTCATTCTCAACATTATGAACTACTAACATATCCATGATTCTATCAAATATAAACTTTATCGAAAAAAGACTATGGATAAATGATAAAATACCTCTTTCCAAAAATAGGGTTTACTTCAAAATTGCCTTGTCCGGTCATTTCTAAGTGCTCTATGCTTTTGATGTAATCACAATGAAGTGGTAATCAACTCTGTACTCCATTTTATTCATTCAATTCGAACTTGTATTAATTGCATACTTTTCAAACATGAAAAAGCTATCAATTACATTATGAAATTAAATATCTATTTGATAATCTTTGTTCGATCTTCAAATGCTACCCAAAAATTTCTTCAAGAATATTTGCTCCATCAAATTCTTTGTCAAAACATAGTTTCCATCTTCTACTATAGAATTAACTTTCTCTATAATAACAATAACTCTTGATTCCTTCGTAACTAGTTCTGATAAGCTCCAAATTTCAAGCGAGCTTAGATACCATCTAAACTTATCTCAATACACCTTTTTTCCAACTTTGCTACCTCTAGTTTGATCTCTAGATGAAGTTTCAAATTTTGGTGTTGTGAACAAGCTTAATTCAACTTAAATTAAATCAAACATGATTATTGACTTCAATCTTCCTCTCTCACCATCTTCTAACTTTTCTTTTCAGATGTCTAGTCCTTTTACAAATGCCTTATTGAGTTCTTCTCGAAGTTCCCTAACTACATATCTTTGTTCCTCGTTGTCTTTCTTAGTTTTGGAGTTCCTTTCATGGTTTGTTCTATCATTTCCAATGTTTCTTCCATTGTTTCTTCTATTTTCAAAGTTTCTTCCATTGTTCCTTCTATCTCTAAAGTTTTTGTCCATTCTACAATACTTTGTTGTATGTCTGAAGTTGTTGCATAACTGATGTACTAAAGTTTTGCTTCGAGGATTATGTTGATCAACAGGTCCATGACAATTCTGAGCTATGTGTCCAAAGTTATTACACTCATTACACATGATCTATCATCTTTCTTCATAAGGTCTTCTTTCTTTTGATGTCCTCTCATTAGATCTTCCTCTATCTATAGGGTTAGCATTTCCAGACATTCTATTATTCCTTCTATCATTATCATATTTAGGTTTACTACAATCAATTTCTTTATGATCCATAACATGACAATTATGATAATAAAAATCCTTAACATGATTAAATGACCTATTTGTATGTTGGTAAATAGATTGTCCTTTTAAATTAACTCTCAAAATGCCCAAATCTCAAAGAACAATTAGATGCCAAGAGTTGGATAATCTATCATGAGATTGATAGATTTCCTCTGAATTGGAAGGTACAGCTCCCTTATGAAATGATATGCAATGAATTTATTTTATTGCCTAAACTAACTGGGTGCGTTCTTAACCCGAGAATGAAAGAGGAAAACCAAGTCAATCCTAGGCAAGATTAACTGGAGAAAAAATTTAGATCCTAAACCTAGCCAACTTCGAGAACTCACACATCTTATGACTCCTCGGCATTGGTGATGCAATATGAATTCAATAAATGCAAATTCAAATGCAATGTAAATGAAATTAGAATAGAAGGTCATCTATTTTGGTTCTTGTAATAAAAATGGCTGCAAACACCTCTTATCCACAACACATTTTTTATCCAATTCTAAGGTGTAAGATAATGCCTGAAAACAATTAATGCAACTCTCTGATTGTGAATAATAAGAAAAACCCCTTTTAAACTCTCTGATTTAACAAAAGATCTCTCTTTATTATGAACATAGCAAATAATGATGCTCTGATCATTATTATTTACAACTCAGTATCAAATCTATTACAAAAATGGAATAGAAAACCCCCCAAATGCAAGAAACAAAAATTACAAAAATTAAATGTGCCCCTCTCCCTACTCTAGCTCTCTGACTGTATGCAGAAAAAGAAGAACCTGTGGATAATAAAGACTTGACACCAAGTATGATTGTCTCTACAACCTCTCTTCATGCCAACAATTTTGTTGACCCCATATTACATCTTTTACAGCAATTTATATAGAAAACACCAGCGTAGGCCTTCATGAGAATATGAAGTGCTTCAAATTCAGAGATTTGGAAAGACTTTGAATAATATTTTTTGAAATTACACATAAGAAGAAGCCCAAAAGACTCTATTTCATCCTTTGATCTGCCTCCAAGAATATGAAATGAAAAGACTCCATCAATCGACTTGATGCTGGAATATTGAATGACAATTGCATAATGGAGTCAACAAAGAAGCATTGCCACTACCAACATTCCTGCTTCTGCACCTTTGAACATTATAATGTTGATTAAAATTGGATCATCATCCTTGGACATGCACATCAGCTTTGATATCTACTTGTGAAGTTTGATTACCATTCAAGTCATTGGGCTTGCTATCTGACATCCAATGTTGGGCAGTTTTTATGTCATCTTGTCTCATAAGCTTTGAGAATTCTTCATGGTCATATTGAGAGTTGCTATTTCCTCCAAATTCCTTTTGAAGCTTATCCAAATCAAAGTTTTGTTGCACAATTCTAACACTTTCATCATTCTTTGGGTAAATGAACTTAACTTTCTCAAATGTCTTTGGATCAAGAAAATATTTGACAATCTTCCAAAAGGCTTCAAAAACTCTTGGAAGATTATATAGAACTGCCAATGCTAACCTTTCGGGATAATGGTTTTGTAGAATATTTGTAGTTTCCTGAGCTATTCTAATTAGCACAAAATTTGACAAGGACCAACTAGTGAAGTCTATGAGCCAAACCATCTGCTCATGATCAGGAGGTAAATTGATGATGGCATTTTCAATGAGATACACGAGGTGATGCAATTGATTATCTTGAGATGTAGTGTTCTATTTTGTAGGGGTCATCACAACGACAGTTCTTCCATTTTTGTGTAATATAGTTGCCTCAACTAGCATTTCAAAGCCTTGGTCATTTTTGCTATTTTTACTATTATAGGGAGACACATCTTTCCCAAACACCACAAAGAGTGCAATTTCCAGAATAAAGAAAGGAGTCTAATTTTCCAGCTTCACAAAGTCATATTCTATATTGCGATACACCATATTGTGCTGCTCATGATTCCCAAAGATGAGGCTCATGTACTCGTTACTTTTAATCTAGGATCTAAGGAATTCAAAAATGAAGCATGCATCCATTGCTAACATAATGTTTCTTCATCGTAGTCAATTTTCCCTTCGTAATACTCTCTAGTTTTATCATCTAGCTTCTTGATTTCTTTTATCAAGGTTGCTACATTTTTCTGAACCTGCCCAACATTTTATGACTATTTCCACCTTGAGCTGATCAATGACAGATAATGTTATCTCATTTTTGTCATGGTAAGGTCTGAAAGATACAACCAATAGATCATATGCTTCTCGTTTAAAGTTTTTAATGAATTCAAGAACCTTATAACTACAAATACAGATAGTCTGTGACCATGGTCTGTCTTGGGTATAATATTCCCTCTTTACGAGACCTACAATATTATATACAAAGACATCTTCACACAGTGTTATTCTTGGGTAATGGCACCACCTGATAGAAGAAATCTTCAAAGTATCCAGGAGGTTCCTGAACAAATGTTGATATAATATCCTGCAGAGTTACAACACCCTCTAAATTGATATGACTATCAACAACATAGATCCTTTGAATCCTTGCATTATCCAACTTCAATATGAAATTTTCAATAGTATCAGTCTTTTCGCATGTGATCATGTGTTCCAAGGGAGATGATGCCTCTTGCTTTAACCAGAGGTGAGATCTAACTACCGTATAGAAGACCTTTACTGTAACCGATCTGAATTCTTTATATATCTCAGGGGCCATCAGCAGAAACTGGATGTCCCTTAAACTTATGTTCCCCACAACTTTCTTTCCTTCTTTCTCAATAATTGGAAGCCCTCCTACACACTTTTCACTCATCAATTTGAATGCTTGGAGAATAGGTTGATCTTCAATTAACTTGACCATTTGATCTAGTTTCATTACTGGAAGGCCAAGTTCTGAAAGTGTGTTGTTTCCCCAAGTCTTAAACCAAGGGAGTCCAACACACTTAGAAAGCATATGCACTATAGCAAACTGTGTAACAATTTTTTCAATCTTTCCCTCACCTATGTCAACCATAGGGAGACTCTTCATCCTATACTTTGAAAGTAAGAGAAGCATTGTTAAAAATGAGTTAGATGGTTGTATAGGTACGAATGGAGCCCAACAGAAGGATCCTAATATGTCTTTGACCTTTGTCTCCCCATAGAATTTTGAGGATGTCAACATGTCAAAGAAGTGACCTCTCTTTGCAACATTAGCTTTAGGATCTGAGTTTATTCAAAACACTTGAGACTATTGAAGTAACCACACAGAGATTACTAAAAACTTAACAATCCCAATCTACTTGTCAATCCAAGTTGCATCATCTGGCACATTTATATCCCTTACTACTGCACTCAATATCTTCTTTTTGGCAAGAAATTCGACCACTTCAACAAGACTAGCATCTGAATTGATCTCTACCACTGGAGATCTTCCAAATTTACAGAGCCCTTAGTAACCAAATGTCTTTTCAGATTGCAAATACCGCTCCATGAATCTCTAAAATAAGAAAGATTTGTATATCCTTTATCTGAGAAGATCATCAATAAAACATGATATCCTTGCCGAGCTAGGAGCTATCACCTACTCGACATGAAAACACTTAAACCAACCCACCTGGAAAATAAATGAGAGGTCAAGAGAAAGGGAAACTCGACAAGGATGGCCTACCTATAACGACTTAGACCTAGACTCATGACTGACTAAACTGACCAATATTGCCAAAAAAAATGGGTGACTTAAAGTCAGGCAACATTGTACAATCTCGTTTCATATGACCTATTTCATTACATGAAAAGCACTTACCTTTAAATTCATACCTGGTTTTCTTAGGAGATTCCACTTTTTTTGGTTCATCTATTTTCATAGTTTCCCTATCTTGTTCAACTTCTTTAGGTTTATCAGAAGATTGACCGTATTCAATCTTATCATTAGATTTATCCTTTTCTTTCGAATCTAATCTATTTTCAGGTTCCTTTACAAACATGTTAAATAGATAACCAAGACCAATCTTATCATAAGTAGTTCTCTATATTGGCATTGAATCATCAAGATTTTCTCTACTAGAACAAAGATTTTGAAGTTGTTGCTTGCACTGAGTTAGTTCACCTTTCACAATAGTTTTGTACTTATGAAGTTCTTCATAATCTTGTTTTAATGTTTCAAATTCAGATGTCTTCTTCATTAGACTTTCTCTAAGATTTGTATTCTCAATCTTCAAATCAAATTCAACTTTGTTAGGATCATTCTTCAAAGTCAACTTTATATTGGTAATCTTCAATTCATACTTCAAGATCTTGTACTCTATCTTTAGATTTGAATAATAATCATTACTAGTTTTACATTTAGTAGATTCGGGCTTGGATTTTAGATGCTCAATCTTATCCTTCAACTATCCAATATATACTTTGGAGTCTTCATATCTATCCTTTGGCATATCTCTTTCTTCAATAAGGAGATCAATTTTTTCAAGTGCCTCTTCAAGGTTCTTCATCAACTACTCCATATCCATAGGGATCTTACTCAAGGTGTTAAGCCTCTTTTGAGTAACTAAGCTTTGATACTAATTGTTAGAAATAGGAACTACTAAGAGGGGGGGTGAATTAGTAATTCACAAACTTTAGTCACCAATTGAATATTTTTTATTACTTTGAACCATACACAACAAAGTAAACAAGTAATATTGAACAATAATAGTAACCATGCACAAAGATAACATATAACACCATACTTTGTTAACTTGGGAAATCTTGGCCAAGGGAAAACCCCAGTGGGGATGATACCCACTAGATAATATACTAATTTATATGTTCTTTGTTAGAGGATGGACCATGTTAGGAGTCAATGAGAAAATTCATGATAGAGAGTCCCTATTAGAAGAATTTGAATCCCTAGTAGGGGATTCCAAACCTATTAGGAGTTGTAATATAGTAGATGCAAGATGAGCCCACTGCCCAAACATGCACTTCCAATTACAAGAAGAGCTCATTGCCCAAACAAGTAATTAGTCTTCTGATATATAGGTGTTGTAACTTCTTTCTTGACTAATCTCTAATCTTCAACTCGATCTTGGATCACACAAATAGCTTCTCAAAACTTTGCATATATTATTTCACAAAAGTTTATATACAATTACTCAATATAACATATCACAACTTTCACTTACAATTCCACATTTGAATTCGCAAGATGTCCTTTGCATAAATACCATGCCTTTTCACAAATTGTTGGTAGGTCAGCTAAGACCATAATATACTTTTCCAACTTAGAGTAATCATCTAGGATGTCAGCCCTAATTCATCAAGTAATTATTTTGTAAACAAAATAATTCCTTTAGGTTTAATTTCATTGTCATGTTTCACTGGTAAAACACAAATATCTCTTCCGTACGATTTGTACTGACTTCCAAGGTTATACATGTCATCATAAACATGTATACAATCTCCATATAACTTTTTCTAATCATAATATGATGTCAGTAACAAGTAACATACAAAATAATACACTTCTATAAACTAAATTTATACTTAGACAATTTTATTAGTACCAAAAGCTAAGTATCTTTATTTCTGAGGTTTCCTACAAGCACGTACATCATGTGTTGCCATAAGTGGCAATAATTACATAACTTCATTGGCTAATTATCAACATATTTCTAGTGTGGATTTCAATCTTGAAATTTTTTTAGCTCAAACAATGGTATTAGTCCTAATTATTCCTAAACCAGGGCTCAAGAGTTAAGGGGTAAGGAGAGTAGACCCAGACCCTATCTTGTGAAGTTTGTTAGGTTCTTTTATACCATTAATGATTCTTTAATTTTTTCGATGAGTTGTTTGGAAATTTTTTGGGTTTTGTGAATAATTTGGTTGGATAGGGCTACTAGGAAAGAGTCCCTATTTGGCATCCTAGAGCAACTTGCAATTTTGGTTTAGAAAGTAGCCCAAAACCTACTAGATGGTTGTGAGACTTGGTGAAATGATGGAAAAGAGTACAAAGAGGTGTAGTAGAGTCTAAGATCCTAGATGGTACAATGGAGGGAGGTATGGAGAAGATTTGGCTTCCTTTTTTAAAGCTCAAGGATACTATGATGATAGAGATGGTATTAGGAGGTGAAGCGGGAATGTTGAGGAAGCCATTCACTACCACTCTAGTCTTGAGTAGGTCCTAAGGAATGGATTAAGAATTGGTTGAACTTAGGAGAAGCTCAAGGAAGTATATTGGGGATAACCTAGTGATTGACACCCATTACATGCATCAGGGTGGGTGCTTAGTCAACAATGTTGAATGGTTTAGATGCAAAGGCACAATGTATGTGAACTGTCTGACAAAATGCAAATGCATGGAAATATGAATTGTTAGTTGATGTCATAGCCCCTTGATGTGTCATCAATTTCTTGCATCATGGTCTATATAATGAATCCCATATAGAAGTTGCATAGATCTTGATGCCATAGAATCAACTACAACTAGCTTGAGCATTGTCTATATTGCTAGAAGGCATGATGATTATAGTCACAAGAAGTAGAGATACTATGCAATGTTGGAGCCTATACAATAGATAAGTGGAAATGCTAATGACCATATTGTCACAGAACCTAATGGTTGAATAAATAAAGGTGATCTTCCTATATCCCCACCACTCAATCCCCTCATCCGAATGAGAGAAGGCTTTGACATTTCTCATGACACTAAGGCCATGAACATGATAGTAGTGTTCGATTCCAAGATTAAAAATTCCATGTGGATGTTTATAAAATGCTTAAGTAGCTTTTATAAATCCTTTTACTAAGGGAAATATTGAACCCTCGGGAATCAATTATTACAACTGAAAAATGATCATCGAGAGACCAGGATTAATATGTAGGAGAAAGGTACAACATGGGTTCTTCTTTTTTCCAGGCAATCCTAAGGCTGCAAGGGGGAGAACATATTTTCTGAATATTATAGTTCAATAACAGGAGATAAGGGGAGGTTAATGGACGAGTATTTTCTGAACATTTTAATTGGGTTATAAGGGTAAATGATCTTTAGGTTGTTCTATTTGTATTCAGAATCTATTGGTTTGGATGCTAGCTTCGCATACTGAAAATGATCAGTCAATTGTTTCATTAATATTTCTTAGTACACTTTGTATAATTAGATTAAATGTGTTGGTGCATTATAAATCTATTGGTTTTGTGTGCACTTACTTTCAGAGCCTAAAACAATTAATCTCTTCCTTAATTCTTTTGTGGTTGAAGAAGGTTGGAAATGTGATCGGTTGGTCATTTAATTAATCTGTCTTTGAATACTTCCAATTGTAATCGCATTCTTTTCATGATTATGGATGAATGTTAAAGCCTTTGTGATTTCAGGTGAAAAACACAATTTGATATTTAATTCGTTGAATATCTTCTAAGAGGGAGTTATACATCTCAATTCGGAGGAAGATTATCAATGCAATAATATTCTATCCAAATGTTGATGAAATTTGCACCTTAATTCAAATAAATTTTGTCATTATTTACATTAATTTTTTAAGGACAAATCTATTTACCAACCCACATTTACTATAATATCAATTTAAAATAAAATTACTCTAAAACAATCAAATATGAAATATCCAATATCCATTATTAAATTTAATACAAAACTACTATAATAATAAAATATATCATATATCAATATATACGAAATGACTCTAAAACAATCAAATAAGCCCAAAATTGACTAAATGTGAGGTATTTCACCTTCATCGGCAATTGTTTTACTATTCAATCATTCTTCCTCGAGAAAACTTACTTATTTTGGCATATTTATATGCTAGGAAACGTCGGAAGCCTACCATGAGTACATGGCATGTTACACGTGTATCAAAGTCGTGGCAATGAACACAATATTTTATACTGCAAACAGTGGGTCCATACAGTCCGACGCCAAATATGTCCAGATTCATTGAACCGTAGCAGTGCATCTGGACGAGGAGAACAAATAATTGTGTCTAAATTCATTGAATCTGTCTACAGGTGACGAGGAGATCTGTTTAAATAAAGACACAGCCCGCTTTAAGTGAAAGCCTCGAAGCCCCGCAGCACAGATCACTGAGATTCTCTCTTGAAAAGCAAATATTGAGTAGAACTGAAAGTGAAACTGGGAGTGATCAAGTTGAAGAATGACTGCCTTGTCCCAAGCCCTTCCACCCAGGGGGGCCTCGGCCTCTTTCGCAGCTGAGCAACCAAATCAGATTTCTCTGGACCAGAGGGGTCGTAATATTGTTCATGTCGATCTTCATCAATTGCAGCCGCTCAACTGGCAATACATGAGACCGAAGCAGGTGACCGACCCCCTCAACGAAGCCGTCCGCGCAAAGCTCATTAAAAGCTGCCCATATAATGATAATGATAATGATGCTGCGCCTGACTACACCACCAGCGGAAGTGATCACGGGATCGAATCCGACATGAGATTTCTGGAGGAGGAAGAGGCATGCGCCGACTCTTCGCAAGACTACGAAACTGATTCCGACACCCCCGCTGCCCAACTCTTCTTGGAAGAGCAGTTGCGACAAATATTAGAGGTATTTCTTATACCTTTGCTTGAAACATTTAATCCGCATGATTTGGCTTCGGGATTTAGGTTTTAGGTAATGAAATGTATGTAACGTACAGCGTGTGTGCTCCACCGTTAAACTGGAGGAGATGGTGCTCCGAGATGTAAGAAAAGCTCTGCGAATGGCGGAAGGCAACAGTTACCTGCGGCGGCACGTGATGAGCAATCTGCGAAACGCGGGATACAATGCCGGTATTTGCAAGTCGCGGTGGGAGCAATCTAACGGCTGCCCGGCAGGTCAGTCACCATTATTCCTCTTTCTTCACACAATTAAATGGTCTGCTCAAATGGTCTGTAAGAATTAGGGTCTTTTCATTGAGGCATAGGAATTGAGAATAGGAATGTCTATTAGGAATAGGAATGGCTATTTTACTAACAACTACTTTTTTGGAATGGATATAAGCTCATTTTAGAAACAAAATGAGAATATGTATTCCTATTCCTTATTCCAATTAATACACCAAAAGAAAAATAGAAAACATATTCCAATTTAGATACTATAGAGAATTAGTTAACAGTCAAGGTAAATTAGAGACTAGTATGAATAGTTATTTTCCTCCACATCACTTTCCAATATTATCTTTTTATATTAATATTTTTTTTATATCTTATCATTGGGATGTTAGAGAAATCTTAAATGAAAAGATTCAAAACTGAATTTTGTAACTACTTTATATTTCTAGTCTTTCTAACATGTTAATAGAGTTTGTTCTAAAATTTAGGTACAAAATTTAAACATTCACAATAGATTTCAAAAACAATACCAAGAATTTCATTATTATCACTGTGACAAGATTCTATTAATTCAAAGGATAATAAGATATCAAACAAACCTATATTTTTAAGCTCTATTCCATAGTAATTCTTTATCGTGTCATAAATCTTGATTTGCTTTGTGAAATCTTACCTATTCAAAAAAACTCATATGAAATGTTCACTTTTAAATCATTAATAAACTACCCCATTCTCTTTTGTAAATTATAATTAAAGTTTTCAATTATATTTCTAAATAGAATTTAAAGTCTTAAATATATTTTTAATAATGGAACCGGCCAAATTATATGACATCCCTGACTTCAAAAGAACATCAGAAGAAATAAAGTAAGAGAACATCAAGAGAAAGTAAACTAGATAAAAAGGAGAGGAGCGCTAAAACTTTCATGTGGGTAAAGAAGAGACAAATATACTCATAGAAAAAACTCATAAATCAACCACGACAACAATTCTATTGAGCAACAACTGCAGAAAAAAGAACATTGTGTGGATGGAGGGTCCTGGAGGATGGATTGCCTGGGTTGAAGACAAATCTAATATCCTGATCTAAGCTTTTGTTGCACTTTCTTTGCTGCTGTATATTTTTTATGTATTTGTAAACTTTGGTGTCTGAGGCTAGGTTTACTTTTTGATATCACTATAGTTAATAAATTAACAATTAAAAGGATAAAAGAAAAAAAAATTAACCAAAAATAATTCTAGTTTAAAATAGGAACATAAAAACGAAGATTACACTTTATAGCTTTCGAAAAAAACACATCAATAAGTAAAGCGAAACACTAAAAAAAATTAGACCGCCACTTTTTAAATCTGAAATCTGTGCGAATTGGTATATTGATGCAGGTGAGTATGAAGTGATCGACGTAGTTGGCGTTGGAGAGGAATGTTCGGCCATTAACAGTAGCAGCGAGTGCGTTAACCAGCGGTTAGTGGTGGACATTGAGTTCCGGGCACAATTCGAGATAGCGCGTCCTACGCGGGAATACGCGCGTCTGATCGAGCAGCTTCCGGCCGTGTTCGTGGGAGACGCAGAAAAGCTCCGTGACGTCATCAGGACAATGTGTGACGCGGCCAAATCGTCGCTGCGAGCGAGAGGAATGGCGGTGCCGCCGTGGAGGAAGTATCGCTACGTGGCAGCCAAGTGGGTGGGTCCGTACAAGCGTACCACCAATGCGGTGGCATCAGCATTCAATTGCATCGATGAGCGGCAGCTTCTTGCGAGAGAGTTTAGCGGCATCGCCGCCTTCAGAGGGCTGCGCTGCCACTGGGACGCCGCCTTTATTCAGCAGCTGGAGCTGCATTATGAGAAGGCCGTTAGAGAAGCCAAAAGAAACTTGAAGGGCCAACGGCAGCCGCAACGTGAGCAGGCTTTACGGAATGATCTGTTTTTGAGCAACGATAAATGTATATATAAAAGAAAATCCGGATTGAGTGGGGTAAGGAGGAGGACGTCCGGCTTAGCCGCCGCGCTGGCAGAGGCGACTGCTGACGTGGGCGGGAACACCGTGCATTAAGCAGTCCCAGTGCCCACCTTTGTAATCCACGGCGGTCTCAGTTCATTCAATTTATGAGTTAAATCAGTACATAAGGGTGATAGCGCTTTTGTAATTTATTCCGCGACTTTGTAAATTGCATAAAATTTATATGCAATATCGATATATTGTGTGATATTTCTGGTGGCTTGTATCAAAGCAAGGGAATGGAAATGGAATGGTAATTTCTACACATGCAAGGGTGTTTCATAAATTCCATCACTCAACAAATAATTTTATTTGAAATAGAAATAAATTTTAAGAAGTGCTTTCTGATCTAATTTTATTGGTCATAGTTATTTCTAAAAGTTGTGTAAATTATGTTGATAGCAGAATGTTTAAAATATGTAAATTAATCGCGTGCATCTTCATTACACAAGTATTAAAAGACAAAAAGATCACTCAATAAAGATTTAAAAATCATTACAAAATTTAGCATAATTCAAAATTAAAATCAATATTTTTGAAGTAATTCAGATTTTATTTTTATTTTTATATTTAATTATATATGTTGAAATAGAAATAGAAATAATTTGACGTTGAACATGAAGGAGGAAATCAGAAATAGAAATCTCCATATGATAGATATGCTATTCTTATATATTCATGACAAGATGTCATGAAATGAATACAGTTTCCAAGTTTAACTACACATTACAGGTCGGCTCACATTCCACCATATTACATAACAGAGCTAAATGAGTTCTTCTTTATTTCTTGAAAAACATTACACCACATTACATAACAGATCTAAATGAGTTCTTCTTTATTTCATGAAAATATACACATTCAAGGCAACTCATATAATACAGATCTAAAAGTCTTGCCTTTTCATTACAATTTATCTTGTATTTATAGGAATCCTCTTGATAACTACTTTCTTAAAGTTGGTAACTAACTTATTTTTGCCCAAAACAAGGTTATTAACTTTACAAAATTTGACTCTAAATAAGTCAACCTTTTAACATAGAACTAAAAATTGGTAAATAACATTAATTAAAAATATACCTTGAAACCTCTACATTTGAGAACATTATACAGTTGAACTTGGATTAAAAACGTTGTTGATTCTCTCTTGATTTAATAATCATTCATTCACCAACAACTAAAACTTAGGAATATGTTCTTCCACTGCATCTCGATCTTTCGTAAGCATAACTATCCTTCAGAGCAATGGGAAGGTTTGTATGACGTCATGCTCAAACATACTCATGCTAAGTCACACAATATTAAGGTGACATCTTCACATTATCAACATCATTAAGGAATCATTTGTCTGTAATGGTGGCGATAATATCATCACTGCGAAGAGCAGTCACGGAACTTAGACCCCTAATTGATAAATTCCCTCCATGGCCACAAAGAACTTCCAATAACTTTTGAAGCTTGCCCAACCAAGATCATAATGTAGAGACGCTCTTGGGTAAAGACCTCGCTTAGAGCAAAGGTATGCTAACCTTGTCCATACATTTTCAACGCGGGATAAATTTATATTATCTATAAAATAGTACAATCAAACATGTACAAATTTTTATTATCTATTATAGTAATAAATAATAATAATAATAACAACGTGGGATACTAGCCTTGTTCATACATTTTCTTTTCATATGGTATAGTCATCTCAAGTTAATTTTGGAAATGAAGAAGAACTCATGATGCAAAAAGAATGCAAGAACAATCACATAATACACACCCCCAAATCACTCAATCAAAGAACACCCCCACCCCTCTCAAATAGATGCTTTGGTACTTTATATTTAGTGTGTGTTCAATAGACCACTTGTCAAACTTCGGATTTTGACACTAGTGCGTCTGGGGATCTAATCAATTACAAGTGTCAAAATATGCCAAAAATGATCAAATACAGAAAGTGCAATGTCCACTTATAATTACTTCAAACTGATATCAAATCTGGAAAGTAGACAAAAAGTTATGCACTTTCAAAAAAAATTGTACCTGAAAATGTGACCATATGAACCCAAACGAAGTTTTTGAAGTTGTCAAAACCAAGAATGGAGAGATACAGTCATCAAAAATCCTTTCATTCTACGAAATGTGTTGACCAAAACCAAAAAAATTACAGCACCACTAAGAAATTCAAGAAAATTTTAACCCAAAAAAAAAAAATTCTTCATCATTTCAAGTTAAAATGACTAGTTATGGGCATTTGAAAATAGCCTCTCAAAAAGAAAATGCAATCTATGAGGGGTCCACAATTTCAAATATCTGATGACATCAGCAGTCCTCCAGGGTTGAATTTGACGATCAGATGAACTTCGAACTAAAGAAAAAACACACTGAGTGACTTGAAGACACCCATCAAATTTAAAAAAGTAAATTTCTTGGAGAAATACAAAAAATTTATAAAACTTTTATGAGACTGCTTGCGTGGACTTGACTATGTCATAGGATGTGCGGTCGCCTATGATTTGAAATGACAGAGCCTGGCACCGTGGGCAATATTGGCTCCAACCTCAGTGGGATAATGAAGTCGAACCAATGCAGGCGTCGATTCACACACAAAGGTCGGTGTGAATCCATGAGTCGGTCTTGTTGGTCGATGTAATGCCAAACCACGATTGAGCCTCCAATTTGAGATCGATGTGGATGCCAGTGGAACTTGACTCTGTCGCTGATTGATACACGCTAGTCTCAGATGTTTGCACAATGACCTTGGTGAATGGAGATCAACAAGTATATAACAACGCCTGCATGCTGCTCGATTGTGGATCTCGAGATGTTGCAAAATAGTGAACAGTGAAGTCAATGCATGCTAAGGATCGGATGGAACTGCTGTGTGTGAGACAAATGCCTACAATACTCTGACTGACGAAGGCCGATCTTCACAAGGTTTTTATAGGAATAGTCCAGGTTCGAAAAATTTAAAAACACCTCTAAAATAAATCTATGCAATTTGCAAATTGGGCATTCAAGTTCGGTTTGCAAATAAAATTGTCTCGGTTTTGACTTGCTTTTTCTAGAAGCTCTCAAAAACTAGTGATATCCAAGATCTGAATCGTGACTCTCCAAAATATGAGACAACTAATGTTTTCCAATGGCTAACAAATGAATGCTCTTTCGACTTTGATACCATGACAGAATTTGCCCAAGGAAAATAATGAAATTATCAAAGATCTAGAAACTCAATTGATAGTGCAAGAGAGACAAATGCTATGATCCTCATGTGACTTGTTCATTAATGATCAAGAATAGATAATCAGACACAATACATGTAGATGTGCCTCACTATAAAGAGAATGCATGATAACTATGAGTCATGCAAGTGATTAACATAACAACTAAGCACATGTCCACTAAAGGTGGATTTTCCTTTGTTGTACACGAAAGCATGTGTGATAATGAAAGGATAAGAACACAAAACTGTATCACACAAAACGAAGTGTGAGACAACATGTTCTCAAATAAAGTGCAAATTTCTAGATGTCTACATGGCAACTAATATAGAAATGCAAATTATCCTTTAGTAAATTCAAGCAAAGTGTAATTAGTAATATTTAATTACACCAACATTATGTTTAGAAGTTAGAAATAAACATTAAAGTTTCAAACCTAAGCTCAAGTTATTTATTTAACCATATAGATTAATATTGTAATTTTATTACGTAAAAAGGATTTTAGTTTAAAAGTGTTATAGTTTGATTTGATTTCATATTATTACTTATCACTACATGTTTCTCTTGAACTTCCATCATTCTAACTATATTTGTATCTCCTAATTTCTACAACCTTTTATCCCATTTCTCTTCCTATTGATATCTCTTTCAATATCTTCCTCTCTGTCTATTTCATCTCCTACATATCTAAGATACTCCATGTTTCTATATATAATTTTTTCTTCTTTTCTTTGTCTCACTTCTCCACTTATCTCTTTGCATGCATGTCATTGTGTAACTCAATATTCTTATCCATTTATATCTCTCCCTACTCTCTACCTCTCTCCCAATTCCTCATTATCAGTTTATATCAATATTTGTCCATTGATATGTAATTCTCTCTCTCAAACTCTATCCACCTTATCTACATCTCTCTCACTCTTTCCAATCTTGTCCAATACCCTTTCATCTCCCCCTCCACCACTATATAGTCTTGCCTATCCCTCTTGTACTACATCTCTCCATTTATCTTTGTCCTTCTACATATTCATTTTCTCTATCTATTCTCTCTTTACTTCCTTCATATTCTCTCCCCTATTTCTAGCTATCTAAATCTAACTATTTTCCAAATTATTTATCTATAAAAATAGATACATCTCTATAATATAGAATTATATATAAACCTAACATTAACTTTGAACCTGACCTCTTGTTATTTTAATATAATTCATTCAAATATCTCTCTTGTATATATATTGTTATTTTAATAGACTTCATTCAAATATCTTCAGAATTTTCTTATAATTTGGGTTTCAAGTTTTTATTTATCTATAGGGTTGAGAGTCAATTTGGTTTATTTTATGGTTATGGTTTGATTTTTCAATGTTACAAATTATTTAGCTCAATGTTTACTTGGTGAGGATTGAATTTGGTTTAGTAATATAAATCAACTTAAATTTAATTTATGATTCTTAATTTAAATTCTTTGTCGAGTTCAATTTTGTTTGATATTATGTATTAAATGGATTAGGATATTATTTTACTTTATATATAGTATATAAATATTACTTTTGTAATAAAACCAACACCAAAATATGTGTCATTTATAGTTTAGGGTTCATTTTATAATAGTTTACATTTAGGTCCATAGTTTGGATCTCTCCCCCTCCCTGCCTCCCTCCCTCCCACCCTCTATCTATCTATTTACTTCTTTTATCTTTGTTCTCGCTCTCTATCTCTTTCTCTATTCTCATTATCCCTCCTCTATTTACTCTTTATATTTTGAGAAATATGTTTTTATTAATATTCATTACAATATCAAGTTTTTGTGCTCTAAACAAATCCAATACCATTGATCTCAAGTTTCAATTAAAAAATCTACGACAAAAAGTACTCTCTTGTTATTATTAGTTTTATGTATACTTCTATTTTTCCATTATTCATTTTTAGGTTTTAGTAAAATTTCAAGATCTTTTATTAAAAATTATTTTAATTAATTTAAATAATATATTTTTATTAGATATAAAGTTAATTAATTTTAGTATTTTTTATTGCATATAATTTATATTATTTTTAATTTTAGATCTCTTATCCACATTCCTATTTTTTCTTTGTATTGCTTCTTTCTTGACCCTTATTTCATGTATTTTATATTTTAGTAGAATTTATTAGAAATTATAATTATATTATATTACATTAGTTGATTTTAATTATTAAAGTCAATAGGCTTATATGGTGAAGCTTTGCTCCTAGACTTTATAATTTTTTGTTGGAAAATTGAATTCATTAAATATTTATTTTCAATTATTTTAGAATTAAAAAAAAATCTTTAAAAAAGAGAGACCAAAAGACCACTTTTTAAAAAAAAAATCTAGTCTTAATGATTTATTGAAAATGATTATATAAGACGTATTCTTGTAGGAAAAATAAAGAAAGTTTCTATTTCATATAGTCATATTTTTACAAAATGATTATATAAAAGCCAGATTGTTGTAGAAAAATTAAGAAAGTTTCCTAATTTTCAAAATTGCATTCATAACAATGGGTATTAAACTTATTTATGTCTTCACACTCTATTATTTAGCAATACTTCCACCCACTCTATCAAGAAAAAATTATGGTCAAATAAAGTTATACTTTTTTTTTAATTCTTATTGTATTAAAATTTTATATTTTACCAATATTTAAATTTATCACATTTTTGTATTGTTGGAAAGCTAATGTTAACATATATGACTAGGATAATTGGTACATATTTGATATTGATGGTAGATGTTGTAAGATTTGTTGTACTCCTAGTGTAAGAAAACTCAAAAAATGAGTTTTTTCTCTTAAATAAGAAAAGTAATTTATAGATTTGAAGATGCAAATTAAGTTTTTTATGGCAAAAGGAAGGGCTTTTTTTGAGGGAGTAGAGAACCCTAATGAAGTATCTCGATACAAAAGATTCAGGGCTTGACATTAAACATTCATAAAAGCATTTCTATAATAGTAAAATATGATCGCATGTGAAAAATGTGGCTTTATCTTTATAGTAATATGAAAAAATATTTTGTAGTTTCCAAAATAGATAAATTAGAGATGTTGGTATTATCTAGAACTTTCATCACATATGGCTCTATCTTAATGTTAAATTTTAGAGGACTATTGCAAATTGTAATAGCATAGCCATGTATTTTCTATGTACTTTCAAAATGCATGGGCCTTGAATAGACATGTCCCTTTAGATAATTAATATAATTAATTTAATCATATATATATATATATATATATAAACTTTCTCATATAGAAATTACATTTTGATATCTCTAAGTCATATTGTCTATTAGTGTTAAACACTTAGTCATATATAAGATAGAGTTAGATGGTCATCACTATGACCGAGTCATGTAAAGACTTGTAAATAATCATGTATATGTCAAGTTCTATAGGAGCCAAGTAAGTCTTTGGTCACTGAGTATTTTTAGTACAAGCCAAGCATAGTGAATGCCGAGCAAACAGAGCACATTGATATCAATCTTTGACAAAATGAGCCAAGCACAGTTGAGACCGAGCAATAGTAGAGATAACTATTATGACCATGCATCAAAAATAGTGAGTGTTGAGTAACACGAAGAGAGAACATAAACATCTGAAATGTTACAAACTTTGAGGTAAACTATTTCAAACTGACATGGACATGATATTTAATGATTGTAGAGTTTTTTACACATTTTGACATGGACCACTAATCCCTATGAGGAATGAAAAAACAATTAGATGAAGAGGCAAAAAGGGAAGTATCTAGAAGACTACACAAAAGTATTTAAATAGGAAGAACCAAACATATTTTATACACAAGTGAGGAAAGTTATCGTAGAAGGTATTGTGAATTGCGCGAAGGAAGCAAACAAGTTAGGTTTTGGATGTTGCATGCATGAGAGAGTGAAGAAGAATAGAGTACTGCGACCTTATGAAGTAGTGAATGACTTGTTAGAAATGTTTAGAATAACTAAGAGAGGGGGGGGGGAGAAGTGAATCTGTTACTCAAGGTCTATATGTACCACTTGAACAATTAAACATTAAACACTTCATTTTTCTGTGTATCTTGCATATCATGTTGTTTCTTAGTCTCTATAGTAAAACTATCATAAACTTAACTTACATTGCATAATGGAAAGATCATCACATCTAGAAAATTCATAAGACATTCATCACAATTTGATACTAGGATTTTATGCGGAAACCCAATTTGAGAAAAACCACCAACAATATGTCACTATTTTTCACACTTTCAAAGTGAGCTCTATTAGGAGCCACCCCTGTTAAAGAATACACACTATTAAATGTGACCCGATTAGAGGATTTAATCCCCTTATTAAGAGTGGTCATGTAAGAGGACTTTGATCATTTCATTTAGAATGTCACCTAGTTAAAAGATTTACATAGACCATTAAGTCTTCAAGTGACTGTTAGGTCAATCTTTTTAAAACAAATTTCAATAAAAACTATTTACAATGATAAGAAAGAAAAGAGTAGGTTTTGATCTGTGTGATTACAACTTACTTTTTCTAGTTTAGATCTCTGTTCAATCCTTATCCTAGTTCATTGATAAGCCTTTCATTGTCATAGTTGATCTTGATCAACTTGGACACCTTTCAAGCAACTAGTCCACTCTTCATCAACACTTAAGCCTTCTACTCAAATTTCAATTACCAACAACAACATCACATCTGCAAGATTTTCTCTTCTAGCTTTGCATCCACTCACTTGTGTGTATATGATAAACCTTGCTCTTTATGAATTCCTTCACATAAAAACTCACAAACACACTCGATGGGATTGGATTGGGAACGAAATGCTTGGTTTGGTATCAACTTGAATTGACAATCTATGCTTTACTATTTTCTACATCCACTGTAGTGTTGGAATACTCTCGAATAACTAAGAGGGGGGGTGAATCAGTTATCCAAGGTCAAGATGTATAAATAAAACTTTTCATAGCTTAGTGAACCCATAAAAAAAATTTCATCATGCATGCATCCATATGATTATGCAATCACTTAAAAATTGTAGGTTAATGTCAAATCAACTTTTTAGAAATGTAAACATGAAATATAACATATTCATCAACACACTTGACACAATGATTTACGTGGAAACCCAATTTGGCACAAACCACCAGTAACATGTTACTCTTTTCACTCTTCTAAACTGATGCCCTGTGAAAGGCCAACCCTTTTAGAGATTATAATACACACTATTAAATGTGACCCTATTAAAGGATTTCAATCACTCTATTACAAATGAGTCTTGTTAGAGGACTTTAGACCACTCACTTGGAATGTCACCTAGTTAAAGGATTTACAAATGATTGTTAGGTCAAACTTAATCCAAAGGATTTACCATAGACTGATACAATTGATAGAGAGTAACAGTAAGGCTTTGATCTAATACAACTTAAAACTTCATTTGTAGATTACAGATCTCTATTCAGTCCTCAATTCTGCTTGGCATTCATACTTTGTAGCTTTGATATTTTGTTCCCCCTTTGAGCATTCATATCCTTAAGATTTATTTCTTAACATGCCACTATAGACTCTTCTCTTAGGTCACTTGATGAAGCAAAACCCTTGACTCCTTGTCTCCCTTAAGTTCTCACACATGACAAAATTGTTTCATGACCAACCATTCTTATAAATAGGAAATTAAGATCTTTTTCCACTCATTCTCCATCATCCAATTTAAGGTTTGGATGGATTAGGTAGGATACAATCTATCTAGCCCATATCTCATATCTCTTCTAGAAACTTCTCCTAGAATCCTCTTTGAATTCACCTAAAAATGGCTTACCTTGAATTTTGTGCCACCATCTCATCAACCTTATCTTCCACTTAGTTCACATAATCCAAGAAAAAAAACTTGTAGAATCAAATCCATTGAATTCACGATCTTTTGAATAATGCAGTAGCTCAACATTATCAAACTTCTAATGCTCGACACATACTGTCTTGCTCGGAATCCACTGTGAAATCAATCGACATGAACTAAAGTTTATTGGTTCTTGGCATCAAATAAACTTTACTCGACATCCACCATTCTATTCAGCATACACTAGAATGAACTTTTAATCAACTCCAACTTATTTTTTGCTTGGCTTGCTCTATCTTTTCTTGGCACCTGCTATCCACTCGGTCAAGCTTGGCAGAAAAACTTTGTGTAACTTGTTCTTCTAAACTTTCTTAGTGTAACTAGCCTTTGTAACCTTAAGTAGATTATCAATACATCATGTTATAACTATCTTAACTAATTATTGTACTTCATTACATAATCATAACTCAACCTTTCCTCTAGGTGCTATTGTTACATCTTTTGACCAAATGCTCTTCAATTTTATCTCCCTCTTAAGATTAATAAAATCTCTCTTTTTGACACCCATGCTCTCTTGATATAGTCTCTCCCTCTTGATCAAATAATCTCTCTTGATCAGTAAAACTCTCCCTCTTTAACAACAATGCCAAAGACTTGCCATCTTTAACATAACAAATATAAAAAAATTCAATTTCTTCAATTTCTCCCTTTGTCACCTTTCTTGTGACTAATTTGAAGTTTTAGCTCTTTGATTACTTTAGGCAGCTCCTAAAGTAAGATCCTCTACATCAATGTGTAAAATATGAACATCAACTTGTTTGATGCAGGGCAATCCTCTTGTTACTTAGATAGCCTTAGCTAGGGGTATCACCTCTAACTTACCTCTTAGATACTCATGAGCATCCTTAGTTAATGCTTTTGTGAAGATATCATCAATTTGTTCCTTTATGTTGACATATTCCATTTTCACCTCTTTGTCTTGAACTAATTCTCTCAAGTAATGATACTTGATTGCAATGTGTTTAGTCTTTGTGTGCATCACAAGATTCTTTGATATATTGATAGCACTTGTATTATCACAATAAATTATCACTGGTTCTATGATCTCTTCCTTCATACCTTTGAGTAGCTATTTGATCCATACAATCTTTGTATAATTTATAGCAGTAGCAACTATTCAACTTCAACAGTAGATTGTGAAGTGCAATTTTGTTTCTTGCTAGTCCATGTAACTAGCCTCTTGCCTAAGAAAAATTCTCCTCCACTAGTGCTCTTTCTGTAATCAATGTTTCCATCCCAATCAACATTAGTGTAAGCTCTCAATTCAAATTTTTTATGCTCTCAATTCAAATTTTTTATTCTTCTTATAGTATAGACCAAACTCTTCAGTTCCTTTTAGATATCTCATTATTCTCTTTACAACCATCAAATGATTCTCCCTAGGATTAGCAAAGAATCTTGCAACTATCCCTACATATAATGTAATATTAGGTCTGCTATGTACTACATATTGCAATTTGCCAATCATAGACCTATACAATGTTTGATTCACCTCAACCAAATCATCATTCTTTGACAACTTATGTCTTATTACCATAAGTGTACTTACTAGTTTGGAATCCTCCAATCCAAAAGTTTTCTATATTTCCTTGACATACTTCGAATGAGTGATGTATATACCATATTTCATCTTATATACTTGCAAACTCACCAAGAATTTGATCTCTCCAAACATAGACATCTCAAATTCTTACTTCACTTGATTTGCAATATCGTTACATAAATCATCTTCACCTCCAAATATGATATCATCAACAAAAATTTTAGATAACAAAATACCTTTTCCTTTCTCTTTTTCATGTATAGATTGATGTTATCATCAATCCTTTCAAATCCAATTTCACAAGAAAATTGTAAAGTCTCTCATACCATGCTCTTGGTGCTTGTTTCAAACCATATAGAGCCTTGTGTAGTCTACATACCATGTTCTTATTGTTATCAGATGTCAACAAAACCTTGTGGTTGTTCTATGTAAACTTCTTCCTATAATATACCGTTTAGAAATGTAAATTTAACATCTATTTGATAAACTTTGAAACTTTTGTATGCAAAATAAATATGTAAAGTTCTTACTCCTTCCAATCTAGCAATAGGGGAAAATGTTTCTCCATAGTCAATTCCTTCTTCTTGTGTATATCCTTTGCAAGCTAGTCTTTCTTTGTTCCTTGTGAGTTCATCATTTTCATCTAGCTTGTTTCTAAATACCTAGTTGGTGCCAATCACATTTTTGTCTTCTAGTCTAGGAACTAGACTCCATGTTTTGTTTTTCTCTATTTGTTCAATCTCTTCTTCCATGGCTTTACTCCAATCAACATCTTCTAATGCATCTATTACTAATTTTTTTTCTCTCGTGCTCAGTAAACAAGTATCATTTCTCAATTTGTTTCTTGTCATTGGTCTAGCATCTTTATCTCCAATGATTTGAGTAGCAGCATGATGTCTTTTGACATACTTAGACAATCTTGGTTCAGCTCTTGTTTCTTTATTTTGTCTTTCAACTTTAGATTCACTATGTACGTCTTTTTTAGGTAGCTTAGCATCTCTTTCATGTACACTAATCTCAAAATTAGAATGTGCATCCACTTCATTCTATAACTCAACATTTGTATGTAGCTCGGTTCCCAAATGCAACTCAGCATTCATAGGGTGTGACTTAGTAGTCACTGAAACTTGCTATTAATTTTTAGCTTGATTTTCAGCATCTTCATTAGTAGGCATACCTTCATAGAAGTATACAAATGATTTGTATTCTTCTAGTTCTTTCATAGGTTTAGCCTCTTATACCTCTGTATATTCATCAAAGTTCATATTTGTACTTTCCAAAATTTTGTTAATGTTAGTATTTAAACACTTATAAGCTTTACTCCTTGTGGAGTATCCTAGGAGTATACCTTCTTCACTTTTTGCATCAAGTTTACCATTCGTAACATCTTTAAGAATGTAACATTTAGTTCCAAATACCTTAAAATATTTTACATTGGATGAGTATCCATACCATAGTTCAAAAGGTGTTGACTGAGTACCATTTTTTATTTGCACATAGTTCAAGGTATAGAAATATATAATTACAACTTCTCTCTAGTATTTCAAAGCAACATTCTTCTCTATCATGAGTGTTCTAGTATAGTCCATTATTGATCTTTTCCTCCTTTCAGCTATTCCTTTTTGTGGAGGTGTTCTAGGGGCAAATGTCTTTGTTTTGATTCCTCTATCATTACAAAATATTTAAAACTCATTTGATGTGAATTCTCCTCCTTTGTTAGATCCCAAACACTTAAAACTTTTACATGTTTCTTTCTCAACTCTTGCTAAGTACCACTTAAACATTTGAAAAGCATCAGATTTCTATTTTAGAAACATAACTATCATCATCCTAGAATAGTAATCAACAAATAACATAATGTACTTATCTCATTTGTAGCTTTGCACATCAATTGGTCCACACAAGTCAGTATGAACAATCTCTATTATTTCTTTAGAGGTATAAGTTTTACTCTTAAAACTTTACTTAGTCATTTTGCCTAACTGACATTGTTTACACATTACATTGTTAGGCTTCTTCAACTTAGATAGACCTCTAACTTTCTTCATGTTATTGATATTAACCAAGTTATCAATGTTAACATGACATAACCTCTTATGCCATAGCCATACATCATCAAATTTTACAACAAGATAAATAGCATCCCCTATATCAAGATAGAATAGATTACTTCTAGTTTGATCACCTTTTCTAATCAATTTCCTAGTTGTTTCATATATTTTAGCAATCTTGTTTTCAAACTCAACCTTACTTCCCAAATTATTCAATTGTGACACACTCAACAAATTATAGTTAAGTCCTTCAACATAGTAAGCATTGTCACATAAAATCTTATCTGTGAGTTTGATAGAACCTTTTCCTTTTATCAAACATGGTGCATCATTACCAAATCTTACACTATTTCCATCATAACAATTCAAGTTAATGAACTTACTTTTATCTCCAGTCATGTGATGTGAACACCCACTATCAATGATTTATCTATCATTCTTGTTCACACAAGTCACAAGTGCAGTTGCCTCATCTTCATCAAATTATTCCTTCATTGCAACATACACCACTTTATCATCATGTTCATTAGATTCTTCTTTTGTTTCCTCTTCAAAAATGTAGCATGACTTTTTGCCTTTGTCTTTGTAATCTTTGTTGTCTTCATCTCTCCTACTCTTGTATCATTCATTACTTCTATAGTTCTTCTTCTCTGGACATCTAGTAGCAATATGACCAACCTCATTTTAATTGAAACAAATGATGGGTATCTTACCTTTGAACTTGCCTTTACCTTTGTGCAATCTTCTTGCCAATAGTGCTTCAAGTTGTTCAACATCCTCCTCATCTATATCACTGTCACTAGACACATACTTCTTCTTCTTCTTTTTCTTCCTTTCATTAGGTTCCCTTAATAATACCTTAGCTTTGAAAGAAGATTCAATCTTTTTAGGTTTGTAATTATCAAAGTTAAATAGCTCAAAAGCAGTGAGTCTACCTACTAGACTTTCAAGTGATAGTTTATTCCCTAGAATACATCTCAGTTCTTGACTTGCAAAAACTCTAATAGCATATATACGCAATAATGTCCTTAAAAATTTATTTAGTACAGTATCATCATCTATATTACCAATAGCTCCTCTTATTGCATTAACAACTTCTTGTATCCTTACAACATATTGAGCAATATTCTCCCCTTCTTCCATTCTCATATCATCAAACTTACCTCTGAGACTTTCAACTTTGGCTCTTAGAATATTTTCATCTCCTCCATAGATAGTGTTTAGGGCATCCCACATTTTCTTTATACTATCAAGACTTTTGATATCATCAAATTTGGCATAACTTAGGGAAAAGACAATCTCCAACATTGCCTGGTTGTGTTCTTTCTTCTTCTTCATATCTTCAGTAGTTGGGGCTCTAGCAGGATCGACATGCTCCACTGAAATGGTATATTGAGCATGATCTCCAAGTCCTCTAAGGTGTAGCTTCATCAAACTTCTCTATGTAGGAAAATTATCTCTATTCAGCTTGGGTACTTCTCTTTTTGACATCTTGATCAAGTTGTGCTTCTAGTACCTTCAAACTAGTCCTCTTAAGCATATAGCTCTAATACCAATTGTTGAAACACTTTAGAATAACTAAGGGGGGGGGGGGGGGGTGGGTGAATTAGTTATCTAACATCTAGATGTTTAAATAAAACTTTTCACATCTTAGTGAACCCATAAAACATTGTTCATCATGCATGCATCCATAAGAGTATGCAATCACTTAAAACTTGTAGGTTACTATCAAATCAACTTTGTAGAAATGTAAACATGAAACGTAATAGATTCATCAACACACTTGACACAATTATATATGTGGAAACCCTATTTGGTAAAAAACACCAGTAACATGCTACTATTTTCACTCTTCTAAAGTGATTCCTTGTGAAAGGCCAGCCCTGTTAAGGTTTACAATACACACTATTAAATTTGACCTTATTAAAGGATTTCAATCACCCTGTTAGGAGTGAGCCTTGTTAGATGACTTGAGACCATTCACTTGGAATGTCACCTAATTAAAGGATTTACAAATAACTGTTAGCTCAACCTTAATCCAAAGGATTTACCTTAGACTGATACAATTGATAGAGAGTAATAGTAAGGCTTTGATCTAATACAACTTACAACTTTATTTACATATTACATATCTTTGTTCAATCCTTAATTTTGCTTGGCCTTCATATTTTGCAACTCTGATAGCTTGTTCACCCTTCAAGCCTTCATATCCTTAAGCCTTCTTTCTTAACATACCATTGTAGACTCTTCTCTCAGGTCATCTAATGAAGCAAAACCCTTGATTCCTTGTCTCCCTTAGGTTATTGCACATGAAAAACTTGCTTCATGACAAGCCATTCCTATAAATAGGAAATTAAGATCTTTTGCCTTTCATTCTCCATTGTCCAATTTAGGGTTGGGATGGATTAGGTAGGATACAATGTATCTACCCCATATCTCATATCTCTTCTAGAAACTTCTCCTAGAATCCTCTTTGAATTTTTCTAATAATGGTTTACCTTGAATTCTATGCTACCAGCTCATGAACCTTATCTTCCACCTAGTTCACATAATCCAAGAAAGAAAGCTTGTCAACTTAGATCCATCAAATTCATGATCTTTCAATAATCTCCTTTCTTGATTAGCTTCTTCAATCTATTCTTAACATGTAGATGTTAGGGTTTACAATGAGATTCAATTTGATTCAATGTATCTATACATACTCTTGATCATCCTCTTGAAACTTCTTCTAAAATCCTTCAATTAGTTATTTACCTAATTGTTATCTTGAATTTAATGATCCAACTCATGAATCTTATCTTCAACACATTTTACATCTCCCAAGAAATCAACTAAGTAGGCTTGATCTTATTGTTTCTTTGAATTTGATCTTTTATTGTCACTAGGAAAATACTAAATTCTAACATTTGATCAATACTAAAATTCTTGATCATTTTTTAAGCTTTCTGGCTCAACATCAACTAACTTTCTTGGTTGATGCTAATGCTTGGTCAATACTAGATTTTCTTGGCACTAACTGTAGCTCGGTTGACACTAGCATTACTCGGCAATCCTTAGTATTTTATTCTTTTGCTCAACTAGGCTTAGCTTCCTTGATATAAATAGTTACTTTTCTTTATCAAAATCTATCTAATCAAATATTCATTGTAACTCCTTTCATAACTTCAACCTTTCCTCTAGGTGTTATAGTTATGAGTAACTCTCAAACAATCTTAATAAATCAAATAGATATGATATTTAGATTAGGTAGCTATATGTCTCATCCATTTATTTTACATCAATGACAAAACAATATTGTTCCAATTGTAACTTCCCAATAATCTCCTTCTTTGGCATTGATGACAACATCTAAATATTTGAAGTACTAACAATAACTTAGTTACCATACAACTCAAATGATTTCACTTCTATAAGTGACCACTATACTTAGTTTCTTTCTACTTCTCATCCATTCAAACTTTTAGACTCCCTCTGGTAGTTTTCTTTCTTTCACGAGCCTCTCTCTTTATAATAATTTCTCCCTCTTTCTTCTTCAATATTTTTCTCTATCAGTAATCTCCTTCTTCAATAATTTTCTCTATTAGCAATCTTCTTCTTCAATCTTTTTCCCTATCTGGAATCTCTCCCTCCTCAACAAGAATGTTAAAGATGTGTAACTGTCTCAGCTTCAAATTCTTCATACATCTGAGTTATGTTTATTTTGTATGTCTAACTAATACCTCTCATCTATCGATAACTGATATTTAATGTTGTATTGAAGTATTCTACCTTAGGCATGTCCCAAAGTAGAGCTCTATTGCACCACTATGTAGAATGTTCTATTTAGCACATGTGATGCAATGCACCTTGGCTTCTTAATTAACCTTTGTTAGGAGAATAACCCCTAATTTACCTATAAGATATTCAATTCATGAGAATCTTTGGGTAATGGTTTTGTGAATATGTCAACAATTTGTTCCTTTGTATTCACATATTCAATCTTTACTTCTTTGTCTTGAACTAATTCTCTTAAGTAGTGATACTTGATAGAAATGTCCTTTGTCTTAGTGTGCATCATTGAATTCTTTGAAATGTTAATAGCACTTGTGTTATCACAATAGATAACCACTAGATCTGTAATCTATTCTTGCATGCCTTTCACTAATTTCTTAATCCATATTATATTTGAACAATTCACTGCAACTATCTAATCTAGGTGGATCTATAAGGCCTAAAATTTTCATAGTCTTAGAATCTTGTGGAATCAACATAAATGACTAGAGCTTCCTTATATGATCCTAATGCATTTTGAATCACACTGAAAGGAGGTCGTGGTGAAAAGTTATGCTTGGTCAAAGTTTGGGTCAATATGGCAAACTAGAGGTTGACTTATAAATAAAAAAGGTAAAATTTGATTAGCTCAAAACTAGTCAACAATGGATTTCATATTGAAGAGCTCATTGAGAGCTTTCTAATGCATTTTGAATGGACAAAATTTGAGCTCATATGCAAAAGTTATGGCCAAATGAAATTTCTTTAAAAAAAAATAAAAAATGAAATTGTTACTGATGATGTCAACATGATAGTTGTGGGAAATGTGACATAGCAAGTTGGTCAGATTTTAAAATGGTCCTTATGGGAATTGAACTCCAAACCTCCCAAGACCGTTACACCATTCATTCAACTTTGGTATAGACATGCACATTATTTTATTTGAAGTGTAATAAATGCTCACTACCATTAGGATCGCTTTGGCTACAACCAAGCACAATCGAACATGCATTATCTATTATGTTGCCTTGATTTTCGAGATTCCAATCCTTTAATCTCAAAATTTGGTTTATCAAAGATTTTTGTTAATTGGAAAATAGTACATTCTATATTGGAGGTCAAACTTCTAACCATCCAACTCCCAAAATTATGGTCTACTAGTACAACATTTGTTAATTCAAATATTGTTTACCAGCTTGTCTTATTTCAAGGCGTTTAGCCACTAGGCTTATTTAAATAAGGGTTATTGTTAAAACTAACCTTTATTTATAAGATGGGAATAAGATTTTTTTAAAAATTTTCATGTAAAGGGAGTTACAAGGTTGTTAATTTGTTGTCACCTAATTTAGCTAATTTTTAAATGTATTTAAATGGGTGATAGGCCCTTTGTAAAGGCATGGGAGTTTGAAGAATTTTTCTGGGAGAATTATTGTAAATTTGGAGGAGAATTTTTTTTGCAAGAGTTTTATAAAGTGTTATTTTACACCAACAATTATAAAAGAAGAAAGAGACTGTGAAGGCTCAAAGCTTGGATTCTATAACAAAGTGTTTTTCTTGGCAAAATTAATAGAGTGGTCCCTTGATTGAGAAGCGAACCTAGAGACATAGTCTTGCCTGGATGAACTCTGTATCAAATTGTTTGTGTATCCTTATTCTCATTCTTATTCTCTCATCCATTATTTTTCTCTTTTATATACATTAAACACATTATTTAATTAAGTGTTGTAAGCATAAATATTCTTGTAATTTCAATGGTTAAAACAAATAGCCACACAATTACTGCTTGGATCGGGAATTAAATTTGTAATGGGAATTAAGTTAAAAAATTGTAAATCCTAGTTTATAGATCATGTTTGGTATCAAAGCCTATTTTGTAGATAAATTGTAGGTGGTGAATGTTAACTAGGTTGAGGTTAAAACAAGGAGAAGGTGAACTTGATGCAAAAGCCTTCCAAAGAGCTTTTGTAGAGTTGAAAACTTTGGTGGACATTCTTCTTCAAGAGAGCCATGAATGATAGTTGAGTAAGGTTAACAAGGCTAAGAAGAAGGGAGAATATAAATCTTCATCAAAATATGACAAAGGAAAAGGAGTAGGAGGTGGTAGTGACCCTCTTGAATCTCTATCTCCATCTTCCTCTTCATCTTCTTCTTCTCTATCTACTTCTAAAAAGAAACATTCTGTGTAGATACCCTTGTTAAAGCTTGATGTGAAGTTTGATTTGCTTGTATATAGTGGCAAGTTGGATGTGGACAAACTAGATAATTGGCTTAAGAAAATTGAAGTGTATTGTAGGGTTCAAAACATTATGGATGATTCTTCTAGAATCCAACTAGCTAGTCTCAAGATGGGAGACACTGCATTAGTCTAGTGGGAGATGAAGATCTAGGATAAACTTGCTACATAGGATAAAATAATTTCATCCTAGTATGAATTTACTTATGCTCTAAAGAAACAATTTTATCCTTTGGGTTATATACAAAGAGCCATTATGGACTAGAAAAATCTAAAACAAGGTAAAGGTTATTCTATGTAAGATTATACACAGGTGTTTATGAAGAAGGCTTTAACTCTTGGAATTCCTCTTTACATGCAAGATACTTTATTAAAGTATATAGGTGGAATGCATTTGTATTTGAAACATAGAATATTGATGTTTAAAATTCCTTCTAACTTTGATGAAGTATGCATTCAAGCAACTCATATTAAAGTAGGTGGAGGAAACACAAGTTTCAGTTCAAAGAAAGAATTTGTTCCTCCTGAAGGACACAAGAAGGACAAGAAAGTAGCCACATTAAAGAAAGAGGAGGGTGACAAGACTACTTATTCACATTGTCAAAAGAAAGGGCTCGCAGAAGAAAAGTGTTGGAAATTGCATCCAAAGTCGAAACCAAAGTGGTTTTTAAGAAGGATTAAAAAGGAAAGAAAATGTCTACAGTTTTTGTTCAAGATCTTGGATCAGATTCTGGTGATGAGACAACAATATCAGCTATGAGTTTGAAAGGTAAAGCTTTTGTTGATTCTACCACTGATTTTTCATATGCTTCCACTTCCAAAAGTCATGTTGTTCCTGAAGATAGTAAAAGGTGTGAACATTTTCATATAAGGGTGATTTCTAAGAACACTAAAATTGAGACATTGATAGATTGTGGTTCCCAAGTTAATCTAATTTTAGAGGAAGTTGTTAAACAATTATGATTGGAAATTAAGCCACATAAGAGACTTTATCCATTAGGCTAGGTGTGCAATGATAATAGATTGCAAGTCAATAATCAATGTAAGTTAGGATTTGTAATAACATCTAAGTTCATAGATGAGGTTCCACTTAATATCTATGGGATTATGTTGGGAAGCCCATATTTATATGATAGAAAAGATGTCTTCTATAGTGAACATAATAGGTATCACTTGTTTAAAAATGGAATTGAATACATTATAAGAGCTCATCGCATGAAGAATGAAGGATCAATTGTAAACGTAGGACATTTGAAAATGATAGTAAATACAAGTAGTAAATTGACTCTCATGTCTATAGTAGCTAGTGAGGATCAAGTTCAAGCAAAATCAAGTCTTCAACCAGTGATGGTAAAAGAGGACTTGAAAGGTTCATTTTCTAATGATGTTTTTGTACGAGAGGTTTAAAATGTTGGCCCTTTTTCCATTTTATTAGTTATTTTAGTTTTATTGCTTCTACTTCTACTAGTTGGTACTATGTGGGTGATGGATGTAACAATGAACACTAGTGGATATATGGTTGATTGTATTAGCAATGTTATATCATTCTTCATAATGTGTTTGATGGCTCAACTATTCAGAATTGTAGCAGTTTGTACAGATGATATTGGACAAGTGAGGAAAAAATGCCTTCATTTTCATTTTTGTAAAAATAAACTTTTGAAGGTTTGAAAGCTCTTTTTTGGTGGGGAGGCTTGATCTGGAGGATATTTTTACTAAAAATTGAAGTATCTCCAAAACTCCAATAATCAGTACCATGTTGAAGTCCTTGAAATTTTGAGTCCAACACAACTCAAACGGGCAAAAAGGGATTCTGTATGCTTGAGTTATGGCTAGTTAAAGTTTGGTCAAACCTTGGACTAGAGGCTGTTAGAAAGGAAAATTTTGAAACTCTCCAAAATTGGTCAAAGTTGGCACCAAATCTAAGGTCTTGTCGAGAGCTTTCTAGTAACATTTGTTTTGTCAAAAATGAAGCTTGAACGTAAAAGATATGCTTAGTCAAAATTGGTTGATCAAAAAGGTTGATGACATGTCTTGTCTGAATGATGATGTTAGTAGCTAGCCAATCAAGAGTTGACACATGGCACTATGTGGCAAAAAAATTGGTTCCACGTGTATGGCAAGGAAGTCCATGTGGCACCTTGGTGTTATCATCGAAGTTGACATGACATATACACATCGGTCCATGTGGCATTGTCAACAATAGGGAAGCCCAAAAAAATTTTGTCATGGAACGAGGTTGGTGGGTGTCAAACTCTCGACGACCAACCCCCAAGATGTGGTAGGTGGCTATTGGGTTGCCAGCGAGCTTTACAACAATTATAACAAACATCCTATTTAAAGAATGCCGTTGTTGAATTGGTTAAAGAGGGTCGCCGATGACCGATGTCCTAACAAAATGGTTACCCATTGTTACACCACTTATGTAGTTTGAAATATATATGGAAAATTTATTATTTAATCTCTAAACAAACTGCCCACCTTCTATTTAAATTAGGTTTTTGCTAAATATTGTTATGATTTAATTCCCCAAATTGATGTAAGCCAAATTTATAAATTGGCAAGGGGGTTAGTTCGAGATTTAATTTGTTAATAGGCCTATTTTTATAAAATATTATTCTTGCATAATTCAAGAAAACATTTTGTATAAAGGCGGGGGGGTAGAAGGCCATTTTGAAAATATAGGAAAATTATTGTGATTATTCAATCTTTGAGAGGAATCAGAAGGATGGCTTATTGTTGAGGAGGAGAGAGAAAATTCTAGAGCACATATTTTTTAATCCTGAACATTAGAGTAGTAGAATGCTAATGTTCTAGAAGGGGTTGATTTGTAACACATTGTAATTGATTTTGGAGTTAATCAGATTGGTCTACCAGTTGGAGCTAGACTCAGAGACGTAGTCCAAATACGGTGAACTCTGAGATCAAATTGTGTTGTGCCTCTTATCTCTAATTTCTTTTTTGTTAGTTGATTATATGTTGTTCTTTTCTACATTTTCAATTATGTTAATTTTCTTCAGTACAAGCATTAATTTAACTTTATGTAATTGGTTAAAATTCCTCTGTATCAGTCCTGGATTCTTCTTCTCTGTAATTTTTAACGGTTTTTAAATACATAACCATGCATTTACTTCTTGGATCAAGAAAGTATATCTGATTTTTTGTGATTAAGTCATAAAACTTGTAGATCCTAAATCAAATAACTATCAAATACTTGGCTTCAACTATTGATTGGGAAATACAATTATGTTTCTATCTTGTCCATGACACCAATCTCTTTTCTAGAAAAAATGCACCTCCACTAGTGCTTTTCTTATCATCAATATTTCCTACCCAATTTGAGACTGTGAAAACTTTTAGTTCAAATCTATCACTTCTCTTGTAGTATAGTCCATAGTCTTATGTACCTTTCAGGTATCTCATTATCCTTTTTGTAACCATCATGTGATTCTTTTTAGGATTTGTTGAGAATCTAGTAACTATGCCAACTACCAATGTAATATCTATTCTACTTTGAACACCATATTGCAATTTTCATATCATGGATATTTATAGGGTCTAGTTCACATCAGTGGAACCATCATTCTTAGATAGCTTATGTCCTATAGACATAAGTGTGCTCATTGGTCTTGAATCTTCAATACCAAAATTCTTTAATATTTTCTTGATGTATTTGATTTGTGAAACGAAAATAACAAATGACATTTGAGATACTTGTAATCCAACAAAGAACTTGATTTCACCAAACATAGATATTTCAAATTCCTTTTTCATTTCAGTAGCAAATGATTTACATGATTTTTCTCTTCCTCCAAACATGATATCATCAAAAATATCTTAGATTGTTCTTGCCATTCTTTAAATATATATTATTGTTATTATTTGTGCTCTCAAAACCAATTTTCACTAAATAGTTATGTAACCTTTCATACTATGCTCTTGGTGCTTGTTTCAATCCATAAAAGGATTTTTTCAGTTTACATACCATGTTCCTCTTATCTAGATCTACAAATCCTTTAGGCTATTCAATGTATACTTCTTCCTCTAGTATACCATTTAAAAATGTAGATTTGGCATCTATTTGGTATACCTTGAAATTCTTTTAAACTGGGTATGTAAGTAGAATTTTGACTCCTTCAAGTTTGACTACAGGAGAAAGAGTTTCTCCATAGTCAACTCCTTTTTATGCATAACCCTTGCATACCAATCTTGCTTTCTTTCTTGTTACTTCACCATTTTCATTGAGCTTGTTCCTAAAACCCTAGTTTTTCCCAATGACATTTTTGTCTTTAGGTCTTGGAACTAAGGTCCAAGTATTTTTCTTCTCAATCTAGTCAATTTATTCATTCATAGCTTGTATACAATCTTCATTGTCTAAAGCATATTTTATTTTTTAGACTCAAACTCACAAAATATACATGTGTCACCTTTGATTTTTCTCATTTTGATCACACTTTATTCAACATCTCTAATGATTTGATTAGGTTTATGATGTCTTCTCTCATATTTTTCTAATATAGGTAGCTATCATCTCGGCTCATCTTTGGGTTCATGTAGAAAAATAATCTCTGGCTCATTTCATCTTCTTTTTTTTTTAAATTCTATTTTAAGTTTTGAATGCTTGGCATTTACTATCTGATGGTTGGCATTGCCTATCTATGATTCAAAATCTTCAATCTATTGCTCAACACCTGCTCTTTTTTGTTCGACAATTTACATTTGCATTCCGTCATTTCTTATCTGATGGGAACCTGCATCTTGACTTGTTTATTCATTTTGAGTGTTGTGAGGATCATTATCCACGTAGATGAATGTACTACAGTATTTAGATTCTTCTTTACATGAAGCATCACCTTTTTCTTTCTTGACTTGAACTCTATTTAGGGTATAGACATAAGTACTAACCACGTCTCTCCAATATTTTTGTGATACACCTTTCTCCATCATTAGTATTCTTCCATAGTCCTTTATTGGTCTATTTCTTATTTCAGCTATCCCATTCTTATTGGAAATAACAATGGGAAAGTAAACTTTGAGAGAGGAAAGGCAGGGGGGGGGGGGGTTGAATTAGCACTTCAAAATTTAACCATAAAACAATTACCACACATCCATATCACAATTTAGCATGTAAACCAAAATAGCTAATTATACATGTTCATCCATAGCATGAAACACATAACACAATAAATTTTTTACCCATAAACCCTCCAATAAGAAATTAAAATGAGGGTGGGGATGACACCCACAAATCTTCACTACTACAGCTATAAAGTGTAGCCAATTATGGTTACAAGAAGTTTTACCATAAACTATGATCTACCATGTAAGGGTTATGCTCTGTTAAAGGATTACAAAGATTATTAGGTCTCACCTTGTTAAAGGATTTCAACACCCTGCTAAAAGTGTGCCTTGCTAGAGGACTTAAACTTACAATAAAGCAAGCACTTGGTCAAGAGGTTTACAAAAGTTTGTTAAGACTACTCTATTAGGAGATTTACTCTATATCACCTATTAAAATGATTCAACACCGTGATCCTTCTATTAGCACTCTATTGCTAGATGTCAGATCTTCTCTTTCCTAATGAATCCTTGATCCTTCTAATTAGATATGTCTCCTCTGTCCTCTCTTTCCTTTCCTTTTTTCTCTCTAATTGATTCTATAATTTGTAACATTATCGTAACCTCCATAGCCACCATGAGTTCTCTCTCTACACTAAGCATTCATCTCCTTATATGCATTCACTCATTCTACAAACTTGTTAGGGTTTTCCTCCTTAAGTGAACATAGGTGGGCTATGGTTAGTTAAGAATCAATGGCTATGGTTGATCCATATTTCCTCTTAGAACATCCCTAAACTTGATTGGTTTCATGTAATACATAGGAATTCATAATATACCTCTATACATATCTTCTATAATCATAAAATAATCATTAAGTCAACCCAAAAATGGTTTACATAGAAGTTTGTAATATTACAAACAACTATGTCCAAAAGTGTTCACACGGGATCTAAAGACTCTGATGCTCAGCTATCAATATATTCACAATATTGTAACTTGGTTCTTGAATGACTTGACATGCTATTTTTACTTGGCTCATGAATCACTTAGCATGTATAGTCTTCTCAGCTCATGAGTGACTCGACATATACTAGGTATATTACTTGGCATGCATTGTCTGGAAATGATTCTTGACATAAATTGATCACTCAACTTGCACTAATTTCTTGGCTTACTCTAATCACTCAACTTGCACTGTAATGCTAATAGATAATGACTAAGTGTTTTGTCACTTTCTTTTCAAAACTAATATGAGATTAACAATTCTAAGGAGGGGTTCTTAGTGCTGAAATCTATCTTTTAATTCCTCTATCATTGCGTAATGTATTGAGCTCATGTGAGATGAATTCACCACCTCTATCATATCTCAAACACTTTAGACTCTTCAGTGTTTCTTTTTCAACTCTAGCTAAATACCAATTGAATAAATGAGAAACATCATATTTAACTTTAAGAAAAATCGCAGTCATCATTCTAGAGTAGTCAGCCATAAATAGAATGAAATATTGATCTACACAATAACTTTTAACACCAATGGGTCCACATAGCTAAGTATGGACCAATCCCAAAATGTCATTAGCAGTATATGTCTTACTCTTAAAACTAGACTTGATCATCCTTCCTAGTTGACATTGTTTACACATAGCATTATCAGGCTTCTTCAGTTTAGGAAATCCTCTTACTTTATTCAACTTACTGATATTCGCCAAATTATCAAAACTCACATGACTATGAATCTTTTGTGTCATAACCAAACATCTTCTTGTTGTGAAAACATACATGTTTCTTCTTATAGGTCTAGATAGAATAAATTACCTATTGTCTACTCATCAATTTCAATTAGCTTACTATCAATATCATGTATCTTGGCCATTCTGTTGTTAAATTCAACTTTGCAACTGGATTTTTTTAGCTATAAAATACTCAACAAATTGTAGTTAAGTCCTTCAACCCAGTAAAACTTTTCACATGTTATCATGTCAGTCAGTTGAATAGTGCATTTACCCTTTATAACACATGGGATATCATTACCAAATTTAACACATCCACCATTATATGGACCAATAGCTTAAAAATTTCCCTTATCACCATTCATATGATTGGAACATCCACTATTGATTATTCATCTATCACTTTTGTTCACATAAGAAATTAATGTAGTTTTCTTATCTTCATCAAACTCTTCTTTCATATTAACATAGACAACTTCATCATCATTACTCTAAGATTCATTATTAGACTTTTCTTTAGCAATATAACACAATTTCTTACCTTTTTCATCCTTGCTTCTTCTGCAGTCTTTGTCATCTCTTCTTCCTTTGTATTCACTTTCCTTCTTTTCAACCTTGTCTTCTCTGTCAAGACATCTAGCAACAATATGACCAACTTTGTTGCATGAAAAATAAATGATAGGTAATTTACCTTTGTATTTACCTCTTCCTCATCCAAACCGTTTTCAACAAGGGCTTCAATTTCACCAATCTAATCATCAAAACTATCACTTTCACTCTTCACGTGTTTTCCTGTCTTCTTACTAAAAATAAGTTGTGACTTGAAAGTAGATTCAAAGGTAGCAAGTGTGTAGTTATTAAAATTAGACATCTCAAAAGTAGTAAGTCTACCAACTATACTTCCATAGGTCAAATTGTTACTCAATGTGCATCTTAGTTACTAAATTATAGAGACTCTAATGGCATAGATAGGGAGTAAAGTCCTCAATACCTTTCTTATCACTATTTCATCTTCAATTGTTCCATTTGCTCCTCAAATATTACTAACAACCTCTTTAACTCTTGTGTAGTGTTCCACTATTTTTTCACATTCCATCATTCCCATGTCATCAAATTTACCTCTCAAGATTTCTCCTTTGGCTCTTAGTACATTATCGTCACTTTCATATATGGTCTTCAATTTGTAATCTTTTAGGTCATCAAACTCAACATATCTTAGGGTTGAGGCAATCTCCAACATTGCTTGGTTGTGATCTAACTTCTATCTTGGCTCTTCAGTAGTCAGAGGAGTAGTTGTTACCTCTACACATTCATTGCTCATAAAATTGAAAGAAACATCACTGATACTAGATATGTCTAGCTTCATCATGGTTTTCCATGTAGGAAAGTTTTCCTTATTCAGCTTGGGTACATCTCTCTTATTTGTCATGATCTTTAGCTTTAATCACTGACGTTAGATACAAAATGTTAGAAATGTTTAGGGTAATTTGGGGGGGGGGGGGGGGTGGTGAATTAGTTACTTAAGGTCTATACATACCACTTGAACAATTAAACATAAAACACTTCACAAATATGCTTATCCTACTATTGCTCGATCTCTGCTATAAAATTGTCAAAAACTTAGCTTGCATTTCATAATAAAAACATCAACATATGTAAAGCATTCATAGGACATTCATCACAGTTTAACTCTAGGATTTTACGTGGAAATCCAATTTAGGAAAAACTATTGGCGTAAATAAATATTCACTATTTACATTTTACATAAGTTTACTTAGGTTAATGCATATTCATATTAGTTTTCATGTAGATACTTAGGAGTTTGCATATTCATATGAGTTTTCATGTAGACAACATAATAGTTTACACTTCAATTGAGCACATGTTGTCTACTACATCTCTTTATGAGATACACTTTTACTTTCTTATCCTCTCATTGTTACATGTACATTCATGTACAATGGAGGATAATACACTCTTGGTTGACATGTGCTTAGTTTTTATGCTTATATCTTGTATGAATTTTCTATGATGTATTCATCCAATTACCTAATTAATCCATTCTCATTTGATCATATCTTGTCTCTCTTGTGCTATTTTTGGAACTTCTAGATCTTGGCATTTCATTCTTTCCTTAGAAAATTCCTACATGGTATCAGATCCATAGGAGTTTCATTGCATAGCCATTAGAGAGATTTATTTTGTAGGTCAACATTGGAGCTTGCTGGTGCAAATCAGATGTTGGCATCACATTTGGAAGGTCAATAAACCCCTAAATCAACTTTTGTTTCATCAAAATTGAACATCTAAGGTGAAATCTAGAGTCATTTGATTTTTGGAGTTGTGGCGGTGGTGATTCAGAAAAAATAATTATAGAGGTGATTTTCAAACAACAATATCTCCCTTATACAAACTCCTTTTTTTGAGCAACTTTCTTTTGTTTTGGTTTAGAATATTGTGATCCACACATTCTTGTAGGTTGTTTGCAATCAATGTTCATGAATATTTCTAAAAAGCACAAATTCCAATTTTTGCAACTTTAAAGGCTTAGTTTAGGCTCATCTGGACACATATTTAGGTGTTGTTTTTTTGAAATTGCATGATTTTTTGTCTACTTCCTAGATCTGGTATCAGTTTGGAGTAATTCTGAGTAGACATAGTACTTTAAAAATTTGGTCATTTTTGGCCTATTTTGACACTTCTAATTAATTAGATCCTTGAGAGGTCTTGTGTCTTATCTTGTTGAGTCATATATAGCTTCATATTTGTTGTTGTAATCATCAAAATAAGAGGTCCACTTTGGTTCATTTTGACAAGTGGCAATTGTACAAGCACTAAGTATAAAGTGCCAAAGCATTCTGGAGAGTGTATTAATTTGATTTATTGATATAAGCACATCATGGCTAGAGTCACGAAATTGGCAATCCATCCTGCATTTGTATTTTTTATAGGGGATAATTATGCATCATGGGAAAAGGGAATCATTACATATTGTAGATGGATAAAACCCTTGCCTAATCTTTATGAACTTATTCTTAAGCCCAAGTCAAAGTTCAAAAAGTTAGCTTGGTGTGATAGGAATATGCATATAAGGGGATTGATTGCTTATAGCCTTGGTCCATCTTTCTCCTTTGAAGTTGATAGCAAGCTAGAAGGTATTAAGTGCCTATGCACACATTGGATTATTATTTGGTAACACTTTCCTCCATTACCAGAAGATCTAGTTGTAGATTTTCTCCTTCCACTTGATGATGAAGATAACATTCCCTATGATGAGCATACCTTATGGAAGATTCAAACTTTTTATGATATTGAGAGTCTTGATGATCCAAAGACTATAATTGTAACTACTATTTCTCCTATTGACATTGCATCTTCTATTTCTCCTAATGATGATTGTATTCACATAGCCATGGATTTAAGTGATTTAGTACAATGAGGTACTCCTTGTCTTCCAGACTCAATTCCATGGCATGACTACTTAGACATTTCTAGCTTGTTTGTGGAGTCCTACATTTTAGATTTGGGAGACACTATTGATGACATTCATCTTCTCTTTGGTGAATATGATCCTTCTTCAGTTGTTGCAAGGGAGCATGTTAAACGTCATCTTCATTCTCTACTTGATCAGTCTTTCGAGGTTGACATGATTGCAGATCCTTTGATACAACAGTTGGAGGAGAACACTTTAATTTTAGAGGAGATATTTTATTCTTTAATACATGTTCTACATTCATCCTTAGCTGTGCTTGATTTTTCTTTTTCAGTAGAGTGGCATAGTACACATGATTTGGAGGAGGCAACTTTTAGTATTGACATGGAGACACTTGAGAGAAAGTTTCAGAGTTTTTATACATTTTGAGATTTCTTCCTACAAATGGGAGAGGCTACTTTGAGAAAACTTTGGTTTTGTTTCTTCCTAAGGGGAGGAATTTTTTTCTACACTCATGGAGGAGGTTCTACATTAAGCCTTGCCCATTTGCAATAGGTGTACATTCTATATTGAGGGGGACTAACTTGGTCTATCTTCTTCTTATTCTCTCTTATGGGAGGGATCTTTTCCTCACATGAGGTCTTCCCTCTCATTTTCTTTCATTGAGCACATGTTGTCTACTACATCTCTTTATGACATACACTTTTACTTTCTTATCCTCTCATTTTACATGTACATTCATGCACAATGGAGGATAATCCACTCTTGGTGGACATGCACTTAGTTGTTATACTTATCTCTTGTATAACTCATAGACGTATGAGTTGCCTTTATATACAAGGCTCTTTTGTGATGTATTCATCCAATTATCTAATTAATCTTTCTCATTTGATCATATCTTGTCTCTCTTGTGCTATCTGTTGAGCTTCTAGATCTTGGCATTTCATTCTTTCCTTAGCCAAATTCTTACATGGTATCAGAGCTGTACCAAATTCTTACAAAAACTACCAACAACATGTCACTCTTTTTCACTCTTTTGAAGTGAGCTCTATCAGGAACCACCCATGTTAAAGGTTATAATACACAATATTAAATGTGGCCTGGTTAGTGGATTTAATCACCCTATTAGGAGTGGCCTTATAAGAGGACTTTGATCATTCCTTTTAGAATGTCACCTAGTTAAAGGATTTATACAAATTATTAAGTCTTCAAATGATTGCTAGGTCAATATTTTCTAAAAGGATTTCAATACAAAATCTTTACAATGATAAGAAAGAAAACAATAGATTTTGATCTATTTGATTACAACTCACTTTTTTTGGTTCAACGGTAAGCCTTTTATTTTCATCTCTGATCTTGATCTTCTTGTACACCCTTCAAGAAATCAATCCACTCTTCATCAACACTTAAGCCATCTACTCAAAATTTAATTATCAACAACAACATCACATTTGCAATATTTTCTCTATTAGCTTTGCATACACTCACTTGTGTGTATCTTATAAATCTTACTTTGTATGAATTCCTTCACATAAAAACTCACAAGAACACAGGCTAGGGTTGGACTGGGTACCAATGTTCAATTCTGTATCACCTTAAATAGGCAATATGTGCTTTACCATTTTCTACATCCACCATAGGCCTTAGAGTTTATCATCAGGTTCAATTTGTTTCAATGTATCTCTACATCTTCTTGACCATCCTTTAGAAACTTCTTCTATAATCATTCAATTAGGTCATCCCTTATCATTACTTTGAATTTAATTATCCAAATCATCAATCTTATCTTCAAAATATTTTACATCTCCTAAGCAATCAAAAAAGTTGGCTTGGTCTTACAATTTCTTTGAATTTGATATTTTACTATCACTCATCTATCATTAAATTCTAACACTCAGTCAATACTGAAATACTAAGTTTCTATTTAAGATTTTTGACTCAGCATTAACTAAATTTCTTGATCGATGCTAATGCTTGGTTAGTATGAGGTTTTCTTAGAACTAACTATGGCTCGATTAACACTAGCATTACTCAAAAATCCTTAGTATTTTACTCTTTTTCTTAGCTAGGCTTAGCTTCCTTGACATAAACAAGTAATTTTCTTTATCAAAGTCTATCTAATAAAATTTCTATTATAACTCCTTTTAATAAATTCAACATTTCCTATAGGTGCTATAGTTATGAGTAACTCTCAAATCCTCTTCATCAATCAAATGGATATGACATTTAAATTAGGTAGCAATATGTCTCATCCATAGATTTCACATCAATGGCAACACAAAAATTGTTCCAATTGTTAGATCCCAAAAGGATTGAGTAAAGATATATGATATCAGAGATTAGAGGGAGATTTATAATAAAAAATTATAGCACAAATCGAAGGATCAGGTACTAAGATAGTTCTAATAGATTGAATCTAGGAAAATCTTTTAACATAGTTGTTTAAATAGACATTTGTAAATCTCCTAAAAGAGTCCTTACTTTATTCTAAGTGTAAAATCCTTTAATAAGATAAGACCTAGTAGTCTTAAATTCCTTTAGTAGGGAAAACCCCTTACATGGTAGATCATTAGAAGTGATCAAAATTGCAATCCTAATAGGTTGACTTTGTTACTACATTAGTGAAGATTTGTGGCTGTAATCTCCACCTCAATTTTACCTTCACCTTGGACAGTCTCAGGATTTTCAAATCTTTTGTGTAATATGTTTACATTTCATGGGTGTGATTGATAGTTAGATCTATTTATTATAGAATTTTATATTACAAGTTATGTTATGCATAAACTAGTTATTAAAAGGTCAATATGGTGAATGTAGTAAGAAAAAATTTGAAGGATAAAAGTTTTATAGATCTTCATTGACCACCCCTCGCTCCTTCTTAGTATCTTATTTTTCCAATTAAACTTCCAAAAATTGGTATCATGACATTGGTTCTCTTAAAGGAACTCTAACAACTTATGATTTCAAATCTTGGAGATGGAGGCTTTCAAATTGCGAAAGGTTATCGACAATCAAGTGTTTGACATCTAGCTCATACTGCAACAACTTCAAGTAGCAAGAGAGGAATTGAGGAAATCCCTTAAAAAGAGAAAGGATGTGGCTATTTAATAGAAATTTTAGACATTATGAAGAATTTGATACACAAGGATTACTAGACAATGAAAATTCTAATGAGAATGATGCAACCATTGCAGATCTACTAGAGAATAAAAATATCCTAAATGAAGAAGTTGGAGTCAGTAATTCTATGTAAAGTGACTAGAAAAAAAAAAAGAGAGATGAAGAAGAAAAAATTGTACCTGAGGAATAAAAAAGGCAAATGATTATCAAAATTGATGAACTGTCATCTGATGTGCAAAATCTTACAAACACTCAACTAGACATGGTGAATCAATTGATGCTTGCAAATCAAGAATTGAATAAGAAAGACATGGAGATATCAAATCTAAGATCATAAACTGACCTACTAAGGAATGAGTTAAGATTTGAGAAATAACTCATGGAAAGGATGAATAATTTCAATTAAGAATTAAAATAATTTTAAAAACTGATGAAATCACCTAGGTCATCTAGCAGCACTTTTGGACAAGAATATATAAAAAAAAATCATCTACTAAAGAAGGAGAATAATCCAAGAGTGGAGAGATGAGAAATGAAAATTCAAAAGGAAAACCTACATGCTATCATTGTGGTAAACTTGGACACACTAAAAACATTTGCAGAAGTAAGAATGGTACGCAAAATCCTAAAACTAAGTTCACTACTTATTATTTTTACTACAAGAAGAAAGAACATCAAATACATCAGTATAGATCAAGAATAAAAACTACATCTATATCAAATATATTTGAAGGTTATTATTACAATTTTCAAAATTTTGGACATAGAGAATATGAATGTAGATTACATGCAAAACCTAAGTGGACAAACATCAATGCACCTAAGAAAGTTTTTTCTAATTGTCACAAGATTTGACATGTGAATAACAAGTACAAGACCTAAGCAATAGTACCAAATAATGAACATAATAAGGGTAAAGGAAAAGTATATGTTTAACAAATAAAGGAGATGAATCAAATGAGGAAGAGAAAGGTGGAAATTGGAGGAAGTGGAACAAATGAAGTTAAGCTCACCTAATCCAATGGAGAAGGTGATCACACCACCTCAAAGTGATCAAGAAATGTATGTAAGGAACTATGTACTTAATGCTTTATCTTACATCAATTCCTAACATAATATGTGAAAAAGTTCATCTTAGCATGAGAAAAGGTGCAATAGAATAGATCTATTGAAAGAATAGTGAAATAAAATGGATCTATGGAATGAATAGTGAAAGAGAATCATTTACATAATGGGTGTCAAACATCATTAAAATTGTCTATAATGACCTAGAATTTCATTATGGACCCAATACCTCAATGGAAAACTGATGTATAGGCCGAGTTAGATTAGATAGACTGGCCTATATAGTGGAGATTGAGTTTAGTTGATTAGTAATGACTGAGACAATTGGATTCCACCTAACAAAGGATACAACATTAATGGAGACCCTAACTTGAGTGAATAAGAGTATATATCAAAAATTTGTAGGTATTTTTCATAGCTTTTGTTCAAATTTTGAGAGCACAGAGCAATTTGAGCAATTAGTGGAGCGATTTAAAAAGCAATTAAAATTGATTTAGTAGTGAAAGAGCAATCGAGTATTGATCTTCAATTGCTCCAAACAAATTAGAAAGTGAATTTTCAAAACCCTAACATGAGAATATGGAATCTTCATCATCTATAGTGAAGAATCAAGGAGTAGTAGTAACAAATGTTAAATTGGTAATGAGTGATACTTTTCCTCCAACTAAGTTTCATGCTATTCTAGATATTGCTATGAATGGAGATTCTATGGGTAAATTATCATTTATACCACCTAAGGTTATGATGGTACATAATGCACAAATTTGTTACATGTGCCAAATCGGTAATGTTGGAGACTACGAGATCTGTGTGACATACAAGAAATTATATGATGAAGGTATATTGAAAAATGAGTTCAAAATTGTTGAAAGAAAAGGGTTAACTTATGCCCTATATTTTCTAAGGAATTTTAAGATTAAATGGATTAAAGTGGCTCTAAGAAGAATTTATGATATATAGTTGTGGTTAGAAAATGGACCAATCAAGATTTCAAAGAAAGTGCTTCATAATGGACAAGAAGAAGATGATGTGTTGCATAAATAGAGAAGAAATTGAGGTTAATACTAAGGCCAAGAGGAATGAATGAGGATTATCTATTTCAACCATTACAGATCGTATGATTGAGTTTGTAGTGAGGGTCATTTGTAGTGCCTCTCCCATTTGACTTTTGTAAGTCATCCTGATGGATGCAACCTTGTTGATCTTTTGTTGAGATGGGATATGATTGTGACTATGAGTGGTCTACAACATTGAGGTGTTTGGATTTATGTTTTTGTATTAGTTGTTTGATTATTCTTTTGACTGATTTATGAGATTATGATGTGATTTATGATTCACTAAGGTTTGTGCTAGTGGTTACCAGGATCAATGTTCTATTGCCATGCTACACTAGACTAGGTTCCTATAGCAGTGGTTAGTCATTTTTATGACTATGTTTTCTTATGTGTTTTGTGTTCCTTTTTATGTTGTTTAAACAACCATTATTAAATGCTTTAATGATTATAAATGGATTGTCCATGTTGGATTATTTGGTTATGTGTTGCGAACATTTACCTTGTTATATTTTGATATGAGAGATATTTGTTATTTATGTTATGCTTTACATTTGAGAGGACCTAAGGGTCAAATGTTATACCTTGATTTCAGTATCATAGATATTAGACTACTATGTTGTTCAGTTGATCATATTGCATGATGATACCATTTTGAGATGACAGTGTCTTTTATGATGATATATGGTTATTTGGTATTTGGACATATCACTGATTGTGTTATGTGATGGATTTAATGCTATGGTTATTTTACTTCATTCTTATGTTGTTGTGATTTATGCGAACATGGGTGATGTAAATAGATTATTTTAATATAATTAAACAAATGGTTAAATTAGGTTATTTAATGCATTTATTGCTTCTGCTATGTTATTATATGCAATTGCACTTGATCATGTTGTTTAGTGTGTAGGATTTATATCCCTGACAATGGAACATGGAGTTAGTGATTCAACCATTCATATTCTACCAATGTCATCCCTATATGGTTGACGTATCCTTAATTAAATATTTAACTTAAACCTTTCGACAATTATTAAATCCGAACTCATTTGCATTATGTGATTAGACTAGTGAGTGTGTCTGTGCATTTAGAGGTTCGGTTTTTCATGAAAGTTGTTAAGGAATTTATGTGTTTTTGGATTTTTGGGCTTTTTAATTGATTTATTTTAATTTATGGAAGCTTTTCTATAGATGAATTCCTATTACTAGGAATAGCCTATTTTTATTTGGGTCGATGTAGGGTTTAACTAGGTTGGCTAGTTATTTTCCCTAATTGATTATTCACTCAAAAAGTGAATAAATATCCAAAAAGGAATTTAATTCCTCACTTCTCACTTTTGAATTAGAAAGTTTGAGAGTAAAACCAAAAATCCTCTTCATGAGGATTTACTGTTTTGTTCATTCTAGGAGCTACAAGTGTGGGATCATCGTGAGGTTGATCTTGTTGGATTCAACTGGGGGAGACCTTAGATTGCCATGGTTTTTAGCTACTTCTACAAGCTATTTATTTTATGGTTCAACTTCCCATTTCCCCTTTTGGCTATGAGGTATGGCTTTCCATTTTATTGTTTCAGCTCTATTTCTACTTTTGTTTTTTGTAGCCATTTTTTTGGAGATTGAGAACTAGTGTTCCCCTCTGATTTTGTATGCTAGTTCTACCTAGTTGGGTGAGTACAAACATGTCCCTACTTTTTTTGAGATGAGGGTTTGAGGTTTGCGCCATTATGCTGGCAATTTTTGCATACAGTGTCCAAACTTGATTATTTTTTAGATTTTTGAGGTTTTTGTACCCAAAGGCCAAATGGGTTTTAATTTTGAAGCTTTCCAAAAAATTTGAGTTTTTACTTTATTTTGCATGTCACCCTATTTTCTCAATTTTTCTTGGCATGAGTTGGGTTGTGGACTTGGATTATCTATTTAGATAATAGTCTGACCTTTGTTGCACTTTTATGTTGCATTAGGACACATGTCACATGCATCCTACTGACTTTGTGTTTGGTTGAGTAATTTTTACCTGGTGTTATGGTTTCATTTGGACCTTTGCTTTTGTTTCGTGGACACTAGGAGTGGTGTAGAATCCATGTTTCTAGATTGAGGTTGGTAGAGTGAGTTCATGATGTTTGGTCTTGTTGCATCTTTGGGATTTGTGTAGAATCCATACTTTCAGATTGAGGTCAACTGAGTGATTTCATGATGTATGGTTTTATTGGTTCTTGGGATTCATGTAGAATCCATCCTCCCGAGTTGTTTTTGGTTGAGTGTTATTTTACATTGTGTTCTCATCTAGTCCTTGTGTTATGTTCTTTGTTATGGTGGTGTGCCACACATGAGTACATGTACATACACTTGTTGGGTGACTTGCAAGGCCCGATCTTTTGTGGTACTTCCAGAAGTTATTATCATTGGGGTTGGGATGGGAGTATGCATGCCCATGGCCACTTGTCGTAGGATGAGCATGTGTAGGGTAGGGTAGCATCTGGAGGAGGCTTCTATCTCATAGCCCAAAGATCATGGCACCATGGGTTCATAGAGGAAGTTTTATATAAGTGATAACTAAATAAAATGTGTGAATGGTAATAAAACTTAAGATAATAAAATGTATGAGCACTTGATTAAGTTTGAGGACACAATGTGTGAGCACCCGTTTATGTTTGAAGACACCTAATCCAAGCTTGGGCTTGTCAATGCCAAGTGAATCTCCATGATGTCAGCCCCTACTTAGTAGCCTTTGAGTGTCTGACCAAGACCTATACTCCTTGCATTGTCTTAGGTTCTTGGTTACAACCATCATACTGTCTGGCGTGAGTGTTAGCCATGGATGCTATTTTGTGTGTTTGTGGTTGGATCTTTATCTCCATCAGCACGGTGAGTGTGGACCTACAGGTGCCATGTGGTTGGGAGGCATACTAGTTAAAATATTATTTGAGTGCCACGTAATTATTTTCTTGCTAGTGGAAATATTGTTTGAGAGAAGGGCAAACTAGTTAAAAAATAATCAGTGAGTACATAACATCGGTGGGAGAAAACTTTGAAAATGTTGTGGATAAGTACTTCAATGAATTCAAACAAAATATGATAAAAATAATGAAGATACCAACACCATTAGTAATGAAACATTGCAATGATGTATGTTTTCTGGTAGATACATATAACTCATTTATATAGGAAGTTAAGCCTAGGAAGGCATGGCTTAAACCCTTTTATTATGAGATTGAAGTTAATAATGTTAGTCCAAACATTTTTGCACTACTTAAGGAAGAAATTGATGTAGAAGAAGAGCCCTTTGGGACTTTTGAATAAGTGAAGGACATAATCACAAGTGATATCAAGATTGTTTCTATAGATAAGGAGCAAAAGAGAATGATTGAATACCTAGAGGGTAAACTAGGAAAATAGACAAAAGGAAAAGAACCTTTGAAGTTAACTCAAGGTCAAGGAGAAGTTAAAGAAAATGAAGGTAGTGACAAGGAAGAGGAAGAAAGTGAGGAGAAAAAGGGAAACTCCCTATTATTGGTCACCCCACCAAAAAAAAAGGCTAAAATAGTTAAAATTTTGAAGCTTAAGGTGAAAAAGGTTAAAAAAAGAAAACACCAAAGCCCATCTCTCCTATTGCACTACAAAGATCAAGGACTAGAGAAACAATAATTGTAAGTGTTAGAAAGTAAATTCCACCAATATAATAGTAGATATGCTAACTAGGGAAATCCTTAATTAGGGGGAAGACCCTAGTGGGGATGGTACCCACAAAATGATGTACTAATATAAATATTCGTTGTTAGAGGATTAACCCTATTAGGAGTCAATAAAAACATTCAATACATATTAGCCCCGATTAGGAGTCTTCAAATCCTTATTAGGAGATTCCAACCCTGTTAGGATTTTTTCCAACCTTATTAGGATTTGTACAAGGAATATGGACACACTATCCAAATGGTTTCAGGGGAAAGATCATTGAACTCACTGTCCAACTGATCTCCATATTATTCCTTGTAGAACAATTAAATGAACTATACTTTTACTTCCCCTTCCTTTATCTTGTCAACCAAATTTCTTCTCTTTCTAATCTCAATACTAGATCACCAACTTTGCATACAATAATCCCTTGGATTGCTTACTCACATGTACCAAATACCCAGCTCTTGCTTTCACTATCTTGGTCACAATACATACTTACAATCAAGGAAAATACCTTCCCTTATACCATGTTCTCAAAACAATTCCTTGAGTCATCCTTGAGGCTTTCCCAATTAATTATTATAGGACTTCATTATGATAATTAATTAAATTATAATTACACCATATTGTAGGCTCACAATATTTACAACTTCTCACACATTCAACTTCAAACCTTCCACACTTACTGATGTCATTATCAGACTATCTACAATTACTATATAACTTCACACATCATGATTCTATCTCTACAAAGAGATACAAATCAATCATCAGAAATTGCTTCTTTAGAAATCTATTTTAGAAATCTATCTTCTTAATGTTCTTTGTAAATCAAGCATATCTTCTGCATGTCTTCGACTTACTTCTTGCACACTTAAATTTTTCATTAGGACACAATATAGAAAATTTCCTTAATCAAACTTGACCTAACCATTAATTCACTATTTGTATGACCTTATTTTCTATCTTGAAGACAATATCAAGATGTTTCAAATGCTCACTCTTTGTCTTGCTAAAAATTAGTATATCATCTAGATATACAACTACAAACTTTCCTATGTAGTCCTTGAGTACTTCATTCATGAGCCTCATGAATGTAGAGGGGGAATTTGACAATCCAAATGGCATGACAAGCCATTCATACAGTAGCTATTTTTTCCTTCAAAAACTCAAAGCTCTTGTTAGCATCTTCATTCCACACAAACTTGGTTTTCATTCCTCCTCTGATAGTATCCAACATAGGAGCACAAATTGGACTAAATTGTCTTATAAACTTCCTATAATATTGTGCAAGACCATGAAAAATCCTTACCTCAGTTGCTGACCTTGGAGTAGGCCAATTCATGATAGCCTCTACCTTGCTCTTATCCATTTTCAGATTGCCATAAGATAAAACAAACCCAAGATATACTAGTTCTGATTTGATGAACTCACACTTCTCCAAATTGATCATCAACTTCTCTTCATGCAGCTTCTTGAAGACAATATCAAGATGTTTCAAATGCTCACTCTTTGTCTTGCTAAAAATCAGTATATCATCTAGATATACAACTACAAACTTGCATATGTAGTCCTTGATTACTTCATTCATGAGCCTCATGAATGTAGAGGGGGCATTTGACAATCCAAATGGCATGACAAGCCATTCATACAGTCCTTCATTAGTCTTGAAGGCTGTCTTCCACTCATCTCCTTCATGGATTCTTATTTGGTGATAGCCACTCTTCAAGTCTATCTTGCTATAGTACTTTGCTTCACTTAAACAATCCATTAAGTCTTCAATCCTAGGGATAGGGAACCTATACCCTATGGTTATCCTATTGATAGCCCTTGAATCAGTACATAGCCTCCAATTTCCTCCCTTCTTAGGTGCAAGTATGATGGGTACAACACATGGACTAATACTCTTTCTAATTAGGCCTTGGTCTAAGAGCTCTTGTATTTGCCTTGCTATTTCCTCATTTTGTTGAGGGGTCATCTTATAGGCTGCTTTGTTAGGTAGGGTAGCTCCTGGGATAAGGTCTATCCTATGACTTATGGCTCTTTGAGGGGGTAAGGCTGAAGGTTGACCATCACTTACAATGCCTTGGTAAGTCTGCAACATACCTTGAATCTCCTTTGGTAATCCAGTCTTCTTAGTCACCTTTTCTTCATCTCCTTCTCTTGGTTTCAACATCAATGCATACCCTATGCCTTCACCTTCTTCCATGGTTTGTAGGAACTCTTTTTCACCAACCATAAGAACATTTGGACCTGCTGTCTTTACTTCAGCATCCTCCAACAATGACTGAATTTTGAAGGTAGTATTATCCTTCTTGAAAGAATAGGAATTCTTTCCTCCATCATGTATGGCTTGACGGTCAAATTGCAAAGGTCTACCTAGGAGAAAATGACATGCATCCATAGGCAACACATCACATAAAACTTTGTCTTTGTACCTTCCAATGGAGAACTCCACCCATGCTTGTTCATTTACTAACACATGTTGACCCTTATTGAGCCAAGTGACCTTGTAAGGATTGGTATGGGATATCCTTTTCAATTTGAGCTTACTGACTGCTTCTTCTAACACTATATTATCAGTAGAGCTTGAATCAATAATGACCCTACATACTTTTCCCATTATCTTGCATTTGATTCTAAACAAAGATCTTCTTTGGCTTGGCTCCTCCTTCACCGGTTCCTTGATTAGAGTTCTCCTCATCATGAGGTTCTCCCCTTCTTCTGAATTTAATGGAATCTCAAAATGTTTAGCTGCTGCATTAGTGTCTTCATGAACAAGCTTAGCTCTCTTATCACCTCCTTGTGATGAGCCACCTTTCTCAGGGCATCTATAGGCAGGGTGCCCCATTTGATTGCAATGGTAGCACTTCATATTGGCAAAATAATTGCCTCTTCCACTTTTTGAAGAACCACCACTTCTTCCTCTAAAGTTAGAGTTAGAATTCCTTCCTCTACCACCTCTACTTGAGCTTCCTTCTTGCTGCTCACTGAATTTTACCTCACCTTGAGCTCTAGAATCAGAACTTCTTCCACCATAGCCACCTCTTTGACCTTTTGTATCTTTTCCTTTTCCTTTACCTTTGGAGCTATCTTGCTTTCTCTTGCTCTTCTCCTCTATCTTCAAGGCCATTTGATAGCATTTCCTAATGGATTTGAAGTTCACTAGGCTCATCTCTTCTTGAATAGACCATTTGAGACCATTCAAATACCTTGCTAGCTTGATGCTCTCATCCTCGACTACCTTGGACCTCAAACACAGTTTTTGAAACTCCTCGGTATATGCTTGGACATCCAAATCTTTTTGCCTAAGATTTTGTCTCCTTCTATGCATTTGGACTTCATAGTCATCAGGAAGATATGTTTGCTTGACTTTGGATACCATACCCTTCCATGTCACAATAGGACCTTTACCATCCTTTTCCCTCTCGGTTTGCACAAACTTCCACCAAGTAAGAGCTGAACCTCTTAGTCTAGACTTGGCCACCATTACCTTTTGTGCTTCAGAGATACCATCACATTCAAAATGGTTCTCAATGCTGTCTATCCAATCCACAACTGAATCTGGATCCATTTGTCCACTAAAAAGTGGAACACCTTCTAAAGCCTTGCCACTCAATGCCTTCAATGCTTTCAAGAATGGCTCTTTAGGAAGAATAGGATCAGGAGCTGGTGCTTCTTCCTCCAACTCTACTTCCTTCTCCTTTGCTTTAGCTTCTTCTTTAAGGTCAATCTTTTCTTTGACCCTATCAGCTTTGTCTTGGACTTCACCCAAGAGCTGTTCCATTTGAGCTATTCTTTTTCTTAACAAATTGTTATTCTCTTCTTGTTCCTCAACCTTCTTTGCTAGTTCAGCATTAGTCACCATGGCTTGGGCTGGTGTATTCTCTCCTACTGATTCAGAAGATTGATGCATTGACCACAAGCTTCATCAACCAAGCTCTGATACCAATATGGTGTAAGATAAAACTCCAAGGCTTGTTTTCACACCCTCCAAGAGACTTCACTTGCCTCCTAGTATCCTATTTCTCTATAGGATCTTCCAATAGGCTTAGATAATTAACTAAGACCTATTCAAACTCTTCTATAAGAGTCAATCTCTGAAAACTTCACCTTGAATGATCAACACCCTAGTTTTGATTCACTTCTCCACACTCCCTTAGAAGGCTCTAAGTGCCAAATCTCTATAAACATGCTCCAACATTGCAGGGGTCTTCTCCATCATGTAAAAAATCATAATATTTCCCATTTGAACTATTTGTAAGGATCTTGAATCATCTTCCAATCAGCTTCAGCAATTCATCATGTAGAGACCTTAAAATAGGTTTATTTTCTTGTAGTCTTCACCAGTCCGTTTTTCCCCTTTTTAGTAAATTTTTTCCAAACAAATCAAAAAAATAAAAATTTATTTGGATACCCTTTTGGAATTTTTAAAACTTTCATTAAGGGTTCTGGGTCTGAAAGTGATCGTACAGGGGGTTCCTATAAATAAGGACAAGATGCCTAATAGGCGTGATTTCTAGGACTGAACTGTGGTTTTGATAGCAAACTTGCTCAAAGTAAATCCTAAATGACTGGTATGACTCCTATATGCATAGAATGGATAGATATGATGTTTATCTTCATGAAAAATTCCTGGAGCAATACGGATATGTACAACCATATAATGTTTCTTCACTCTTTTCACCTCTAAACCTCTAATCGGGTTGCACAAACTCGCCTAGGGCCTAGCATAATATATAGTTCTTCATGCTTTCACAAATCCTAAATCCTAAAAATATATACAAAAATGACTCCTCTTCCATTTCCATATATCATGAATGGTTATCCATGGTTAGATTTCATGGAGGAGTCATGACTCTCTAAACTACTCAAAATAAGCTGAAAATAGACTGCCTGAACTAAAACGCCCAAAACCAGTACTTAGATGAACTCAAAATGACCTGATATCTGAATAAAAAAGTTCATAAACAACCTATATAACACTAATAAAGAATTATATTTAGTTTTTCAGTCCATTAAATATGACTGTCAACACAAACACCAGTAAAAATCTGTTAAAAATGCTTGCAGAGCTCTCTAAACTTTCTCTAAACTATTACAATACTTCCATCATACTTTGTGTTCAAGTATTAGGTCTCATTAGATGCCATTTAATTCATTTTAGTGCCTATTGGATGCAGCATAACCATCCTATAACTTAGGGAATCCAAAGATACCTGAATGGCATGCACTCTTTTGCAATAATTGCAAAATTGAAGACAACTTCTTCTCAACACTTGGCAACTTTGTCATGTGCCTCAATCCTATATTCTAGGACTCATAACCACTTATTTTTCATGGATCCAAAGCCATTTATGACCTTATGGAATCTTTACAACAACCATTATGTATTTAGAACACATTTAAGACTCCAACTTAAGCTAAGCTCCTAACACTAGGAAATTGAAATAACAACAAACAAAGGTTAATTAGTGACCTTATTCCTATTGACTAATTCACCTAACCAACATAAAAAAAGACCTTCTAAGGTCCTCAACCAAATTACACTAACTTCTTGACTTGGCTAGAGTCAAGTACAAGCCAAAATTGACTAACTAGTAGAGGTTAGCCTAGGTGCTCCTGGACCAATTTATTTCATAAATAGATTACTATCTATCATACATTTCACAAATCCAAGCTTTCCGAAATACTTATCTAGCCTTGCATACCAAGTTCTCAATGCAAACTTCTTCTTTAGGTTCTCCATTGAGAAAGGATGTCTTAACATCCATCTAATGCACTTTAAACTTATTACTTCCTTCATAAGCCAAGAAGCTGCTTAGTGCTTCCTTTCTTGCTACTGATAAGTTTCTTCATAATATATGCCTTCTTGTTGTGAATATTCTTTGCATACCAATCTATCTTTGTTCCTCACAACTTCACCTTGTTCATTCATCTTGTTCCTGATACCCATATAGTTCCTATAAAATTCTTCTCTTTAGGCCTAGGAACCAATTCTCATGTTTCATTATTCACAATCTAATCTAGTTCTTCCTTCATTTCTAGAATTTAATAATCATCCTTGCATGCCTCATCTTCACTATTAGGTTTAACTTGAGAAATTGGGCATAATTCCTAAATATTATTTTTCTTGTCATCATTCCATTGTCTTTTCTTCCAATAATATGTTCTTTATGATGATTCTCTATGAAATTCTTGTTTGGTGTAAAAAATTCTATCTCAACTCTTATCTCTTCTGTTGGTTTAGATGTTTGTTCTCCTCTTTGTTCATCATTTTACAACTCATTATTAGTCTCAAAGAAAACTTCAATATTCTCTCTAATAGATCTATAATTATCTTCTTCCTCATCAAACTTATAATCCATCATCCTTTATTTAACTCCAAACTTTTCATCCACTTTTTGATGCACTAAGATTCGATAACATATCACAAATCTACATAACTTTTTTTCTACTTCTTCATAGACATTCACTAGAGGATATTAATCTCTTAATATTCCAGTAAAAATACTATTAACTTCACATACTATGAATTAAATTGATATACTAATATCCACTTTAGTATGAATCACACCAAATATGTTTATTCTGTGTATATGGTCTTCACTTTGCACCTTGATTACTCATTGAACTTTTGGGCTCCTTTAATTTGCACATAATTGTGCCCCTCTTTTCCCTACACCTATTGAGCTCATCTTCTGAAACTGTTATACTCTGCTCCATTTTTCATGGTCTCTCTATGTCTTCAAACTCTTTCCTACCTAGTATCACTCTTCCATTCTATCAGGTCACCACCTCTTTACTGCACACCCTTCTGCTACCTTTTTCTTTGAAGGCAATTAGGTTCTTCACAGAAACTGAAGCCCTCTCTTCCATCAAATGGCCTCCCTTTAATCATGGTCCATGCGTTACAAAACTTGTACTGACAGCTTTGCTTCCTTTCAACCAATAACCTTTCCTTTCATGCTTTACAAATTGGGTCCCTCATGTTGCACTCACTATCTTTACCATCTCATCCTCTACTTCCTATCTTTTAGGCTCCACCATTCCTTACACCATATCAGCCAAGGCATGATGTTGCCACCTTGAGCTTCACCAATGCACAATAAATAGCTATGTGTATTGGAACTGATATGTCTTATTACTAGTTTTAATTTGTCAAAATAATCATGCTCCCTCCTTTACCACTTACAATGAACCCATCTTTCATTACCCAGTTGGTTAGTTAAACCACCACCTTTCTTTAATGTGAAATGATTCAGCCATAAACCAATCTTGCCACCTTTGATAATTACTGAGACCACCAACCTTCAATCTATCTAATGTATGTATATCCCATCAACACCATTTACTATTGTTAGTTAGTACCAATTCTTTGAGAGATAACTACCATGTTCTTTCACCATCAAATCTAGAACAATTGTATAGATAATAACTATTAATAATGACCATTAAGAGCTTCAAGAACAAGACAATAGGGACATTGAAAGAAAAATTGAACACCATTAAATATAAATATATACTTCCATCAACAAACCGCTAGAGAGTTATATGGAATATCTAACTATTCACCCTTTCTCCCCCTATGCTCTCAATTACATTATGAATATCTATTTAAAGACTATTTTAAAAGATTACAAACCAATGATTCATCTACTCTATGACCATTAGTGTTCCCATTCAAAAAAATTCTTACAAATAAAATATAATATTTTTTTTGAATTATTACAATGTAATAATGAATAATCAAGTGAGCCATAGCTTATTAAATAATGTGTAATTTGAGGGGGGAGATGGTGCCCCTACACCATCCTGCCAAACTTGAAAGGTTTCCATGTCCCATGGAAATGTGCTGGTGAGAATCTACAAACAAGTCTTCACCTCTACTGGATTGATGCCTCTGCTACTTTGTATCTTTCACTATCAACTAACTCCAATCTATGGAACTATGTTGTTGGCTTTAATGGTGTTTTTCCCATTTGAAATTTCACTCTTCCATTACCACTTCCAAACTAAATTTTGTCCCTCACTTGGGAGTCCTCTCTTGCTTCTCTCCCCAGGACTCTTGGTGACACACAAGACCATCCCATGGCCTTTGGTAGACTTTCCTATCCACCTACTCATAGTAGAGTAAATCACACAAAATTTGCAATCACAAATTGAATAACAAGAACCAAAACAAAAACCACAATACCACCTGGTGTAGATACCATCTACACACTTAGAATCTCCTAAGCTCTGATACCAATTTGTTGTAGTGAGATTTGATAACATACTAGAAATCTACATATCTTCATTTCTACTTGTTCATAGAATTCACTAGAGGCTCTTAATCTCTTGATATCCCAATAAAAACACTATTAAATTCACATACTATGCATTAACTTGATATACTAATATCTACTTTAGTATGAATCTCACCAAATATTTTTATTATGTGTATATGGTCTTCACTCTACACCCTAATTCCTCATTGCAGATTTGGGCTCCTTCAATCTGCACATAATTGTGTCCCTCTTTCCCCTTCACCTACCAGGCTCATCTTCTAACACTAATGTACTCTCTTCCATTACTCAAGGTCTCTCTTTGTCTTCAAACTCCTTCCTACCTGATATCAATCATCCTTTCTATTAGGTCACCACCTCTTTGTCACATACCATTCTACAACCTTTTTCTTTGAAGGAAATTGGGTTCTTCACACAAACTCAAGCCCTCTCTTCAATCAAATGGCCTCCCTTGAATTACAACCCATGGGTTCCAAAACCCAAATTAACAAATTAGCTTCCTTTCAACTACTAACTGCTCCATTCAAACTTCACAAATCAGGTCCCTTGTGTTGCACTCATTGTCTTTACCACCTTGTTCTCTCCTTCCTATCTTTCTGGCTCCACCATTCCTTACACCATATCAGCCAAGGCATGATGTTCCCATTCCGACCTTCAACAATGCACAATAAATAGCTATGTGTATTAGAACTAATATGGCTAGTTTCCATTTTGAAGTTTTCAAAAATAATTGGGCTCCCTCCTTTACCACTTATAGTGACCCCATCTTTCATTACCTAGTTTGTTAATGAAACCACCACCTTTCTTTCATGTGAAATGATTTGGCCATAACCCAATCTCACCACCTTTAATAATCACTAAGACCACCAACCTTCGGTTTGTCTCACATATGTAGATCCCATTGGCACCAATTCTTTGAGAGTTATATAACTACCATATTCTTTCACTACCAAATGTAGATCAATTGTATAGATAATAACTATTAATAATAACCATTAAGAGCTTCAAGAACAAGATGATAGGGATATTGGAAGAAAAATTGAATACCATTAAAAATAAATATATATTTCCATTAGCAAACCATCTACAAATTATAATTATGTGGCTCTTTGGCTGCTGCCAGACAACTATATGGAATATCTAACTATTCACCCTTTCTCCCCCTATGCTCTCAATTAGATTATGAATGTCTATTTAGGGACCATTTTAAATGGTCACAAACCAATTATTTGTCTACTCTATGACCATTCATATTCTCATTCAAAATTTTGGTTACAAATGACATATAATGTCTTTTCTAAATTATTACAATGTAATTATGAGTAGTTAGGCAAGACATAGCTTATTAAATAATGTGTAAATTTGAGAGGGGAGATGGTGCCCCTACACCACTTTCACATTTTTACACTCAATAATTTATCTTATTTCTATGATTAAAACATCTCTAAGCTTTTCTTTTTAATTAATAACCAAGGAACATACCTTCATCACTTCTTGGATCAAGCTTACCAATATCATCATCTCTCTTTATATAACACATACTTTCACAAATTTTGATATACTTCATAGAGGGTGTATGACCAAACCATAATTCATAAGGGGTATTTTTTTTACCTTTTCTAATATTCACTTTGTCCATGGTGTATACTATTGTATTGACTTCTGCCCTCTAAAATGTTTTGGATACATCATTCTCAAACATCATTGCTCTTATTGTCTCTGATATAGATATGTTCCTCCTTTCTACTATCCCATTTTTCTTAGGAGTCTTAGGTGATGATAACTATCTCTTAATTCCATTTTCTTCATAAAACATATTAAACTCTTTAGAACTAAACTCTCCACCACTATCTGATCTCAAATACTTAATCTCTATACCAAATTCATTCTCAATTCTATTCTTAAATATCTAAAAAAATTCAAATGCCTCAAATTTTTCTTTATGAAATTCTACCAACATCATTCTAGTTAAATCATCAACAAAAATCATACTATACCTTTCTTCATTCAAACATCTTGTTCTTGTAGGACCACTCAAATTTGTATGAATAATCTCCAACTTCTTTTTAGTAGTGAACTTTTGTTGGGAAATAAAACATTCTTCTTCTTAGCCATGATATATTCCTTAGAAACAAAATTAGTAGACTTCATTATTATAGGGAAGTCTCTAACTAAAATTGTACTACTAGCCTTCACAATATTATCAAAGTTTATATGTGTTGGTTAATAGTCAGTTTTCCTTAATATATTGGTTTGTACCTCGACTTTTTATTTTCCCTATGGCTTATGGAAAACACAAAGTTAAAAATAGAATGGGTCAATGTAGTAATCTATTCAAAGACCCTTGATTTGAAAGGTACAACTCCCTTATAAGTGAAAGATATGCAATGGGTATGCTCTTAACTTGAGAGTAGAAGAGGCAAATACCAAATTGCTTAAAACTTTAAACAACTTAGGCAAGAAAAGGGGAAGAACTTACTAAATGCACTCTACTTAAAATGACAATGCATGAAGTTGAGGAACATGCAACAGTAACTAAATGATAAGAAGAGAGGAAGAGACCATGAAATAGGTAATTGCCAGATTACAAAACTTAGATGATGCTTTGATAATACCTAGATTTTTTATTCTTCAACCACTCCAATGATCAGTTTCTAACTTCCAAATGCAAAGAAAAGACTAAAGACATGGACCAACAAAAATAATAGAAGACACATTTTTTTTTAATAGAGTAAAGCACACCTTTAATTAAATAAAGGGAATAAAACCAAGTTCATTCACATTCATCAATTTTTAGTATTAACACATTCATTCCACCAATTCTTCTTAAACTAAATGAACATCAAAATCTAATATGAAATCAGAGTCTCACATAGTAGTCATAGCTATAGGGGTTTGCCCAAAGTAAATCTTTGTTGGTCTTATTAATTTCTTGAAATATTACATATATAGGCCTTCTCAAAATTTCTAGTTACATTAGATGATTGCCTTGTAGAGCATCTATAAACCGATTTACTATTAATAGAACAAGCTCCAATCATTTTCCTGTTACAAAGATTAACAAAACACCAAGAGTGGCTACAAAAAGAAAGAGAGAGAAGAATGAAAAATTTCAAAGATAATTATGTCTTCTTTAGGCTAACTAATTTAGCTTTAAATGTTTTCACAACATTTGTTACATTTTTTAGCTCTTCAGAATTTGGAATGATAACGTTGTCAACTTGGACCATCCAATAGTTATGCATGTCTATTAACTCATCCATTTTGGCCTATTTGGATTTAAACTTCTTTGTTTCTCTAATGATGTCCACATCAATGTAAGGAAACTTGTAACAAAGAATATAACGATTTCTACACAACCCATAATATATCTGAAATAAATATGCAATTGAAATCCACATGCAATATAATAAACAACATACACACCAAAATTGTGACATAAGATATACCCTGGGAAACCTTCATTGAGGGAAAACCCCAGCCTCCAAAATCATCCATCACAATGTATTATTTAGCAAAACACCATTGCAATAAAACCATGGAAGCCTTCAAAACCATAGCCACTACCAAGCAATCCATGTGAACAAGCATGAATCCAGACATTCCATGCCATGCTTCCAACTTTCAGAAATGCTCCCTTGGGTAACATATCAAGCCTTTTCTCACTTAACTCTTTCCCTTTTTGCCTTCTATCTTCTCACTTCTCACACCAACGACTACCCTTGTGGCTACTTATATAGTAGCAAGTCCCACAAAACCACCAAGTGGTATTACATAAACCATGTGCTAAAACCATGTGCTACCTAACCCATTGACCCCACATTTAATATTAGAATTTTAATTCATTTCCCCAGTATTAAATAATTACATAAAATATTATCACAATGTTACAAATAATATCCCACGGGAATCTTTACATATTACATGTCCATCTAGGTGCAACATTACATAATAAAATAAAATAATACAATATAACAATATTGTGCAATGTGTACAACACCCATTATCTCAACAATCTCCCACTTGCTATATACATTGCATAGGGCCAATCTATAGCCACATAAATGAACAAGGGAATAATCCTTCCCAACACATCCACCATCATTTATCAAAGTACATCATCTGCTCCATCTTGTTACCTACAACAAAATCAAAGTATCTAGCATCTCAATCATGAATGATCTCACCTCCTATTATGCCACTACCACTGAACATACATAAAAGCCATCCAAAGAGAAAGACACCCAACCTATCACATTAAAAGATCATAAAATCCTACACCAACTGAAATGCCAACCACAAAAACTTGATACAAAGGTAACCACATGTATCTGCAGTTGTCAAAATATCCATAGCTGAAATAACACCCACAAGAAGTACCAAACCTTTCCAAATATCCAATCCTTCCAAAAGGTATACCAAGTGAATCTCACATAACCAACATATCCAATCTATGAACTAAAACCATAAGCCTCAAGAGCAATACTTACCACATATACACCAAGAAGCTCCCACTAAAAAAGATAATGTCAAATCTATAAAAAATCCACTCATAATATCTCAAAGAAGAGAATCTATGTAGTATCAAGGACATCCAAAACACATAAACCAATAACCTACAAGAACAACTCTCATAACAAGTCTTCAATGCTATCCCAAGTTCTCTACAACCAGTAGAGGAAAGAGATAAAGGAATAACCATGTCATCTCTCACATGACATACATGAGCATAAATCGGTGATCACAATCTCTAACCAATATCAAATCCAATGTAAGTGAAACCAAACATCCAAGAAGATAACCAAGACAAAAGAGAAATCATAAAAATCATAACCTGTATCATGTCCTACACACACCTCTAGATGTAGACTGTGAAAGTATGCTATCCTCCATAAAACCCCAACCAAGAAGCCTCAACAACACCCAAACCATATGACCAATCATGGATGTAAACCTCTCACAAGAAGATCAAACTCATAAACCATTCCTAAACCAAGGAATATGCCCAATATAAAACCATCTCCCAAACTTAACCAACATAACAACATATGCAAATGGAGATAAAAAATGCTAATCCACACCTTTAAAATGAAATCTCCAAAACTAACTCATGTATTGTATCTCAAGATCCATATGAAAGACAAGCATAAATAAAATGCACCTAAGAGAAAACAATGGGCTATACCTCTCAAATAGAAAATCATTGAGTAGACCAAGAGTGAGGAATGAGAATTCTCATCAAAATATCCAATTCTCCAACCAAGACACATCTAAGAACACTCTCATCTCAATTCCATATCAGGCGAAACCCCTCAGACTTCCTACTAAAACCATCAATTGTCCCAATAAAAACATCTCTAATCCAAGAGAAAACAACATCATCATTGTCTCTAAGTATCCATGAGCACCTATAACTGATTAGTCCATGCCAACTCCAAATGCAACATAGCAATATCAAGAAGTATCCAGCTTAGGATCAATGTTCTCAATACCAAGTAACTATTCCAAGATCAATGCGAAAGTTCCAACCATGGCCTTAGGAATGTAAACATGACAACATGATCTAACCTATTGGAAATATAAGAGGATAAATTGAGAGGGGAAGGGTGAACCAATTACTACTAAAATAAATCCCAGATCCTTTAGATGTTAGTACTAAAATGCAAACTGAAGATTGAACACTGCTAAAGCTCGGTAAGCACTCATAAAAAGTTGTAACTTGCTAATAACTAAATTAGCTTGGTAAATGCTTCACATATAAAATTTAGATGTTATCTATGATTATCATTACTTTAACTGAGTTGTAAACATATAAAAGAAAATAACATGAACACATTTGACACCAGGATTTACTATGGAAACCCAATTTGGGAAAAACCATCAATTCCAACTAGTTATTGTTTTTCACTCTTTTGAAGTGAGCCCTGTTAGGAACCAACCTTATTAAAGGTTACAAAATTGACTGCTAGGTGTGACCTTTTTAAAGGATTTAATAACCCTATTAGGAGTGACCTTGTTAGAGGTCTAGAGAATATTCAATAGAACTACCACCCTGTTAGAGGATTTGCAAATAGTTGTTAAGCCAACTCTGTCAAGAGATTTAGGTCACCGCTACAATGATTAGAGAGTAACAATGAGATGATCTGATTTGAATGCAACTAATTTGCTAATTATAGTTCTTTGTTTTGGCGTGTCCTTGTTCCTTCCTGATTGAATAGAGATTTATTGCTCTACAAAGATATTCTATTTATCATTCAAATTTGCTTCCTCTTCTTATAATTAAATCTTCATACTTTCTCTCACACACACTTTGAAATCACAACTTGGCCTTATACTTATATCTTTCACTTTATCAATTCAGCTCAAATACAACTTAGAATAATTGATATTCATCACCTTAGTCAACTAGATTCAATAGATAAATCAATTAAGCTTACTATGGAAAAATAAGAAAATCCTTCATTAGCCGACCCAACTTGGTAGAAACTAACTCGAAAATGATTCCTTTATTAACCAACAGGAGCTTAGTTAATACTGCAAACTCATGAAAATCCTTTGGAAACTGAGTAAGATCGGTTGGCATTGGTTCCATCCAACTTTCTTTTATTAACCGAGTGAGCTCGGTTAACACTCAGCTTTTGCATATTTTCCTTTGATGCCTGAATGAACTTGGTAGACACTGCCTTCTCAAATACAAAAACATAGGAATGCTTGGTAGACATAGAAAACTATCTTCACTTCCTGAGTGAGCTTGGTATATACTAACTGATAATGATTATAATATTTGGGTAACATCAAAGACAATATATAATTAATCAATTATATCAAAAAATCTCCCACTTTGGCATTTATGGAAACACATGTCATAGCACAATGAAATTTTGGATTGGTTCTTTCAGAGCTCCCTCTATCAGTATGAGTTCTTCCTTTCATTGGATTCTTTCTCTGTCTGCAACATCTTCTACCAAGTTCATTCAAAACTTTATCCTTTCTCCCTCTTGTAATAGACTTCTCCATCTTTTGAAGACTTCTCATTCTTTAGTTCTTTAGTTCCTTAAATTATTTTGGTTCCAAAAAATTTCTCAAAGATATGATAGTAAACTTCTCCATCTTTGACAACACATGCTAAAGACAATAATTTTGTAAATACCAATGTACCTTAAGTATTGATTCATTTTCAAAATTCCCTTGCCAATTTTGCACCAACTGATTGATCTTTAACAGGTTCTAGTTGATACATCACTAAACTTTATTTAGTGAATTTTAGATATGGGAATGACCCCTTTTTTACCTCTGAGATACAAAATTGCATCCTTGCGTAATGGCTTGGTGAATATGTCTGCCATCTCTTCCTTTATATTAGCATATTCCAATCTAACTTATTTTTCTTGCACCAATTCTCTTAAGAAGTGATATTTTATTGCAATGTTCTTTGTTTTAGTATGCATCACTAGATTCTTTGATATGTTCATTGCACTAGTGTTATCATAGTATATGATTATTGGATCCTTGATCTCTATCTTCATTCCTTCCAACAATTGTTTGAACCAAACAATGTTAGAATAATTAACTTATGTTGCTACATATTGTTCTCTATTTTGGATTGAGATGTAAAATTTTGTTTCTTACTTGTCCAAGACACTAGTCTTTTACCAAGAAAGAATGCTCCACTACTAGTGTTTTTTAATTCATCAATACTCTATGCCCAATCCATATCAGTAAATACTTTCAAGTCCAAATTTCCTCCAAGTTTATACCATAAACCATAGTCTTTAGTACCTTTCAAATATCTCATGATTCTCTTGATTTTCATCATGTGATTTCCTTAGGATTTTTTGAGAATCTTGCTACTATTCCAATTGCTAGAGCGATATCATACCTTTTGTGTACTACATACTACAATTTTCTAATCATTGATCTATATGCGATATGATCTACTTCTTTAGAATAATCAATTTTGGAGAGTTTATGTCCAATAGACATAGGGGTTCCAACCAGTCTTGAATCTTCCATTCCAAAATTTCTCAGTATTTCCTTGATATACTTAGATCAAGTAATGTAGATACCATTTTTGTTCTATTGTATCTACAATCTAACAAAGAATTTTATCTTGCTAAACATAGACATCTCAAATTCTTTACTTGTTTCTTCTAAAAATGCTTTGCACATGTCATCATTTCCTGTAAATAGAGTATCATCAACAAATATTTCTTCCAACAAAATCTTTTTGTCTGGTCCTTCCTTGATATATAGACTATTTTTATTGTTTTTCCTTTAGAATCCAATCTGTAGCATGTAATTGTGAAGTCTTTCATACCAAGCTCTAGGGGCTTGTTTGAGACCATATAATACTTTGTGTAGTTTGCAAACCATGCCACTTTTGCTAGGATCTACAAAACCTTCTGGTTGCTCAATGTAAACTTCCTGATTAAGAATTCCATTAAAAAATGTAGATTTGACATCCATTTGATATACTTTAAATCCTATATGTGTTGCATATGCTAGTAAAGTTCTAACACCATCTAGTCTTGTCACGGGAGAAAAGTCTCACCATAGTCAATACCTTCTTCTTGAGAATAGCCTTTGCACACCACTATTGCTTTATTTCTTGAAACTTTTCCATCTTCATTCACCTTATTTTTGAATACCCACTTTGTACCAATTATATTTGTATCCTTGGGTCTAGGAACGTGAGTCCAAGTTTTTCTCTTTTCTATATGTTCTATCTCTTCATTCATTGCTTTAATCCAACTTTCATTTTTTAGTGCATCCTTAAGATTTCTAAGTTCAAATTTTGCAAGTAAATATGTACCATTTAATTTTCCTCTTGTCATTGTTCCATTTGATTTGTGTCCAATGATTAGATCAAGTGCACGATGCCTTCTGACATATCTTGCTAACATAGGTTCTTTACTCTTTGAATGAGTTCCACCATCTTCATCTTAAATTTTAGTTTCAAGTTTGGGTCCTTCTATTTGTGACTTGGGTCCATCAAGATTGGTTTGAACTAGCTTGATAGCCTCTGATTGTGACTTAGATCCTTCAAACTATAACTTAGGTTGCACTGTCTATAACTTGGTAATTATTGGGGATTCTGGGGACTCAAGAGATGAAGCTTCTTTTCTATCAGATAGAATTGGAAGGGTATCAGGTTCATAGTAAAGAAATCTTCTATAAACTTCTAGTTCCTTATTGCTTTCTTCTTCACTCTTTTCTGCAAACTCGTCAATTCTAACATGTGCACTTTCTATAATTTTATGAGTAGACAAATTCAAGCATCTGTATGCTTTACTTCTATAGGAGTATCCTAGAAATATGCCTTCATCACCTTTTACATCAAATTTTCCTTTTCTAGATTCTTTCAATATATAACATTTTCTACCAAATACTTTCAAGTAACTTACATTAGGTTTGTGCCATACCATATCTAATAAGGTGTTTTGTTTCAATATTTCTTCAATTGTACTCTATTCAAGGTATGAACTGTAGTGTTGATAGCTTTCTTCTAGTATTTGAGAACAACCTTCTTTTGAATCATTAGGGTTCTTGCACAATCCATGATTGATTTGTTTCTTCTTTTAGATATACCATTCTATTGTGGTGTACCAAAGGTTGATACTTGTCTTTTGATTCCTCTTTCAATGCAAAAATTATTGAGTTCATTGGAGATGAATTCACCACCTCTGTCTGATCTTAAGCATTTCAACCTCTTTCCAGTTTTTTTTCTACTCTTTCTAGATACCACTTGAATTTTTGAAAGGCTTCTGATTTTTCTTTTAGATACACTACTATCATTATTCTAGAATAGTCATCAACAAAAAGAATGAATTTTTTTCCTCCACTATAGCTTTCTATTCCAATAGTTCCCCATAAGTTTGTATGAACAATTTCCAAGACCTCTTCTGACTAATAGTTTTTCCTTTTGAAACTAGTCTTTCCCATCTTATCAATTTGGAAATTCTTGCATAGACCTATGTCAGGTTTCTTCAAACTAGGAATACCCCTTACCCTTTTATATTTTCTTATCTTAACTAGATTATCAAAGTTTACATGAAACAACCTCTTGTGTCATAACTAACTTTCCTCTACTTGAGCAATAAAACATGAAGAATTATTGAGATCAAGATAAAATAGATTACCTTTTGTTTGCTTTGCAGATCCAACCAAATTTCCATTTCCATCTAGTAGTTTGGCTTGTCCATTCATGAATTCTACCTTAAATCCAATGTTATTCAATTGTGATACACTTAGTAGATCATGGTTTAGTCCTTCAACCTAATAAGAATTGTCATGTACAAGTTCTTTAGTCAATGAAATACATCCTTTTCCTTTTATATTACAAGGTTCATTATTTCCAAATCTCACACTACCTCCATCATAATATTCCATGTGCTCAAATTTTATTTTTTCTCTAGTCATATGATGTGAACAGTTGCTATCAATGATCCATATATCATTTTTGCTAACATGAGAGATAAGTAGCATCTTGTCATCTTCATCATTAGATTCATCTTTCACAACAATATATACCATTTCATCTTTACTATTATCAGAATCTATAGCTATAAAACAAAATTTCTTACCTTTTATTGTAATGCCCCACCTAGAGATCCTTGGAAACAAGGATGAATGCACATGACAACATCATACAGGGATCACAACGATCGCAACGGAAGACTTCACCACCATCCCAACAACCAACGAATCTCCAAATGCCACTATCAAATTGACACACACAAATAAAGCCAACAATGACAACACACATGATGAGGGCACAAGAAAAAACCACTCATCAACAAAACACCAAGCTGGGGTAAAATGCAGAAACCTAAAATTTGGCTAAGCCTAAAATCCTGAAGCCCTAAGAATTGGCTAAGTCTAGATTTTTGAAGCCCTGAAATTTTCTAGAATCCATAACTTATCTCTGAGAGGTCTGAAACCTATCTCAAATGATTTTTTGCATATATTAAAATATATCTTAAGTATAAGAAATTAAACAATATATTTTCAGGGCTGAAACCTATCTTAAGTATACATCAACTTATATTTAAATGATATATTTTAAACCCCAAGAGACTAAAATAGAAACACGAAAACTTGATTTTAAGAGAAACTGACAGAATTCAAAATGCAATAGCATAGGGTCAAAGAACGCCCAAAAGGGTATCCAAAAAAACTCACAAAAAGATCGGATCATGAAGAAAAGTGCTCGTTGATGGCATGCGTAGGTTTTTCACAAAAATCATGAAACACTTTTTACTAAGGGAGGGCGACACTCTTCCAGTGTCATACAAAATTTCTCAAGAAGGCATGCGACACTTTTCAGCATCGTACAACATTTCTCAAGAAGGCATGCAACACTCTTCTAGTGTCGTACGAGATTTTTCAAGAAAGCGTGTGATACTTTACAGTGTCGTACAACATAGTTTGCATGGGCATGCAATAATTTTTAAAGTGTCGCACCATGCTAAACAAATGTTGCCCATAGAAAACAAAAACACTCCCAAAAGCATAAGGGACCAAAATAGAGCAAAGAACCTCCACACCAGCGAGTACTGAATCTACACGAATCGAGGAATGAACACTCGAGTGCAAGAATAACATAGATAGAAGAACATCTATCCATCTAAACTACAGCAGCAAAGAACACACTGAAATAAACATCACAGAGAGCTGATCAGTCAAACTAAGTACGTGGTTCCTCCCAACCATCAATAACATCATAAGACCATCGTGGGTCCTAGCCATCCCCCATGCGTAACATCCCAAGCCATCGACTAGATCGTCGGTACTGTCATAATAGGGACGTCACTACTAAAAATATGCAACAATATAAGCATAAGAAAATCTAACATGCTAGAAGAAAAGCATAAGATAATCCTACAGTAGATAACATCACCTATCACATGCTAAACAACAATAAGCAATAGATATGTTAATACAACAATTCACAGCATCTAATCATATGCTAAACATCATAATAAGGGAATGCGTCAAATAAAATAACATCATCTAAACATGATATACAAGCATCCCAATGAAAGCATAAATCACAAGAAAGCATACTCTGAAACCCAAAGTACCAAGTGAAGACATCTAGCAACGGTTGCACTAGGACAAAAGATTGTCTCTATACACCGATCCCTAGCAGTGGTGAAGGTAGCTACACCTCCCAACCATGTGGCACCCGTAGGTCCACACCGGTCGTGCTGATGGAGATAATGATCCAACCAAAAACACACAAAACAACATCCATGGCTAACACTCACGCCAGATAGTATGATGGCTGAACCAAGAACCTAAAACAATGCAAAGAGTAAAGGTCCTAGTCAGACACTCAAAAGGCTAATAAGTAGGGACTAACATCATGGAGAGTCACTTGGCATCAAAAAGCCCAAGATAGGACTTGTGCAGATTCAACATCCCTCAATGGAAAGGCTCTAGTACCCCAGACTTTTTTATTATCTTAAGTTTTATTATCATTCACACATTTTATTTAATCATCACTTATATAAAGCTTCCTCTGCCAACCCATGATGCCATGATCGTCAGGCTGCAAGATAGAAGCCCCCTCCATATGCTACCCTACCCTACCCATGCTCATCCTATGACAAGTGCTCATGGGCATGCATACTCCCATCCCAACCCCAATGATCATAACTTTTGAAAGTACCATAGAAAATTGAGCCTCGCAAGTCACTCGATAGATGTACGTAGACATACTCATGTGTGGCACACCACCATCATGAAGATCATAACACAAGGACAAGAATGAGAACACAAAGAAAAAAATCCCTCAATCAAAATAGAATGGAGAGGACGGATGCATCACACATCGCAATGCAATAAAAGATGCAAAAGTGGTCTGACCGATGTCCAAATGGATCATCCAAGTCCACAACCCACATTGTGCCAAGAAAACTTGAGAAAATAGGGTGGCATGCAAAATGAGGTAAAAACCCCAAATTTAAGAAAACTTCAAAATTAAAACCCATTTGACCTTTGGGTTCAAAAACTCCAAAAATCCAAAAATAAATGAAATCGAACACCGTATACAAAAATGGCCAGGATAACGGTGTAAAATCACAAACCCTCATTTCAAAAAATAGGAAAATGTTCATACCCGCCCAACTAGGTAGAACTAGCATACAGAAATGGAGGGGAACATTAGTTCTTAGCCTCCAAACAAATGGCTACCAAAAAAAGAAGCAGAAATGGACCAGAAATAATAAAATAGGAAAGCCCTACCTCACAACCAAAACGGCAAAATGGGAATCTGAACCATAAAATAAATATCCTACAGAAGTAGCTAAAAATTGTGGCAATCCAAGGTTTCCCTGAGTTGGATCCAATGAGCCAAACCTCATGACGATCCCACGCCCGTAGCTCCCACAAGGAACAAAATAGTAAATCCTCATGAAGAGGATTTTGGGTTTTACTCTCCAACTTTCCAATTTGAAAATGAGAAGTGAGGAATTAAATGCCTCTTTGGATATTTATTAACTTTTCGAGTGAATAATCGATTAGGGAAAATAACCAGCCAACCTAGTTAAAAACCCGAATCGACACAAATGAAAATAGGCTATTCCTATGAATAGGAATTCATCTATGGCAAAGCTTCCATAAATTTAAAATAAATCAATTAAAAAGCCCAAAAACCCAAAAACACAGAAATCTCCTTAATGACTTTTGTGACAAAGCGAACCTCTAAATGCACAGACATGCTCACAGGTCTAATCACATAATGCAAATGAGTTCGGATTTAATCAACATCGAAAGGTTTAAATTAAACATTTAATTAAGGATACATCGACCATACAAGGGCGACATTGGTAAAATATGAACGGTTGAATCACTAACTCCATGTGCCACTGCTATTGATATAAATCCTGCACACTAAACAACATGATCAAGTGAAATTGCATATAATAACATAGCCGAAGCAATAAATGCATTAAATCACCTAATTTAACCATTTATTTAATTATATTAAAATAATCTATTTACATCACTCACATTCGCATAAAGCATAACAATGTAGGAATGAAGTAAATAACCATAGCATTAATTCCATCACATAAAAAAATCAGAGGTATGTCCAAATACCAGATAACCAGATATCATCATAAAACACACTATCATCTCAAAATGACATCATCATGCAATATGATTAACTAAGCAACTTAGTAGTCTAAAATCAATGATACTGGAATCAAAGTGTAACATCTGACCCTCGAGTCCTCTCAAATGTAAACATAACATGAGTAACAAATATCTCTCTAATCAAAAATATAACAAGGTAAATGTTCACAACACATAACCAAATAATCCCACATGAACAATCTATTTAATTACTTATGCATTTAATAATGATTGATTACTCTACATTAAAAAGGCACTATAAACCCATAAGCAAACACAGTCATAAACATGACTAACCACTACTACAGGAACCTAGTCTAGTGTAACATGGTAAAAAGTACATAGTGCAATCTTTGCACACATCTCAAGGTAATCATGAAGCAACATCATGATACCACATCGATCTTGGTAACCACTAGCACAAACCTCAGTGAACCAAAAATCACATCATAATCTCAAAGATCAGTCAAAAGCATAATCAAAGCAACTGATATAGAAACATAAATCAAAACACCTCAATGGTGTAGACCACTCAGGGTCACAATCATGATCCATCACAATAAAAGATCAGCAAGGTTGCATCCATCAAGATGATTAAAAAAGGTCAAATGGGAGAGGCACTACATCTATTCTTGTAGTTGTTGTAGTTTTTGAAATCCTTCTTGCCTTTGTGCTTATTGCTTTTCTACTCATCCTTGATTTCCTTATTTGGACACCTAGCAGCAATGTGACCAACTTCTTCAGAGGAAAAGTAGATTAGAGGAACTTTACCTTTGTACTTTCCTCTAGCTATGGAATACTTCCTTGCAAGTAAGGCTAGAAAAACTTCAAGATCACTATCTAATCTTTCTTCTTATGTTCCTTCTTCTTCACTTCCTAATTGACTAGATTTTGATTTCTTACCCTTTTCTTTGAGTGTGAGTTTGGCTTTAAAAGTACATTCAATAACCTTTGAACTAGGAACAAATCTATCAAAGTTAGCTAACTCAAAAGATATCAATCTTCCAACCAAAGCATCCGAACATATTTTATCATTTGAATCACATCTCATTTCTTGAATAGCAGATACTATAATTGCATCAATAGGAAGAAGAGTTCTAAGTACCTTGCTTACAACTGTTTTCTCTTAGATGTCTCCTCCAGATGCTTTGATTGCACTTACACTTGCTTTAATTCCTTCCACATATTTGGCAATGTTCTCATATTCTCTCATTCTAATCAAATCAAAATGACCTCTAAGAGTTTTAGCCTTAGCTCTTCTTACATTGTCATCTCTTCCATATATATATCTTTCAGTTTGATCCACATCTCATAAGCTGTCTTGCAATCTTTGACTTCATCAAATTCAACATAACTAAGAGTAGATGCAATATCCATCATCATGATGTTATGATTCTTCTTTTCAGAAATATCTTCAATAGATAATGTTCTAGTGGGAGTCTTGTATTTAGTATCAGGATACTTACATTCTAAGTCATTGATGGTAGCCAAGTGTAACCTCATAAGTCCTTGCCATGGTGCAAAATTGTCTCTATTCAGCTTGAGAATTTCTCTTTTGTAAGACATCTTGATCTTTAGCTTAGGTCCTTGAAACCTTCTCTAGAAGCACCAAAAGCTCTGATACTAATTGTTGGAAATATGAGAGGAGTAATTGAGAGGGGAGGGATGAATCAGTTACTACTAAAATAAATCCTAGATCCCTTAGATGTCAGTATAAAATGCAAACTAAAAATTGAATATTGTTGAAGCTCAATAAACACATATAGAAAACTAAATATTGTTGAATGTTGTAGCTCGGTAAATGATTGACATATAAACTTTAGATGTTATTTGTGATTCCCATTACTTAAACTTAGTTGCAAACACATTTGACACCAAGATTTAATGTGGAAACCCAATTTGGGAAAAACCACCAAATGCAACTAGTTACTATTTTCACTCTTCTAAAGTGAGCTCTATTAGGAGCCAACCCTATTAAAGGTTACAAGAAACATAGTTAGGTGTGACCCTATCAAAGGATTTAATCACCCTATTAGGAGCGGCCTTGTTAGAGGTCTTTAGACAATTCAATAGAACTACCACCTTGTTAGAGGATTTGCAAATAGTTGTTAAGCCAACTTTGTTAGGAGATTTAGATCACTGCTACAATGGTTAGAGAGTAACAATGAGATGACCTGATTTGAATGTAATTGAATTGCTGATTATAGATCTATGTTTTGGCTTGTACTTGATTCTTCCTAATTGAATATAGCTTTTCTACTCCACAAGGATATTTTTCTTATCTTTCAAATTCGCTTCCTCTTCTCATCATTAAATCTTCAATAACATCTTCAAGTTTTCACATCCACATCATCACACCTTGAAATCACAACTTGACCTTATACTTATATATTTAACTTTGTTAACTCAACTCAAATAAAAATTAGAATAATTAATATTAATCACCTTAGTCAGCTAGAATCAATAGATAAATCAATTAATCTTAGTATGCCAAAATAAGAAAATCCTTCATTAGCCAACCTAGCTCGGTAGAAACTAACTTATAAACAATTTCCTTTGTTAACCAATAGAAGCTTGATTAACACTTCAAACTTTATGAAAATCCTTTGGCAACCGAGTGAGGTCGGTCAGCCCTAGTTCCATCCAACTTTCCTTCATTAACCAAGTATTCTTAGTTAACACTAACTTTCTGCATACTTTTCCTTTGATGCCTGAGTTAACTCGGCAAACACTGCCTTCTAAATTAGACAATGAAAAGAACACTTGGTAGACACATAAAACTATCTTTACTACCCAAGTGAGCTCGGCATACTAATTGATAATGATATTAAATTTGTGTAACATCAAAGAAAATACACAATTAGTTAATTGTATCCAACATCTACTTCATCAACCTTCAACTCTTCATTTAATTGTTATACTCTTTTCTGATATATTTGCAGCATTTTTCTCTTTTCTTCTAATAATTTCAACTTGTGGAATCTCATATAGAGGCTTCTCCAAAAACCAATATGAGACATCATCTTCCAAACTTATATTATTTTAGATAGCTCAGGAATGCTTTCTTTGTAGTTTTACACAAATTTGTGTAATACTTTATCATTCATTTGATAAAGTTCTAGGAAAGAAGGGTTTGGCTTTGATCTTCTCATGACTTTAATATCTAGCATAGTCTTTATAGAGTCACCAATCTTGTACACATAGAGATAATTAGAAAACTAAGGAAACAAATATTAATATTAATCTTCATTTTTGGATCCCCAATGAAGATGCTAAAAATCCATTTCTGAATAGATTATCCTCCAAGGAAATAAATACAAATTAACCCCAAAAGCCCAACTAGGAAGATTGAATATGTACTAATAGGTCGGTCACTTCTCTACTGAAAAGTGTAAGCACCCTCTAAATTTATCTAGGTACAACTCCCCATGTATGATTTACAATAAATTCATAGAAATACGAATATGGATGCTTTTAACTAGAAATCACAAAAGGTTTACAAACATCTGTCCATAAACATGAGATAGATGTAGAAAGAATAAGTGGCTAAAAGAAAATGAATGACACAAAGTCCATTTATCCAAATTTTACATAATAGAAATAAAAAAAGCAAGGAATAAATCTTCCATCTCCTTGAGAAAGTGAGGAATCAGATTTTTGAAGATATCTTGAAATGATAGCATAGTTGGAAAATAGTGACATTAAAATGCATTTTAGAGAAAACTAAAAGCTATACTAAGATCATGATTAGTGGAAATAAAATTAACCAAACTTGATGTTTTGATGTGCAATTATCTTCAATCTCCCTTCTCTAAAGCATAAAAGATTACATAGACCTTATTACACATATGCATCAAAATCACTACCTAGAAAAAAATAGAAATTTCACCCTTACATTATGCTAAAAATCAAATTTTCCCCCTTTTCCCAACAAACTATTCACAAAAATGACAAGAACTCTACTCTTCCACAACCAATAGTCTCCTCTCTTTCCCCTTGGAAGAATTGGAAAAAAACTTGAAAAATTAGGACCTCTCTTTGGTTTGATCTCCTCCATTAAATAGAACCTAGAAAACCAAAATTCTACTTGGTCTTTATAATTGTTTCTTGAAAACTCTTCCCATCATTTTTCTTTGCCAAGATCTTTTTAGTTATCAAAACCAATTTGTAAGAATGCCCCTTTCTTACACAAAATTTATTTATCCATTAAATAAGATTACACATCTCATTGTTTGGGAAAAATAAAGATTTGAAGGACAATTGTAGTGTTTAATAAAACATTATAACTATTTAAGCTTCTCCCAATTTTTATTCATGGGCGCCTATGATTGATTTTATTTTACTACAATGGACAATTTTACCACTAAAACGTGCATGTCAGTATCATCTCTATGAGTGAAAACACAAAACTCATCTTTTTCATACAATTATGCAAAGTTAAATAGATGGCAGGCCCTAGATTTATTACCACTATATTCTTTATCCTCCCGTCATGGTTGAGCCTGGGCCTAGGTTGCCTAAAAGAATTGCCTGTGACTCAGGAAGCATCCATACTTCATTCACAAGTTTTTCATAGAGTGGGCAGCCAATGTAATGCATTTGAGCCAACATTTGGCATTTTAAAATGTATTTTTACTTAGATTAGGGGCACGACCTCTAAAACCAACTCAACACTTCATTTATAAGCATGACTATACTATCACCTTTTTGAGACACCAATGGCCACCTATCTTTCCTTGATAGACTAGAATTGCAACTATGATTTCTCCATGATGACCTTGTGATTTGTCTTCCAACTTGATCCTTGTTTGGTATCTCCAACCTTCAAAATCTTAATGTTGTGTAGGCTTTTCCTTCCATGTTGTCTATGCAATGGGATGTCTTCTCTTGCATATGCTTGCACTTGAGACTTTCTTTCTCACAACACACTCAATTGCATTATGGAAGTTAGCTTTGAAATGTGCCACCTTCGAATTGGATGGAATTTTGTAGGCTTCATGATTAATTTCCTATTACAACAAGTGATTTCACTATTGAAATATGCCCCCATGTATTGATATCAAAAATTGGGTGTGATCATAGACTTTTACATCTTTTCCAATTCCTGGCATGTCAGGACTATGATAAATCCTAATATTTGAGATGCTAATCCACATGAGAACCACTTAGGTCTATGACAATGTAGCTTAATGAGGATGAGCAGTGAGCTTTATAGGTGTAGCCATGGGCATTCCATGTGTTAGGTCTAAGCATTTTATACATTCCACCAAATGGTTGGGTAGCATTGTAGATGCTCATCGTGCCCTCATACACCTTGATTATCCATACATTTGGTCGGTGCCAATGTGAATGACAAGGAGTGATTAGCTAACATGGCATGAAGGGATAAGTCACATCCTACTGACTTCCTCCAAATGTTGTAGAACATGATTTGCTATGTGTTCTTGCTATTTATTTTGATTTTATTCCACTTGAATTATTGAACTACATGGGAATCAATTAAAGTATGTACATGACACCCACTTCTTTGTTTAGGCTCCAAGGCGATGCCTTGGACTTCACTATGGATTCAATGATTACTCCAATAATTGGAGAGCTTTATGAACCTTGGTTCATCTTTGCTAACATGTGAACTCAAAGCTTAACAAGCTAGAACATTTGGTCAAACAATTTGCACAAAGCTACTAATCCCTTGCATTAAAGAATGAGTCCATTCTTCTTATGTTCCCTGCTAGCTTATATCCCAAACTTGTAGCTATTGATATTTCTAGCCTTAATATTAAAATGAAGATCTTTGAGAGTCTTTCCACACTATATCATGAGTACATCATTTGCATCCATCTTTTATTTCTACATATTTAACAAGTCTTTTGTTTGGTTCTGCACTTCCTTAAGCACCCACTGCTCCTTTCACTATGTCATACAATTCCTTGTGCGAACTCATGATTTTGGTAGTAATGTCAATCCTTCAGAGTTCTTAGGTTTGAATTTTCCAATTCATATATGATTCTAGGAGATCTTTGGGTTCAATCCTCTAAACACACTTGCTATGTCACATCATACCACTAATATTTTGAAATATACTTGGACCATTACTTTTACATTTGAAACATTTAATCCTTTAGACTTGTGAACTCACAAATTGCATTTCTAAACTAGTCATAAATTCACTAAATTTGAACCACAACATAGTGTTAGACCTTGAACCTCAAACTACATGCTTATTAAAATAATGGCAATCAAATTGGCATGTCAGGAATTTGAATATTAATATAGAACCTAACATTTTTAATTTGCAACACAAGATTCCAACTTTGAACCTTTGAATTTCAAATCACTAGAATTCCATACTAAACCTACAAGATGAACCATTTGAACCATCAAATCTTTTCGAACTACTTTGAAACTTAGTTCAAAGAGCTTCAAGACCTTACACTAATCATTTTAAATACTGGGTCTATTTTGGCTACCAATAGGGGCTCTAACTATAGGATTGTTTTTTACTCAAAAATAGAGAACTCTAGCAATCTTTGGTAAGATACAAGTGCCTTCTCAATTGGGTGAATAGAGTCACCAAGAAGAGGAAACTAGGAGTTTCTTGCAAAGAGGGTGGAGGGGAGTAGGGCAAAACTAGCCAACCAAAAACTCCTAAAACTACCAGCAAGAATGAAGCTTGCACATTAATCAAACTAACACTATGTACAACAAAAGCATATTTACAAGGTCTATACAAAGGTAGGAAGAAAACCATCCACAAGAAATAGAAGAAAGAAAAACAATAACATCTATCCATTTATCGGCTAGAGAAGCAGGAACCTTTTCACATTAGCAAACCATGTCCCATTGCAGCAGCTCCACACTATTGTCAGCTAGCGACTTCTTTAGTGCCAAACCTCAAGCTAAAAGTACACATCAATAAGTTGGCCCATAAATTTTTCTCAAATAGCCATAACTCATCATAACACTCTTTTTCACTCGAGAATTGATCTCCCACATTCATCAAATCAGATTTCATTTCAAACTAAAAAAAAAGAAAAGAAGAAACTTCATCAAGAAATGGTGTACAATGTCTAAAAATACCATCCTCAAGAGCCACCTTTTGCATATGGATTTAATTATCATGATCAACTTGTAGGGAAAGAGATGCCTCATCCAACATAGGATCAATTCTCGAGTACATTTTCTCCTCATGATCCCTTTCAGGAATCAAGCCATAATAAAAGAAGCCATCTATGTTGTTTTCTATCCTTTCTAAAGTGTCATCACTTCCACAATCTAAATCAACAAAGCTACACATAGATGAATGAAAAGAGATGTTGTCAATAGATGCTTCATTCTTAATCTGATTTGAATGAATACATGAGTACTCATTCAAGAGATGATCTAGTTTGAGTGATGATAGAAATCCATATATGATTTCTTCTTCCTCATTAGGAAAAGTGTCTTTCAGCATTCCAACTGAGTCAACAAGTTTTTCAAAAAGAATTTCATTATGAGAAGCTCTAGCCAAAGGTAGCTTTACAATATCACAAGAATCAATTTCATTTTTATGTTGACAAGGCTCTTCAATGAACTGACCACCATTTTCACAATAGGACATATCACTTTCAACATTGTCATTAAAAATAAAATATTCAAATTCTGGTAATATGTCATTGGTAGTTTTTGCATGAGTAGGAACTTTCACAACAAGATGATCATCATAGATTTCAAATACAAAGCTTTCTAAAATTGGAGAGGAAAGAAATTTGGGATCACCTTCATCAATGCTTCTCTCAGTTCCATCATGCTTAGCAAGGACTATATAATTATGAGAGGTGAAGTAGGATGATGTTACTAGGTAATCTTCTTCTTTCACTGTCAGCCATTCTTTATCTTTGTTTTCATTGCTACCATGGTTTTCATTTTCACCTTGAATGTCCTTATCTACCCATGTCTGCTCTTCTTCAGGCTACAAAATTTCTTGAAGTATGAACTCCTCTTGCTCCTATTTTATTTCTAGTTTCAGCCTCTTGGCCAAATATTTAGTCATAATAGAATTCCTTTCAAGAGAAATTTCAGCACCACCACCATTAGTAATAAGATCTACTGCTACATTATTTTCAAAGTGAAAGAATTCTAGAATAGGGCCCTTTTCAGCATTTGCATACAAAGAGTCATTATTCTTAGAATCTTTCATGACATTTAAAGATTTGTCTTCTGGTAAGGCATTGTTAGAAAGCATTTCAATGGAATCTTTAAGAAAAGGATGATCATCATGATCCTTAACTATACAAAATTCTACAAAAGGTGCAAAAGGACCTTGAGGTAAGATCTCATTTAATAATTCTTGTTCTTTCTCCGTTGTTGTCACATATACTTTCATCTTTTGAAATTGGATCAGCACGAGACTAGAGTAACTTTGGCTTGACTTCTTGGTCATTCATGAAAAGGTGATTAAAGTAGGAGGAATCTAAGATAACTAGAGCTTCTTCTTCATCAACCTTCAACTCTTCACTTAACTATGATACTCTTTTCTGATATATTTGCAGCATTTTTCTCTTTTCTTCTAATTATTTCAACTTGTGGAATCTTGCACAGAGGCTTCTCCATAATAGCCAAGATGAGGCATCATCTTCCAAACCTATATTATTCTAGATGGTTTGAGAACTGCTTTCTTTTTAGTTTTCCACAAATTTGCATAGTACTTTATCATCTGTTTGATGAGGTTATGGGAGCGAAGTGTTTGACCTTGATCTTTTCATGGCTTTAATATTCCAGATGGTCTTTATAGAGTCACCAATCTCCTGCAAATGGTGATAATCAAAAAATTGAGAAAATGATTATTCATACTGATCTTCATTTTTAGATCCCCAATAAAGTTGCAAATAATCTATTAGTGAATAGATTGTCCTCCAAGGAATTAAATACAAATTAACCCCAAAAGCCCAAGTAGGAAGACTAAATATGAATTAAAATTTGTTTCACTTCTCTATTTAAAAGCATAAGTGCCCTATGAATTTATTTGGGTACAGCTCCCCATGTATAATTTATAATAAATTCAAAGTTTGTGGCAATGTCAACATTGTAGTGTCTGTCTGGGGCTCATATGGCCAAGGGAGGGCCCATTGTATGGGTGCAAATCCAACCTAGAGTGCAAACTATGGAGCATGGTGGGATGTTATGATCCCATTGGGCAGCCTTCACTAACAACTTAGGTTTCTGGTCCAATTGTTTGTACCGAAAAACCCTAGTGGGGATGGTATGCACAAGATGATGTAATAATATAAATATTCCTTGTTAGAGGATAGACCCTATTAGGAATCTATTACAACATTCAGTATATATGAGTCCCTATTAGGAGACTTTGAATCTCTATTAGGATATTCCAACCCTATTAGGAGTTGTGGAAGACAATTGGACCCACTTCTAAACTAGCTTCAAGGGAAAGACCAATGAACCCACTATCCAAATGATCTTTGTATTATTCCTTGTATAATAATAGAATGGTACTATATTGTTTCATCCTCTTTCTCTGTCCTATCAATCAGACCTATTCTCCTTTAGATCTTGTAACTAGATCTCAAATCTCACATCCAATAATTCTTTGGATCACTTACATGCATTCAATAAGCACTCTACTCTTTTTCTCACTTCGCACTTCAACAATGATCTCAATACAAATCATACACTTTTCAATCAAGGAAAAAATCTTTTGTTTATACCATATCTTCAATATATTTCCTTGATTTAGCCTTAAAGCTTTCCCAATTAATTAAAATAAGATAATTAATTAATTACAATTACAATACCAATATTGGCTCATAGTCTATACAAAACTTTACATGTGCAATACTAAGGCTTGCACAACTGCTGACAACATCAATAGACTATACTATGTTATTGTCTAAATGTGCATCTATTCTTTACATCCTAGATGTAAGATAGGCAACAAGCATTAGAAACTACTTTCTTAATACTTTATCTCAAAATTGCTCTTTGTAAGTCAAGTACAACTTATGTACTTCTTCAACTCGGACACTATGCACTGTGCCATGTCATCAGGACACTATGCCAAACATGTCCATAACTATGCATGACTAGAAAATCAAACCATTGTCCATACCATCAAGATCTCTATCTTCTACTTAGCTAGTCTTTATAGAAACCATGCTATGCTAACATCAATGAAAAACATAGTCATGAATGCAACATATAAATACTCTCCAATTCTCAAGATACTTCCCAAAGTAGTATCATCAACATTCATGCTAATAAACTTCCCCTTTGACATTGATGACAACATAGATGAAAAATATCTAGGTTCCAAGAAGACTAAGTAATAATCTTGTCCCCCATAACTTAGGAGTTCTTCTCATACACATTTTCCCCCATGCCTTAGGAGATGTTTTTCGTTCATACTCTCCCAGATTCACATAAATTTCAAGACCTCAATCTCAATGTACCAATTGTTAAATACCAATTTCTAATGTACTCCACAAAATCTTCAACAAGCTTGAGTGTCCAAAGACACTATTCAATACCAAACACCAAGAGGCCTCAATGACTTAGTCCATCATAGATACTCCCCAATATGAGAAGCATCAACATTTAGTCTAGTCAAGCAATAGTGTTGTACACCACTAGACTGATGCACTCTCTACATCATCTACTCAGTAGTAGGAAGGGGCATAACCCAATATAATCTTTATTACTTACATACTCTAATATAATCTACTATTCTACTACCTTCTCTCTCAACACATGATACTTAATAGATATATGTTTAGCCTTATAATGCAATACATGATTCTTAGACATACTCACTATACTTGTGTTATCACAGTAAATGACAATAGGTTCTTCAATCTCAATTCTAATATCCTTTAGCATCTACTTCATCCACATAACTTGATTATAGTTATTTTCTATTGCAATATACTCTGTCTCAGTAGTACTCTATGAAATACAATCTTTCTTCTTGCTTAACCAAGAAACCAATCTTCCTCCAATAAAGAATGCTCCACCACTGGTGCTCTTTCTGTCATCCATATTTCCTGCCCAATCTACATCAATATATGCACATAGAGTGCAATTTCTTGATCTTTCATACTAAATTCCATAGTTAGATGTCCCTTTTAGATATCTAAATATTCTCATAACTTCTACACAAATTTAGGATCATCTTGAAATCTAGCTACAATCTCAACTACATTTTCTATATCTGGTCTAGTCTGAGTCAAATACTACAAACCTCCAATCATGGATATGTTAGAAATAATAGTCCAAAAATATAATTGAGAGGGTGGGGGGTGAATTAGTTATCCAATAATCATGAACCTTAAATAATCTTAACCATTCAATCAAAGTAAACAACAACCATAAAAAGATGCACATACACAATTATACTAGATATGTTAACTAGGGAAACCCTTGATCAAAGGGAAAACCCTAATGGAAATGATGCCCACAAGATGATGCACTAAAATAAATATTCCTTGTTAGAGGATGAATCTTGTTATAAGTCTATTAAAACATTTAGTACATAAGAGTCCCTCTTAGGAGACTTTGAATCACTATTAGGAGATTCTAGCCCTGTTAGGAGTTGTGGAAGACAAAAGGATCCACTCTCCAAAAAAATTCTAGGGAAAGATCACCAAACTCACTATCCAACTAATATTTCAACTATTACTTGCAGAAGAATTATCTATACTATACTTTAACGTGTTTCCTCTATCTTGTCAACTAGACCAATCACTATTAGACCTTGTACACTAGGTCACAAACCTCAGATCCAAGTATCAAACTTTAGATCTCTCAACAAAATTTCAACAATAAAGTTTTCTTGACCTTCATTTTTCTCTTCTTATATTCACATTCTGCTCTTCATGCCTCTTGATATCATTTATACGTCTCATCCATAATAATGGAAAATGTCCTTCCTTTATACCAAATCCATAAAAAAATCCCTTAGTTGGCTATTACACCTACTCAATTAATTATTATAGGAGTTCATTAAGAACACATTAGACTTAGTGATAACATTAATCTTTCACCTTGTAACTTGAATAAATTTTCATAAGTATAACATTATTATGATTGAACTTAGCTACATCATCTCTAGAATGTCTTCTACATATCTTTAACTTTGTCTTCTCATAATAACAAATCTGCTAAGAGATATAACAAGTTTATACAAACATGCTTCTTTAAATTCTATCTTAGAAAAATCTTCAAAGAAACTTTCATAACTTATTCCAATATTAATATCTTATGCTTCCAAGATTAGCTACATATACTATAAACTTAGTATAATCTCCATTTAACTTCGCTTAGTGAAAATGCTCAGCTACCTATCTGTACCAACTTGATCTTTAACATTGTTCTTTTGTTAGATACCATAGAAAACTATTATGTTGACATCAATATCAAACATAGTCATGAATGTAACATATCATCATGCTAATGATCTAATCATGTTTCTACAATACACCCCCATAGATGTAGCATCAACATTCTTGCTTGAAAGAATCTCCCCCTTTGGCATTGATGGCAACAAAGATGAAAAAATCTAATTTTGAAAATACCAACTTTAAAAGACTATTAACCTTTCTTTTCAAATCATCTTCATCAATCACTTTTCCACATTGATATACCTACTACAAATCATATTAATTTTGAAAAACATAGTTGAATCCTTTAGACTTGTGAACTCACAAACTGCATTTCTAAACTAGTCATAAATTCACTAAATTTGAACGACAACATAGTGTCAGACCTTGAACCTCAAATTTCATAATCATGAAAATAATGGCAATCAAATTGGCATGTCGAGAATTTGAATATTAATCTAGAACCTAACATTTTGAATTTGCAACACAAGATTTGAACTTTGAACCTTTGAACTTAGAATCACTAGACTTCCGTACTGAACCTACAAGATGAACCAATTGAACCATCAAACCACTTCAAAATACTTTGAACCTTAGTTCAAAGAGGTTCAAGACCTTACACAAAGAATTTTAAATACTGGGTCTATTTTGGGTACCAATAGGGGCTCTAACTATAGGATTGCTTTTTACTGAAAAATAGAGAACTCCAGCAATCTTTGGTAAGATACAAGTGCCTTATCAATTAGGTGAATAGAGTCACCAAGAAGAGGAAACTAGGAGTTGCTTGCAAAGAGGGTGCAGGGGAGTAGGGTGAAACAAACCAAACAAAAACTCCTAAAACTACCAGCAAGCATGAAGCTTGCACATTAATCAAACTAACACTATGTACACCAAAAGCATATTTACAAGGTCTATACAAAGGTAGGAAGAAAACCATCCACAAGAAATAGAAGAAAGAAAAAGAATCACATCAATCCATTTACCGGCTAGAGAAGTAGGAACCTTTTCACATTAGCAAACCATGTCTCATTGGAGCAGCTCCACACTATTCTCGACTAGTGACTTCTTTTGTGCCAAACCTCAAGCTAAAAGTACACATCAATAAGTTGGCTCATCAATTTTTCTCAAATAGCCATAACTCATCATAGCACTCTTTTTCACTTGAGAATTGATCTTCCACATTCATCAAATCATATTTCATTTCAAACTGAAAAAAAAATGAAAAGAAGAAACTTCATCAAGAAATGGTGTACAATGTCTAAAAATACCATTCTCAAGAGCCACCTTTTGCATTGGGGTTTAATTATCATGATCAACTTGTAGGGAAAGAGATGCCTCATCCAGCATAGGATCAATTCTTGAGTTCATTTTCTCCTCATGATCCCTTTCAGGAATCAAACTATAATCAAAGAAGCCATCTATGTTGTTGTCTATCCTTTCTAAAGTGTCATCACTTTCACAATTTGAATCAACAAAGCTACACATAGATGAATGAAAAGAAATGTTCTCAATAGATGCTTCATTCTTAATCTAATTTGAATGAACACATGAGTCATCATTAAAGAGATGATCTAGTTTGAGTGATGATAGAAATCCATATATGATTTCTTCTTCTTCATTAGGAAAAGTGTCTTTTAGCATTCCAGTTGAGTCAACAATTTTTTCAAAAATAATTTCATTATGAGAAGCTCCAGCTAAAGGTATATTTACCCCATCACAAGCATCACTTTCATTTTTAGGTTGACAAGGCTCTTCAATGAACTGATCACCATTTTCACAATAGGACATATCACTTTCAACCTTCTCATTAAAAATAAAATATTCAAATTCTGGTAATATGTCATTGGCATTTCTTGCACAAGTAGGAACTTTCACAACAAGATGATCATCATTGATTTCAAATACAAAGCTTTCTAAAATTGGAGAGGAAAGAAATTCAAGATCACCTTCATCAATGCTTCTCTAAGTGCCATCATGCTTAGCAAGGACTGTATAATTATGAGAGGTGAAGTAGGATGATGTTACCAGGGAATCTTCTTCTTTCACTATCAACCATTCTTTATCTTTATTTTCATTGCTACAATGGTCTTTATTTTTAGCTTGAATTTCCTTATCTACCCATATCTGCTCTTTTGGAAGTTACAACATTTCTTGAAGTATGAACTCTTCTTGCTCCTATTTTATTTCTAGTTTCAACCTTTTGGCCAAACATTTAGTCATAATAGAATTTCTTTCAAGAAAATTTTTAGCACCATCACCATTAGCAATAAGATCTACTGCTGCATTATTTTCAAAGTGAAAGAATTCTAGAATGGGGCCTTCTTCAGCATTTGCATACAAAGAGTCACTATTCTTAGAATATTTCATGACATTTAAAGATTTGTCTTCTGGTAAGACATTGTTAGAAAGCATTTCAATGGAATCTTTAAGAAAAGGATGATCTGAATGATCCTCAATGATGAAACTTTCTACAAGAGGTAAAAAAGGAACTTGAGGTAAGATCTCATTTAATAATTCTTGCTCCTTCTCCATTGTTGTAACATATACTCTCATCTTTTGAAATTGGACCTCCATGAGACTAGAGTAACTCGGGCTTGACTTCTTGGTCACTCATGACCAGGTGGTTAAAGTAGAAGGAGGAAACTAACATAACTAGAGCTTCTTCTTCATCAACCTTCAACTCTTGACTTAACGATGATACTCTTCTCTGATATATTTGTAGCATTCTACTCTTTTCTTCTAATTATTTCAACTTGTGGAATCTTGCACAGAGGCTTCTCCACAATGGCCAAGATGAGGCATCATCTTCCAAACCTATATTATTTTGGATAGTTCAAGAAATGCATTCTTTGTAGTTTTCCACAAATTTGCATAGTACTTTATCATCTGTTTGATAAGGTTATGGGGGACATGGTCTTTATAGAGTCACCAATCTCCTACACATGGCGATAATCAGAAAAGTGAGAAAATGATTATTAATACTGATCTTCATTTTCAAATCCCCAAAAAAGTTGCCAAAAATATATTAGTGAACAAATTGTCCTCCAAGGAATTAAATACAAATTAACCCCAAAAGCCCAAGTAGGAAGACTAAATATGCATTAAAAGCTGGGTCACTTCTCTATTTTAAAGCATAAGTGCCCTCTGAATTTATCTGGGTATAGCTCCCCATGTATAATTTACAATAAATTCAAAGTGGGTGGCAATGTCAGCATTGTAGTGTCTATCTGGTGCTCATATGGCCTAGGGAGGGCCCACTGTATGGGTGCACATCTAACCTAGAGTGTGAAATATGGAGCATTGTGGGATGTTATGATCCCAGTGGGCGGCCTTCACTAACAACTTAGGGTTTTGGTGCAATTTTTTTTACCAAAAAACCCTAGTGGGCATGGTACACACAAGATGATGTACTAATATAAATATTCATTTTTAGAGGATAGACCCTATTAGGAATCTGTTAAAACATTCAGTACATATGAGTCCCTATTAGGAGACTTTGAATCTCTATTAGGATATTCTAACCGTGTTAGGAGTTGTGGAAGACAATTGGACCCACTTCTAAACTAGCCTCAAGAGCAAGACCAATGAACCCACTATCCAAATGATCTTTGTATTATTCCTTGTAGAATAATAGAATGGTACTATATTGTTTTATCCTCTTTCTCTGTCCTATCAATCAGACCTATTCTCCTTCAGATCTTCTAACTAGATCTCAAATTTCACATCCAATAATCCCTTGGATCACTTACATGCATTCAGTAAGCACTCTACTCTTTTTCTCACTTCGCACTTCAACAATGATCTCAATACACATCATACACTTTTCAATCAAGGAAAACATCTTTTTCTTATACCATATTTTCATAATATTTCCTTGAGTCAGCCTTGAAGATTTCCCAATTAATAAAAATAAGATAATTAATTAATTACAATTACAATACCAATATCGAATCATGATCTATACAAAACTTTAAATGTGTGATACTAAGGCTTGCACACTTGTTAACAACATCAATAGACAATCCTATTTTACTATCTCAATGTGTATCTATTCATTACTTCCTAGATGTAAGATAGGCAACAAGCATTAGAAACTACTTTCCCAATACTTTTTCTCAAAATTGCTCTTTGTAAGTCAAGTACAACTTATGTACTTCTTCAACTTGGACACTATGCACTTGGCTATGTCATCAGGACACTATGTGAGACATGTCCATAACTATGCATGACTAGAAAATCAAACCATTGTCCATACCATCAAGATCTCTGTCTTCTACTTAGCTAGTCTTTATAGAAACCATGCTATGTTGACATCAATGAAAAATATAGTCATGAATGCAACATATCAATACTCTCCAATGCTCAAGATACTCCCCAAAGTAGTATCATCAATATTCATGCTAACAAACTTCCCCTTTGACATTGATGACAACATAGATGAAAAATATCTAGGTTCCATGAATACTAAGTAATACTCTTGTCCCCAATAACTTAGGAGTTCTTCTCATACACATTTTCCCCCATGCCTTAAGAGATGTTTTTCATTCATATTCTCCCCCATTCACATAAATTTCAAGACCTCAATCTCAATGTACCAATTGTTAAATACCAATTTCTAATGTACTCCACAAAATCTTCAACTACCTTGAGTGTCCAAAGACACTATTCAATACAAAACACCAAGAGTCCTCAATGACTTAGTTCATCATAGATACTCCCCCATATGAGAAGCATCAACATTTAGTCTAGTCAAGCATTACTATTCTACACCATTTGACTGATGCACTTTCTACATCATCTACTCAGTAGTAGGAAGGGGCATAACCCAATATAATCTTTATTACATACATACTCTAATATAATCTAATTTTCTACTACCTTCTCTCTCAACACATGATACCTAATAAATATATTCTTAGCCTTATAATGCAATACATGATTCTTAGACATACTCGCTAGACTAGTGTTATCACAATAAATGATAATATGTTCTTCAATCTCAATTCTAATATCCTCCAGCATCTACTTCATGCACATAACTTTATTACAATTATTTTCTATTGTAATATACTCTGCCTCAATAGTACTCTTTGAAATACAATCTTGCTTCCTACTTAACCAAGAAATCAATCTTCCTCCAAGAAAGAATGCTCCACTACTGGTGCTCTTTCTGTTATCCATATTGCCTACCCAATCTGCATCAATATATGCACATAGAGTTAAATTGCTTGATCTTTCATACTGAATTCCATAGTTAGATGTCCCTTTCAAATATCTAAATATTCTCATAACTTCTACAAAAATTTAGAATCAACTTGTAATCTAGCTACAATCTCAACTACATTTTCTATATTTGGTCTAGTCTGAGTCAAATACTACAAACCTCCAAACATGGATATGTTAGAAATAATAGTCCAACAATATAATTGAGAGGGTGGGTGGTGAATTATTTATCCAATAATCATGAACCTTAAATAATTGTAACCATTCAATCAAAGTAAACAACAACCATAAAAATATGCACATACACAATTATACTAGATATGTTAACTAGGGAAACCCTTGATCAAAGGGGAAAGCCTAATGGAAATGATGCCCACGAGATGATATACTAAAATAAATATTCCTTGTTAGAGGATGGACCTTGTTATAAGTCTATTACAACATTTAGTACATAAGAGTCCCTCTTAGGAGACTTTGAATCACTATCAAGAGATTCTAGCATTGTTAGGAGTTGTGTAAGACAAAAGGATGCACTCTCCAAACAACTTCTTGGGCAAGATCACTGAACTCACTATCCAACTAATATTTCAACTATTTCTTGCAGAAGAATTGTCTATACTATAATTTAACTTGTTTCCTCTATCTTGTCAACTAGACCAATCACTATTAGACCTTGTACACTAGGTCACAAACCTCAAATCCAAGTATCAAACTTTAGATCTCACAACAAAATCTCAACAATAAAGTTTTCTTGACCTTCATTTTTCTCTTCTTATATTCACATTTCGCTCTTCTTTCCTCTTGATATCATTTATACATCTCATCCATAATAAAGGAAAATTTCCTTCCTTTATACCGAATCCATAAAAAAAAATCCCTTAGTTGGCTATTACACTTTCTCAATTAGTTATTATAGAACTTTATTGAGAACACATTACACTTAGTGATAACATTAATCTTTCACCTTTTAACTTAAATAATTTTTCATTATTGTAACATTATGATAAGTGAACTTAGCTACATCATCTCTAGAATGTCTTCTACATATCTTTAACTTTGTCTTCTCATAATAAAAAATCTGCTAAGAGATATAACAAGTTTATACAAACATGCCTCTTTAAATTCTATCTCAGAATAATCTTCAAAGAAACTTTCATAACTTATTCCAATATTAATATCTTATGCTTCCAAGATTAGCTACATATACTATAAACTTAGTATAATCTCCCTTTAACTTTGCTTGATCTTTAACATTGTTCTTTTGTTAGATACCATAGAAAACTATTATGTTGACATCAATATCAAACATAGTCATGAATGTAACATATCATCATGATAATGATCTAATCATGTTTCTGCAATACACCCCCATAGATGTATCATCAACATTCATGCTTGAAAGAATATCCCCCTTTGGCATTGATGGCAACATATATGAAAAACATCTAATTCTGAAAATACCAATTGTAAATGACTATTAACCTTTCTTTTCAAATCATCTTCATCAATCATTCTCCTACATAAATATACCTCAATGTGCTCTATAAAAAACTATTTTTCATGCTCAACCTAGTATTGTCAAACTATTTTTCATGCTATGATTCCTCCTCCATTGACATCAATGTCAAAGATTTCAGCAACCATCAACCTCTGCTACAATTGTCTCTAACTTGCTCAAGTTTCTAAAGACACTATTCAAAATAACATCTAACAAAGTCCTAGATGACTCTATCCATCACATATACTTCCGCATACAAGAAGCATCAACATTCAATCTAGACAAACATTAATGCTTTATTACACTAGACTAATGCACTCTTGCATAATCTACTCTAATGTAGGAAGGGGCATAACCCCTAGCATGCCTCGCAAATACTCAAAAGTCTCTTTGGGAAGAGGCTTTGTAAAAATATCTACAATCTTCTCTTTGGTACTTACACATTCCAATCTAATTTCCTTTTCTGCAACTTTCTCTCTCAACATGTGATATTTGATAAAAATGTGCTTAGTCTTAGAATGCAACAATAGATTTTTAGACATATTCACTATGCTTGTGTTATTGCAATGTATGACAACAAGTTCACTAAGTTCTATCCTTATATCCTTCAACATTTGCTTCATCCAAGTAACTTCATTACAATTGTTTTCTATTGCAACATATTCTACTCAGTTTTACTTTGGAAGGTATAATCATGCTTCTTGCTTAACCAAGAAACAAATATTCCTCCAAGAAAGAAGGCTCCACCACTAGTTTTCTTTCTTTGATCTATGATTCCTACCCAATCAACATCAGTATAAACATATAAAGTGAAATTGTTAGGTTTTTCATACCACAATCTAAACTCTATTGTTCCTTTTAGGTATCTAAATATCCTTTTGACTACTACATAATGTGCTCCTCTAGGATTATCTTGAAATCTTACAACAACTCCAACTACATTTTCTATATCTAACCCTGTAGGAGTTAGATATTGCAATCCTTCAATCATAGATCTGTACTTCTTTTTCTCAATGGTAGATGTCTCATCCTTGTAGATAACTAGTGTCTAGTTGCCATAGATGTTCCAATAGGTTTACATATTTCCAAACCAAACCTTTTCAGTAGATCTTTAAAATACTTAGTCTAAGAAATAAAGATTCCTTCTTTATCCAACACAATCTATAATCCTAGGAAATATTTCATTTCTCCTGTCATGCTCATTTCAAATTCCTTCTTCATTTCTATTGCAAACTTATATGGTATCATCAGAAAATATTACCAAAATCATCAATCCATCATCTATTTCTTTCCAGTATAAATTATTGTCTATGATACCTTTGCTAAATCCTAGCATTGTTAAATGCTTGTCCAAACTTACATACCAAGTTCTAGGTGATTTCTTCAATCTGCATACTATGTCCTTGTCATCTATTAAAGAACAACCTTCAAGTTGTTCTATGTATACCTCTTCTTCAAGTTCTCCATTCAAAATTGTTGACTTGACATCCATCTGATGCACTCTGAATTTTTTATGTCCTACATAGGCTAAGAATAACCTTATTACTTCTATTCCTGCCACAAGAACATACATTTCATCATAGTCTATTCCTTCTTGTTGTAAGTAACCTTTACATACCAATCTTGCTTTGTTCTTTACAACTTCACCTTGTTCATTCATCTTGTTCCTAAATAGCCATTTTGTTCCTATCACATTCTTGTCTAATGGTCTAGGGACCAATTCCCATGTCTCATTCTTCACTATCTAATCCAATTCCTCTTTCATGGCTTACTTCCAATATGTTGACATTCTAGTCATGTTTGTTATTAGTGACATACACTTATTTAGATTGTAAGTATATACTGAGCATACTATATAGTTAAAAGTGTTAACCAAAAATTTTAGTTGATACCATGTTCAATAGTTGCTATCGAGTCCTTTAGATAGATTTTAATTTGCACCAAGCAGTTACTGCTTTGGTGATGATTTATAGTGTAAACTAAGCATCTCATTGTATGTAGAGTTTATCGGTGAAAATTGAGTTGTGTAGTGTTTAATAAGTTTGTAGTTGATGTGATGGGAGTCTAGTGTTACCTAAGATACTTAGTGTTAACCAAGTGACTTAGTTTATACCAAGATCATAGTGATAGCACTGACCAAGCTATACAGTGTGAGTCAAGTGATTCAATTTATATGTTGAGTTTTACAATATTCTTCAAGTCACTAGTGCAGACTGAGTTCAAGACTACTTTGAATCAATCAATATGGATTGAGCTTCTACATCTATCGAGTGTATGATGATGTTGAGTATCAGAATCTCATCGAGTCAATCTTTGAAACCAAAGTTTCTACACTTTGGTTGACTTTGTAATATTTGTGTAAACTTGTATTGTAGTCAACTTTGAAATTATGTAATTGGATTAGTATATATGTGATGTATTGTATCACATCCAAATCATTCAATAGAAGTAATGTAATCATCAAAGAAGAGCAGAAGAGAGAATTACAAAGGCTACAATAGTATAAGGAGTAATAAATATTTATATAACATAGCAAGGTGATTTGTACACACAAAGGAATCTCATTCAACAAACCAAGTTGTAGATTAGAGATCAGCTACTACTTCATCCTAATAGGTGGATCAGTCAAATCCTTTAATAAGGTAGACCTAATAGTCTTGTGTAAATCTCTTTACCAAGTGCATACTCCATTGTATGTTTGTAAATCCTTTTGCAAGGTGGAAAAAACAGTCCTTATTGCTCCTAATAGGGAAGATCATCAAAAGTGATCATTGTAAGCCTTAATAGGCCAACTTTATATTTTAGTACTAAAGCTTGTTGGTATAATCCCCACCCCAGTTTTACTTTCTATTTGGAAGGATTCTAGGTCACCAAAATTCTGTGTCAAAAGTGTTATGTATGCTTTAATTTTTTTAATTTCTCATGCATGCAATTAGATCAAAATATACATGAAGGATCAATTTCTAATTAAGGATAAAATTTTATAAGTTATTGATTCACCCCTACCCTCTCAATAACTTATCCTATCATAATATTTCTAACAATTGGTATCAAAGATTTGTAGTTTTCAGAGAAAAGTTTCATAGCTTGAGAAAAGATCAAAGACAATGGAGGTATTTAGACTTGACAAGGCTATTGATAATGAGAAGCTCAATTTGGAATTGGCTATTGGATAACTCAAGAAAGAAAAAGAAAAAATCTCTCAATCCTTGAAAAGAATAAAAGATCTTGCAATCTAGATGAATGATCCACTCTGCATAGAAGACATAACTGAAGACATTCATTCAAGCAATTCAAATGAAGTTGATGAAGCAATAAAATAACTATTAGAAAAGAATATTACTCTTCAAGAAGAAGTAAGAAAACTAAGAAGAGAGCAAGAAATTTAGTCAGTAAGATTGTGTGAAGTCATGGAAGAGAAAAATAAAGATAAGAGAAGAGATAGAAGGAAAAAACAATGAAACTCAACACCTATCCCTTCAACAAGCAGACTTCGTTGATCATCTCACTAATGCAAATGAAGAAATCATGAATCTAAGATCAAAGAATGAAAGATTGTAAAATGATCTAATCATTAAAAGGAAAACCATTGAAAGAATGATGAAATCCCAAGCAGACATGAATTAGTTGAATGAGAAAAGTCATTACAAAAAAAAAGGAAAAGCAAGAATTAGATATACAGAAGAAGGTGAACCATCCAAGCAATGAGCTCAAAAGAATAAAAAACCTACTTGCAGTCATTATGGTAGGATAGGTCATACATGAAATAAATGTTGGAGCAATGGGAAAGTAAAATTCAATGGAGAATGCTACAATTGTAATCAGCATGTTCATAGAGCTAATGAATGCAAAGAAAAACCAAGATTTGAAGGAAAATGTCACAAATGTAAGAAGCATGGGCACAAGTCATCAGAATGCAAAACAAAGTTATTGAGTCTAGTAGAACAAATTGTAAAATCTATATATGGTTGGGACTACAAAAATTGGTTTAGATGTCATTACTACGGAGAATTTGGACACATTGGAATGAATTACGAGAAATAGCCCATGAGGAAAAGAGATACTACCAGAAGATGTTTCATTTATACAAAACTTGGTCATCTTGCCAAGAACTGTATGAATACTAGAAGAATTGAAGATGAAAAGAAGGAAAACGTTGATAACATTAGAAAGAAGATGAGACAAGAATGGGTTCCAAAATCTACTAACAATGCAAGTCCAAGCAATGATGAACAAGTCACTCAAGAATTGGGTCACTCCACCCTTTCCACTTGATTTCTCAAAGGAGATATGAAACTAGGCTACTAAAGAAGACATCTAATATTAGTTCTAGTTGAAAGGACAAAAGATCCATATCAACATTCAACATGCAAAGCGGTCACTGAGTAAGAAGTACTTGTTACTACCAAGTTACCTTCCTTACCAAGTGAGGTCATGTTACAGACTCTACTGAGTAAGGTCAAGAATAACTAAGTCTTATGTAGTTATTGAATCATCGAAGACTCTACCGAGTATTCAATGGAAAGTGAAGTGGATGAAAATCTTTCATTTTATCTAACATTCATACTAGGAATTTATGGAAAAAATTTATAAAAAGAGTGAAATCAAAGTTATTTCTCACTGTCAATTTTCAAGAGCTAGTTGGACAGAGAAATCACTGAAGCATTCAAGCGATTTGAGTAAATTGTTACCAAAAGTTTTTGAATTCTCTCAAACCCTATTGAGAAAAGATGGAATCCACCAGCAGCAAAGAAAAAAGATGTTTACACATGTTGGTTCATGGTGTTGAATAAAAGGAACCGAATTTCAAGTTGACTCCTGTAGTTACAAAAACCCTAGATCTGAGTGGAGCACAGTCTCAAATCCCTCACAAGGTACTATTAGTTAATGATATCTATTCACATTTCAAATGTGCAATTCAAGATATTGGTACACAAGAAATGGATGATGTTTGAAGGAGTTATGTGTTGGTTTTTTGAAACCTAAACATCAACATCTCAAGGCAAAATGTTTAACTCACATTCCTCACATGCCATGAGATTTCCAAGTGAAATGGATAAGATTTATCCTTAGTCATGTGTCTAATAGTTATCTATGGCTAGGGCAAATTGTTTGGATAATTAAGAAGATGATCCATAGATCACTAGTCTCCCAATGTTGGTAAAAGTTGAAATGACTAAAATCCTAGGTCAAGTTGAATTGGAGAAGAAAACCCTTGCTGAGTGGGATGGAAGAGGAATGAAGATAAGTGATGTCACTAACATAAAATTGAAGTTTAGTATTCATGTCATTACCTACAAGATCTACAGTTTGAGAAAATTGAATAGTGTATCCTAAGAAGTAGTTGATTTGGCATATAAGGTAGTCTAAAATAACCTTTCTCTTGAACTTGTCGACTTACTATTGAACTAGTTCAAAAAAACATGGAGAGCATTACGACTTCCAAAATTAATCCATGTAAGTTCAGTTCACTCTTGACATGTTTATTTTCTTATGTTTAGAATTTATTTCCACTAAAGGGTACTATTGTTTGTAGAAAAGATGTGCCAATCCTTTATCAGATTAATGAGTATATTGTTGAAATGGGACAAAACTATGCAAGTATCATGGACAACTATTTTGATGAATTTAAGGAGAAAATGAATAACATATTCTAGATTCCAAGGAAATTAGTTTAGGATTATAAAGATGATGTTTGTTTCATGGTAGATAGTGATAAGGTGTATATTCATGCAATTAGGCCAAGAATTGCATGGGTAAAATCTATAGGATATGAGGTCAATATTGATGAAACCAAAGACATAATTGAGGCATTAATAAATGAGCCTATTGATCCTAAGGCTACTTACTTTGGAACCTATGGTGAGGCAAAGGCCAAGATAGAACCAGAGATAAAGCTTCAACAGGAAATTAACAAGGGCAAGAAGAGGATTGCCAAATTGAGAACTAGTTCTACTCTTCTGTTAACTAAAGGAAAAGCTGAGGATGAAGAAAAGCTAGAGGAAGAAGAGCCATTGAAGAAGAAGGGTAAGGTAATAATTACCAAACATGCCAAGACATCCATTACTATGTTCAGAAGGAGATCATCCCAAAATAAAATAGATAAAAAAGGAGGAGACATAATCTTCAAGAGGTCTCCACCCAAATTTGAGGAAAGAATGAAAGAGTTAGAATCAAGTTCTAGAATTACAAACTTGAAGGCATTCAAATATGAGACTAGGACTACTGATGAGTAGAATTAGATAGAAGATATATTGATATCCAAGATGGGTAAGTGGAAAAAATCAAATATCTAGCTTACTCAACAGATTCCTAATGCCTTAATGGACAAGATTAAGCCAAGATGGGAGCATGCCATGTAAACTATAAAAGATATACATCAGAAGACATTGAGGTAGCTTATGAAAAATTTGAATGAAAAGGAGGTGACATAATATTTGAAGAAAAATAAAGAACATATAACTTTAAGATTCAACACCTATCTTATACTATTGAAAGAAATTGAGCATGTTGTGAAGAATGCTAAAAACACATGGAAGAATGTCTATCTTCTTCACAAACTGAGTGATTTTTTTGTAAGTGTAAGTGATAAGGATGATGATGATGATTAGGAGGAGAAAGATGAAAAGAAAGATGATGAAGAGGTGACTCATTTTGATAATATATATGATGAAGAGGAATAGGGGCATGAAGCTACGAAGGAAGATACACATGATATTGAGGAGGCCAACCTAGTGAAGATTGCCACAATGGTCATAGCCTCACTTCCTCATTCTCCCAACAAAAAAATGATAACATCAAGCACAAAGATAGCCTCAACAGGTTTGATTGTGACTAGCACTAAAAATGAAAACACTCAATCAATCTCTACACTAGTCCAACTCAATACTTCATTGATAATAGTGCCAAGAATTTCATCTACTGAACTACAAGCTTGTCCCTCTATATTAGTTTTTGCTACATCAGCTATTCCTACTAGTATTTCAATCAGTGCAGTATTCATTTTTGTATTGATTCTTTCCATTTCAACAATTGTTTCTATTCCTAGTATGCATGCAATAAGTGCAAGGACAGTTGAGACCAAGCCTCAACTGAGCAAAAAAAATTTGGGTAAAGGCAAAGAAAAGGAAGAGGACATAGATCTTAATGAGGATATTTTCATTCCTAAATGGGACATCTCAAATCTAAATCCTAATCAGATGCAAATTTTTGGTGAACTACTCGAAAAGAAAGCCAAATAGCAAAGACTAAGGGAGGAAAGAAACAAAGAATTTAAGATCATTGAGGATGCTAAGAATATTTTAATAGAGGCTCTAGGCATAGAGGTTGATACTTCTCAACCAATTTTGTATCAATTGGTAGAGGTAGTTAAGAAATTTAATGAAGCTTTGGATTGACATACAAATTATTGGAGAAAGCTGAGAATAAAGTTTTAGAACTTATTGCTCAATAAATTTCCATTCATAAAGTAGAATTATCTACTATTTTAGGCTCTAATTTATCTTTATTTTTTGGTAAACTATGTGATACATCAATTTTTCCAAAAGAGATAAGAGATTAATTATCAAAAATTGATGAAGATCTTAAGGCAAGTGTAGAACAATTGCATCTTGACCCAAGTTCTAGCTTTACCCACTTCAATAAGATTAGATTTCTAATAGATACGCAAGAAAAATTTCTAAGAGATGAAGCAAGAATCAAAACAGCTTTGATAAATATTTAGAATATGATTCTCCCAAATGTGGATGCATTGTAGAAGCACATTGTACATTCAAAAATGTTCATCCATGACAATAACTTCAGTATTGACCACATGATTGAATTGTTAGTAGAAGTGTAGGTTGCATTGCACACATGCAAGGTCTTGTAAGAGAATTGGGACAAGACTTTGGCACTTATCCTAAAGGTACATTAATATTTGTTGTTACATTTTGACATTACTGCGTAATTAAATAAATAGCATAAATCTTTGGAATTACTATCAAAAAAGGGGAGAAGCTATAATAAGATATGATGGGGAGAAGATGTGAAAAGATGTAAGGAGAAAGGGGGAGAAAAAAGAAAATTGCAGATTGTAGAGAAAATGTATATTGTATGTGTAGTATATTGTAAATTATATATGGGGAGCATTACCATGTATATAAAAATATATCCCTTAGAAAAAAAAATTGGAAAAATCTCAAAAAATAGTATACTCTACTGAGTTACAGACATAAGGTGATGGATAAGGATGTTTATGAACATTCTTGAACTCAGTTCTAACTAATAAGTGTTTTTGTCACTAATGCCAAAGGAGAAGATTGTTGACATTCTAATCATGTTTATTATTAGTGACATACACTTATTCATATTATAAGTATATAAAAAGCATATTATAAAGTTAATAGTGCTAACCAAGCATTTTAGTTGATACTGAGTTTTACAATTTCTATCAACTCCTTTGGAAATATTTTAGTTTGTACCAAGCAGTTACTACTATGGTGATGATAAACAATGTAAATCAAGCATCTCAATGTATGTTGAGATTACCAGTACAAACCATGTTGTGCAATGCTTACTGAGTTTGTAGTTGATGCGATGGGATTCTAGTGTTAACTAATCTACTTAGTTTTAAACAAGTGACTTAGTTTATACCAAGCTTGTAGTGATAGCATTGATCGAGCTATGCAGTGTGAATCAAGTGATTCAATTTATATGCCAAGTTTTATAGTATTCATCAAGTCACCAGTGTAGACCAAGTTCAAGACTACTTGGAAGTGATCAATATGGATTGAGCTTCTACATCTACCAAGTGCATGATGATGTCAAGCATTGGCAATGGATGCTAAGTATCAGAACCTCACCGAGTCAATCTTGAAAACCCGAGTTACTAAACTTTGGCAAACTTTGTAATATTTGTGTAAACTTGTATTGTGGCCAACTTTGAAATTGTGTAATTGGATTAGTATGTATGTAATGTATTGTATCACATCAAAATCATTGAAGAGAAGTAATGTAATCATTAGAGAAAATAAAAAGAGCCAACTATAAAGGCTACAATAGTATAAGGAGCAAAAAGGATTTATTTATCATAGCAAGGTGATTTGTACACTCAGAGGAATCTCATTCAGCGAACCAAGTTGTAGATCAGAGATCATCTACTACTTCATCCTAATAGGTGAATCAATAAATTGTTTTAACAAGGTAGACCTAATAGTCTTGCGTAAATCTCTTTACCAAGTGCATTCTTCATTATATGTTTGTAAATACTTTTATAAGGTGGACCTAGCAGTCCTTAGAAGTGATCATTATAAGCCTTTATGAAACAACTTTATACTGTAGAACTAAAGCTTGTGGGTATCATCCCCACCCCAATATTACTTTCTATTTGGAAGGATTCTAGTCACCAAAATTGTGTGTCAAAAATGTTATGTATGCTTTAATATTTTCAATTTCTCATGCATGCAATTAGATCAAAATATACATGAAGGATTCATTGCTAAGGATAAAATTTTATAATTTATTGATTCACCACTCCCCTCTTAGTAGATTATCCTATCATAATATTTCCAATTAAAATAGTCATCTTTATGTGCTTCATCTACGTTCTTTGGTTCAACTTGAGATATCAAACATAGTTCTTCACTGATTCTGCTTGTTGTCATCACACCTTTATCTCTGCTTCTAATGATCTTCTCTAGTGGATGATTTTTTTTCATATTCTTATTGTAAGGAGGAGTTTTTATCTCAACTCATAGCTCTACTAAAGGCCTTTAGGTTTGTTCCTTTTTTTTCTCACCTTCATTTTGCAAGTCATTGTTAGTCTCAAAGAGTACTTCATCAGTCCTTGGTTTAGTAACAACATTCTCATCACTGAAATTGTAATCAACAATGTGTTCTTGTATCCTAAATTTCTTATCAACTCTTACATTTGTACTTTCCATTATGGTCTTAGTTCTCAGATTATAACATCTATAAGCTCTACTTTTTAGTGAATGATCAAGAAACATACCTTTATCACTTCTAGCATCAAATTTATGAATATCATTATCTCTTTTGATATAACATTTACTACCAAAATTTTTGAAATACTTAACTATAGGTGAGTGACCAAACCATAGTTCATAAGGGGTCTTGGCTATGTCTTTCGTGACTTGCACTCTATTTTATAATGTAGACTACTATATTCACAACTTCACTCCAAAACATCTTGGATACATCATTCTTAGCTAACATAGCTCTTGTTTCTTCTATTACTAACTTGTTTCTTCTCACTGCAATGCCATTTTGTTCAGGGATTCTCAGAGCCAATACCTATCTTTTGATTTCATTAGCTTTACAAAAGATGTTAAATTCATTCGAAGTAAACTCTCCTCCTCTATATGTTCTTATGCATTTAAACTTCATATCTGATTCATTCTCAACTTTATTCTTGAACATCTTAAACTTATCAAATGACTCAGATTTTTCTTTAAGAAATGCAACCTAGATAATTCTAGAAAAATAATCAACTAAGGTCATGAAATACCTTTCACCATAGAATCCTTTAGTCTTTATAGGACAATTAAGATCTATATGAACAATCTCCAACTTAGTTGTAGTAGTAAAATTTTTACTAGGAAAAGAAGTTCTGGTATGCTTGCAAATTGTGTTCAAAGGCTTAACAATCTTAGGAAAATCTCTAACTACAACCACAGTACTAGTTTTCACAATACTGTCAAAGTTTATATGAAAAAATTTCTCATGTCATAATCAACTATCATCTACCTTAGCAAAAAAATATGTCATTTCAATTGGATTTAGCTAAAATACATTACCTCTAGATTTGATTCCTTTTCCAATTACCTTTCCATCTTTGTCTTTGATCATGCATGTCTTCTCTATGAATTTTAATTGATAACCTTTATCCACTTGTTGTCCAACAATCAAAAGATTTTTTTTTAAACCATCAACAAAATATAAATCCTTAGTGTTAGTCTTACCATCAAGAGTTATAGATCCAATATCTTTAACATGGCAAGCTACATTATTTCCAACTTTGACTATGCCTCCATCATGACTTTTGAAGTCAACAATTTTTTTCATATCACCAATCATGTGATGTGAATAACTACTATCAATTATCCAGTTTGATTTCTTTTCAAGCTATTATACCAAAGCCATCTTCTCTAGATTCTCATTTTTAATAGACACAAATCCTATTTCATCATCACTAGCACTTAATGCTTTTTCATCAAAAACATCTTCTTCATTTGCATACAAACACTCTCTATCTCTTCTAGGTCTGAACTTTCCTTTATAGTTTTTCTCTCTTTTAAAACACATAGATGCTTAATTACCAAACTCATTACAAGTCCAACACTTAAGAATATTCTTACCATATTTTTCTCTTCTTAATAGAAGGGTGGCTCCTTCTATCTTTCTGTCCTCATCAGATCTTCTACTACTAGAAAAGTCTCCTCTAGCACTTGTGCTCCTTGATAAGTTAGGTCAAATATTAAGGGTACTAAAGATGTTTGTGTTTTGATCAATTCTCCAAACTATCTAAGCTCATTGTAAACTACTTTAAGTCTCTCAAGTAATGTTTCCTTTGAGAAATATTTTGTACTAGAGATCAACAACTGTATCATCTGAACTACTTACTTAAATTGTGGCATTAAGCTCTTCAATATCTTCAAGATCACCTCATCATCTTTCTTAGTTCCTCTTGGAGATCTAATACCTATAGTAATTTTCAATATCCTACCTACATATGTCCTAATGAATTTAATTTCCATCATCTTAGTATCTTGAAATGCACAAATCTAGCTTTGTAACCTCAACTTTTTGGAATATTCATCACCTTCAAAACTATTTTCCAAAGCTTTCCAAATCTCATGAGAATTATTAAGTGATTTTACCTGGTTGTACTCAATTTTAGGAAGTGCAAACAATAGTTCTTTTCTAACTCTCATGCCACACATGAAAATTTCCTTTCTTCCTTGGTACAAGATTCCAAATCATTTTCAGCAATGGTTTCCTTTTCTAATTTTGACAAAATACAATATCCTAAACCGTACATAGCAAACATGTTTGTATCTTTTCCTTCCAGCTATCATAATTTGTTTCATCAAACTTCAAACTATCCTTTCTAATTATGTTTTATATGGATATCTAAAATTTGTTAAATTCTATCTTTAAGGACCAAAAGCTCTAGAGGCAAGGGTGAATCAATTTTCCAATAATTATCAGCCTTAAATAATTTTAACCATTCAATAAAAGTAAAAAAAAACCATATAAAATGTAAATACACAATTAAACTAGATATGTTAAATAGGGAAACCTTTGATTAGAGGAAAAACCATAGTGGGAATGATGTCGATAAGATGATGTACTAATATAAATATTCCTTGTTAGAGGATGGACCCTATCAAGAGTCTATTACAACATTTAGTACATAAGGGTCCCTATTAGGAGACTTTGAATCCATGTTAGGAGATTCCAACCCTCTTAGGAGCTATGGAAGACAAAAGGACCCACTGTCCAAACAACTTCTAGGGCAAGATCACCAAACTCACTGTCCAACCAATCTTTCAACTATTCCTTGCAGAATAATTTTCTATGTTATACTTTAACTTCTTTCCCCTATCCTATCAATTGGACTCACTACTGTTAGACATTATAGACTAAGTCATGAACCTCAGATCTAAGTATCAAACTTTAGATCCCACAATAAAACATCTACTTATCTTTATACTCCACTCTTTATGCTTTTTTCAATCATTCATATATCTTATCTATGATAAAGGAAAAATTCCTTCCTTGATACTAAATCCATAAAATAATTCTTTGAGTTGGCTATTACACCTTCTCAATTAATTATTATAGGGACTCATTAAGAAAACGTTACACTTAGCGATAGCATTAATCTTGAATCACCTTGTAACTTGAATAACTTTTTGTGCATGCAACATTATGAGGAGTGAGCTTATTATTCAAATGTCTTCTATACATCTTTAACGTCAGCTTCTCAAAATAACAACTTTGCTAATAGATATAACAAGTTTACCATAACATACTTCTATAAACTCTATTTTAGAATAGTCTTCACTAAAACTTACATAAATTCTTTTAGTCTTAATATCTTATACTTCTGAGTTTATCTGCACATACTAGACACTTAGTATAATCTCCCTTTAACCTTACTTAGTGAAAATTCTCAACTATCTATCCATACCAACTTGATATTTACTACTATTATCTCTCAAATACCATAGAAAACTACTATGTTGACATCAATGACAAACACATTCATGAATGTAACATATAATAATGATAATGATCAAATCATGTTTCTATAATACTCCTTGTAAGAATTTTCCTAAGGGAAAAATTCACCCAAGAACTAAGAACTCAAACACAAGCACACAGTAAACCAAAGAGAGAGAGAATATGATTAGAATGATAATGTATTCAATATGCCCTGATTATGAGTACACTAGGAGTGCATGTATATAAAGGCCTCTTCGGAAGCACCTAGAATGTCTCTAGAAACAACTAGAACATAAGATAACTAAGAACCTTATCCAACATTCTAGATGAATGGATAAGAATGAAAAAGTTTCATATGTGTGTAGAAGATTCATGTTTTGTAGAAAACATGTGCTAAAAAGAGGTGCGGACCCTTGTGATGTCATCATGATAAATCACAAGAATGCACAAACTCCTAAGTGTCTCACAAGTAAAATAATGCAAAATAATAAACCTAAGTAAACTTAAGTAAGTGTAATAAGTAAATACTTATTTACACCAACACCCCCCTTAAGTGCAACTTAGGGGAACACCTTGAAGTTTACGAACTAGGATGAAGATGCATAATGGGTCCTGGATACTAGGCCATGTTAGCTACCCATGTACATAATGAAAATAAAAATCTCTCATAAAGCAGAGAAATAGGGAAAACCTCATGGGAAAAACCCTCCCCCAAAAAGAGAGATAAATAAGGATGCATCAATGGATATAGTAATCAAGACCCCCCCATTAAAACATACATCTAGTATATACATAAGAGAATGAGAGAAGGAAGAGAGATAGAATAGGCTCTCCCCCAAAAAGAAGAACACTAGCAAGTGAAAGTTGCTCCGATGAAGAAGCTAGTCCGAGAATGTAGAATGGTGTTCCTCACCTTAGGAAGAAACAAAGAATAAGGTACACTCTTGAAGATGTATTCTGGCCCTAAAACTTGCTCAAGTATCCCTATACTGATGCTGATGTTCATCCCTTCCAACTATGTTGAAAAGAATGAATGCAAATCTATCAAGGATGTCTGTTGAACTTGTTCCACTGAACCATCTATCTCCTCAACTGACAAAGAGACCTCCACTAACTATTGTTCATAAGGATCCACAATCATGCCAACCTATGCAAATTGATCATGTAAAGAACAGACATGAGGGTCAGAGTGAGCCCTCACAACAACTATAGAAGGATAACCTTCATCAATGAGAAGATGTAAGTCCTCAAGTCTATCTCCCAAGTCAACTGAAGCTATAAGTGGAAGACAAGATGTACCATGTTGTGATGGACCTTTCATTGTGGCAATATAAGCATGTGGACTAGACTGATGTGACCTCTCACTGCAACTATCGATAGAACCCCATGTGTTTGAACCTGTTGAAGCACTATCACTAGTGTCACTATCAATTTCCACTATGTATGATGTATGGAGAGGAGTAGAGGATAATCTTGGTGAACTCTCCTCAAAGTGAACATCCTTCTCCACAAAAATCTCATGAGTCTCTAGATCCATCAGTCTGTAAGCCTTCACATTGTCATCATAACTAATAAAAGTACAAGGCCTAGGTGTTGGTGCCTTTCAACTCCTAGAAGATAGGTTAGCCCATGCTAGACAACTAAAGACTCTAAGGTGACTCAAAATGAATTTTCTACCGCAACATGCCTCAAAAGGAGTCTTTCCATCTAAGGCTAGATGAGGATACTTATTAAGTATGTGAGTAGCACTGCTAATGGCTTCAACTTCAAGTGTAGGATTGAGAGACTTGGCCTTAATCATGGAACTTTCCATGGTCTTGATAGTCCTAATCCTCATAGCTACAACATCTATCTTGTGCAGACTAAATGCTAGTGAGTTCTAAAGATCAATTCCCTCAATTCTACAAAAGTTCTTAAGCCTTCTATCAACATATCTATTCTCATTTTCCACCCTTAGTACCTTGATGGCTTTCCTTGACTTGTGTTTAACATGAGTCTTGAAGTCTTGAAGCTTATGAACCAATTCATTCTTATGATGAAGGAAGTAGACCCAAGTGAATCTAGAAAAGTCATCAAAAAAGTGAGTATGTAGCGGCCTTGATTGACAGAAGTCACTGCAAAGAAACCTACTAATACCATGTGAACTAGCTAAAGAAAAAATAGAGCTCGAGAAGACTTCCCTTTATCATACTTCTCCTTGAGATTCAGATCTACTGAACAAGATGAACACTCTCCCTTAGAAAATTTGATATTAGGTAGACCTTCGACCATGTGTTTTGAGCAAAGTTGCTGAAGAGAGAAAAATTCAAGGTGACCAAACCGCTCATGCCATAAGTTGATGTTTGAACTAGAGTGAGTCAAAAATGATTGAGAAGGACTCCTAGGCATAAAGTGGGAGAATGAATAAAGCCTCTTGTCATCATTGACTTCCCCCACTCCTACCAATGAATCATCTTTGAGACTTCACACCATCACTGAATCTAGAAGAAACTCAACCTTAAAACCATCTCCAAGGTGAGTGATTTGGTAAACTAATAGGAGATTGGAGCTTAGATTTGGAATGTAGATAACATCTTTGAATTCTCCATTTTCCATTTCCACATGTCCTTTCTCTTCAAATTCCATATTAGTATCATCTCCCATGAAGATGTGTGGTACCTTTGACTGCTTCAATGAAGAAAAGTCTTCCTTTGAAGAACCCATGTGGTAAGAGGCACCTGAGTCAAGTATCCTTTTTGAAGAACTTGTGTTTGTCATAAGTGCTTGACCTTTACCCTTTGAAGAGGTTGGAGTAGAATCCTTGGAAGTACCTGGCACATGAATCTTGTTCTTCTTGAGTATATTTTCTAACTCATCGATTATGTTTGTCTTGCAATGATGCTCATCATGACTTGGCTTTTTGCAATATGCACAAAAGAGTTTTTCCTTATTTTCATTACTTCCCTTCTTGTTTGAAGAAGAACCACCTTGTTCAGAGGAGTCATGTTGTGTCTCAGATTGTGTTTTTTGCTTCCACTGCTTTTTCTTGTTGTTTCTTTTTCCCCCTTGACTTGATTTGTGATCATTAGTAGCCACTAAGGCTTTGGTCTTAGATGACTTGAGAAGTCCAAAATCCACCAAGTGAGATTTTTCAACAATTAGGATGTCTGCAAATCCATCAAAGTAAGGCTTTTGGTAAGCAGATCCCATGGTTAACCTGTGAGTATTAAAACTCAAAACAAAGTTGGCATACTCAGAAGGTAGCTTCTTCGAGATGTGATGAATCAACCTTTCATCCTTCATGGGATTTCCAAAATCTTTTAGAAGTGCCCTATACTCATTGACTTTGATGATATAATCTTGAATTGTGTCATAATTCTTAGGATCCAAGACAAGTAGATCATCCTCAATCTGAAATCCCTTTTCTTCATCCACTTTACCATACAACTGTTCAAGTTTATCCCAAGCTTCCTTAGATTCAGAAGAATTTTTAATGTGAAAGAGAAGATCCCCATGTACACAACTCTTGATGACACCTAAAGCTTGTCGAACTTGATTTGTCCAATCAATGAGTTCTTTAGCATCAGTAGGTTTGGTAATTGTACCATCAATGTATAAACTATATCATTTTTCCATTAATCTATTTCATGCAATATCTTTCCATGTAGAATAGTTGCATGAAGTTAGAGGAGGACATTTAAAACCCATGATGTAGAAATGGAAAAAGCATAATAGAGACACAAGAAACACAATACACACCCCACCTTTTCACTCAATCAAAAGACCCCCCCAAAAGAGATGTTGTTGGCACTTTATAAATAGTGCATTTACAATGGGCCACTTGTCAAAATGAACAAAGTAGACTTTTTGATTTTTCTTTTACAAGTTCCTTATGAGGCTGAAATATATCACTTAAGCACTATAGCTTAGTTTTACAACAATTTTGAAAAAGAACCAAAGCTATACAATGCTGAAAAAGGCCTAATTCTAAAAGTGAGAAATTGGTCCACACAACCCTAAAATTTGACTTTAGATCTAGAAAGTAGATGAAAAAATACGCACTTTCAAAAAAAATGGAACTTGAAAAAGTGACCAAATGTGCCCGTATGGAGCTTTTGAAGTTTCAAAACACAAGATTATACAGGTATAGTCACCAAAAAATGCAATTCTGCAAAATCTGAGCACCAAAACTAGAAAAAAACACCACTACTAGAAAATTCAAGAAATTCTACCTGATTTCAAAAAAAGTTGCACCTAAATCAGAGTACGGAAGTCCAAGATACAAGCTCGCAAAGTTAGGTTGCCAAACTAAAAAGTAATCTAAAGAGGGGTCTGGAGGAGAAACTGCAAGTCTAAATTTGATGGTCAAATGGCTATCACTGTAGTTCTAAAATGCCTAAAAATGACATTCAGATGGGCATCAAATTTAAGATATCCTTCTGCTGACATCAGCAAAAAAATTGCACCCTTGGGTGATGTGGCAGCTTATCTGGCTATCCGTACTGTATAGTAATCACACATGTCAGGTCATACGCTAACGTGGCAGAAAAGATGATCAGGCTATCCATGTGGAAAATGTGGCAATTCTTGATGCTGATGTGGGAAATTCATATCAACTGGGACACGTGTCAAATTGTGAGTGGCTAGGGTTTGTACTCACTATGGCATGGTTAAATCTCACCGTGTGTCTGACTGGTTCACTACAGAGGTTGAAACATGGAGACCACAGCCAGAATCAAATTTGAGGGCACCGAAAGTGTTTGCAAATCTCGAAAAAGGCACCGCTAGTTACCGTCAAAGTTGGGCAATGAAGTCTGCGGGCTGGGAAATGCAGCCCCGTGGGGAAATACACATCATTTTCCATTTTTCAAGGGTTTGGGCTATGCTAGAAAAAGATGTGCAGTTGCTAGATTTGCAAGTTAATCCCACATGTGATGTGGAGTGGGCTTCACGTTCTTTATAAGAAATATTTCATAGAAGACAAAGCAAATTTCTTGCCGACAGTTGTTGGGTGCTTTCGACCGGCTGTCGATCCCCACTGGGTAGTATCTACAGTTTTTGGTGCAGTTAATTCATAGGTAAGGCTCGTGGGTTGTAAAATGAATGCTAATATGCCCTGCGACAAACAATATACCCTCCAAAAATAGCAAATCCAAGGTGTCACTGCCCGGGTTTGATAAAAAAAAATTCTCGGTCGGGTGCCCAAAGGGAAAAATAGATTTTCAAAAATGGTGATGAAAATATAACAGAGAAAATAAAAGATCGAAAACTTAAATTACAGATTTGAAAAAGACCATACCCATACTGCAAATCGGGGCCTCAGGGTTTCAATTTGCAAAAAAAAATTGCCTCACGGTCAACTTTGGGCCAAGGTAGCCAAGTTTATAGTTGATTTTCACCGGTTCAACGTTCTCGATGCAATGGTGAGGTCAGATCTGATGCTGGACACTCCAAATTTCTATAGCACTCTAGATTCAGGTTGAGGTGATGAAGCAAGCAAGAGGTCTCGAATGACTTGTGATGAGAAAATCTCCAAGTTGCTCTGATACCATGTAAGAATTTGCCTAAGGGAAAAATTCACCCAATAATTAAGAACAAAAATACAAGCACATAGTAGACCAAAGAGAGAGAGAGAGTGTGATCAAAATAACAATTTATTCAATAACTGCTTCATCAGAGTACACTAGGAGTGCCTAAATATAAAGGCCTCAGGAGAGCTTCTAGAATGGATATAAGTTAGCACCATGATATGTCATACAACTAGGCACATTTCCACCAAATATGGGTTATCCTCCATCAAGCATAGAAGTAAGTGTGGTGATGAGAGGATAAGCCTACAAGGGTGTGACATGCAAAATAGTGTTGTAGAAACCTTGTGCTTAAATAGAGTTGTGTACTCCTATGTTGTGTAAATGACAACTCAAAAGGTGTGCAAACTCCTAAGTGTCTCACAAATAAAAATAATAAAATAATGCAATATAATTAAATAATGCATTAACCTAAGTAAACTTAAGTAAGTGTAAATAGTAAAGTACGTATTTACACCAACAATTCTTCATCTCTTCAAAAAATTCATCACTAGCTTCATCATTACCTCCAAAACTGATTTTATCAAAAAATATCACAATAATGAACAAATCATTTTCAACTTCTTTTAGATACAAGTTATTTTCTTTCATACCTTTAGGAAATCCAAGCTTTGCCAACTCAGTGTATAACCTTGCATCCTAGGTTCTCAGTACTTTCTTCAGACCATATAAAGCTTTCTTTAATCTACATACCATGTCATTTTCTTCTGATAATAGAAAAGCTTCAGGATGCTCAATATATACCTCTTCTTCAAGTTTTCAATTTAGAAAGGCTGATTTAACATCTAGCTGATAAACCTTAAACTTCTTGCTCACTACATAGGCTAGGAACATCCTTACTGCTTGCATTTTGGCTATAGGTGCATATGTTTCCTCATAATCTATGTCTTCTTGTTGTGAATAACCCTTGCATACAAGTCTAGTTTTATTCCTCACTGCTTTTCCTTGCTCATTCATCATATTTTGGAATACCCACTTTCTTCCTATCACATTCTTGTTTTAAGGTCTAGGAACTAACTCCCATGTACCATTCTTCACTATTTGATCCAATTCTTCATTTCTTGGATCTAATGATTATCTTTAGCTACTTCATCTATGATTTTAGGCTCAACTTGATATATTAGACATCTCACATCTTATCTCTTCTCTAGGTTTAGAACTCTATTCTCCTCTATGGTCAAAAGTTAGCACATCATTCTGCATGTCATCTTTAGTCTTAAACAAAAGTTTAGCATTCTGTCTAACAATTCTAGAGTTATTCTCTTCTTCATCTAAATTATAACCTACCATCTTTTCTTTAGTTCCAAACTTTTCATCAATCCTTACATTGCATTTAACTATTGTCTTAGATCTATAGTTGGAACATCTATAAGCTTTTATTTTCAATAAATAGCCAAGAAACATACCTTCATCACTTCTTGGATGAAACTTACCAATGTTATCGTCTCTCTTAATATAACATTTTCTTTCAAAAATTATGAAACAATTGACTATTAGGTGAATGTCCAAATCATAGTTCATAAGGTGTTTTGTCCATACCTTTTCTGATCTATACTTTATTTAGAGTATATAATGCTATATTAACTACTTCTCTCCATAATGTCTTAGAAACATCATTCTCAAACAAAATTTCTCTTGTTGCTTCCCCTACAAATTTATTTCTTCTTTCAACAATCCCATTTTTCTCAAGTGTTCTAGGTGTAGTTAACTATCTTTTGATTCAATTTTCTTCATAGAATATGTTAAACTCTCTAGAGGTGAATTATGCTCCTCTATCATATCTCAAACACTTTATCTTAACAGTAGATTCATTCTCAACTCTATTCTTAAATAACTTAAACTTCTTAAAATCTTTAAATTTCTCTTCAAGAAATGCTACCCACATCATTCTAGTGAAATAATCAACAAAAATCATAAAATATCATTTTCCATAGAATTCTCTTTTTCTAGAAGGACAACTCAGATCAGTTTGAACAATATCTAGCTTCTTTGTGGTGGTGAACTTCCTTCTAGGGATTGAAACTTTCTTCTACTTAGCCAAAATACATTTCTTACACACAACATTTATAGGCTTAACAATCTTAGGCAATTCTTTGACTATGAAAGTGCTACTAACCTTCACAATATTATCAAAGTTTATGTGACAAAATCATCCATGCCACAACTAACTCTTATCCACTTTAGCTACCAAACATGTCATCTCAGTAGGATTTAACTAAAATACATTACCTCTAGATCTAGTGCCAATTCCAATCATTTTACCATCTCTATCTTTGATAATGCAAGTCTTCTCAATGGACTGCAATAGATAAACCTTTTTCCACAATTGTCCAATACTCAACAAGTTATCATTCAATCCATCAACAAAATAGATATCATTAGTGTTAGTTTTACCATCAAGAGTAATGGATCCAATTAATGTTATATGACAAGTTGCATTGTTACCAACTCTATAAATACCTCCATCATGATTCTTGAATTTAATAAACTTATTCATATCACTAGCCATGTGATGTGAACAACCACTGTTAATTATTGAATCATAATTTTGTTCTACTTTGGTAACTAGAGCTCTTTTTTTCTGTAGTTTATCTATCAAGATCATCTTCCTTGATAGCCAATCCTAATTCATCATCACTTTCACTTTGACCTTTCTCATCATATTCTTCATCTTCATTTGCATACAAATAATTTCTATCTTTATCTCTTTTAGGGTTAAACTTTCTCTTATACTTTACTTTCTCTTTTAGGACATTTAGATGTTTAATGACCAAATTCATTATAAGTCCAACATTTAAAGATTGTCTTACCATCTTTTTCTCTTCTTACAAGAAGGGTTATTCCATCCTCAATCTTCTTATCTTCATTGGCTCTGCTACTACCAGCAAAATCTCCATGTCTGCTTGCACTCCTTGTCAAATTAGGTCAAATATTTAGGGCACTAAAAGATTTTTTGACTCTTGCAAGTTCTCCAAACTATCTCAGATCTACTTCTACTAATTCTAATCTTCCAAGTAATGTTTCCTTTGTGAAATACTTAGTGCAAGGAATTTTTAAGTGAATCATGAGAGCTATCACCTTGAATGGTTGTGTCAAACTTTTCAAGATCTTCCATATGACTTCAATATCTTCCAAGGTTCCGCCATGAGATCAAATTCCTATAATCATTTATGATATTCTACCAATAGAGCTTCTTACATATTCATGTTCCATCATTCTAGCACCTTGAAATGCACATATCCAATTATGTAATCTCATTATTTTTTTATGATCATCACCTTCAAAGGTATTATTCTAATACTTTCTAAATTTCATGAGATATTACAACTGACTTTACCTAATCATATTCATTCTCTAGAAGAGCTATCAATAGAGCTTCAATATCCTGAACCCATTCACAATAGATGAGTCTTCATCTTCTCCTTGCAACTGTCATAGTTTCCCCTATCAAATCTAGGACCATCCTTTTTGAAAATATTTTCCATTAATCTCCCAAAAGTGTTAAGCTCATCCTTCAAAGACCTAATCATTTGATACTAATTGTTAGAATATATAGTCCACTGATATAACTAAGAGGGGGGAGGGGGGTGAATTAGTTATACAACTAATATCACAATTATAAACCTCCAACAATCTTAACCATATGAGTAATATAAAATAAAACCACAATAAGATACTAATACAAAATAACACTAGATATGTTAACTAGGGAAAGCCTTGATCAGAGGGAAAACCCTAGTGTGGATGGTACCCACAAAATGATGTACTAATATAAATATTCCTTGTTAGAGCATAGAGTCAATTAAGAGTTTTTTACAACATTCAGTAAATATGAGTCCCTATTATGAGACTTTGAATCCTTGTTAGGAGATTCCAACCCTATTAGGAGTTATAGAAGATAACTAGACCCACTACCTAAACAACATTGAGGGAAAGACCAATGAAATCACTATCCAAATGATCTATGTGTTATTCCTCGTAGAATAATAGAATGGTACTATATTTTTCCTTCCTCTCTCTCTAAACTATCAACCAAAATACTTCTCCTTCAGACCTTGTAAATAGAGCTTAAATCTCACATCAAATAATCCCTTGTATCAATTAGATGCATTCAATAAGCACTCTACTATTTTTCACACTTCACACTTCAACAATGATCTCAATACACATCATACACTTTTAAATCAAGGAAAACATCTTTCCTTTACACCATTTTTTCATAATAAATCCTTGAGTTGGCCTTGAGGATTTCCTAATTAATTAAGATAAGATAATTAATTAATTAGAATTACAATAGCACTGTCAGTTCACAATCTATAACAACTTCATACCTGCAATACTAAATCTTGTGCACTCACTAATATCATCAATGAACTATCCTCTATCACTATTTGATTGTGCATCTCTTCATTACATTCCAGATGTAAGATCACCAAAAGTCATTAGGAACTACTTTCCCAATACTCAGTCTTTGAACTCCTTTCTATAAATTAGGTACAGTGCCCGTATGTCTTTGACTTAGACACTATGTACTTGACCATGTCATCAGGTCACTATGCTGAACATGTCCATGATTGCACATGAGTAGAAAATCAAACCATTATCTATACCACCAAGATCTATGTCTGCTACTCAAACAATCTTTATAGAAACCATGCTACATTGATATCAATAACAAAGGCAGTCATGAATTCAACATATCAATACTCTTTGATTCTCAAGATACTCCACAAAGTAGTATTATCAACATTAATGCTATAGCATTGTGGCTGTCATCCCTACCCTAGTTTTTCTTTCTTCTTGAAGGGTTTTTGGGATACCAAATATTGTGTCAAAGAATAATGGTGTTGTTACCCTTATTTCATTATGTTCTATGCATGTAATTAGATTACATGATCTAATAAAGTGAGATTAAGAGAAATAACTTCTGAGTGGTTCCTAATTCACCCCTCACTCTTTGTCATTCATTCATCATTACATTTCCAATAATTGGTATCAGAGAAATGTTCTCTTATCAGAAGTTTAATGGCTTAAGAGAAAAGATCAGAAGTAATGTAAGTGTACAAACTAGAGAAAGCCATTAAAAATGAAAAGGTGCATCTATATGTGGCCATTGAAAAATTCAAGAAACTAAAGAATCAAATCTCTCGATCCATGAAAAGAAGAAAACAATTAGCAGTATAGATGAATGAAATTTATACATAGAAGAAAGAATTGAAGGAATTTTAAAAGAACAAAGTTAAGAAGAAGGAGATACAACTATAGAAGATCTACTTGGAAGGAATCTCATTCTACAAGAAGTTAGAGATTTTGAAAAGAGAATAGGAGATTCATTGAGTTAGGATATGTGAAGTTATGGAACAAAAGAACAAAGTAGAAAATAAAGAGATGACAGATGAAGACATAAGATTACTTAACTCAAGACTATAAGAAAATAATAGTGGAATCCACTAGCTATCACTACACCAAGCAGATATGATAAATCATCTTAATATTGCAAATCAAGAAGTCATTAATTTAAGGAAAGAAAATGATAGACTCAAGAATGATCTTAGAGTAGAAAAAGAAACTAATGAAAAAATGATGAGATCACAAGAAAGCATGAATTAGTTGAGTGAACTATCTCAAAAAAGAAACAAAGGGAAAATAGGATTGGGTTACACTAAATAAGGATAATCATCACAACAAGGAGCTCAAAAGAACAAAAATCCTATATGAAACCATTGTGGAAAGATTTAAAAAAATCATTAAAAAAATTCTAGACTATTGTAAAGTCAAAATTCAATGGAAATTGCTATAGTTGCAATAAGCTTGGTCATAGAGCAAGTGAGTGTAAAGAAAACCAAGAATTTGATGGAAAATTCTTACATGCAACAAGCAAGGTCATAAATCCTCAAATTGTAGAACAAAGAAATGGAACATTGGACCAAGTCTTGGAGAATTTATTAGTTGGGATTACAACACATGGTAAAAATGTTATCTATATAGAGAATATGGAAACAATGGAGAAAATTGTGTGAGGAATCACTTTAGGAAAAGGAATCCTACCAAAAGATGCTATGTATACAAAGAAACCATTCATTTGGAAAGGAACTACATGAACTGAGATACTGTAAATGCTAATGAAGAAAAAAAAGGCAAGACTAAGATTGATGAGATCAAGACTCAAAGGAACCATCAATGGATAAGGAAATCTCCAGAAAGCCCAAATAAAAACTTCAAAGTTATTGACACCCAAGTCAGTGAGTCAAGTGATTCAATCACCTCTGAGTAAGCTTACAAAGAGACCACTAGAGCTGTGCACAAAATAAGATCCTACATTAGTTCTAGTCAAGTAAGCAAGTGAGTCCAAATCAGCATATTAGATGTACAAGGAAAAAATGAAGGAAATGTGTTCTAAACAAGTCAAATCTTAGTTATCACTAAGCAAGGTCAAGCTATATGACTTAACACAATCATATGACCTAACTAAGGAAAGTTATGTTGGAAGATAGTTCTAACCAAGCTTCATGATACATAGATTATAGTAAATTTGAGTTTGAAGACCGTACTCAGTAATTTCACCGACCATAGTATGGAGCATCTATAAGGCCCTAAAAGTTGAAATTCTGATAAAAAAAGAAATTAAAGGTTTATTCTTTCACCATGAATTTAGAGATCAAACTTTGTGGAGAATTCTTCAAGTACCTGAGTGATCTAAGAGAAAATTTGTTGACAAGCTAAGTTTTCACAAAAGTTTACTATCAAGAGTTCTTCATCAAATCAAGAATTATGGAAGCTTCATTAAGCAAAAAGGTGAGGAAGCCTTTTGAAATGCTAGTTAATAACAAAATCTATGAAGCACCCAAATTCAAATTATACCTTGCAATTGTTGAAGAGAAGGATCCCAAAGAAGAACACTTATCCATTCCTTGAAAGCTACTTCTAATTGATGATGTAAGGATATTTTAGAATTGTTCAATTTAGGAGTTGGGTAATTTTGAGCCAGATCAAGAATACAATGCATTGCATAAGAATGGAGCATTGAAATCTAAACAAAAGCATTTGGAAGTTAAAGGTTTGACTCACATCCTTCATATGCCAAGGAAATTTAAATAAAATGGATTAGGTTTATATTGAGCTGAGTCCACAACATAACCTTCTGGCTCAAGCAACTAGTCACAATGACTAAGAAGATGATCCATCAAGTTATTGCTTACCCAATGCTAGAAAAGTCCAAGGCAACCAAAAGCCTAGCATGAGGATAATTGACTAAGAAAACCCATTTAAATGGGATGGAAAAGGCATGAAGTTGAATAATAAAATTTAGAATTCATGTCCTAGCTCACAAGATCTAAAGATCAAGTTGACCCAACAATGTTCCTTGTGAACCATTTGACCTAACATACCAAGTGGTTAAGAAAAACATGTCATTTCATCTTGTCGAGTTGCAGCATATTCAATTGAGTAACAACATGAAGGGCATACAAGATTCCAAGAAAAATCCATGTAAGTTTGGCTCTCTTATGATGTGTTTATTACTCTTTCCATTCAAAGGAAATGTTGTATGGATCAAGGATAGACCTATCTTATATTAGATCAATGATTTCATTAGTGAAATGGGTTAGAATTTTGATGGCATCATAGATGCATATTTTGAGAACTTCAAGGAGAAGATGTAAAATAGGTTTAGAATCCCTTACAAATTGATTGATGATTATGATCAAGATATTTGCTTACTAGTTGATTGTGAAAAAGTTTATACTCAAGTAGTCAAACTTAGAATTGCATGGGTGAGACCATAGGGTTATGAAGTTAACATTGATGAAACAAGAGACATCATTGAAGCCCTTATCAATGAACTAGTGGATCCTAAGGATACATATTTTGGAACCTCTAAAGAATCCAAGACTAGAATCTCACTTCAGATTTAGATTCCTCAAATTTTGAAGAGAGGAAAGAAAATGATGGAAAACCTTGAGAAGAAATTTACCAAATCTAATGCCCCTCTCATACTTACCGAGCATAAAGGTGATGATGTAAAAGATGAACAAGAAGAGGAAGGTGGTCGTGAGGAAGAAGAAGTAGAGTAACCTCTAAAGAAGAAAGAAAATATTCCATTAAGAAAATCAACAAGGTCTTCTACTCCTATGATTACTACCAACAGGCCTAGGAAACCAAGAAGGAAATTGAAGCTTGATGATGATGATGATGATAAAGATAAAGATCAAACTTTTATCACATCACTAAAGAAGCCCCCACCAAATTTTGAGCAACAACTAAAATAAATAAGGGAAGGAAGTGCAATGGCAAGATTTGAATTCTTCAAATATGATTCGATAAATAAGCATGAGTAGAAACATATTGAAGATGCATTAGTGGAAAAAATGGATAGATGGAAGTATGACCCCACTATAATAAAATGGAATACTCTTGGAACCTTACTCAAATTTGTTTCTTACCATTTGATTAATGTAGTCAAGATAGAGAAGGACATTAGAAAACATACTCTAAGGAAGCTAATGCAAATCTTCTCTAATATGGAATTAAAAGAGGCAATGTCAAAATATGAAAACAAATAGACTCCTAGATTCAAATCTTATCAAATTTTTTCCACTAGAATTAAGGATGTTTTATAGTTCACATCAAATATGTGGTTTTTAATTTTTTAATATCTAAAGAAGAGGAAACCATACCAAAGGTTTAGACCGTTAAAAAGTTTGATCTAGAGAAAATTGCAATAGAAGTCATGGCATCTATTGCAACCTCTCCATCAAGCTCCAACTTAATCAAGGCATCATCTGATATAAAATTTAAAGAGCTAAAAGGTGAAGAAAAGAAAGAAAATATTTCATCCATCCCAGTGGTAACTGAGAAACATGTTTTAACTACTCTTGGGGAAAATTGAACCAAGCCACAACCTATCAAGGATGAGGATACAGTTGATAAAGGTGACAAAGAAGATAGGTTTCAACCAAACATTGAAGAAAAGAGTGATGGAGGTAAAGGGAAATTAATCATACCTTCAAAATCTGCCAAGGTGAAAGGGAAAAAAATATTATTAATGATATTGACCTAGATGAAGAGATTGTGTTTCCAAATTTGGACCAATCTAATCTTTCTACAAAGAAAATAGATATAATGGGTGAACTTTGGAAGAAAAGGGCTAAGCAGTAGAAGCAGAGAGAAGAAAGCGATAGAACCAAAGTCCTTAAGGACATCAAAGTAATATTTTTGGATATGTTACCTATAGAGGTAAATGAAAAGGCCCTCATCATTGAAAAATTATCTAAAATTTTACATAATTTTAATGAAGATATAGATGGCTAGGAAAATCTTTTTGAAAAGGTTAAAAGAAAGTTTGAATTTAATGTTTTGGAAAGTGTAGCACATAAAATTGCTATTGACGAAGAAAAATTATCCACTCTTATTTCTACATTGGAGAATGTTGTAAATAATTTTATATCCTTAGTTGTGAAATTGAGTGATACAAGGAATTTTACCAAGGAAATCAAGGATAAACTAGCTAAGGTTGATATGGACTTGAAGCCTAGTGCTAGTCAATTGACACTTATCCTAAGTCCTAGCTCAACTCATTTTGAAAAAGGAAGGCTTTTGATAGATCTTCAACCATAATTGTTAAGAGAAAAGGTTAGAATAAGGATAACCTTGATAGACATTTAGAATATGATGCTTCCCAATATTGATATTATGCATAAAAGAGTTAAATATGCAAAGATACTAGTCAAAGACATAAACATTTTAGTGGCACAACATATGATGGAGTTATCAACTGAGATTCAGATAGATCTGCACATCTTAAAGGTATTGCAAGATAACTAGGAAAGACTATGTCTTTAATTTTGAAGATACATCATGATTTCCTCTCTAATTTTGGAATTTGTAACAAAAACACTGGGGGAAATATATATATATATATATACAAATAAGGGAGAAGATATGTATAGAAAGGAGAAAATATGTACATCATAATAATTTTATAGAAGATATGTAAAAATAAGATAAACAAAAAATATTTTTTGAAAAATAAAAAATAGAGTTTTTATCTCAAACTGAGTTGCAGAGTTTTCAATTTAAACTAAGTTACAGAGTTTTTAGTTTAAATCAAGTTGTACAATAGAGCACATACATGGTGGAAGTTTGATTGAAAGACTTTGATTGAAGATTTTGTGCATGAAAAGTGTTTTTTTCATTAATGGCAAAAGGGGACCAATGGAAAGATAGATTGCTGATTAGTGCCAAAACACTTAGTCACTATGTGAAGTTAGTATAGCCCAAGCTCCTAAATAGAAGAATGTTAACTGAGCTATCAGTGAAAAAAAAGCTCTAGTGTAAACCAAGTTAGTTTAGAATTCTAGTTTTAGAATGAAAACTGAGAAGGAAGAGGAGTATGAATCAAGCTAGGTAATCTTTTCAAGTAATCAATGTGAACCGATCATCCAAAGTCAATTGAGTCCCTGAATTAGCTAAGTTGACAGTATTTTTTGAGGGTCTCCATATCACCCAAGTAAGCTATTGGACCTAAGTATCACCATTGAGCTAACTTGGTAATTGTTTTTCAAACTACTAAATTGGTTGTGTAGCCAACCTAATGCAAAGTTACTATTTAGATCAATATATATGGAAGTTATCTTGTTTCATCCAATTGATATCATGGAGTTACATTTATTATTTTAAGAGAATATGTATAATGAAAGAGAAGATTGATTGGGAGGCTCCCAAGCAATAAAAAGGAAAATAAAAGACTCATATATTACATTTAGGTGATCAATATATTATTCAAAGGATCTTCATGATAAAAAAATGTAGCCAAAAAAAGATCAACTTGTTGATTCATCCTAATAGGTGTACAGTCTCAAATCCTCTAACCAGGTGGACTTCATAGTTCTTATAGAATCTTCTAACTAAGTGCATACTTCATTGTATTGTATAAATCCTTTCACAAGGTGGACCTAATAGTCCTACTTGCTCTTAACTAAGTAGATGACTAGAAGTAATCAATCATAAGCCCTAACAGACCAAATTTATTATTATATTAGTGAAGCATTATGGGTCTCATTGCACCCTAGTTTTACCATCTCCTTGCAGGGTTTCTGCATTACCAAATATTATGTCAAAGTGTTATGGTTTTGTTTCTTTTTATTACTTTATATTCCATGCATGCAGGTAGATTAGATGATCTAATAAAGTGATATTAAGAGAAAGAAGTATTGAGTGTCTCCTAATTCACATCTCCCTCTCATTCACTTGGTCATCATTATATTTCAAACACTTCTGAGGCCTTTATCTATTCAACAATCAGAGTGTCAAGTATGATATCATAAATAGGTGATAAGTTAACTTATGGACTCCATAAACCTAAGATTTATTCATCACATTGATCATCTTTGATGGTTACAATGTCCACTACCATTTCCTATTCAGCTTCTTTAGTCATTAACCCAAAATTACTCTTCTATAGCAACTAATTTTTCTATACAATAGCCCCATGTTGGAAATGTAAGATGAGTACTTGAGAGGGGAGGGGTGAATTAGTTACCAAAAAAACAAGTCATAATCCCTTTAGATGTCAATACAAAACAAAACTAAAATTTGTTGAAATTGAAATATTGTTGTAACCCAGTTAGCACTAAAACACTCGGTTTACATAGTAACTCAATTTACACTAAGAATGAATATCACTCGGTAAAAACTTAGTTAATACTAAATATATGCAATATTACTTTGTTAATGCTTAACATGAAAATCTTCTGATATTAATTTTGATTAACCTTAATTAACTTAGTTGCAGAATCATAAAGCAAATAACATGAACACAAGAGACAATAGGATTTAATGTGGAAACCCAATTTGGGAAAAACCATCAATTGCAACTAGTTACTATTTTCACTCTTCTGAAGTGAGTCCTATTAAAATTTATAAAACACACTATTATGTGTAGCCTTAGTAAAGGATTTAGTCCACCCTATTATGAGTGGCCTTGTTAGAGGTTTTTAGATGCTTCAATTTAGAAATCCAACCTTGTTAGAGGATTTGGGAAATAGTTGTTAAGCTAACTCTATTAAGAGATTTGATTCACTACTACAATTATTAGAGAGTAACAGTGACATGACCCAAGCATTGATGCAAACTATATTTTGTGATTTCAAATCTCTATTTTGGCTTGAATACTTGATCCTTCTTGATTAGAATGTTCTTTCTGTTACAAGCTAGAGTTTTTGTTGCACCAAAAGATCAATTTGTTAATGCCTAATACAACCATGAGACTTATAGAACATAGGAGGTAGTTAAGCCATATCACAAATCTTGAAGGAGATATCTAGTGGTTAGTCCAAAAATTCCCCCCTCAGTGTTACTCGATGAGATTCAAACCTGTGAGGAGATTCAAACCTATGACCAATCTCTGATACCACTTGTTACAAGCTAGAGTTTTTGTTGCACCAAAAGATCAATTTTTTAATGCTTGATATAACCACTAGACTTTTAGAACATGGCAATAAGTTAAGCCATGTCATGAATCCTAAAGGGGAAGGCTGACGATTACTCTAATACTTTCCAACTTGGTCAACTCTTAATTTACTTCCAACTTGTTGGTAGAAGGGACTTTTGTGGGCTCCAAATCATCCTAAAGGCCTTGATTATTGTTGTTAGATTATGGTGACTAATCAGGAAAGTATTGTACATAATTCATAAAAATAATTTGGGCTATGGCTAACATTATAGCTAACATATGGCCGACATGTTGTAACCCTAAAATGGCATAAAATACTTGTATAAAACGGTTTAGGGCTAGGTATTTTCATTATGTTGTGATGCAAAATTTCTTCTTGTGGCAGTATTGACCTGTAAGGGATTAAAAATTGTAATCAGGTTGTAATCACTAGATTGTAATAATATTGGACTTGTAGTTTGGTGGATGTAGCCCAGGGTTGGGTGAACCACGTTAAATCTTGGTGCCTTGTGTTCATTTCTGTCTGATCTATTTTTGTTTTTTTATTGGTTATATTTTCATGTAGTTTTTATTTATGTCTGTGGTTTATCCTAACAAGTTGTATTAGAGCCTAGTTGTTTTTTAGTTATCCTCTGTAGGAAAGTTTCATAGTTGAGTGGGAGTCTCATGGTTGAGTGGGAGCAATGGAAGATGAGGGTAAACTGAGGATTGATAGTTTTAATGGGTAGAACTTCTAGTTATAGAAGATGCAAATGGAAGACTATATGTATCAGAAGGATTTATGAAAACTGTTGGAAAGAAAAGCCAAGAATCAGGGATCTATGTCAGATGCTGAATGGGATCTTTTGGACAAAAAGGCACTTGAAAGCATTCGATTATGCTTGGCACCATCGGTGGCATTTAATATTATAAAATCAAAGATGACAAAAGAGTTGATGAAAACCCTAGCAACGCTGTATGAAAAGCCCTCTGCTTCAAACAAGTTATTTCTCATGAAGCATTTATTTAATATGAAAATGATAGAAGGTGGATCTATTATAGATCATTTAAATGAGTTTAATACTATTACTAGTTAGTTATCTTCTGTGGGTATAAATTTTGATGAAGAAATTAGGACTCTCTTGATTTTGTGTTCTTTTCCTGAAAGCTAGAATGGCTTGGTAATGGCGATGAGTAATTATGTTCCTAGATCTAGTACCCTAAAATATGATGATGTGATCAGTGTTGTTTTGTGTGAGGAAACTCTTAGGAAATCCTCAGGTGGATCTACACCAGGATGTGCTTTGAATGCAAAAAGTAGGGGTAGAATGAATGAGAGAGGAAGTAACTCTGGAAATCATGGGAAATCAAGAGGAAAGTCAAAGGGGAAGAGGTCTCAATCGAGAGGACCAAATGGCTGCTAGTACTGTGGAAAACTAGGGCACAAAAAGAAAGATTGCTAGAATCAAAAGAAAAATGAAGGAGATAAATCAGATGAAGATAAGGAAGCAAATGTGGTAAGTAAAAAATCTAAAGAGGATGCTTTGCTTCTATCTTTAGAAAGTGTTGATGATTCATGGGTTTTAGATGTTGGTGCTTTATTTCATGCTACACCTCATAGAGGTTACTTCATTGATTATGTTCACTGGGATTTTGGGCTTTTTTATTTGGGTGATAATGAACCCTGTCAAATTGTTGGAAAGGGAAAAATTAAGATTAAGTTGCAAAATGGGAATCATTGGCTACTACATGAGGTAAGACGTGTTCCAAGGCTGAGTAGTAATTTAATTTCAGCGGGGCAACTTGATGATGAGGGTTGTGTAGTTACTTTTAATGATAAAAATTGGAAGGTTTCAAAAGGTTCCCTTGTAGTAGAAAATGGTGTGAAAGTAGGCACCTTATATCTTTGTACAGGTCATATTGTTCCTTCTACTTTGATTGTTTCATAGAAAAATGAATGTTTAGGAACAATTGTTGCAGTTGAGCAGGGAGAACAAATAGCTACTGCAGATTCTGATATAGCACTGTGGCACAACAGACTTGGGCACATGAGTGAGAAAGGTATGAAAGCACTTCATTAAAATAAAGTTTTACTAGGTCTGAAATGTGTTAATATGGATTTTTGTGAAAGTTGTGTGTATGGAAAACAAAACAGAGTGAGTTTTGTAAAGACTAGTAAGGAAAACAAAAAGGAGAAATTAGAGCTTGTGCATACAGATGTATGGGGACTAGCTCAGGTATCTTCCCTTTTTGGCTCTCATTATTATGTTACATTTATTGATGATGCAACTAGAAAAGTATGGGTTTATTTCCTTAGACAAAAATATGATGTATTTCAAACTTTTAAGAAATGGAAATGCTTGGTTGAAAATGAGACTGGTAAGAAATTAAAATGTCTCAGATCTAATAATGGTGGTGAGTATTGCAATCATGAATTTGAAGAGTATTGCTCCACTAATGGTATTCCTATACAAAAAACTGTTTCAAGGACTCCACAAGAAAATGGAGTGGTTGAATGCATGAACAGGACTATAATGGAGTGCGCAAGGAGCATGAGGTTGCATGCTGGTTTACCCTTACACATGTGGGCAGAGGCTATCAATACTATAGTATATTTGATTAATAGAGGTCCCTCTACTCCTTTGGGTTGTTGTATTCCAGAGGATGCATGGACTTGTAAGAAGGTGAGTTATTCTTTTCTTAAGACCTTCGATTGTGAAGCTTTTGCTCATAGAGACTCTCTAAATAGAACCAAGCTAGAAGCTAAATCAAAGAAATGTGTCTTTGTTGTATATGGAATTAATGAATTTGGTTATAGGCTTCGAGATTTTGAAAATCTTAAAATTTTTAGAATTCAAGATGTCATATTCAATGAGAAAGTGTTGTACAAAGATCTGTTGCAGCAACATGAGGAGAAAGAAGATGATTATGTAGTGCTGGATGATACTCCAAAATCTGATGTTCCAACCATTCCTCATGATGTGCATTCAGTGGTCTTGCCCCAGAAGCTATTTGGATAGTGGATTGTTCTACCTTCTACAACTACTAACAAGGGTGGTACAACTCCTAACAGGGACTCTTTTGTACTGAATGTGTTTATAGACTCCACACAGACACACATATATATGTATGTATATATATCTATATATATAGATATATATACATATATTATACATACATATATATATATATATATATATATATATATATATATATATATATATATATATATATATATATATATATATATATATATATATATATATATATATATGTATGTATGTATGTATGTATGTATGTATGTATGTATGTATGTATGTATATGTATGTATATCTAGATATATATATGTGTATGTATATATAGATATATATGTATATGTATATGTATGTATGTATGTATGCATGCATGCATGTATGTATGTGTGTAGGTATATCTCTGTGTGTGTGTGTATTAGTATATCTTTGTGAGCATCATTCTCACTGAGGTTTTATCTCTAATCAAGGGTTTATCTAGTTAACATATATAGTGTAATTGTGTATGTGCATCTTGTTATGGTTTCTATTTACTTTGATTGGATGGTTAATATTAATTAAGGTTGATAAATGTTTTAATTGAATAACTGATTCACCCCTCCACCCCTCAGTATCTTGGTGCTTGTTTCTAACAATTAGTATCAGAGCATCAAGTCCTTAAAAATAAAGTTTAACAACTTTGGGAGATCCATGGTGAACAAATTTAGAAATGATAGTCTAAAGTTTGATGGAACAAATTATTACACATGGAAGGAAAAGATGAAGAAATATTTGATGTGTATGGGTCTAGGATATTGGATTTTAACAAAATTAGAATGTATAATTATTGTTGAAAGTATTTTGGAAACTTGTACTAAGGATGAGAGAGAACTTTTCATGTGTGACATGAGAGCTAGAGAAGCACTATTGTCTACACTTTTTGAAATTGAATACAACTAGGTTAAAAAACTTGATACTTCTCATAAGATTTGGAAAGCTTTAGAAATAGCTTTGAATGTGATGAGTATTCTAAGAAATTTAGCCTACAAAGCTACATTTTTTCATTTCAAGATGCTAAAATGATGGAAGATGAATCTATAAAAAAATATGTAGGAAGAATATTAGAAATTACTACAAGTATCAAATCTCAAGGAGGAACGAAGAAAGATGATGAGGTGATCTAGAAGATATTGAAGAGCTTAATTACACCATTTAAGAAAGCAATTCAAATGATACAATTGTTGACCTCTTTTACCAAAGATTTCACCAAGAAAAAATTACTTGGGAGACTTGAAGTAGTTGAGAATGAGCTTAGGAAATCTAGAGAATTGTCCAGAATAGAGACAACTTTTAGTGCCCTAAACATTCAAACTAATATATTAAGGAACACAAGTGTTAGAGGAAATTTTGCAAATAGTAGTAGATTTGATTAGGATAGAAAGATAGAAGGAGTGGCCCTTCTGGTAAGAAGAGAAAAAGATGGTAAGACAATATTTAAATGTTGGACTTGTAATGAGTTTGGTCATTATGTATCTAAGTGTCCTAAAAGAGAGAGAAAACAAAAATGAAATTTCAAACCCAAAGGAGATAAAGATTACATTTGTATGACAATGAAGAAGATGATTATGATGAACAAGTAGTAAGTGCTAGTGATGATGAAAAAATATTTGTATGTATTAAATAAGAAAGTCCAGAGAAAATACCTTTGGTACCATAGGCTAAATAGAAGCTAGATTGGATAATTGACAATGGTTGTTCACATCATATGACTAGTGATATGAACAAGTTTTTTGACTTAAAAATTTATGATGGAGGCATTGTCAGAGTTGGAAACAATGCAACTTTCCATGTGAAAGGTATTGGATTCATAAATCTTGATGGTAAGACTAATAGTGAGGAAGTATATTTTTTTGATGGTTTGAAACACAATATTTTGAGTGTTGGACAACTAGTGGATAAAGGTTATCAGTTACAATTTATAGAGAAGACATACATGATCAAAGACAAAGATAGGATGGTAATTAGAATAGGAACCAAATCTAGAGGTAATGTATTTTAGTTGAATCCCATTCAAATGACATGCTTGGTTGCAAAGGTAGATGATAGTTAGTTATGGAATTAGATATTTTGTCATATAAACTTTCATAGCATTGTGAAAACTAGTAATATTTTTGCATTTAGAGATTTACTAAAGATTTTAAAGCCTACTAACACTATTTGCAAGGAGTGTGTAAATAAAGCATATCAGAACTTCTTTTCCCAGCAGAAAGTTTACCACTGTAGAAAAGTTTGAGATTCTACACAAATCTTAGTGGTCCTACAAAGATGAAAGGATTTTATGGTGAAAGGTACTTCATGATTATTGTCAATGACTTTTTTAGAATGATGTAGGTTGCATTTCTTAAAGAAAAATCTAAGGAATTTGATAAGTTCAAGATATTCAAGAATAGAGATGATTATGAATCAAGTATGAATATTAAATACTTAAGATTAGATATGGGAGGAGAGTTTAGTTCAAATGAGTTTAATATCTTTTGTAAAGATAATGGAATCAAAAGAAAAAAATTAGCTCCTAGAACCCATGAACAAAATTGGATTGTAGAAAAAAAAAACATGTTGATAACAGAAGCAACAAGAGCTATGCTAGTCAAGAATGATGTATCCAAGATATTCTAGAGAGAATCTATGATTACAATAGTCTACACTATGAATAGAGTGAAAGTCAAGAAAGACACAAAAATCTCCTTATGAACTATGGTTTGGTCACTAACCTATAGTTAAATATTTAATAATTTTTTGCAGTAAATTTTAGATCAAAAGAGAGGATGATGTTGGTAAATTTGATGCTAGAAGTGATGAAGGTATTTTTCTTGGATATTCATTAAAAGGAAGAGCTTATAGATATTATAATCTAAGAACTAAGACTATTGTTAAAAGTTCAAATATAAGAGTTGATGAGAAATACATGATACAAGAAAGAATAGTTGAGTACAACTCTGATGATGAGAATGTTTTTGTTACTAAACCAAGGAATGATCAAATATTCTTCAAGACTAACAATGATTTGAAGAATGAAGCAGAGCTAAGGATAGAATAAAGTTCAAAACCTAGAATAGAGCTAAGAGTTAAGATAACAACTTCTACTTCTGGTATGAATATGAAAAAGAATCATTCACCACAGTAGATCATAAAAAAAGAGATAAAGATATGATGAGAAGAAGTAGAATCAATGAAAAACTATGTTTGATATCTCAAGTAGAACCAAAGAATGCAGATGAGGCATCTAAAGATGACAATTGGAAGCAAGCTATGAAATGATAATTGTATCATATAGTGAAGAATGAGACATGGTAATTGGTCCCCAAACCAGCAAACAAGAATGTGATAGGAGAAAAATGGGTGTTCATGAACAAGATGAATGAACAAGGTGAAGTTGTAAGGAAAAGACAAGATTTCTATGTAAAGGTTATTCGAATCAAGAGGGAATGAACTATGATGAAACCTATTATCCTATGTCAAGAAAAAATAGTAAGGTTGTTCTTAGCCTATGCAGCACATAAGAAATTCAAAGTGTATCAGATGGATGTCAAGTCAACTTTTTTGAATGGAGAACTTAAAGAAGAGGTATACATAGAACAACCTAAAGGTTTTCCTTTAAAAAATGACAAGTTTATGGTATGTAGATTGAAGAAATCATTGTATGGTATGCAAGGTTGCACAAGCATTTGAAAAAACATGGATTTAACAAAGGTATGGAAGACAGTAATCGATACTGGAAAAAAATGGATGATGGATTGATGATTTTGGTAGTATTTGTTGATGATATCATATTTGGAGGAAATGATGATGAAAGTAATAAGTTTGTAGAAGAAATGAAGAAGGAATTTGAAATGAGTATGATAGGAGAGATGAAATACTGCCTAGGATTACAAATTGTGTAGGATAAAGAAGGAATATTTATTCTTAGACTAAGTATTTGAAAGATCTATTGAAAAGGTTTGGTTTGGAAACATGTAAACTAGTTGGGACACCTATAATAACTAGACACAAGTTATCTACAAAGGATGAGAAACCTACTTTTGAGAAGATGTCCATATCTATGATTGGAGGATTGCAATATTTGACTCATACAAGGCTGGATATATAAAATGTAGTTGGAATTGATGCAAGATTTCAAGGTGATCAAAAAAGTAAATTATGCAATAGTTAAAAAGATATTTAGATATTTCAAGGGAACACCAAAGTTTAGATTGTGGTATTGATAGATCTAATAATTTTAATTTATATGCTTACACTAATGTTGATTAGGTAGGAAGTATAGATGATAGAAAGAGCACTAGTGGTGGAGCTTTATTTCTTGCAGGAAGATTAGTTTCTTAGTTAAGAAAGAAGTAGGACTATACCTCCAAGAGTACATCAAAGGATAAATATGTTGTAGCAGCAAACAATTATAATCAAGTTGTTTGGATAAAGCAGATGTTGAAGGATATAAGGATAGAATTCAGTGAACCTATTGTCATACATTGTGATAACACAAGGACAGTTAATATGTCTAAGAATCTAGTGTTACATTCTAAGACGAAGCACATTTCTATAAAATATCACATATTGAGAGAGAAAGTTGTAGAAAAGGAAATCAAATTGTAGTATGTTAGAACCAAAGAGCAGATTGCAAATATTTTCACCAAGCCTCTTCGCAAAGAGACTTTTGAGTATTTGAAAGGTATGTTAGGGGTTATTCCCCCATGTAAATCAGAGTAGATGATGCAACAATGCATCAGTCCAGCGTTATAGAGAACTATTATTTCTTTGGATTGAATGTTGATGCTTCTTGTATGGGGGAATATTGTTGGAATTAACAACTGGAAAGATTTACTTCTTTTAACTAAAACCATTCACATGCACTCAATCTATCTACTAAACTTGAAAGTAAAGACGTGCATGAAAATAGACAACACACAAATTTGGTAAACCAAAACCTGACCAAAATGAGAAGGTAAAACTAGGGTGGGGATGACACCCACAAAATATCACTACAACAATGTGTAACTATTAAATGTTACAATGTTTGAAAACTTTGAATGGTCTGCCCTATGAAAGGCCTGCCCTGTTAAAGACTTTACACTCTATCAAAAGTGACCTGGTTAAAGGATTTCACTACCCTGCTAAAAGTAGGCCCGGTTAGAGGACTTTTGTATATTCACTATGAATGCCACACTGTTAAAGGATTTACAAATGGCTGCTAAGCCAACTTAAGAGCATAGGATTTTCCATATCTAATACAATTGCTACAGAGTATTAGAAAGTCTTTGACCTAATAACTTTGTAATCTACAATTGTTGATTCTAGATCCTTGTTCCTCTATAACTGACTTGATAATTGATTGATCTAATATGTCACTCTTTGATATTCTTATACTTTATTCTTCATCAACTAGATGCTGCAATGATGCTTTGTTCCTCTAAGTATTTTCACACTTCGCTTTGAATTTCACTATAGTTCACCCATACACTTCTTTCATCCACACATACAATGGAGTTTTATCCTCCCTTTAAGGATTTTGAAGACTTAGGGTTAGTTATGAATCTATGATCCATACTAAATCTTTATTTCCTACTCATTCCTTGCACTTTTCTTATTGGTTGCATGCCTTATCCATTTTTCTTATTGGTTGCATGCTGATTGCATAGGAAATATAAAAGATTCATTCTTATCTCTAATGTCCTTTGAGATTCTTTTATGTCAGCTCAAAAAATGGTTTACATAGGTGTTGTTGTAATTACAAACAACATGTCCAATCTGTGTTACTCGACACTTTTTACATCTGATGCTCAGCTCATATAGAAAAATTGGCTTACTTGGCACCTATAGCAATTATGTTTCACTCAAAATCTATAGTGACTCAGCACCTATAGTGACTCGACACCTATAGTGACTTGGCATCTATAGTGACTCGGCACCTGTAGTGACTCAACACTTGAACTTCACTCTGCACTTGAACATTTCTCAGCACCTAAAGATCACTTGGCACCTATTGCAGTTCTGTCTATCTCAACATACATTTTAGCTCAGCGTCAACTATTTACTTGACATCTATACGCATTTTACTCAACATATGTTACTAGCTCGGCATGATCTTAGTAAACATCTTAAGTGTGTTGACACAAAATAGTCAAAACCTAGTCTTAGATTCAATAATCCCCCCCTTTGACATGAGTGTCACAAACACTTAGCAGTATATCAAAGTCTAATCTTCTCAAGTAAAATATGCATATAATTTGGCAAATATCAAAAATATCAAAAATTCTATAAAAACTATATATATACCTCAAAAGTTTTGTAACTCCCCCTGAGCTATTGTGCCATTTCTATTCCTATAACTATAAATTTGTATTTGTGTTTCCTTCTATTCTTATTTAAAACTCTCCCAAAACATTATATCTCCCTCTCAATTATTTATATCCCCCTTAACTATATCTCCCTCTTTTTGATACTTATGTCAAAGGGGTCTAAGGATTAAGACCATATTTTGCCAAAAAAAATTTATTGACCTCCATAAGCATCTTGAGAGATGCATCCTAGTTATCTAATGAAATTTCCAATTATTTATGTTGGATTTCTACCTCTACTACAAGATGGGCAAGCCCTTCCAGAGTAGAAACATTAGGATCTTTCTTGAGAACATTCTATGCATAGGCTTGTTCCTTATGGAGTACTTCTAGGTGTGGGGTTATGGAAGACTATATCTGTTGATCTACCTCATAATAAGTGTATCATAGTCATGCTCTAGGCCATGGTTATGAATGATATATTCAAACTAAGGACTATTTTTCTTGCTATGAGGTGCATTTAATCTTGTCAACCCAGGGACATATACTTGAAATGGTTGGCATAGTATGTGAACTAGGTCTCTTAATGAGTCACTAAGCTTATGTTGTAGGAAAATAAAATGAAAGGAAAGGAACTTACACTATTGTTGTAGGAAACTAACACACCTAACTCTATGAATACTAGAAATACAATGAAGGGATAACAAATATTCCAACTTGGTTCATCCATAATAACTGTTCTCAAATATGTTGCAGCAACATTCACAAAGTGTGATGTTATAGGAAGGAACTTACAACTTCTAATTATGAAACTAAGAATGCTTGGAAATAAATTTATTCTATCCTAATCTAATCCACCTTCCAAGTTGACCCCCTTGGTCGGCTTCACTAAACTACTAACACAAGATAGAAGCCAAAAACTATTTCATTAGATTTCATAAATTCATTACATAACACCAAACTATAAAAATACAACTATAAAAGTTAACAATTTGTTCTCTTAAAATATTTCTTCTAACTAGTTCAAAAACTTAACACACCTGGGTTGATCCCTATATATATAGGAAATCAACATTTATTCCATAACTGAAAAGTAAATGACCTAGCTTTAAATCCACAAGAGAGAAAATAGGAGGATAACAACTAAAGGCGAGAAGAGGGAACAATGGCTTAAGGCAAGAATAATAAAGTCTAAACATCTAGTCACCAAAGAATAAATGTATAAAAGGTAATAAGTCTTCATAGCTCCTCCTTACTCATTTTCATGTCTTGAACCGTTGTAACTTTCATCTGCCATGGCTACTCGTTAGCGTTCTCTTCTCCTTGAACGCTATTGGTACTTAGCTTTTGAATTCCTCCAATCATCTTTTAGTCTTCACTAATAGGTTAGTTTCAATATAAAGACACTTTTTCGAATAAACATTTATCAAATTAAATTCAAATATAAGAATGCACATTTTGATAACTATATGAAATACTGCATACTATATATAATATTAGCAAAAGATGGCATAGTACCTACCCATAGGTTTATCATAGGTTTGGTAATCATAGGTCCACAAACGTTTTGACAAAGAAAAAAAAGAGTATGAAAAAAGTATCTTAAAACTATCATAAAATAAAGGCAAATTTTTGTCTCATCATCTGCCCCCTACTAAAGTAATGCCTTTCCTGAAGCATTGCACTTCCTTGTCAATGACCTAAACTCTCCAATCTCTATCTTTCCTTTTCTATTGCTCTTGAAAGTTTAGTAAAATCCTCTGGTTCTCTCCCACACTTCCCTTCTATGATCTTCTTGAAGCTTGTCGAGTCTGTCAACATTAATGTTATACAAAGACCACAGGAGCATTGGAGGCTGCATGGTTAGGGGACACCACAACTTTGGTCTAGCCTACTTCCCTGACTCTAAATATTTTGGAACCCTATTAAGTGTTGCTTCCAAGTTAATGGGACTATGTAGTTCTGACATTTTAAGAGATTCAAGCAATCTAGCCCATCTACTCCTTGCACTAGTCATAGCTCTCTAAAAAGAAAAGTAGGGTAGATTTTCATAATTAGCATAAACTTTAGCTTTGGCAGCAAAGATCCTATCCTTTAATTCTAGATTCTTCTTTCCATAGGTTAATGTGAACTAATCCCTAAAACTTCATCTAGTTTTTTGCTCTCTGCTCTTAAAGGCAAAGGTTATGTCCTTTCCTTATCCCTGTAATTATTTAGTTGCCTATTATAATTTGCTTCATTGGACATCTAGGGCATGAGGGCTCTTAAGTGTATATCTCCTATGTAAAACAAGGGATTTCATTGAGTCTCTGAAGGGATCACAAAATTTTGAACATATAATTCGCATATTAAATTCTATTTCAAAGGTGGCAAAGTCTGATATAGTCCATAAAATTCTTGTGCTGATTTGAACTTTGCATTAACATTCTTAAGAGTTAACATTAATTGAAATAAAAGAAATTTCTCTTTCAAATAGAGAGCATAAACTCTTGGTGGTGGTCTACAAGCAAGGGCCTAATCAGCTAGCTTGAGGGCATAGTCCATTTGTTTCTTTTGGCTTGCTAACTATTCCTTTAAATCTACAATTTCTTGACCTTGAGATACTATAACCTTATTTATCTTTTTCTTGTCTTCTTTCCACAAGGCTTCAACAAATAGATGTTGTCCATACAACTAAAAAAGGAGTTTTTATAATGTGATAGAACCACTATCTTCTTCATGATCTCTTTTCCTTTTTCTCTATTCCTACAATAAATTTTCTACAACACCTATCATCCATGTTGACTTATGGGGAACAAGAGTAGTGTTTGGATCAACATATTCAGGAACTGGTTCATTTTTACAGTTGGAAGTGCTTGCTAGGTCTGTTGGGGTATCATCTAGATTTTATTTTATTTCATCCCTGCATTCCTTAGTAGGATTTTTGGGAATACTTGTAATCTTAGGATGGGGAGGAGAGTTATTAGAAACAATTTGCACAAGGGATTCCATGGTGGATGTTTTAGACAATGTAGAATCTTTAAAAAATTGCCCTCTCATTCTAGGGCTTCTCCTTACAGGGGTTTCCTATTGTATCATGGCCTTTTTCTTACTTTTCCGTTTGGGTATCTCTACTATAGGAGTAGTTTCTACAAGACTTTTCTTTATTCTCTTTTGTCTTACAATTGTAGGGTTTGGCTCTTCCTTTTCCTGAACAAAGATTTCTTCCTGTTTTTTTTGTTTCCTCTTAGCTTTGCTAGTAGTAGGTTTTAAAGTCTCTTGCATAGGTGAAGGCACATTTTATTGAACAAGGATAGTTTCTTGCACATTTTCTTGGGCCTTTTCGGCTTTAGCCTCTTGGGTATTTTGTTCAATAGGCTCACTAGTGCAAGCTACATTTTCCTCTCTAGGTTGTTTGCTAGGGGTAGCTTGGGGTTGTAGAGTTTTGGCTTGCACAAATTCATCCCATGTCATGGAGACACATCCCTAAGTGACCTCTCTATTAGTAATTTGATTAAAGCATGATGAGTAATAGAACTATCTTTTCCTTTTTGGGTCTCTTCTACACTAATACAAAGCATATTATATAGAAAATTTGAACCATTTACTACAAGATTATGCCTTACACAACTAAGTAATTTTAAATGGTGTGCATGCAAGTACAAGAATCTACCTTTAAATGTAAAATAATTGATTATGTGCATGGCTAATTCATTATATGATGGCGGCAGTGACATTCTCTTTTAGCCTTACTTTGTAATGTCCATTTGAGGATCAAGCAGCTTGGTAAATTGAACTCTTGCTAACCACGCATCATGTGTGCTGGGGTAATGTTCTCCAACTATAGGTAACCCAATTACTTTAGCAATGCATTCCTTTGTTGCAATCACCCTTAAACCCCAAAAGAAAGCTTCACCCTCATCGAATGTCCTTGTAAATTTTGCGACTGCCTCCTCATCGAGTGTGATTAGACTCAAAAAATACCCTAGCCATCTGTATGCATTACACCTTCTCATAGTTTCTACATCTGAGTGTAACACAATGTGTTCCACTGGTTCTCTCCTCTACAACTGTCCACCCATTCTCTTAACACTTCCTCTATTTACTCTATTTTCCCTTTTTTTGAATTCAAGCTTCAAATTGCTTCGTTATTTTGTAGACTTAACTCATACTTATTTGTTTAAACTAGGCAATTAATGACATAACAAATTGTTATGTGCAATAATATTACTTTTAATGAAGGAAAATCATGAATATGTGTGAGAATCATCCAAAAATGGGGTTTAGCTTCACATAAAATTTAAACATAAGTCACATCATACCTTGACATAGAAAATCATTCAAAAATAGAGAGTACAACACCGCACTTGTGTACTTATGGCAATTAATTTTCATTAATGAAGGGAATGCAAAGATTTGGAAAAATATTTACGGGTAAATAAAAATTCCATTGGATATTAGTGACCTTCCCTACCCCTTGCTAAATTTGGACAAGTGTCCTCACTTGTCAAAGCTAGTACAGTTAAGGGACTGGCATAATGTTGCCATCATATAAACTATGTAGTATTAAATATAATTAACGAAATCTATGGACTATAAGTGAATGATAATTTGAAAATTTTATACCTATCATTCTGATTATCGCACGTACCAAAAAGGTGGTGAAGGTGATATTAACATCAGCAATATCTGTTAGCATCTTGTGATGTTTATTGAAAACATGAAAAATTTATGATGTGGAAAGTGGATGGATGGAAGATAAAGAAATGAGATGAGGTGGATGGGTAGAAGTTAGAGAGATGAGATGGAAAGAAAAAGTGAATAGAGAAGTGAACTTTATGTGAACATAAAGTGTTTATTATGAGCATGAAAAAAGAAACTAATGTTGAAGGTTGGTAGTCAGAAGGTTGACACCTTCGGCTATAGGAAGAGTTATGTGATTTGGTTTTGAATCTGGCTATTGAAACTCCTGCAGCAACTCTTCTTTTGTTTGGGGTCATTTGTATAATTTCAATCTGTGACCATTGACTAATAGTTTGAAGGGTACCAGATCAATGGTAGTTAGTTGAACAACACCATTATCAAAGACATGATTAATTTCATATGGTCCCAACCATCTTGTCTATAGCTTTCTTGGCATATCTTTGAATCTAGAATCATATAGGAGTGCCTAGTCACCAACTTGAAATTTTTTACTAACAATACGAGAATCATGCCATTGTTTCTTTTGTTTTTGAATCTATTTAGTATGTTCCAAAGAAACTTTGAGCATCTCATCCAAAGAGTTAAGATGTAGAAAACGTTCTCTTTGTGCTACAAGAATTTCAACATCCAATTCCAAAGTTGTGCTTAGATTTTTTATGTTCAAATTCAATTGGAAGCATTGCTACCTTACCATATAAGAGCTGAAATGGTGTGAATCCTATAGTAGTCTTCAAAGTTCTTCTGTAAGCCCAAACAACTTCTTCAAATCTGTTGGTCCAATCCCTACGATGCAAATGGACTATTTTTGTTAAAATGTTCTCTAGTTCATGGTTTGTGACCTCTGCTTGTCTATTAGCTTGAGGGTGATAAGAACTAGATTTTTGGTACATAATATTATATTTTTTCATCAACTTTAAGATTAGATTAGAGGTGAATTGTGCACCTTAGTCAGTGACTAGCTCCTTGGGTACACCATAGTGAGTAAAGATCTCTTCATATAGAAATTCAACAACTTTTTCATCATGAGCATGCTTCATAGCCTTAACTTCAACTCATTTTGTTAGGTAATCAATGCACACACAAAAAAAGGTTTTCCCATTAGATGGAGGATCAATTGGTCCAATAAAGTCCATTCCCCATTTATCAAATGGTGCTAATGCCATCTAAGGATTAAGAGGCATTTCATTTGTTCTTGTTGGTTGGCCCATCCTTTGACACTTGTCACATCTCCTTCTATAGTTGACTTCATCCTTGTGAAGTGTAGGCCAATAATAACTATTTGTCAAGATTTTGAAAGCTGTTCTTTTTACTGCAAAGTGTCCTCTGCATGGTTCATTATGACATGCATGTAGAATGTCATATGTCTCATTTTCTCTCACACATCTTCTCATAACTTGATCAAGTCCAATGTAAAACAAGAGATTATCTATCTAGGAGAAATGAAAACTTTTCTCTACAAGCAACTTTTTTTCCTTGTAAGAAAAATGTGTAGGTATTTTATTGGCTACAATGTAGTTAGTAATGTATGCATACCATGGATTTTGAATAGAAATATGAAAAGAATGCTCATCCAAAAATGCATCATCTACCAAAGTAGTGTCAGTATCATCATGATGGATTCTTAATAAATAATTAGTTATAGCATTGGCTTTTCTAGGCTTATCAACAATAGTAATCATCTTGCTAACCTACCTATTATAGTAGGTTTTTTCATGAGATATTTAATTTTTGCATGATCAGTATGAACAAATATGGAATACCATTTATGTAATGCCAAAATTTTCTGAGGGCATGAACTACTACTAGCAATTCTTTTTTAGTCATTGTGTAGTTTAGCTCTGGGTCATGAAGGCTCTTACTGATATAATAGATTGCATTTTCAATATTTTGAGATTGTTGTGCTAAGACTACACCTATGGCATAATCAAAGGCATTTTTATATATATAAAAAGGTAAATTCCAATTAGGGCCTTTTAAGATTGGGGCTATAGTCAAAAGTTTCTTAGCTTGTAGGAAGGCTTCATCACATTCGAATGTCCAACTAAATTCAACATCTTTTGTGAGTAACTTATACAAAGGACTAGCTATTTTGCTGAAATATTTTATGAAACATCTATAATATCCAGCATGACCTAGAAAAGATCATACATCTTTTGACTTTTTAGGTATGAGCAATGTTTGAATTACCTCTATCTTAGCTGGATCCACTTGTATTCTTGCAACAGATAAGAAATGACCAAGTACTACACCTTCCTACATAAGCATAAAACACTTTTCACTATTAAGTGCCAAATTATGTTCTTGACATCTAACCAAAACCTTTTCACGATTCATCATTGCTTCCTCAAAAGTGACTCCAAATGTTGTGAAGTCATCCATGTAGATTTCCATACAATCACGTGATAAATCAGCAAAGATGCTAATAACTGCTCTTTGAAATGTTGCAGGAGCATTACATAGACCAAATGGTAAAACATAGTATGCAAAAGTACCCCATGGACATGTAAATATGGTTTTCTCTTGATCTTCAGGAGTAATACTGATTTGATTAGAACCAGTATACCCATCTAGAAAAGAGAAATACTTCTTTCTAGTTAGTGTGTCCAAAACTTGGTCTATGAATGGTAAAGGAAAGTGATTCTTTTTGGTAGCTTTGTTCAACTTTTGTAATCCACAAAAATTCTCCATTTTCCTCCCTTTTTAGGCACTATAACCAGGGGTAACACCCATCTACTATTAGATATAGGATAAATAAAACTAGCATCAAGTAATTTTTGCAATTCAATTTTAACTATCTCTCTAAGGCTTGGATTTATCCTTCTCTAGGGTTGACAGAGTGGTTGACAACCTTCATCTTTGTATATCCTATGAGTGCACAATGTAGGACTCAACCCTTTCATATCACTATAATCCCATGCAAAGGCCTTTTCATGCCTTTTAAGAAATTCTTTTAACTATTCCATCTATGTGGGTGTTAACTTAGGATTAATATGGAGATTATGACCTTTAGTTAGTTCAATAGTAGTGGTGGACTCTATCATAGTAGCTTTAGAAATTGGGCTTGCTTCTAATTCACAAGGTAAAAGTGGATAAATAATTTTAGGTTCTTTAAGAAAAGTACAATTCTTATCACACTCTTCATATGTAATTAATTCAAACATAGAACTTTTAGATACATCTTTTTCTACCACACAACTATTACTAAGGATACTCTGAAGTACTAAATCTTCCTCTTGCAATTTTAGAAAAGACTGTCTATGCAACATCATGAGTTGTACTATAGAGTTTAACTCCTCTTCTTCATTTTCTAAATCTAACCAAACAAATGTGTTCAAATTTGATAATTGTTAGGCTGGAGGATATAAATCAAATTTCCTTTTTGCTTGCCCATTTGATATGGTCATATTCCTTGATCTGCAACTTATGTTTGCATTGGTTGTGGCTAACCATGGTCTACCTAAAATGGCATGGTAACCAAATAGATTAACTTTAGGGGATAAAATCATGAAGCTTGTAGGATATTCTAGAGAATCTAAGGTTACAACTATGTTTTCTGTCATCCCATCAGGGGTAATAGTAGAACTATTTGCAAGTTGTAGAATTTTTGGTGTAGTCCTTAGTCCTTCTATTTGTAACTTCTTCATAACATTTATAGAAACTCCAAGATCTATTAAACCATTTTTAACAAACTGACCATTTATACTAACATGCATTACTAGACTTCCTAGATCAGAATATTTTGGTGTAATCAATTTCCCTACCATGATGTCATCCAATTGTCCCACAACATGGACTGTAGTGGAATCCTTTTCCTTTCTTCCAGGCTTCTTCAAGTAGGCTTCTCTAATAGCTTTTCTATAAATTGGAACATCCTTAATGGCTTGAAATAGAGGTATTTGGACATACATGTTTTTCAACTAATCAACAATATTAAAAGGTTGTTCCTCTCTTTATTCATGTTTCTTTTGTATCATCTTTTATGGAAAAGGAGGTTCTACTACTGGTTGAGCTAGGGTTGACATAGTAACATTGGTTGGGTCAACTGTTTCAACAACTGAGGGGTCCTGAAGTTTTTCCATTGATTACCATATGAATTTGAATTTTACAAGGGGTCCTGAGGCATACCTTGGTGTTGGTCCCATGGTCATCATGGAGCAACAAAGAATACTTGCTCATCATCTCCATCTATCTTGACATACTTAGTTGGAAGATGTTGGTTCTCCATGCTTGCAACTAGTTTATATTGGTAATCCTTCTTTTGCTTCCAGCAATCAGGGTAGTATTTAGCTAGTTGTAACTCATTTTTGGCTTGCTTCTTCTTTGTAGTCATTGTGTCTATATGTGTAGCAACATCATTGATGATATCTTGTTTGAAATCTAACAATAGGTGAGATATCTCAAGCTTTGAAATGCCTTGAGTGATTTCTTTGGTGACTGTGGAACGAGGTCCTCAGCCTTTCTTCATGATTGACCTGGAATAGTTTTGATAGATCATCTTCAGATCATCCCAGGAAGCTTGATATACATCACCACTAGCCATCAGGTCTAATGCTTCTAAACAGTCATCATGCACACCTCTCAGGAAAACCAACTTTTGTGAATCTTCAGACAACGTGTGCTGAGGGTTCTTCTGCAATGTATATGAGAAATGTGAAACATAATCTTCTAGTGTTTCTTTCTCCTTCTATGATATCCTAAAGATAGCATCCCCTCTTGAACCATATGCTTTTCAATATTCTTTATATTTATCTAGAAATAGATCTTGCATCTCATCCCAACTTCCTACTGAATTGGCTCCTAAGCCCATGAACCACTATAGAGTTGATTCTTTCAATGTTGCTGGAAAAAATTTAAGCTTATGGGCATTAGTGTTGTGGTCAAAAATATGACAAAGGATATCAAATTCAAACAAGAAAGTATCAAGGCCTTCAGTTGCAAGGCCATAGAAATTTGGAAGAGCAGTGGGATATATGTTCTTAATATTAGCATTGGTTACAAGACTTGGAAGAGGAAATGGAAAAGTAGGTTATGCCATGACTAGAGGTATCAGATTATGAGGTTTCTATTGAAAAGGAACATTGGATACTAGATGATTAGCAACTGGTGGATTCAGAGCAATGTTATCAAGAAAACTAGCCAAGACTTCAGTGAAGGGTTGAAGACATCTTATCTCTATTGGTTAAGCTCTTGATGATGATGATGTGGGAAAAGTAGGGCTTGTATCTTCAAAATGTAACTCAACTTCTTCTTCTTCAATTTCTTCATTCAAATTAATAGGCTCCCATGGAAGAAATCTGCCATATTCATCTCGTTGTCTTCCTCTTCGATGCATGCAATCAAACTTTTAACACTGGTTAAAGAAACTTCAAACTAGAGATTTCTAAAAAAAACTTATCTAAGAACTATGACCCAAAAATGCTCCTAGCTTAAGACCATCCCTAGCAATGGTGCCAAAAATGATCTACCTCACAATAGGTGTATCATAGTCATGCTCTAGGCCATGCTTAGGAATAATATATTCAAACGAATGACTATTTTTCTTGCTATGAGGTGCATTTAATCTTGCCAACCCAGAGATAAATACTTGAAATGGTCGGCACAGTATGTGCACTAGGTGTCCTAATGAGTCACTTAGCTTATGCTATAATAAAGTAAAATGCAAGGAAATGAACTTACACTATTTCTATAGGAAACTAGCACACTTAACTCTATGAATATTGGAAATACAATGAAGGGATAACAAACATTCCAACTTGGTTCATCCATAGTAGTTGTTCTCACATATGCTGCAGGAACATTCACAAAGTGTGATGCTATAGGAAGGAACTTACAACTTCTAATTATGAAACTAAGAATTCTTCAAAATAAATCTATTATATCCTAATCTAATCCACCTTCCAAGCTCACCCCCTTGGTCAACTTCACTAAACAACTAACACAATATAGAAGCCAAAAACTATTTCATTAAATTTCAAAAATTCATTACATAACACTGAACTATAAAAACACAACTGTAAAAGCTAACAGTCTGTTCTCTTAAAATATTACTTCTAACTAGTTCAAAAACTTAACACACTTGTGTCGATCCATATAGATAGATAGATAGATAGATAGATAGATAGATAGATAGACAGATAGATAGATAGGAAATCGACATTTATTCCATAATAGAAAAGTAAGTGACCTAGATTTAAATCCACAAGAGAGAAAATAGGAGGATAACAACTGAAGGTGGGAAGAGGGAATAATAGCTTAAGGTAGGAATAATAAAGTCTAAACATTTGGTCACTAAAGAATAAATGCAGAGAAGGTAATAAGTCTTTATAGCTCCTCCTTACTCACTATCATGTCTTCTGGAACCATTGTAACTTTCATATGTCATGGTTGCTCCTTAGTGTTCTCTTCTCCTTGAATGTTGTTGGTGCTTAACTTTTGAATTCCTCCAATCATCTTTCAGTCTTCACTAATAGGTTAGTTTCAATATAAGGACACATTTGCAAAATAAACATTTATCAAATTAAATTCAAATATAAGAATGCACATTTTGATAACTATATGAAATACTGCATACTATATATAATATTAGCAAAAGATGGCATAGTTTCTGACCATAGGTTTATCATAGGTTCGGTAATCATAGGTCCACAATTTTTTTGACAAAGATAAAATAGAGTATCAACAAAGTATCTTAAAACTATCATAAAATAAAGGCAAATTTTGGTCTCATCATTTGCATCAATTTGGCCTTGATGTTGGCCTCCTCTACTATCAATATAGCTAGTTCTTTTTGTGTGTGAAGTGTTTGGGCAAAATGCTTCTCACTCTCAGCTAGATCATTTGGCAGCTATGTGCTGGAAATCTTTAGATTTCTCTCCCAGCTCATTATTCTTTGGTTTTTTTCTTGTGTGAAGTATGAAAAATCACATAGCTTTTTATACAATGAGAATATATTCTCAAGTACCTTTTTCACCTTTTCAATTTTCTTCGCCAATTCAACCTGTGATAGTGTTATTTCACTTGATATTTTCTCAGTAATTTTTCCTTAAATCATCTTCTTAGACCATTCCATGAGTTTCACATGGGTTTCCTAGTCTTCATTAGTCACCTATTCTACAATATCTGATAGTTGTTCCAATATAGGCTTGTTTTCATCAGGTGTCTACAAGCGGAATGCATCAAGAAATATTTCTTTTATTTCTACCAATGCTTGCTTCTGCTTATACTCATTTCTGAGTATCTCTTGTCTTTTCCTCTTTTCTAGTACCTCTTGCACCTCATTTATCTACTACAGGTTTATTGTCCTTGAGTCATAGCTTGGTATGACTATTTATTCATCAAGAGTAGGGTCTTCATAGTTAAGTACCCTTGCAACCTTTGTAGTGTTTGAGCCTAGTGGTGATATTTGTAATGGCATTCTATCAGTGCTCAACTTCTTTTGAGGAGTGCCTAAGGTAGGAAATTTTACCAACATTTGTATTGCCTCTTTCTCCTTAGGGGTTTTCTCTACTTCTTTCTCCTCATTTCTACTACCTTTATCAATGATAACAATTTGAGGAGGTGGACCTAGGGTTTGTGCTGTAGGAACATCTTGTCTTGTTGATTCCTTTGTAGGCTCCTTAGCAATAGTTGTCACCCCTATTGTAAAGTCAACCTTAGCAATTTTTTCTTGTACCTCTTACTCTTTAGGTTTCTCTATTGTAGCTATGGGAGGTTGTTTTGATAGTTCTTGTGTGGTTTAATTCTCCCTTGTTATTGCTGCTACAACTTTTTGCAGCTCATCAACACTCACCAATATTGGGTTTGTGCATAATTATGCTTGTAGTGTTGATTAGTAAAGGATGTTCTTGAGATCCTCTAAAGTTAAGGGGTTGATGTTCTAAGTAGAAATGTAAGAAACATCCTTTACAATAACTATAATTGTAGGTGTTATATGTGGAGGACTAGGAGGTGGCAATTGTGTATCTTATACATTCTATTTAGTTTGCTACTCCTCTTCAGCTATTGTCATTTCATTTTCCTTTTTTGTTTCCTCCTCCACTATTTCTTTTTTTGGCTCTTCATTCTTTTCTTGTTCTCTTTCTTCTTCTTTCTTGATGGCCTCAGCCTTATTTGCATCTTTATCCTTTTCAGTATTTTGTCCCTCAAAGGGATCTTCTTCTCCATCCTTGATAGTAGTCGAGCCATATATCAACCTCCACATTTTTGTTGATTTATGCACAACATATTCAATTTTTTTTTGCAAGATACTAAAGGCTCTATATTTTGGTGTAAACTTGCTCCCATGTTTCTTGTTTTCCTTAGTTATTTGTCCTTTACTTAATTCTGGCATTACTTGTGCCAATGTGGATTCTCTTATTTACTTTTCCATCTTTAAAAAATAATGCCACTTATTTTCAACAATTTCATATAATTTCTTTGGCATTGTATTGTTTAATTCAAGAGGAGTGTTCATGAATTCTGCCATTATGGCATATACTAATTCTTCAACTTTATTTTGATCCTCTCTACTTAATTTATTAAAATCAATATTTTCCAATCCAGAAAAATCTGCATTCTTGCTAACTTAGACTTTGAAGCATGACTTGCCACTCTAAATTGGTTGATATCTTCAGATTCTATCCTTTCCTCATCATTTAACTCTAGTTGTGCAACAGATTTTCTCCTTTGTTTCTTCTATATATGACTAGTCTACTCAGTAGCCTTCTTATTCTCTTTGTCTTAGTCCTTGGCCTTTTGAGTTGAGGCTCTTGTGGTAGCTCTTGTCACTAGTATTTTTGGCTTGGCTTGGGTTTTCTTTGTACCCTTCTTTGCTTTAGGCTAGGCTATAGGCTATGCTTTGGCTTTTCTCTTCTTGAGCTTGGCTTGAGCTGGTGCTTCCTTGGCTTCTTCTTCCTCAACACTTTCTTCCTTTTCTTCATCCTCACCTAAGCCTTGTGTCAATGCAAGAGGTTGATGTTCCTCTTCATCATCATCATCATCTTCCTCTTCCTTAGCTTTAGCACCTTTACCTTTAGCTTCTTTTGCAGTGCCTTCTCCAAACTTTTCCTTAAGCTTATCTTTCTTATTTAAAGTGGAGGTGGTCTTTAGCTCCATATCTACTTTGGATCTCACCAAATCATATGTTCTAAAATGAGGTGCATCCTTGTCAATTTCCTCTGCAAGTAATGCTATGATTGTTGCTAATGCTTCATCAATGTTTAGCTCATATCCTAAAGGTCTTAGCCATCTGACCCTTAGAATTTCTACTTGGATATAAGTATAATCAATATCCACTAAGAAAAAAATATCATTGATGTGTTGTTCCACTAAGGAAACTAGTATCCTTAGTCTTTGCTTCATGGTTTTCTTGAAATCCTCAAAGAAACTTGTCATTAGTGAGTCAAAGTTGTCTCCCATTTTTTCAATGCACTCATTGATTTGAGTAATAGCTGAATTCTCTGATTTCTAATCTACTTTTCAAAAAAAGGGGAATTCTTCTAGAACATAGAAAAATATACAGATCAGAATTGATCCAAACTTACACTGAGCACCTTTTGATCTTCTTATTGCTTCTATATTCTCCATGATCTACTATAATAGCAATTCTGCTAGATCATATGAATGATCCTTCTTGACAATTTTGTAGGCCACATCCATAGCAATGCATGGAACACTATTCAATCTACTTGATTGACAAAACTTGTGAGATGTGATCCTAATTGTAAAGTCGAGAAGAAGATCTATGATTGTATCAATAGTCATGCTACTTTTGTTCCATTTTTCTCTGGTGTTCTTTTCAATAGCTTCTTTAGAATCACTTCACAGAGTCTTGTACTGATCTAGGGTTGGAAAACCTATAACCCTGTGCATGATTATCTTTGTTATCTTTTTAGGTCCACCTTCTAACCATAAACAACCATTATGTATTCTACTTAGAAAAATTCTTATCCATTTAGTTTTAAAAACTGTGGGGAAAAGTAGGGCATACGTTAAGCCCTTCTTCTCAACTATTTGAAATTCTTCCTTAACCATTCCATTCTCACAAAATTTATCGTATGCTTGATAAATCTCCAAGTCTCCTATTCCTCCTACCTTACAATTATAACATTTACTGACATCTTGCACCATTATGCCTTTGGGTGGAATCATGGATCATGCACCGACAGGGTCATTTTTATATGCAACTTCTGGAATCGGCCTAAAATCTATTTGTTTGATCTCATTTATAACTAACTGAACCTCATAACCTTCCTTTTACTTAGTGTTTTTAGAGCTAGAAGCCATACTAAAAATCTAGGGTTTCAAAAGATATCAAACTTTATAACTACACAACTCAGCACTTGACGAATACCTTAGATCGTTGAAAATGGTGGTTAATCTTTATCAAAATCTATGCAAAAGCTTCAATTGCTACTCATCAATCACTTTTATGCTCTTCCCATTCTTGCTCTATATTTGAATGATGAGAAATGATCAAAAAAGAAAACTTACACCCTTCAAAACATAGCATTAAATGCATAGTGTGTATATAGTCATACACTCAGCTCCTTAAGGATTTCAACATAACTCAGCTTCCTTTGACTTTTTGTCACTCGACTCCAACTAGATTTCTTCTTCACTTAGCTTCCATTGCTAACTTGGCTATGAACAATAACTTGGCTCCTACTAGTAGCTCAACATATACTAAAATTTCCTCAGCATGCAATGATGACTTGGCAACACTGGTGAAAACATTGAATTTTAACCCTACATCTTTGATCATGCTAATCTCTTTTTTTCATTACTATCTTATTTAGGAACTGATATATGATAAAGCTTTGTAAATTAGTCCCTTATGCCTTATTTTTCTTATTGTGATGAAGTGTGACCACTTGACCTATTAGTTGAAGTGATCCCTTCATTTGATGTGCTAACCTCATCTTTCTTCTTCCAAGTCTTGTTCATTTGTCCTCTAATGTGTTCAACATCTACCTTCTCTTTTCCTTTGTTGACTTCTAACTTGGGTGCCCTTGACTTTGTTTGGCAATTCTTGCTAATATGACTAGATTTCAAGCAACTGAAACATGTGGTTTGACTTAACAATCAAATGTAGTTCCCTTTGAAATGTATGCTTATGCAATTTTTAGGAATGTGTCCATATTCCTGATAGTAATGATAGTTATACCTAGTGTTATAGTCCCAATTGTGGTGATGACCATGGTTATTTCCCTTTGTAGGTTAATTAAATGTCCACATAGACTTTGATCTAGACTCAAAAGCTTTATGTCGATACTTCTTGCAATTGTAGCAGTGACCTTCAAATTTTGGTGTTCTGATAGTCCTAGTCCTATAGTTATGTGCTTGATGTCCTTGCTTTTTGCACTTATGACAATAGCTTGAATTCTAAGGCTTATTATGTTGATAGGAATTTTTTCTTCTACATACATTAGAGGTATGTCCCTTCTTACAACAAAAATGAGAAGTAGGTTTAGTGTTCTTACATGTTTTGCTCATTTCTTCTATAGTCTTGGAGGACTCTTCTTGTTCAATGCTGATGTAACCTAGTCCTGAAGTATCATTATTAGCCCTTAGTGATTTTAATAGCTACTCAAAGTACTTGATGGCCTCATTGGGTTTGTTGAAGCTCTCTAAAATCTCCTTCTCTCTTTTCATGTCATTTTCAATTGTTCATTTTGTATCTTTAGTGTAGAGATCTCAATGTCCTTCATATTCAGCTCATGATGTGCATGCATCATCTAGCTTAAGGTGTCCAACTACATGTTTGAGATTCTTTCAAACTCAATTGTCTTTTCCTCCAATCTATTGGTAAGATTTCTCTTATCATCTTCTATCATAGCCTTTTCTTCAATGGTTCTTTTGTTCTATTCAATTACCTCACAAAGAATTTAAGCTTGTGATTCTTGTTCAAGCTTGAGTGTTCTTATTTCTTCTAATTGAGCTCTATTCTTCTCCATCAGGTCTACTATTTCTACATCCAAATCTTTGGAATCTCCATTTGAAAATAAATTTGAGGTGTCAATCTCCTTGTATTGTGTGTCATTCTCAGCTATGGAAATCTCTTTTCTTCTTTTCTCCTTTTTAATCCTTTTAAATTTTTTTAACTAAAACCATTCACATGCATGAAAATAGACAACATACAAATTTGATAGCCTAAAAACCCTCCAAAATTAGAAGGTAAAACTAGGGTGAGGATGACACCCACAAAATATCACTATAGCAATGTGTAATTGTTCAAGGTTACAATATTTGACCACTTTCAATGGTCTGCCTTATGAAAGGCCTATCCTATTAAAGACTTTACACTCTGTGAAAAGTAACCTGGTTCAAGGATTTCACTACCCTACTAAAACTAAGCCTAGCTACAGGACTTTTGTACATTCACCTAGAATGTCACCCTATTAAAAGATTTACAAATGGCTACTAAGACAACCTAAGTCCATAGGATTTTCATATCTAATAAAATTGCTAGAGAGTATTAGAAAGTCTTTGACCTAATAGCTTTGCAATATCCAATTGTTGATTCCAGATCCTTGTTCTACTTTAACTAACCTAATCCTTTCCTTCTTTGATATGTCATTCTTCAATATTCTAATACTTTATTCTTCATCAACTTGATGATGTAATGTTGCTCTATTTCTCTAAAGTCTTTTCACACTTCCCTCTAAATTCCACTATAGTTCACACATACACTTCTTTCATCCACACATACAATGGGGTTTCATCCTCCCTTTAAGTATTTCAAAGACTTAGGGTTAGGTATGAATCTACAATCCATATTAAATCTTCATTTCTTGCTCATTCCTTGCACTTTTCTTATTGGTTGTATGCCTTCTCCATTTTTATTATTGGGTGCATGTTGATTACATAGGAAATGTAAAAGATTCAGTCTTATCTTTAATATCCTTCTAAGTCAACTCAAAAAATGCTTTACATAGGTGTTTGTACAATTAATAACAACTATGTCCAATCTGTGTTACTTAGCACTTGTTACCTCTGATGCTCGGCTCATATAGAAAGACTAGCTCACTTGGCACCTATAGCAATTCTATTTCACTCAGCATCTATAATGACTCAACACCTATAGTGACTCAGCGCCTATGGTGACTTGGCACTTGATCTTCACTCAGCACTTGAAGATCACTTGATAGTTGTTGTAGTTCTAGCTGGCTTAGCATACATTATAGCTCGGCATCAACTATTTAATCAGCATCTATACATATTTTACTTGGCATATGTTACTATCTTGATGTGAACTTAGTAAACATCTTAAGTGTGTTGACACAAAATAGTCAAAACCTAGTCTTAGATTCAACAAATATCTATGATGGACAAAGTCATCCAAGAATCTAGATGAATGTTGTTTTGAATAGTATCTTTTTACACTTGAGCAAGTTAGAGATAGTTGTTGAAGAGATAGATGGTTGTTGAAACCTTTGGCATTGATGTCAATGGTGGAGATATTACAGCATGAAAAACAATTTGATATAGAGTACATTGAGGTATATCAATGGGGGAGAATGATTGATGAAGATGACTTCAAAAGAAAGGATAACAATCTTTAACTATTGGTATTCTTGGAATTAGATGTTTTTCATCTATGGTGGCATCAATGTCAAAAGGGGAGATTGTTAGAAGCATGAATATTGATGATACTTCTATTGGGGAGTATTGTAGAAACATGATTAGAACATTTTCATGATGATATGTTACATTCATGAGTGTGTTTGTTTTAGATTACGGTAAAAATAGGTTTTGAAGGGGGCCCGAAACCCAAATACAACAACAAAAATGATAGAGCGATAAAGTCCACCAAGTTTTACAAGGACCTAAAACCTACTAGAGAAACAAAAATCAAAATCAGGTTTTATAGGGACCTGAAACCACTAAATAAGTCAAAAAACCCAAGTTTTACAAGGACCTGGAACCTAGTAAAAGATAAAAACTAGAAAATAGTACCAACAACAAAAACTAGTTTCCACAACCAAAAATTGAGACCTAAATCGAGACAAAACCAAAAAAAAAAAACCCATTAGAGATTGCTATTAAAGATCTTTAATCATTTTGATCACCTCCTTTCCAATCTTTGTAGTGTTCTATATGGAATTAGCAGTCGAAGCAATAGCAGTCTCGAAAGCCCTCTTCCTAGAACTCTGCCTAGTCCTCTTGCTTGGTCCTCTCGGAGATATAATTTCCTCATTTGTCTACTTGCCAAGACTAGTAGCCACTGCACAAATACTTGAATTCACTTGTTCCATTTTAGTCCCACTTTCCTTAACGAGCATCCATATGTTTTGTTCATACTCTTTCAGTTTGTTTGGGATATCGCCCACTTGCACCTCAATTTGGCTAATAGTGACATGATCAGCTTCTTGGTTATGTTGCATAATATCCATTTTCCTTTTAAGACCCATAATTTTATTGTATATCCATGAATCAACCTAAAGCATGGAATTAGATTTGAGCTTGGCTGAATGCAAAAAGGATAGCTTAGTTTCTCTCTGCGATGAATCACTAATATCCTATTCTGCAAACTCACGTGGAGGTGAAATCACCCTATCTATCTAATCCTCAACCCAAGTGGTGGTCAGGTCCTCATTCTTGTCCTATCCCCCAATCTCTTTGGCTAGTGAAGGGGTCTTTATAATCTATTCCTTCACAACGGGGTCCTCCATAGCCTTTTCCATCTCTTCTTTATCAACACTAGATTCCATCTTATTACCCTCATCACCAGTTTTTCCCTGATTAGAATTATCTTCACTATTTTCTTTTAAGCCCTCTTTCCCACTTTTTTCTTTAGTTTTTGGATAACCATCTAAATTGGAACTAAAATCCTCAACATCCATACCTTCCTCTTCCTTAAGGGTTTTATTTTCTTTACTATCAGTATTTACAAACTCAGAGTCCTCTTCCACCATTTGTTTTTTAGAATGTAGAGTATTGTGTCTTATCTTCCTCTGTTTGTCTTTGAACTTCTCATCCTTCTTGATTTTTTGGAATAGGAGCCAGACATAGAACCCTTATATTTTTCAAAATAAGGAGAAGAAACAATGGACTTGTTTTTACAATAACCCTCAATGAGGAGAATCAAGCCTTCATGCAAAATAGGATGAGATTCCTTTTTTCTATGGGCATGCAGACTTTGAAGCAAAGAGAAGTGCAAATAGAAGGGAAAAGAAAGTCTAAAATGATTCAAGAAGACAAAATGAAACTTATGAACTCTTTTATTTCTACCATCAAGGATGAAAAACTCACGGGTATAGGAGAGCACATCCCACCAAAATTCCTTTATCTGGTCCAAGTCATAGAAATCTCCATTCTTTTCTAGATTTTTCTCCTTAACCTCTGTCTTTGAAAATTTTTGGAATGTCACATTTAAGATGCTTTTTTTCTTAGTGAATTTGATACCTTCCATGGGTAAACTCGTGATTTCAGCTATGAAATGCTCTGTTAATTTCACAGTGACACCATGTAAGGATACCTTGTCATCAGTCCAATTTTGGAAAAAGGCCATGGTGGCATGCGGTTTAAACCCATGCAGTCATTCAAAGTAGTTGGTCACCTTTCCTTTTTGTAAGATCTTCCATACATCCTTTCGAGCCTTTCAGACATTGCATTTACTGGGTTCTTGTTTCCTCAGTTCACCTCCCATTTGCAGAGTATTACTAAGACACCCAAAAACTAGAGGAAGCCAAAAGCAGAGAGCAACCAGGTAAAGTTGAAACCAAAATTTCACATTGAATAAAACCCTCTTTAGAAATGATACATGCAAATCCCACATTGTAATCACATAAGTGTACTTCCTCAGCGAAGGAACACTGACAACCATAACCCCACTATCAAAAATCATTAAATTTCTAATATTGGAATATATTTCCCAACTTCAAATGAATGGCATCATAATTAATAAGAGCTCTTAGATCAATGTTCTTATTAAGATCACTAACCCACATCATCTTATATCCCATTTGGATTGAATGGTAAGCCACCCAATTAGCAACCCCATTGGTTTCTTGATATGTATGGGAAATAATAACTTTTTTGAACTTATTAATAAGAGATTTGATCTCCATGACTATTACCTCAATCGACCATGTAATTGAATTTTTGTTAGTAAGAGTATTTATAATATTCAATGAGTCCCCTTCCAACCATAGCTTTGGGTACCCCATGTCAGCTGCTAACTTCATGGTATATAGAGCAGCAATAGCTTTAGCAATATGGCTATTTGATTGACCTATAGGAACAACAATGGCATTTATTACATTTCCTGCATGATCTCCCAAAACTCCTCCACATCCATCTCTTCCCAGATTTCACTTAGTAGCCCCATCAAAGTTTCCTTTTATCCATCCATTAGGAGGCGTATTCCATCTTATGGTCAATCTTGAGTTATCAAAATTCAAAATAGGACTTTTTTATTGCAAAGGATTATCAATTTGAAAAGTTTGATCAGTTTTCCTCTAAGATTTCAAGTTCTCTTTGATAGCTCTAACAATATTTTATCCCAGCACCCATCCTAGCAAATCCCTATTTCTAAAGATTATATTATTTCTTTCTTTCCAAATACCCCACTAGAGATGAGGAAGAGTTATTTTCCAAAGAAATTGAACCTCGAGATCCTTAGAAGGACATTTCAAACTTTTGAAACAAAATAAAATATTATTTTGATGAACTCAAGTCATACTCTAGTAATTTAGAATCTCATTCCAAACTTGATGACTATAAGAGCAATTCAAGAATAAGTGGTGTCTATCTTCAAATCCATTTTTGCATAAGTTGCATCTATTAACCACATCAGTTCCTCTTTTTTGTAGATTGTCCCAGATCGAGATTTTTTTTTGGAGCATAATCCAATAGAAGATATTTATTTTTGGTATGAGGCCCTTAATCCAAGCTTGTTACCAAAAGGGTTGATTTCCCTTCTCCCTTAAAACAAAGAGAGTAGAAAATTTAAATTGGCCACTAGGATTAGTGTTCCATATCATCTTATCCTCAAAGGTGGGATAAAGAGAGAAGGAATTCAAACTCAATTGTATGTTATTGAATCCTTGATCAATATCTGTCAATTTCACCATGAATTCTTATGCCAATACTGATAGACAAAAAGTGCCATATTGCTGCTTACATATCTCAACTTGATCATTATTTGGAAAATCAAGAATCAAGGGGTGATCCAATAACCAGATGTCTTCCCAAAATCTCAACTTTTGCCCATTTCCAATTTTCCAAGAACATCCTTTTCCAAGAGTATTCTTTGTCCCCTGAACAACTCCCCATATTACAAAAGGATTAAGAATATCAGGAGAGGAAAGGAAATCAGCCAAAGAATTTACATTGAAGAGGTACTTATGTTTCCAAATAATACTCCATTCTTTATCATCATGATAAGTTCTCCAACCTTGTTTGGCCAAAAGAGCTTTATTCATACTTCTTATTTTCCTAATTCCCAATCCACCTTCACTAATAGGTTTAAAAACTTTTTCCAAAGCCATTAAGGACATTCTCTTTTTTTCCTCAATACTAGACCACAAAAAATTCCTTTGGATTTTTTCAATAGAATCAAAAAAATTCATAGGAATTCTAAAGAGGCTTAAAGCATAAGTAGGTATGCTTTGAAGACAAGCTTTGAGGAGAGTTGACTTACCTACCTGGCTTAAGAAATTACCTTTCCAACCCGCGACATTTTTATCGAATTTATTAATGAGATCTTCTCAAAAGGAATCAAGGATCTTCAAGCCTAGAGGTAAACTCAAGTAAGTGGAAGGGAAAGATCCAATAGAACACCAAAGGATATTAGCAATTTCATTTTGTCTTGGAATGGGGCTATTGATAAAAAGAACTGCACTTTTATTCCAATTAACCAATTGACCCAAGGCAGAAGAATAAAGATTAATAGCTTTCTTTAGATTCCTAGCTTCCCTGACTTCGGATTTACCCATTAAAATGGTGTCATCAACAAACTGACCATGAGAAACTATGAGAGGATGGGAAGAAGGTTACAGACCTTTAATAATGCCTTTATGAACCAAGTCCCCTATGTATCTCCCCAAACAGTCAGCCATTATAAAAAAAAGGATTGGGGATAAGGGTATAATTGTCTCAGACCTTGAGAAGGATTAAAAGAATGAGAAGAACAACCATTGACCAAAACAACTGTAGAGTAGGTAGAAATCATCTGAAAGATAACTCTAATGACCTTATGGTAAAAACCAAAAGCATAAAGAGTCTTAGAAAGGAAAGACCAATCAACTCTATCATAAGCCTTAGCTATGTCCACTTTCATAATGAACCCCTAGTTATTAGAATAGGATAAGGAATGAATATTCTCATGGGCTGAGATAATGAAATTAAGAAATTGTCTACCTGGAATTAATCCATTTTGTTGAACAGCAATAATTGAAGGAACCAACAGAAGTAATCTCAAAGTAAGGACTTTGGAATTAATCTTATAGAAAGAATTGTAAAGGCTGATCGATCTAAACTGATCAAGAGAGTCAGCTCCAATTTTCTTTGGAATCAAATAGAGGAAAGTAGAATTAATTTCCTTTATCATTTGTTTAGCTCCATAAAATTCCTTAACAACATCACAAACATCTCTTCAGATAAGTTTCCAAATTTTCTAAAAGAAAAACATTGGAAAACCATCTGGACCAAGTGCTTTATCTCCTCCAAGGGAACTAATAGCTTTAAAAAATTCTTTGTCCTTAGGAATAGAGCTTAACATTTTATTCTATTCCCTCAAAACTAGAGGAGGGATCACTCTAAGAAAATCAGCTTGATTATCGAAATTAATATCGGGATCAGTAGTCATTATGGAAGAGAAAAAAGTAACCATTTCTTCCATTATGTCCTTTTCCTCAGAAATCTTTAGGTCTCCCTTTTTAAGGTGTGAAATGTGGGTTTTGGCTCTATGTTTAAGAGTTGAAAGGTGAAAAAATTTAGTATTTTTTTCTCCTTCACATAACTAGACCGATCTTGACCTTTGTCTCTAGTAAATTTCTTCTTTGGTAATGATGTCATGATATTGGGCCAACCTTTCATTTTCTTCCATAATGAGATCAGGAGTGTATCCTTCCTTCTAAATCTTATCCTAAGTTTTTTGGATATCCTCCTTGACAACAGATTTGTTCTCAAAAATATTACCAAAGCAATATTTGTTCCAAATTTTAACTTCTTTTTAACATTTTTGAGCTTAGAAGAAACTCTAAATAGTGCAGCCCCCTCAATATCTATACTCCACCATTCAGCCATTTTGCTTTCAAATTGTGGATGTTGTATCCACATCTTTTTGGATCTAAAAGGAAAATTCTTCTTTAGGTTTATCTTTGTAGTGGTAAAGATGAGAGGAAAATTATTCGAACCTATTTTCTGGCTGGCTTCCAGATTACATATAGAATCTTTAATCTAGTTAGCGGAAATAAGAGCACCGTCCAATCTAGCCTAAATACATTCAGTAGCAACTCTCTTGTTAGTCCAAGTAAACTGGATACCATGGAGATCCATATCCAATAAACCCTCCTTGTTTATAAACTGCATAAGATCCAATCTCCCTTCCAGAAGAGTCACATTTCCACCTTTTTATTTATGATTATAGAGAGGAACATTAAAATCCCCCATAATGATCCATCAACCAGAATAGTCCCTACTTTTTATATTGGAGATAGACTCCCAGACTTTTTCCCTAAGGTTCTTATTGTCGGGGCATATATATTAACAATATACCAACCCTCCTTAAGATCATTGCTAGTAAATTTGGTAACCATTAAATATTTACTAGCAATTAGAATTGTACCAAAGTAAGAGTTATTCTTCCATACCATTAAAGTTTCGCTTGAAGCACCTTCTGAACTACTAGCATTTATTGAATAATTTTTAAAGGCTTTAATTTTCTCAGCTTTACCTTTGTCCATTTTTATTTCTTGCAACAAAAGAAAATTAGGCTTTTGGTCTCTAACAAAATTCCTAACCACATCAAGTTTATGAATACTATTCAGGCCCCTAATATTCCAAGATATAATTTTCATTATCACCCATTTTTAGGGGTGACTTCCAGAATAGTTGCTTGTCTTCCATCAATAATATTCTGCATACTCTATAATTCTCTGGTTTTCCTACACGACCTTCTCCTAGGTTTATCTAGGGAACGAACATCTAGTTTTACCTTATTTTGCTGATCTGCTCTTCTTCTATATTTTTTTGAGGTAGGAACATGTGGTTTCACCATCGCCTGCTAATCTATTTTGCTACTTCTAGTCTCTACCCCCTTTGAAGCTATATTGCACCTTTTTTTCAACCTTTTTCCTTTGATTAGGTTTATGCTTAAAGTCTTCTAAATCCTCTTTTAAAACTTCCATGTTCTGAAGATCATTCCTAAAAGGAACATAATCATCTAGAGATTCCAAAGGAACGAAAGCCTGGATCTCCCTAGACTAAATATTATGTGGATCTATCTCCTCTAAATGGGCCCTAGATTTAGCAAGGATTTCCCCTTCCCCCAGCATGTTCTTCTCATCTAGATCTCTCCATCTATCTTCCATTTTTTGATAAATAAAAATTTTCTTCATTAAATCTGCCATATCATCTATACATTTTTCAGTCATCATAGATTCACACTTAGATCCATTATCTTCCTTTTCAGTATACTCAGAAACAAGTAGAGGTTTATTCCCTTCCTCATGAGTATTCGTAAACTCATTAACCAAATCTACATATTAAGCTTTAGAATCCATGATTTCCATTTGCTCTTTGAGATTAGAAACTTTAGGTTTCCACACTTTTGTCTATTGAACTATGGCTTTCTTCCCCTCCTTTTCCAAGTTTGGATGATTTTTACTTTTATTGGGACAATTTTTAACCAAATGATCCAGTTTCTTACATGCATAGTAGGAATTAGGAAGATCTTCAAAAATAATATCTTGAGTTTTTTTACCAAGTTTAGAGATTAATTCCACTTTTTCTGGATGTTGATTCAAGTCTGCCACCTTAGCATAAAGTCTGTCACTATGAAGTTTGGTTTTTGTAGCTATAGCATTATCTAGGGCTACCAATTCAATAAATGAACTAGCAATACCTTTAAAAATATCCTCATGCCAAAAATCCAAAGGGAGGCCAGGGAGTCTAGCCCAAATTAGGGTGGTTAAGAAAAAAGAGTCTGATAAATCCATATTTTGCTCCCATTTTTTAATAGTGAGAGAACTTCTTTCCAAAAGACCACGGTCCTCCACAAAGAACTAGATCCATGTCTTCCTTGCAGTTGAAAATAAATGAGAAAAAACCATTCAACATGGGGGCAATATCTACATCTCCATGAATGACCCATTTGCGTTTGACCATTTTCCTTAGAGATTCTAAATTTGGTCCAGCCCCTAAAAATTTAACCACTAGCATAAAATCCATGGAAGACATAGAGAAATCAACTAAAGGATCTAGGATAAAGATAAGAAACTCACCTTTCTCCCAATAGGACTTAGCAGTCACTGACGAAAAAGAAGATTTACCATTAGGTTTCTTGCCAAGGAGGGAAGACCATGTCATTTCCTCTGAAAACTCACCCCTAGTCTCTTCAGAGGGCTTATCCTTATTGGTCTCAACATCAACCAAAGGGTTTTTCTACTTCTCAAAAACCTGCCCCAATGCATGAGATCTAGAGGAGGAATCCAAAGGAGGGTCATAGACCCCACATCTTGTGTTTGATTCACACCTAGACTTTCCATTATCCACATCGACACTACTTTTTGTCTCCTCATACTTCAACAAATTCTTCTTAGATCCCTCTAGAGTCCCTCTAGGATCAATACCAACTACTGGGTTCTCCCCAATCAGTTTCCCGCCTTCTTGCGAACTAGCTAATTCAAAAATAGTGAGAGTTCCCATTCCCCAATTTTAAACATTATGTTATTTCTAGAACTTAGTTCATGACTGTGTTTTTTATTGATGTCAACATAGCAGTTCTTTGTAGTATTTGATAGAAGAACATCGATAAAGATCAAGTTGGTATAGATAGATCATTGAGAATTTTCATTGAGGTTAAAGAGAGATATTACTAAGTTTCTAGTATATGTAGCTAACCTTAGAAGAATAATATATTAAGTCTAAAAGAAGTTATACAAGTTTTGGCGAAGACTATTCTAAGATAGAGTTTACAAAAGCATGTTCTAGTAAACTTGTTATATCTCTTAGTAGAGTTTCTATTCTGAGAAACAAGGTTAAAGGCATGTAGAAGACATGTTGAAGATGATGTGGTTAAGCTCACTTTTCATAATATTACATGTACAAAAAATAATTCAAGTTACAAGGTGACAGATTAATATTATTACTAAGTTTAATGTGTTCTTTATGATGTCCTATAATAATTAATTGAGAAGGTGTAATATCCAACTCAGGGAATTGTTTTATGGATTCAATATAAAGGAAGGACATTTTCCTTTTTTATGCATGCATAAATGAATGCTTGCAAGAAGAAAAAAGAGTTAAATAGAAGAGAAACAAGTTGATATGTGAGGATAAGTAGAATAGAGAAAAATTGGAGAGAACTTTGTTGCCAAGGTTTAATTGTGAGATCTGAGGTTTGATATTTGGATCTGAGGTTCATGACCTAGCCTACAAGGTCTAATAGTAATTGGTGTAGTTGACATGATAGAGGAAAGAGGTTAAAGCACTATATGAACAAGTATTCTACAAGGAATAGATAAGAGATCAATTAGACAATGAAGTTCAGTGGTCTTGCCCAGAAGCTATTTGGATAGTGGGTCCTTCTACCTTCTACAACTCCTAACAGGGTTGGTAGAATTATTAATAGGGTTGGAATATCCTAACAGGGTCCATCCTCTTTTATATATATATATATATATATATATATATATATATATATATATATATATATATATATATATATATATATATATATATATATATATATATATATATATATATATATATATTCCTTTTTAGAGGATGGACCCTATTAGGAGTCTATAAACACATTTAGTACATAAGAGTATATATATATATATATATATATATATATATATATCAGTATATCTTTTTTCGTATCATTCCCACCAGGGTTTTCCTTCTGATCAAGGGTTTCCCTAGTTAACAAATCTAATGTAATTGTGTATGTGCATCTTGTTATGGTTGCTATTTACTTTGATTGGATGGTTAAGATTAATTAAGGTTGATAAATGTTTTACTTGGATAACTAATTCACTCCACCCACTCTCAGTCATCTTGGTGGACTATTATTTCTAATAGTTAAGTTGATCCAAATGATAAGTTTGTGCCAAGTTTTCTCCAAAAGGTATTCCAAAAGTGACTCGTGAATTTTACATCCATGTCTAAAACTATTCTTAATAGGACCTGAATCTTCAAAAACTCCTTGAAGAATAGATGGGAAATGTGGCTTTCATCATTAGTATTTTTGCATGGAATAAAGTGTCCCATCTTTCTAAATCTATCAACAACTACATAGACACTATGATAATCCTACTTTTTCTTCAATAATCCTACTATAAAATCCATGCTCACACATTCACATGGCCTATCTAGGACTAGCAAGGGCTAATAGAGACCTACATTACTCATCTCTCCTTTAGCTTTCATACGCATCATACATTGTTCGATATACTTGGTTATATTTCTAACTAATCTAGGCCAATAGTAGAATCTTTGGACCGAGTGTAGAGTCTTTCTCAAACCAAAGTTTCCACTTAGACTCGAATTATATTTCTCTTGTATTAAGTTCTTTGTTATTGATTTTCTTGGCACACACAATTGATTACCCTTAAAGAGAAAACCATTTTGTAAGGTAAATTCAGAATACTTTCTATGAAACTGGTTCTAAAAATTAGAACATACCTTCTATGCCTCTCCAAAGTCTTCATCCTCGTTATAGAGACTCTTAAAGCTCGCTATCCCAATGTTATGTAGCCTACAAGTACTTCATCCACTTCAAGTGCCTATTACTTATCTTTTCTTGAGTTTTTATGTATCTTAAGGTTTGATTATCAGTAAATACAAAAAATTTCTTGAGCAATAAAATGTGCCTCCACTTTCTAAGGGACTGAACTAAGGAAGGGAGTTTAAGGTCATAGGAAGAATATTTCTTTTTTTCTTGATTGAGCTTTTCACTAAAGAATGCTACTAGCCTACATTCTTGACTCAACACTCCCCCCACTACTAGGCCACTTGCATCACACTTTAGAGTGAAGATTTTTTCAAAACTAGGTAATTGCACAATAGGTTGGGTAGCTACTTGTTTCTTGAACATTTCAAATGACTTCTCAGCTTCTGAGGTCCATCTAAACTTGGATTTGACCCCACCCTTTATGGTCTCTAGAAAAGGTTCACATATGCCACTAATATTTCTAATAAACATCCTATAGAATTGAGCAAGACCATAAAAAATCCTTACCTCAGTTGATGTAGTAGGTGGTGGCTAGTTTAGGATTATAGAAAGCTTCTCTTGATCCATCTTTATGGTACCATTAGATAGCACAAATTCTAAGTACACAAGCTCTTTCTTGAAGAAGTCACACTTCTTGAGGTTGATTAAAAGCTTTTCCTCATGCCTCTCCAATATAGCCTCCACATGCTTGATTTGTTCCTCTTTGTTTTTGCTAAAGATGAGTATATCATTTAGATACATCACCACAAATCTTCCTATGAAATCGGTAAACACTCCATTCATGAGCCTCATGAATGTGCTAGGAGCATTAGAGAGGCCAAATGGAATCACTAGCCATTAGTAGAGCCCATATGTGGTCTTGAATGTTGTCTTACATTCATCTCCCTCCTTAATCCTAATTTGGTGGTATCCATTCTTCAAGTCTAGTTTGGTTAAGTAAATTTCTCCTCCAAGGCAATCCATGAGATCCTTAATCCTAGGCATGGGAACCCTATACTTGATTGTGATCTTATTTATGGCTCTTGAGTTTGTACATAATCTCCATTTTCCTCCTTTCTTGGATGCTAGCACAATAGGGACTGCACATCGGATTATGCTCTTTTGAATTAGACTATGGTCCATCAATTCTTCCTCTTGTCTTGCCACCTCCAAGTTTTGGTCTGGAGTGAGCTTGTATGCTACTTTTTTAGGTAGGGATGCATTAGGAACAAAGTCTATTTGGTGGCTTATGACTCTTGTAGGAGGCAATGTAGCAGGAGTTCCACCACTTACTATGTCCTTGTATTTCTCAAGAAATGCTTGTACCTCCTTTGCTAATGATTCTTTTGACTGTATTCTCCTCTCCTTTGGACTTCAATACTACTAGATAACTCTGGCCCTCCTCATCCTTGATGTTCTTGAAAAATTCCTTTCCAATACACACCAAGACACTAGGTACCTTAGACCATGTCTCTTCTCCCTCCAATAAAGATTGGATTTTAAATGTCTCACCTCCCTTCTTAAATGAGATGGAATTTTCCCTCCCATCATACACTACTTCTCTATCAAATTTTTAAGGTCTACCTAATAGAAAATGGAAAACATCCATGGAGAAAATGTCATATAACAATATGTCCTTATACCCTACTATGGAGTAGTCCACATAAGTCTACTTGTTGATGAATATACTCTATAATTTATTGATCCAAGTCACTTTATAGAGATTCACATGTCACACCTTAGTTAGTTTAAGCTTTTCTACTACCTCCTCTGATATTATATTATTAGTAGATCTATAGTCTACTACCACTTTGCATATCTTCCCTAGGATCTTACATCATATCTAAATAGTACCATCCTATTCTTATGTTCATCACGATCTATTTTCTTAACCAATATCCTTCTAAACATAATGTTTTCATCCTTCTCACACTCTATGTGGTCCACTTCAAAGTTCTTGATACATTTTTCCTCTTGAAGATATGATATCCTCTTGTCATGGTTTGAAGAAGAGGGTTTATCAGGGCATCTATGTGTAGGGTCGCCTAACTGACCATACCTATAACACTTCATATTAGAAAAGTATGAGTTACATTTACAAAATCCTCTACCCCTATTAGCGCCTCCTTGATTACCTCTCCCTCTACCATAACCTCCCCTAGGAGTTCCTTCATTGGTTTTCTCAGTGAGTTTATTCTCACCTTGGTTCCTCTGCTCATTTCCTCTACCTTGGGTCCTCTCTGATTTATGCCTTTTCCTCTATCCTTGAAGTTGGAGTATCCTTTCTTCTTGTTCTTTTCCTCCACTTTTAGGGATATCTAATGGCACCTTTGAAAAGTGTTAGGTTCCCACAAACTAATTTCCTCTTAGATGTTCCACTTCAAACCACTAAAATACCTAGCCACCTTTATTTGCTCCTCTTTTTGCTTCTTGGATCTAAGGCATAACCTCTGAAACTCCTTTGTATAAGAAGTCACATTTAAATATTTTGGCTTCAATCCTTGTCTTCTTTTGTGAAGTTGGATTTCAAATTCTTCTAGTAGGAAGGTCTCCTTTAGCTTAGTAATTGTGACATTCTAGTTGGCTATAGGATTCTTACCCATGTTGATCTTCTCATCTTGTACATACTTCCATCATGTCAAAGTTGAGCCTCTCAGTCTTGAATTAGGCACTTTGACCTTTTGTACCTCTGATACCCCTTTGTACTCAAAATGGTTCTCTATGCCATCCAACCAATCCGTCACTACATCTATATCCATCTTTTCCACTAAATAATTGCACACCTTCCAAATGTTGAGATAATGGGTGTTGCACGAATTGCATAATATTGTTATATTGTATTATTTTATTTTATTATGTAACGTTGCACCTAGATGGATGAGCAACATATAAATATTTTGATGGGACATAATTGATGAGTTGTATTGTAACATTGTGATAATATTTCATGTAATATTTAACATTGGGGAAAACAATTAAATTTCCAATATTAAATGTGGGTTCAGTGGGTTAGGTAGCACATGGCTTTAGCACATGGTTTATGTAATACCATTTGATGGTTTTATGGGATTTGCTACTATATAACTAGCCACAAGGGTAGTTGTTGCTGTAAGAAGAGAATAAGAAGGAAAAAAGGCAAGAGTCGAGCAAGACAAGGCTTGATAGGTTAGCCAAGCGAGCATTTGTGAAGGTTGGAAGCATGGCATAGGATGTGTAGATTAATGCTTGTTCACATAGACCTTACAATTGTGGCTATGGCTTTGAAGGCTTCCATGGTTATATTGTGATGGTGATTTTGTTTAATAATACATGATGATGGATGCTTTTTGAGCCTGTGCTTTTTCCCTCAATGAGGGTTTCCCAGGGTATATCTTGTGTCACATTTTTGTGGGTGTGTTCTCTCTTCTCTTGCATGTGGATTAAAATTGCATGTTTATTTCAAATCTATTATGGTTTATGTGGAAATAGTTATATTCTTTCTTGCAATTTTTCTTACAAGTGATATAAGTGCTATGGTTTTATTATTATAACCCTAGATTGAATCCATGGGAATGCATGATAGGTTAAAAGAAAGGGCAAGATATATGGATTTTGTAGGTTATTTATTTTAGATCTAAGGGTTTTGGGTTTTTTGTTATGATGGAATATTGGTAGATTTTGGGCATGTGAAATTGTTGGACAAAAGGTATTTTTTGAATGTTTCATTTAAATGAGGGTTTTAGGGGGAGCTTGCAGAAATGACCTCTTGGGAAAATACAGACCTCGCCATTGAATCTGGATTGACATTTCCATAAATTTCAATATATAATATGCCCTAGTTTGGCCATGTTCAAAGGAAATGAAAGAGATTTTAGTTTCAACTTGTGATGGCCATCAAATATAATCCCATTAGAATTTATGTCACAAAAAAAGGACTATCTTAGTAAAATGGCCATAACTTTCTCTCAACATATCAAATTTTAGACTTCTTATAGGCATTGGAAAGCTATTTTAGAGCACTACAACTTGGTGTAGGTTTGTTTTTGTGATTTTGACATTTTATTACGTTTTAAGAGCCTAAAAGTTAGATGTTATTTATTTTTTGGCACATATTAAGGTATAACTTGGGCATATAGAGTCAAATTTTGGACTTCAAGTTGTCAACAGAAAGCTCTTTGGAGAGCTTTGCACATTAGTTCAACTTTTGTGTAGGTTTGGCATCATTTATTTGGTGATATATTAATTTAACAATTTATCATATATATTGAATATGGTAACATTATGAGTTTATGACATTGTATGTTTGGAGATTTAAGATTTGATGTCTATGGTTATTTGTGTTTGGTTTGGATATGTATGATGACTTGTTGGGTCTATAAGTTGTGCACTTTTTTAAGTGGTCTATACTTATAATTTGTATTTATAGCTTGGTTATGGGTTGTCTTTGCCCATTGATCTTTCATTATTGGTGCATATTCAGATTGGTGTCTTGGATTTGGGTTATTTATGCCCTAAGTCACATGATTTTTTCATTTTTTCTTCATATAGAAGGGATGAGATGTTGTTACCAAGTATAGTCATGGTTGAGGATTTTAGTTGACTATTTTATGCTAATAGGTTTCACATAGTGAGAGTTAGATGCTCGATTCATGGATGTGATCATAGTAACATAGATTTTGGCATGACATGATTGGATATATAGGTATATCCTTAAATGTTAATTGGCTTGGATTCCTGATTTGGTTATGGTAGCATATCTTCTTGATTGAGGATCATGATTATTTGGTTTATTTTTAGGAGCTCATGATGTGCATTTTGATTTCTTTTATGGTTTGATGCCTTTGTTCATTCTAATGGTTAGATGATGGTTTTTCATCATCACGTTATAGATAGCTTGGATACATAGTTTAGTGGGAGCTTGTGGCAATGATGGGGTGATAGTACAAGATTAGTTCCTAGTTTGGTTTGTGTCTTCTTGGTTTGGAGATCATGGTTTCACATGGTATTAATAATTTCATTATGTGTATAGACATGGAGGATCTTCATGTAGGAGATGGATTTATATGATGCCATGGGTGACTCTATACTATGGTTGAGTGGGAGTGCTTTGCATTGATATATTTATTGAGTGTTTGTAGATGTTAGAGATTTGTCTTACATCCTATTACTACAGAAGCATCTCTCACATTTGCATGGTGCACTTGGTTATCTTCATGGTGTGTGAAGATGGTTAGATCTTGAGGACTCATGGGGTTCTTGGTTATCTTCATGGCATATGGAGATAGTTCTTCATGATATGTGAAGATGATTTTTTCTTTATGGTGTGTGGAGATGGTTACATCTTGAGGACTAACGGATTTCTTGGTAAATGTGTAGTTTATGCTTTCATTTTATATGTTATCCTTAGTGTGAGGATGGTTTCATTATTATGTCATGATATACTCTTGACACACATTTCTAGTTTTGACATGTTATACTATGTTTATATGGAATATGTTATCTCTTTGGTTGAGATGGTTTAGATCATGTTGTCATGTTTATGTTCCTATGGACATGGTTGGAACTTTGACATTGATCTTGGTTTAGTTTCTTATTATTGAGTACATTGATCATAAGTTCGATACTTCATGATATTTCTATATTGCATTTGGGTTGGCATGGATTTATTGGTTACAAATGCTCATGGATACTTAGAGATGGTGATGATGTTGATTTCTCTTGGATTAGAGAAGTATTTATTAGGATAGTTGTTTGGTTTCAGTAAGAAGTCTAGGGGGCATTCACCGAACATGGAAATGAGAGAAGATTGTTCTTAGATGAGTCTTGGTTGGAGACTTGGATATCTTGATGAGCATTCTCATTCCCCACTCTTGGTCTACTAGATAGTTTTTCTACTTAAGAGGTAAAGCCCATTTTTCCCCAGGTGCATTATGTTTATGCATGTCTTTCATGGATATGGATCTTGAGCTATGGTACATGATTTATTTTTGGAAAATTCATTTGAGAGATGGTTTAGTATTGGTTATCCTCATTTTCAAATTTTTTTTATCCTGGTTGAGTTTGGGATATGGTTTTATACTGGGCATATTCCTTGGATTATGAATGGTTTATGAGTTTGGTCTTCTTGTGAGAAGCATACATCCATGATCGGTCATATGGTTTGGTTGTTATTGAGGCTTCTTCATTGGGGTTTTATGGAGGAGATCATACTTGCATATATTACATCTAGAGGTGTGTGAAGAAGGACATGTTATAGATTATGATTTGCATGGTTTCTCTTTGGTCTTGGTTATCTTCCTAGATCATCAATTTCGATTACATTGGATTTGAGATTGGTTAGAGATTTTCATCGTTGGTTTGTGTTCATCTATGTCATGTGAGAGATGACATGGTTATTCCTTTATCTATTTCCTCTAGTTGTTATGGAGATTTTAGGATTCTATCAAAGACTTTATATGAGAGTTGTTCTTATAGAATATCAGTTTATGTATTGTGGATGTCTTTGATACTACATGGATTCACTTCTTTGAGATGTTGTGAGTGGATTGGTTATAGAATTGGCATTATCTTTGGCAGTGGGAGCTTCTTGGTATATATGTGGTAGGCATTTCTTTTGAGTCTTGTGATTGTAGGTTATAGATTGGATATGTTGATGAGGTGAGATTCACTTGGTATACCTTTGAAGGTATGGATAGTTTGATGGGTTGGCACTTGTTGTGGGTGTTATTTCAGCTATGGATATTTTGACAATTACAAATACATGTGACTACCTTTGAATCATGCTTTTTGTGCTTGGCATTTTAATTGGTACAAGATTTTATGAACTTCTAATGTGACAGGTTGTGTGAATTTCTCTTTGGATGGCTTCTATGTATGTTCAGTGGAAGTGGCATAATAGGAGGTGAGATCATTCATGTTTGAGATGTTGAATACTTTGATTTTTTTGCAAGTACCAAGATAGAGCCCTTGTTTACTTATGTGGCTACAGATTGACCCTATGCAATGTATACAACAAATGGGAGATTGTTGACATAATGGGTGCTGCACACATTGAATAATATTGTTATATTGTACTATTTTATTTTATTATCTAATGTTGCACCTAGATGGTCATGAAAATTGTAAAGATTCCCATGGGATATACTTGATGAGTTGTATTGTAACACTATGATAATATTTGATGTAATTATTTAATATTTGGGAAAGGAATTAAATTTCCAATATTAAATATGGGGTTAGTGGGTTAGGTAGCACATGGTTTACGTAATACCACATGGTGGTTTTGTGGGACTTGCTACTATATAAGTAGTCACAAGGGTAACTGTTGGTGTGAGAAGAGAGGAAGAAGGAAAAAAGGCAAGATTCAACTAGGATAAGGCTTGAAAGGTTAGCCAAGGGAGCATTTACAAAGGTTGAAAGCATGGCATGGGATGTGTCGATTCATAGTTGTTCACATAGATTTCTCAATTGTGGCTATGGCTTTGAAGGATTCCATGGTTGTATTGCAATGGTATTTTTTTTGAATAATACATGATGATGCATACTTTTGGAGGCTAGGTTATTTTCCCTGAATGATGTTTTCCTAGGGTATATCTCATGTCACATTTTTTTGGGTATGCTTTATATTCTCTTGCATGTTGATTTTAATTGCATGTTTATTTCAAATCTATTATGGGTAATGTGGAAACGGTTATATTCTTTCTCGCAAGTTTCCTTACACCAAAGCTTTCCCCCTTAGGGCTTTAATATCTTTCAAGAAGGATTCTTCATTAAAGATAGGGTCAAGTTTAAGTACAACATCCTCTTCTTCTACCTTCTTACCCTTCTCATTGTTCGTACATTATGACCACAATTTTACCCTAAAACCAATGGTTTCTAGGGTTTTACTCATTTTCTGTAAACAAGAAGGCTTTACACTCCATATAATTTTTTCTAAAGGATCCCATTAAATTCAAGACTTCACCACTTCTTCCTTCAACACTTTCCATGATTTGGTTAAAGTATTACACACATTCAACTACTCCTATCACTTTTGCAATAGACTGATTCCTAGACATACAACTCTAGATTGTCTATGGAATCACCATAAAAACCATTTCCTTACTTTACAAGGGCCCTCATTTTTTGTATAATATGTACAAGCATTCATATCCCATATCCCAAGGGGTTGTATAGATCCTATCGTGGGAGAAAAAGTTATGACTCCATCTTGTTCAGTCACTAGATTCAAAATAATAGGATGAAAAAATCAAAATGATTTATTTAAGTATCTAGAACTCTAAAAAAATTCAAAATAGCACTATACAAAATTGTAAGGAAATATAAACTAACACTTCCAAGCACAAAATATTCCAGTCTAATCCATTAAAAGCCAACCAAACTCAAAATCATAAAACTGTGTTATTAAGCTTGCTACTCAATCTGTACAACCATAATTCTTTCTGATGCAGGAGCATCCAGAGGTATAAGGGCAATCCTATGTCACCCAAAAAAATGTACTTAGACTTAGTTTCTGTTTAATGTGTTTTCATTTTTGGACACCCATTTGGGTCAAATAAAGGTTCCAACTCTCACAGTTCCACTATCAGTGTGCTAGAAAATCTCAAAAAAATAGGAGCATGTAATTGGGCCATCATTTTGGTAAACTAGAAGGTGTGAATTGGCCAGATGAATGTAATTGTGATTTAGAACATTCTAGAAAAAGAATCAGGTCAAAAGGCCCCACGGTTTGAAATTTATTGCAGTTTTTTGAGTTTTGGAGACCTCCTAAGAATGATTCAAATTCAAGTTAGGGGCATTAAATGACCTCAAAAAGGGACAAAAATGGAGGACAAGAGAAGCTGGTCCATAGGGCTATAGAGCACTTTGAGAGCTTTTCAAAAATGTAAACGGTTCGTCAATCAGAGCTATGGTTCAAAAGTTATGCCTCTCGAAAGTTCGGTTATTGTTTCTGCATTCTTCTAGATTTGCGCCGACTTCTAATGCAGCTTTTGGAGCCTTCTATTTGGTCGGTGGATGCCTACTAGCACTTTCTAGAATGTATTCCTAGTCCTTAACCCTTTGAGGTCTATTTAAGGAGATTCCTGGCATTGTAAAAGGCAGTTCGGAGTGGAGTTTGAGAGGAGGTACTGAAAGGAGAAATTATCTCCACATTTATGCTATTGTAAGCCCTTAGGGCATGTTTTGAAGTTTATTTTCTCTATACTGAATGTACTAGCTTATTTTTCATTTAATATAATTTCCCTTTTCTATTGTGTCCATTCTATTCTTGGGTTGTGTTCCCATCAAGTGGTATCAGAGCTGGTTTTCCTAAGTGTGTAGACAGAGCGCCGACTGTGAGGCAGTTTGCACTAGGACTGTGTGGTTATGGGTTCAAGTTAGAAGATGCCTCCATGAAGAGAGCATGGTAGAAGGGCTAGAGCTATTAATCTTGAGGAGGTTAGAGCCCTCCAAAGGAAGGTACAGGCATTGCAAGAGGAGCTTCATAGAGGAGCAAATGTTGCCACAGGTGACGACAGTGAGGATGACAATGAAGAAGAAGAAATGGGACCAGAAGGGGAATTTGATGGGAAGTTCTGAATCATGTAGAGGAAAGGCTTTTTAAGGCCATTACTAAGTTTGGGAAAAGACCTACAATTGAAGTGGGTGTATTTTCAGGAAATCTAAAACCAGATGAGTTGATCGATTGGATCAATGAACTGGAAGAATACTTTGAGTATGAGGATATCAGGGACCCAAATAGGGTTAAGTTTGCAAAGGCCAAATTGAAAGGCCATGCCAAAATCTGGTGGCAAGAGGTTTAATTGGAAAGAAATAGAAGAGGAAAGGAGAAGATCACAAGATGGGATCACATCATGGACAAATTGAAGAAGCGGTTCATTCTCTTGGACTACGAGCTCGATTTGTTTAAGAAGATGCATAGGTTAAAGCAAGCAGGAAGATCAGTCCAAGAATATATAGAGGAATTTTACCGACTCTTGATTAGAGTGGGGCATGCAAAAGAAAATAAGGAGAAGTTTTCTCATTATATCAGTGGGTTGCAACCTAGCATCCAGGAGGAATTAAGTCTAGTAAGAATGACCAACGTTGAAGAGGCATACCAGTTTGCCCTACGAGTTGAACAGAAGGTGAATAAAAGGTTTGAAGGAAGACAAAGAGGGCACTGTCAAGGAGGAAGGGGAAGCGGTAGATCATTTGGAGGCCGCAATGAAACCCAAAAGAAAAATGAAGATGTGGGTACTAGCAGGAACCAGAGGAATGAGGGTTTCAACTTCTCCCATGATCAAGACTTTGGAAATCAGAGAGGAAGAGGTAGAGGACGTGGACAAGGAAGAGGAGGGTTCTTTGGTACCTATTTCCATTGCAATGAAGAAGGTCATCGTGCCTTTGAATGCCCTCAACAACAAGGAAGGAAAAATAAGAGAGCTGAGGGCCAAGCTAAGGTTGCTCATGTGGATGAGGATGCACAATCATCACATTCAGAGGATGCAAAAAGAGGAGAGACCTTGGATAATGAAAGAGTCCTACTAAGTGGTGAGATTGAACCAGGACAACGAAGGAGTTTGTTTCATACTAGATGCAAGTGTGAGGATAAATGTTGTGACGTTATCATTGATGGTGGTAGCACTGATAACTTTGTATCAGAAGAGATGGTCTCTAAGCTGAAGCTCAAGAGGGAGAAACATCCACAGCCCTATCGGATTGCTTGGGTAAAAGGTGATCATAAGGTCCTGGTAAGTGAACAATGTTTAGTGAAATTCAAAATTGGGAGTTACCATGATGAAGTTCTCTATGATGTTATTCTGGTGGATGTTTGCCATCTATTGTTGGGTAGACCATGGCAGTTTGATAGACATGCAGTACATGATGGGCATGCAAACACATACTCTCTGACAAAGGATGGAGTTCGCCACAAATTGAAGCCCATGAAAAAGGAAGGTGAAAAGGTATGTAACAGTGTTAGGATTTGTCTTTTTGATGGAAGGAAGTTTTTAGATGGCATGAAACATCAACATATGTGCTATGCTTTGATTCCTAGGAAAGATAAAGAAGGTAGTAGTGAAATACCAATTGAAGTTTCAGATTTACTAGGTGAGTTTGGAGATATTATCTCTAATAATGTTCTAGATGGATATCCACCAGTAAGGCCTTAAAGAAATGGAGGCATTATTTATTTCCAAAGGAATTTGTTTTATATACTAATCATCAGGCATTATAGTACCTAAATAGCCAAGGTAAATTGAATCAGACGCATATGAAGTGGGTAGAGTTCTTGCAGAGTTATACATTTGTGTTGAAGCATAGAAGTGGAAAATCTAACAAGGTTGCAGATGCACTAAGTAGGAGACAGTTGTTGCTTACAGTAATGCGGGTTGAAGTAGTTGGGTTTGATGAACTCAAGAATTTGTACCCCGAGGATCCTAATTTTTTTGAAGCATGGAAAGCTTGTAAAGAACCTGTTGATGTAGATACAACCAAGTGGTTAGACTATTTGATTTAGGATGGCATGATGTTCAAGGGTAGTCAATTGTGCATTCCAAGGAGTTCCATGAGGGAAAATCTAATTAAGGAGAAACACAGTGGAGGGATGGAAGGACATTTTGGTCGAGATAAGACCATTGCCATTTGTAGAGAACATTATTTTTGGCCTCAAATTTCACAAGATGTCAAGAAGTTTGTACAGAGTTGCCAAGTTTGTCAAGTTGCCAAGGGGTTTAGAAACAATATTGGCCTATATCAGCCATTACCTATTCCATCAAGGCCATGGGAGGACATAAGTATGGATTTTGTTCTTGGATTGCTAAGGACACAAAGGGGTAATGACTTAGTATTCATGGTGGTTGATAGGTTGTCCAAAATGGCACATTTCATTCCATGCCACAAAACTCATGATGTTGTCCATATTACAGACTTATTTTTCAAAGAGGTGGTAAGACTACATGGTCTTCCAAGGAGTATAGTTTCTGACAGAGATACTAAATTTGTGGGGTATTTTTGGAGGACATTGTGGAAAAATTTGAGAACAAACTTGAAATTTAGTTCCACACATCACCCACAAACTGACGGCCAAACAGAAGTGGTAAACAGAAGTCAGGGCAATTTGCTGAGATGTTTAGTTGGGGATAAGCCCAAGGGATGGGATTTGATTCTACCACAAGCAGAGTTTTCTTACAATAACTCTATAAATAGGAGTACTGGAAAATCACCATTCCAAATTGTATATGAGAATAGCCCAAGGACTGCACCAGAATTGAGGAAGATAGAGCAAGGGGAGAGGACAAGTGCTGAAGCAGAAGAATTTGCTGAACATATCAAGCGTCTACATGAGGAGGTTCAGGCACACATTACCAAGATGAATCAAGAGTACAAAGCTAGGGCTGATCAAAGGAGAAGACATAAAGAATTCCAAGTAGGGGATCTAGTCATGGTGCACTTACAAAAAGAAAGATTTCCAGCCGGTACTTACAACAAGCTGAAAATGAAGAAATTTGGCCCCTGCAAAATTTTGAAGAAACATGACTCAGGAAATGCATATGAAGTGGAGCTACCAGATGGTATTCACATTTCTCCCATTTTCAACATTGGAGATTTAACAGAGTATCATGATGATGGTGCAGATGAATCTTGATGGGAACACAACCCAAGAACAGAATGGAGGCAACAAAAAATAGAAATTGTATTAACTAAAAAATAAACTAGTACATTTAGTACAGATAAAATAAACTTCAAAACATGCCCTAAGGGCTTACAATAGCATAAATGTGGAGATAATTTCTCCTTTCAGTACCTCCTCTAAAATTCCACTCCGAACTACCTTTTACAATGCCAGGAATCTCCTTAAATAGACCCCAAAGGGTTAAGGACTAGGAATATATTCTAGAAAGTGCTAGTAGGCATCCACCAACCAAATAGAAGGCTCCAAAAGCTGTGTTAGAAGTTGACGCAAATCTAGAAGAATCAAAAAACGTTAATCGAACTTCCAAGAGGCATAACTTTTGAACCGTAGCTTCGATTGACGAACCGTTTACATTTCTGGAAAGCCCTCAAAGTACTCTATAGCCCTATGGACAAGCATCACTAATCCCCCATTTTTTTTCCCTTTTTGAGGTCATTTAATGCCCCTAACTTGACTTTGAAGCATTCTTAGGAGGTCTCCAAAACTCGAAAAACTACAATAACTTTCAAACCGTGGGGCCTTTTGACCTGATTCTTTTTCTAGAATGTTCTAAATCACAATTACATTCATCTGGCCAATTCACACCTTCTAGTTTACCAAAATGATGGCCCAATTACATGCTCCTATTTTTTTGGGATTTTCTAGCACACTGATAGTGGACCTGTGAGAGTTGGAACCTTTATTTGACCCAAATGGGTGTCCAAGTATGAAAACACATTAAATAGAAACTAAGTCTAAGTACTTTTTTTTTGGGTGACACAGGATTGCCCTTATACCCCTGGATGCTCCTGCATCACTTTCCAAGTTCCAACCTTGCCAAAAGGTTAAGGATATCCTTATAAATCCATCCCCACACCTACCTCAATTTATTTAGATAGTTACACAACTTCAACTAAAAATTTTCTAGATTGCAAGAAAAGTTTTTTAATGTTATCAATGACAACATTGAGAACTTTTGAGCAATTTTTGTAATTTTGAGCATTTGACTCTCAAATTTTCTCCAAATCATGTCATACCATGCCAAAGGCCTTAAATAGTCATAAAACATATAATTTGTCCCTTCAAACACTTTTTTGACCATTCTCTCCTTCAAAACCCAAAAGTGCTATGTATAGCCTAATTGAGTAACTATGACCAAATATGACCAACTATGAGCAACTTACCCTAAACAACCTCACCTTAGGACTAGAATACCCCTATTACTCATCTAATGGTGTGGATAGCACCAATAAAAGACAAAACACCCTTGGCTCCCTTGGTCTTTCACAAGCCTGCTTAGGTACTCTTGTACCATTATGATTATTCTTTTCTATAATCTCTTCGGTAGTCATAGTCCCAGTAGGTGCCACATACTTGGTGTTCTAACTCTTTGGGCTTGAGTCTCCAATTGTTTCCAAATGAAACTTTATGAGTTACTACCACACTTGGAAGTTACCTCTATTGAGCTTAGGAATCTCACTTCAGTAAGACATCTTGATCTTTAGCTCATGTCCTCAAAATGTTCTCTGCAAGCACCAAAAGATTTGAAGCCAAATGTTGGAAATGTAAGAGGAGTAACTAAGAGGGGAGGGGTGAATCAGTTAAGACTAGAAAAAAATTCCCAAATCCCTTTAGATTTTTGTACCAAACAAAACCAAACTTTTCTAAAACTGAAATACTGATGTAACTCGGTTTGCACTAAAACACTAATTTAACATAATAATTTGGTTTACACTAAGAATGACTATCACTCGATAAACACTTGGTTAATACTAAATATATGCACTATTACTTTTTAAACACTAAACATGTAGATCTTATGATATTAATTCTAATTAACCTTAATTAACTTAGTTGTAGAATCATAAAGAAAATAACATGAACACAAGAGATACCAAGATTTAACGTGGAAACCCAATTTGGGAAAACCCATCAATTAAAACTAGTCACTATTTTTTAGTCTTCTAAAGTGAGCCCTATTAGGAGCCAACCCTATTATAGTTTACAAAACACACTACTAGGTGTGGCCTTGTTAAAGGATTTAGTTCATCCTATTAGGGGTGGTCTTGTTAGAGGTACTTAGACACTTCAATCTAGAAGTTCCACCTTGTTAGAGGATTTGGAAAATAGTTATTAAGCTAACTCTATTAAGAGATTTGATTCACTACTAAAATTATTAGAGTGTAACAATGATATGACCTGATTGTTGATGTAGACTATATTTATTGATTTTAGATCTTTGTTTTGGCTAGAATACTTGATGATTCTTGATCAGAATGTTCTTTGTAGCTCGATCAACTCCTAATTTTCTTCCTTGATTTATCATTTCAATCCCATGCTTCTTCTTGTCTCATTCACAATTCAATCCTCAACTTGACCATAAACTTATATAATTTACCTTGTCAAGTTAGCTTGAATAAAATTTCAAATAAATGAAATTCATTGCATGAGTCGACTAGAACTAACTAACAAAAATTATACAAGAAAATTCTTTGTTAGCTGAGCCAACTCAGTTAACACTAACTCATAAATGATTTTCCTTTAGACTTCCTTTAAATATTGAATGATCTTGATTAACACCAGTTCCATGCCAACTTTTATTTGGATGCTGAGTGAACTCAGTAGACACTTTCTTCCTGTAAACTTCTTTTCATAGCTGAGTGATCTTAATTAACACTCACTTTGAACTTGGTTAACATTAAGATGCTCATCATAGACTACAACTTCTTTTGACTCCTAGGTAAGCTCAAAATACATTGATTTCTCAGCATATACTTGACATTTATGTAACATCAAAGACAACATACAATTGAATGATTGTATTCAACACCTCAATCTTATTCTGTAAAATTGTGAATGTTTTGAATTTAGGAATGAATTGGTTCATGTACTTCTCTAAGAATGTTTTCTTATATCTATTTAATAAATATGGCATAATCTTGGCTAATGTCCTTCTCCTATTTGTTTCTCTACTTTAGATGCATGTTCCCATATTTCATCTAACCTACTATACAATTCACTTGGAATCTTCTTTTCCAATTTAGTTGGAGCCAGTTTATTATTAGCCATCATATCAATCATTGCTTCATCTACCCTAATTATATCATTATTGCTAAATATATCATACTTCACATATCTAAAACTTGATAATCTTGTAGAGCTTCTGATGTTGGCACATATGTCATCAATATTTCATGGCTTTGTAGGTACTATGACTTGGTGATGTCCAAGTTTAACAGACTTGGTCTTCTCTACATCTTCCTCTTCAATGTCATTCTTCTTTACTAGTCTTCTCCTCTTTCTCTGGCCTTTAGTGTCTATAACTTTCCTCTTTCATGCACTTATGCCACTTGGTTTGCTGATTTTAACCACTCCTTTATTCATAGTGGATTGGCACTTACTAGTAGCCTAAATGTTGATGTCATTCCTTTGGGGGAGTATCGTATGAATTTCCAAAGCATGTGAGAGATTGTTAACATGAGTGAGATGTTGCATTTATGATTGTTTTTTCAATTATTTCAACATATCAATGTTTCTAAGAAGACTATCATATTACATACAAAGAACAAGGTCATACAGACAATAAATTGATGGTCAAGTCAAGTGTGGTTAAGGGCATTTTCTATATTTTGTCTTGATGACAAGGTTGAGAGCACAAGAAGTAAGTCAAAGACATGTAGAATATATGCTCTATTTATAAATAATAGTAAGCAAAAAAAGTTCTTAAGAAGAAATTTATGATGATTGATTAATATCTCTTTACCGATATAGAATCACGATATGCAACTTTATATAGTAATAGTAGAAGGTCTGATGAGGACATCAAGGAGTGCACAAGGTCTGAAGTCACACATATGAGAAGTTTTAAAGACCATGAGAAGATAGTGTTGTGAAATTGTAATTTAACTAATTATCTTAATTAGGTCCTATTATAATTAATTGACAAAGCATCAAGGCTCACTCAAGGTATTTTTTTGAGGACATGGTATAAAGAAAGGTATTTTCCTTGACTGTATGTATTGTGATTGAGATAGTGTGAACAAGAGAAAATTATTATGTAAATGTGAGTAAGTTATCCAAGGGATTATTGGATGTAAAGTTAGTGATTTGGTATCGAGATAAGAAGGAGGAGAAGTTTGGTTGAAAGGATAGAGGAAGAGGAAGTACAAGTACAATTCATTTCTATTATTTTGCAAGAAATAATATGGAGATCAGTTGGATGGTGAGCTTAGTAACTATGCCCCAGAAGTTGTTTGGAGAGTGGGTCCATCTACCTTCTATAACTCCTAACAGGGTTGAAATATCCTAATAGAGATTCAAATTCTCCTAACAAAGACTAATATGTACTAAATGCTTTTATTGACTCCTAAGAGGGTCCATCCTTTAACAAGGAATATTTATATGGGTACATCATTTTGTAGGTACCATCCCCAGTGGGGTTTTCCTTCTGATCAAGGGTTTCCTTAGTTAATATATCTAATATTATGGTGTATGAGTATCTTGTTATGGTTGCTGATTATATTGCTCATATGGTTAAGGATTAATAAGGTTGGTAATTGTTATAATAGTTGGATATATTATTCAACCCATTCCAACCCCACCAACCCCCCCCCAGACCCCCCTTCTCAGTTAAATTGGTGGACTTTACTTTGTAACAATTGGTATTAGAGCATCTCGTCCTTGAAGAGAAATATTAACAACTTTGGGAGATCAATGGTGAGTCACTTCAAAAAATAAAGTCCTAAATTTGATGGAATTAAATATGAAATATGAAAGGAAAAGATGAAGACTCATTTTCTATGTATGGGTCCAAGATACTAGTTTTTGACAAAGAGTGACAAAACAATTCTGGAAGAAGGCAAGATTGAGGAATGTAATGAAGTAGAAAGAAATCTATTTTTGTGCAATATGCAAGTGAGAGAAGCATTACTGATAGATCTTCCTAAAAGTGAATACAATAAGGTAAAATCACTAGAAACATCTCATAAGATTTGGAAATATTTAGAATCTACTTTTGAAGGAGATAAACATACAAAAAGAGTAATATTCTCGAATTGACAATGTTTGTTTCAAGATGCTAAAATGATGGAAGATGAATCTTTGAGAAGCTATATTGGTATAATATCTAGAATTTTTGTAGGAATTAAGTGTTGTAATGGATCCAAAAAGGAAGAAGAGATTGTATGGAATATTTTGAAAACTTTGACACCACCATTCACGAAAGTAGTAAAGATGATTAAACTATTGATAACCTATGTTGAGAAGTTCACCATGGAGACTTTGGTTGGAAGATTGGAAGTAGCAGAATCAAGTTTGAAATAGTCTAGAAAATTGACAAGAGTGGAGATAGTTTTTAGTGCATTTAGTGTTTGTCCATGTTTATCTGGAAGTGCAAGCACCCATGGAGACTATGATAGAAGCAACAAATCCAAATCTAAAGAAGACAAAAATATTGAACATGGAATAACCTTTCTTGTGAGAAGAGAACCAGATGGTATAAAAAAATTTAAATATTTAACTTGTGATGAATTTGGTCATTATGCTTCTAAGTGTCTTAAAATAGAGAAAAACATTAAGAGAAATTTCAAGCCTAGAAGACCAAGATATTGTTTGCATCCAAATGAAGATGATGAATTAGAGGAAAGAGTTCAGAGTGAAAGTGATGATTTGTGGCTATAAAAGAAGAGATTTTTGAAATTGAAGTTAGGGAAGAAAAAACCCTAGTTTCTCAAGTTGAGAAGAAATATGATTGGATTATAGATATTAGATGCTCACATCATATGACTGGTGATATGAACAAGTTTGTTAAGTTCAAAAATTATGATGGAGGAATTGTTAGAGTGGGAAATAGTGTAGCTTTTCATGTCACAAGAATGCAATCTTATTACTCTTGATGGAAAGAATAACACTAATGATGTTTATTCTATTGATGGTTTGAAGGATAACTTTTTAAGTGTGGGTCAGTTGGTTAATAAAGCTTATCAATTATAGAAAAGACCTACATCATCAAACATAAAGATGGTAAGATTATTGGAATAGGTACAAGATCTAGAGGTAACATGTTCCAGTTAAATCCCACTAAGATGACTTGTTTGGTTACAAAAGTGGATAATAGGTTGTTATGGCATAAAATATTTTATCATGTTGTTGCCAAGTTTTAGTTATCCCTTTTTGTTTTGATTGAGGTTTTCAGTTATATTGAGAATTTATCTACAAGAAGTATGTCCAAGTGTGTCTTAGGTAACTTACTTCTCATCTTTCCTAAGCCATCTACTTTCTTTCATTGCAACTTTCCTATTTATCTAGTGCGCATAGGATTTAGGTGGTCTAGGAGTTATTGGTTTGTACTTTGGCATCTTCCTGATGAGAAGTAGGTTTTTCTTCACCTCATTATCAAGTACTTGGTCCTAACATTTCATTTTCCATGGCTTTGGAGATCCCGAGCAACTCTTCCCCTTCAAGCAAAAAACATCAAGTGTGGATCCAAGGAACAGAGCCATGGCAATTGCTGATAAGTCTCAAATGTGATTCTATCAATATCAAAGTCTTGCAAGGTTATGGAAAAAAAAAATGCAAATTTCACTTAAGGTTTAGAGAAATAAAACTAAGTGTATCAAGAATTATGAGTTCATGGTTGATCTATTACACATTGATGGAAATGAAGCCATTAGTCTCTTCTTCTGATGCCACATGAATTAAGATAAAATTCTACCCCAATGACTGAGGGACTGTATAATGACTTGAAATTGTTAAGAGGTGGTTATAAATTAAGCATCAAGGCCTCCACAAAGAAATAAAGCTAAAGGATTGCTTATTGGATCTTAGATCAAGAAATGTGGTCATAAAGGGCATTTTCCACCTTAAGGTAACAAAGGAGCCATTTTTCTAAAGAGTGTGAAAAGAGTAAAGTAAGGATGCTCTAAAGTACAAATATTCCTTAGAAATTCCTATCAGATGCTTCTAGAAATGTTAATAATAAAAGGAAACCTTGATACAAAGAGAAAGTAGTACTAAAAACTTTCAGCAAAAAGAAGGAGAATGAAGTACATGCACTACCAAATGATTACTGCCCATGCCACATTCTCAGATAAAGGGAAAGTGACTTGCAAAAAAGTTAAGTGTATCTCTCTCTCCCACATGTATAAGTGCTATTAAATATTTGTGTGTTCTTGACTTTGATGGAAAGTAGGGCACATCCCGTAAACATAAAATACTCCTAAAAAGTCATATCAGTCTAGTAAGTAATTGCACTTTTGGAAATGTTATATTTGATGTAAAAATAATGAAAGTTTTAAATAGTCATTATTCAAAGAATTAAATGTAAATCTTTATGTTATGAACATTAGCCAAACTTAATTTGATTCGTGTAGTGCTAATGTACACATTTGTCTACCTATTTCACTAGGATTGTCATTATTTCCCTTATTCAAGTATATTTAAAATGACTAATTATCAAAATATACATCCTATGCAATCATTTGGAAAATGAAAATTAAAGCTTCTAGTTACAAGAAACATATTGGCTTGGAGAGTGAACTAAAAGAGTTGTCTAACACATCCTTCAAATTATATGATTTGGGTTATTTCGTAGAAGGCTTAATTCTCAACCTCTTCACCCAATCACTAAAAAACTCAAAGATAGTGGACTGGTCAAGGTAGCTAGATTTCCTATGACTATACATGCACCTAAACTTGTTTGAGAGTGTGTAGGATGATATGACCCAAAAATAAAGAAATTTTTTTTTCCTGAGCAATCTATTCTCCTATCTATCAACAAGGCCTTGATGCAGTATTTGTTTGGCATTCTAGTCAAGGAATAGTATTGTGACATAGATTTCATGACTTTTGCATTCATGTTCAATAAAAAGAAGACTCTCAAGTAGGGGGACATGCAAAAGACCTAGTTTTGGACTACCCATTCGAAGTAGAGCAAGATGCCAAAAACTCTATTTCGCACAAATATCAAGCAAGAAATTGTAGACATCCTCACACTTCTACCCATGCTAAAATGAAAAGAAGAGATATTGGAGTTTTTTGAGCATCATTTCTTTTTGGTGCAAGGAATTTGTGCAGAAAATATGCACATAGATTTGGCAAAGATCATCTGCCATGAACTCTTAGTGTGGTTCAATTTAGCTAGAGGCTTTAGGTAGTTCTACATGTCTTCTTATCTAATTTATACCCTAGAAACTCACCATAAGTGGCCTAGCTTCCCTTACATTTAGAATTATAATGAGAATACTAAATTTTATGAGTTTTACCCATATCTTCAACTAAAAAGAAGTTATGAGGAGTATGTACTATTTAATGATGCCTTCACAATGAGGCTATATCATGAATTGCAAGGATGCCTAGAGAGGAGATTCTCACCTAAGGAAATTTTGACAATAAGTCAATTTTGATGTTCATTTATCAAGTTCTTGAGTTTTTCCTATTTATGGATAGGAGCTTGTGATGGATTCCCTAAGAAATTACTGAGGTATCTAGAGGAAAAGGTGGTGCTAGTCAAGCTATGTCGACAGATCCTAGAAGTAAACACTCTATATTCTAATGTAAACAAGATTGCCATAATTTCATTTCCTATAGTAGTTGGCCCATATTTTTGTTCCTCCAGATTGGATGATTGAAATTTGGTGAAAATTTTTGAAAACAAGATCAAGTTTCTAGATTATGAGGTGCTTGGGCCTCAGTATGATCCAGTTGATTTTGTAAAGGATCATTTAAAATTAGGATATGCCTATAGGCATGTGCTAAACATTTTAGATTATTGGTCTAGGTGTCCTAATAAGTATCAAACTTGAGAGAGATTTTGGTCATCGCTGACTATTGATAAAATTAAAGTATATAACAATTCTATTGATGGTTTTGACCTTGTAGATGATAGAGGGTTCATGCATCCTACACCATATGAAAAGATCAAGAACACCCTGATTTTGTTCACCCCATATCTTGGCCTAGTTATTGATACCATAGAAGTCCTCATGCAAGGGATCATTATAAGAACTAATAAATGGGATGAAGGGATTTGAGCAAGGAAGAAAACAATAGGAAGTAATGGCTCAATGGTAGGAGTTTCATCTAGGGCCCCTCAATCCATTGCAACAATAAACACCACAGCTACTACTTCAAGTGTTATAGGTCCTACTCAATCTATTGGATAGGGAGGATATTAGACTCTAGAGAAAAATGTAGAAATTATTCCTCCATGTAGAAGTGGAACTCTTCCAAACACTAGAAATATTGGAGAAAAGCACAATGACAAAGATAAAGGGAAGGAGCAAGAAAAATCAATGGCTAAGCTTTCCTCCCCCATTCAAGTCATCAATTTGGATGGTGACACTAATCCTATGGATGATCAGGAGCAAGATGTATCCAAACAAGGAGATACCTTATCCCTTCTAGTAACTAAGGTACCTACTTACCCCATTGCCTCCTAGGAAAAAATAACTCCTCTAATGCCATTTAAGTTTTTCGACCCCACTGCTTTGCAATTCACTGTCAATGTACACTATCTATGAAGTCATGGCTCAAGGAGACTATTAATAAAAAGATGAAGAAATATGAGGATGCTAGTCCATAAAAGGACTTGGTTACACAAGTTACCTCTTCTCGGCGATCCAAAAAGATGAAGAAACAAAAGACAATTGTGGCATTGGCTACATATTCCTCCACCATACATCTTGATCAAAATTGCTAAGCCACAAAAAGAAAGGAGATTTCATGAGATTTCAAAAGATGATTTCCAAATTAGAGTACTAGATCTTGGTATCCCTATTCGTGATTCAATGGTAAACATCTAGAAATCTACCAATGAGAAAATAGAAGACAAGTTGGAAGAGCTTAGAGGAGAGAAATAAGTAATGAAGGCTTCAAACAAGGAGTTAGTGGAATGCATCAAGTCTATACTTGGAAGCATATCCCTAGGTCAAGTTGACCCAAAGGTAGAAGAAAACAAGAACTTGCCGAAAAGAGTTTCAACATGAAAGGTAGTTCAGGTAGGTTAGATGGGAATGGATAGACCAATTGAAGATTCAAGGTAACCTCTTAGTGAAAATTTTGGGAAACTTAGTGTTGCATGCAAACAAGCTTAGAGAAGTAACCTTGGATGATAAGAAGACTATATAGAAGGTAGATGATGGACTAACAGAGAAATTATCCCTTCTACAAGTGGTAATTGATAATGTGGCAATTACTCACAGGATCCTCAAGATAGGCACAAAGCCATTGTTTCATTAGAAAAAATATTTAGAATTTCTCATAGAAAGCTCCACAAGGTCTACAAACAAGCTAGGAGATTCATGCGACCTGGTACAAAAAGTTATTGACAAATGCTTTTAAAACTTGAAAATATTGCACATAGAATATTTTGTATCCACTAATGGTAAGCTTGTGAATATTTAGAGAATGAGGTCAAAGTTCTTGACATTTGATAAAGAGGCCATTGACCCTCTCAATTTCCAGGTGTCTGAACTCCAAGAGCTCTCAACAACAGATTGTTAAGATAATGGGTATTGCACACACTAAATCATATTGTTATATTGTATTATATTATTTTATGGATGTGCAACATGTAAAGATTCCCACGTGGTATACTTGATGAGTTGTATTCTAACATTATGATAATATTTCATGTAATTATTTAATATTGGGAAAATGAATTAAAATTCTAATATTAAATGTGGGGTCAATGGGTTAGGTAGTACATGGCTTTAACACATGGTTAATGTAATATCACTTGGTGGTTTTGGTGGGACTTGCTACTATAAGCTACCACAAGGGTAGTTGTTGGTGTGAGAAGTGAGAAGATAAAAGGCAAAAAGGGAAAGAGTCAAGAGGGACAAGGCTTGAAAAGTTAGAAAAAGGAGAATTTGTGAAGGTTGGAAGCATGGCATGAGATGTGTGCATTCATGGCTGTTCACATGGATTGCTTGGTAGTGGCTATGACTTTGAAGGCTTCAATGGTTGAATTGCAATGGTGTTTTTCTGAATAATACATGGTGATGGATACTTTTGGAGACTAGGTTTTTTCCTCAATGAGGGTTTCCTAGGGTATATCTTGTGTCACAATTTTTGTGGGTATGTTGTCTATTCTCTTGCATGTGAATTTTAATTCCATATTAATTTCAGATCTATTATGGGTTATGTGGAAACAGTTATATTCTTTGTTTCAAGTTTCCTTATAAGTGGTTTTAGAGCTATGGTTTTATTATTGTAACCCTAGATTGAATCCATGGGAATGCATGATAGGATAAAAAAGAGGGCAAGATATATGTGTTATTAATTGCAGATCTGAAGGATTTGGGTTTTTTGTTATGATGGGTGTTGGTATATTTTGGGTATGTAAAATTTTTGGACAAAAGGGTCTTTTTGGATGTTTCATTTAAATGAGGGTTTTAGGTGGAGCTTATAGAAATGGCCTCCTAAGTTAAAATAGGCCTCACCATTGGATCTAGGTCGATGTTTCCATAAATTTTGATATATGATGTGCCTTATTTTGGTCATGTTCACAAGAAATGAAAGATTTTTTAGTTTCAGCCTCTGATGGTCATCAAATTTAATCCCATCAAAATATTCATCAAAAAAATAATTCATAGTGATAATGGTAACCTAATTCAGTTTACTACAACTTGGTGTAGGTTTAGTTCTGTGATTTTGATATTTTGTTAGGTTTTAAGAGCCCAAAATTTAGATGTTATTTATTTTAAGATTGGGGCATAACTTGGGCATATAGAGTCAGATTTTGGACTTCAAGTAGTCAACAAAAATCTCTTAGAAAGCTCTACATATTGGTTTAGATTTGGTGTAGGTTTGGCATGGTTTATTTGATGATATATTAATTTGAACATTTTATGGTATATATTGTCTATGGTAGCATTGTGAGTTTATGACATTATATGTATAGAGATTTAAGATTTGATGTCATTGTATACTTAGTTCATATTTTAGATTTGTCTCATGATGATATGGTTATCAATTTTTGGTTTGGATATGCATGATGACTTGTTGTGTCTACAAGTTGTGTACTGTTGTAAATCGTCTATACTTACAAGTTGTGTTTATGGCTTGGCTATGGGTTTTCTTTGCCCATTGATCTTACATTATTGATGCATATTAAGATTTCTGGTTTGAATTTGGGTTGTTTATGCCCTAAGTCGTATGATTTTTTGATTTTTTATACATGTAGAAGGGATGAAATGTTGTTACCAAGTACAACCATGGTGGATGATTGTGGTTAACTCTTTTATGCTAATAGGTTGGACATATTGATAGTTAGATGCTTGGTTCATGGATGTCATCATGGTGCCATAGATTTTGAAATGACATGATTGGATATATAGGTACATCCTTGATTTTCATTGGTTTGGATTCTTGATTTGGTTATTGTGGTATATCTTCTTGGCTGATGACCATGGTTATTTGGTTTCTTTTGAAGAGCTCATGATGTGTAGTTTGAGATCTTTGATGGATTGATGTCTTAGTCAATTCTCATGGTTATAGGATGGTATTTTCATCATGATGTCATGGATAGCTTGGATACATAGTTGAGTGGGAGCTTGTGATAGTGATGAGGTGATAGTGCAAGATTAGTTATTGGCTTGGAGATCTTTGTTTCACTTGGTGCTGACACTTTGGTTGTGTAAGTGTAGACCTGGAGGATCTTCATGTAGGAGATGGGTTTTATGATGCCTTGGTACCATGGTTGAGTGAGATTTTTTTGAAATTGATATATTTATTGAGTGTTTGTAGATGTTGAAGGTTTTTCTTAGATCTTGTTGTTGTAGAAGTGTCTTTAACATTTGCATGGTGCACTTGGTTATCTTCATGGTGTGTGAAGATGGTTAGATCTTGAGGACTCTTGGGGTTCTTGGTTATCTTTATGGTGTTTGTAGATGGTTCTTCATGGTATGTGGAGATGGTTTTTCTTTATGGTGTGTGGAGATGGCTGCATCTTGAGGACTAATGTGGTTCTTGTAAAGGTGTGGTTTATGCTTTCATTTGATATGTTCTCCTTGTTGTGAGGATGGTTTCATATTTTTGTCATAGCATATTGTTGATACACATTTAGAGTTGTGACATATCATGTTCATATGGAGCATGCTATCTCTCTGGTTGGGATGGTTAGTGCTTGATATAATAGATTAATTGTGTATTGTCTTTGATGTTACACAAATGTCATAATCATTATCAATCAGCAAATTCCAAGCTCATTTGGGTAGTAAAGATAGTTTTCTATGTCTAACGAGAATTTTTGTGTTTTCCTAGTTCAAAAGCTAGTGTCTACCGAGTTCACTCAGGCATCAAAGTAAAATATGCAAAAGATGATTGTTAACTAAGCTAACTTGGTTAATGAAGGAAAGTTGGATGGAACCAGTGCTAACTAAGATCACTTAGTTGCCAAAGGATTTTTGAGAGTTTGTAGTGTTAACCAAGCTCCTATTGGTTAACAAAGGAAATCCTTTTTGAGTTAGTGATCTTGAAGTTGTTAAAGCACTACTTGCAAGGAATTATTCCAAAGGTGGAGGAAAGTACAAAGGTTAAGTTCCTCTTATCTTCTTTTCCTATGAAGAGGTTGGTCACATTGCTACTAGGTGTCCAAATAAGAAAATCAAGGATGGGAAGAAAAGCAATAGCACAAAGTCAAGAAGGATTCCAAAAACTATAAGAACTACAAGGACAAAGGTAAGAAATCTTATTTTATAGCTAAAGATTTTGATAACATTGAAGATGAAATGGTATATATTGTTGTGAAAGATGAATCTAATGATGAAGAAAATAAGATGGCACTTATCTCTCATGTTAGAAAAAATTATATATGGATCATAGATAGTGGTTTTTCACATCATATGACTAAAGAAAAAACAAAATTTGAGCACATGGAATATTATGATGGAGTTAGTGTGCGGTTTGCAAACAATGAACCTTGAAACATAAAAGGAAAAGGATGTATTTCATTGACTAAAGAACTTGTATGTGACAATGCTTATTAGGTTGAAGATCACAATTGAATAACATTACATTCAAGGTAGAATTTGTATATGGATAGATGGAAAAGGAAATCTAGTTGGATCTAGTAAGCAAACAAAAGGTAATCTATTTTATCTTGATCTTAGTGATTATTAATGTTTTATTGTTCAAGTAGAGGGAAGTTGGTTATGGACAAAAGGCTATGTCATGTAAACTTTGATAATATAGTTAAGATAAGCAAACATAAAAGAGTAAGAGCTATTCCTAGTTTGAAAAAACTTGACATGTGTCTATGCAAGAATTACCAAATTGGTAAGATGGGAAAGACTAGTTTCAAAAGAAAAAATTATTAGTCAAAAGAGGTCTTGAAAATTGCTCATATATACTTATGTGGACCTATCAGAATAGAAAGTTGTAGTGGAGAAAAAATTTTCTTTCTTTTTATTGATGACTGCTCTAGAATGATGATAGTAATGTATCTAAAAGAAAAATTAGAGGCCTTTCAAAAATTCAAGTAGTATCTAGCAAGAGTAGAAAAAGAAACTAGAAAGAGTTTGAAATGCTAAAGATCAGATAGAGGTGGTGAATTCATCTCCAATGAATTCAAAAATTTCTATATTGAAAGAGGAATCAAAAGACAAGTATCAGCTCTTGGTACACCAGAGCAGAACGGTATAGTTGAAAAAAGAAATAGATCTATCATGGATTGTGCAAGAACCTTAATGGTTGAAAAGAATGTTGCTCTCAAATACTTGAAGGAAGCTATCAAAACTGTAGTTCATACCTTGAACATAGCATAGTTGAAGAAATACTCAATCAAAACTTCTTATCAACTATGGGGTTGCTACAAACCCACTGTAAGTTACTTGGAAGTATTTCGTAGCAAATTTTAAATCTTGAAAGAGTCTAGAAAAGGAAAATTTGATGTAAAAGGTAATGAAGGCATATTTCTAGGATATTCTTGCAAAAGTAAAGCATACATTGAACTTGTCTACTCATAAAATTATGGAAAGTGCACATGTTAGAATTGATGAGCTTGTAGAAAAGAGTGAAGAAGAAAGCAACAAGGAGCTAGAAGATTATAGATGATTTGTTTACTATGAACCTAATACCCTGGAAAATCTATCTAAAAGAAAGGAAGCATCATCTCCTGAGTCCCCAAAATCTACAATAGTTACCGAGTTGTACACAATGCAACCTAAGCTATAGTTAGAAGGAATTGAGTCACAATTAGAGACTACCAAGCTAGTTCAAACCGTGCCTAATGGACCCAAGCCACAAATAGAAGGACCTAAGCTTTAAACTGAAATTCAAGATAAAGATTGTGGAACTCATTCAAAACCCAAAGAGCTTGTGTTATCAAGATATGTCAGAAGGCATCATGCACTTGATCAAATCATTGGAGAAAAATCTAATGGAACAATGACAAGAACCAAATTAAAACATACATGTTTACTTGCTGAATTTGAACCTAGAAGTGTTAAAGATGCTCCAGAAAATGAAAGCTAGATTGAAGCAATGAATGAAGAGATAGAAAAGATAGAAAAGAATAAAACTTGGACTCTTGTTCCTAGACCCAAGGATAAAAATCTAATTGGTACAAAGTGGGCATTCAAAAATAAGCTAAATTAAGATTGGTGTTGAAAGACTATTCTAAAGAAGAAGGTATTGATTATGGAGAGACTTTTTCTCTTGTGGCAAGATTAGAAGGTCTTAGGACTTTACTAGCATATGCAACACATAGAGAGTTTAAAGTATATCAAATGGATGTCAAATCTGCATTCTTGAATGGAATTCTTGATGAAGAAGTCTACATTGAACAATTAGAAGGTTTTGTAGATCCTAGCAAAAGAGACATGGTTTGCAAGTTACACAAAGCATTATATGGTCTCAAGAAAGCTCCTAGAGCTTGGTATGAAAGAGTTCATAATTGCTTGTTACAGATTGATTTTCAAAGGACAAATGATAGCAATAGTCTGTATATCAAGGAAGGACCAAACAAGAAGATTATGTTGGCATAAATATTTCTTGATGATACTCTATTTATAGGAAATGATAAATTGTAAAAAGAATTTTTAGAAGAAATGAGTAAAGAATTTAATATGTCTATGTTTGGTGAGATAACATTCTTTGTTGGATTGGAGATACAGTAGAACAAAAATGGTATCTACATCACTCAATCAAAGTATATCAAAGAAATATTGAAAAGCTTGGAATGAAAGATTCAAGACCAATTGGAACCCCTATGTCTACTAGACATAAGATCTCCAAAAATGATTATTCCAAAGAAGTAGATTAGAACACATACAAATCAATGATTGGAAAATTACAACATGTAGTATGCATAAGACCTGATATTGGTCTAGTAGTTGGAATAGTGGAAAGATTCTCAACAAATCCCAAAGAAAATCAAATGGTGGCAATTAAAAGAATCATGAGATATCTAAAAGGTACTAAAGACTATGGTTTATGGTATAAACTTAGAGGCAATTTGGACTTGAAAGTATTTACTGATGCTGATTGGGCAAGAAGTATTGTTGATAGAAAAAGTACTAGTGATGGAGCATTATTTCTTGGTAAAAGACTAGTTTCTTGGACAAATAAGAAGTAAAATTGTACGTCTCAATCCACAGTGGAGGCAAAATATGTGGCAATAGTAGTTAATTGTTCTAATATTGTTTGGTTCAAAAAATTGTTGAAAGGAATGAAGATAGAGATCAAGGATCCAATAGTTGTATATTGTGATGACACTAGTGCAATCAACATATCAAAGAATCCAATGATGAATACCGAAACAAAGCACATTGCAATAAAATATCACTTCTTAAGAGAATTGATGCAAGAAAAAGAAGTTAGATTGGAATATGTTAATACAAAGGAACAAATTGTAGACATATTTATGAAGCCATTACACAAGGATGCATTTCTGTATCTAAGAGGTAAGCTAGGGAACATTCCCTTACTGGAAGTTCACTAAATAAAGCTTAGTGATGCATCAACTAGAACTTGTTGACGATCAATCAGTTGGTGCAAAAGTAACAAGGACATATTGCAAATGAATCAGTACTTAAGGTACATTGGTATTTATAGAATTATTGTCTTTGGCATTTTTTTTCAAAGGGGCAGAGGTTTACTATCATATCTCTAAGAAATTTTTGGAACCAAAATAAAGTAAGGAACCAAAGAGGGAGAACTTTTTTGAAAGAAGGAGAAAGTTCTAAATGAACTTGGCAAAAGTTGTTGTAGACAGAAGATAAATCTAGTGTAAGGAAGAGCTCATACTCATAGAAGGAGTTCTCAAAGATAAATCTAAAATTTCATTATGCTATGATATGTTGTGTTTCCATCAATGCTAAAGAGGGATATTTTTTGATACAATTAACTAATTGTGTGTTGTCTTTAAAGTTACACAAATATAATATCATTATCAATCAGCATATGTCAAGCTCACTTGGGTAGTGAAGACATTTTTTTGTGTCTATCAAGTGTTCTTGTGATTGCCTAGTTTAGAAGGAAATGTCTACCAAGTTAACTCGAGCATCGAAGGAAAAGTATGCAAAAAGTGAGTGTTAACCAAGCTCACTTGGTTGACAAAGGACTTTTGTAAAGTTTGCAGTGTTAACTAAGCTTCTATTGGTTAATAAAGGAAATCATTTCTAAGTTAGATTCTACCAAGTTGGGTCGGCTAATGAAGGATTTTCTTATTTTGGCATAATAAGATTAATTGATTTATCTATTGATTCTAGCTAACTAAGGTGATTAATAATAATTATTCTAAGTTATACTTGAGCCAACTCGACAAAGTGAAAGTTATAAGTATAAGGTCAAGTTGTGATTTCAAAGTGTCATGATGTGGATGTGAAAGCTTGAAGATGTTATTGAAGACTTAATGGTGAGAAGAGGAAGCAAATTTGAAGGATAAGTAGAATATCCTTATGGAGTAGAAAAGCTATATTCAATCAAGAAGGATCAAGTACAAGCCAGAATAGATATCTGTAATCAACAATTCAATTGCATTTAAAATAGGCCATCTTAGTGTTACTCTCTAACCATTCTAGCAGTGATCTAAATCTCCTAATAGAGTTGGCTTAACAGCTATTTACAAATCCTCTAATAATGTGGCAATTTTATTGAATTTTCTAAAAACCTCTAAAAAGGCCACTCCTAATAGGGTGATTAAATCCTTTAATAGGGTCACACCTAATAGTGTGTTTTGTAACCTTTAACAAGGTTGGCTCCTAATAGGGCTCACTTCAAAAGAGTGAAAACAGTAACTAGTTGCAATTGGTGGTTTTTTCCAAATTGGGTTTCCACATTAAATCTAGGTATCAAATGTGTTCAAGCTATTTTTTGTTATGTGTTTGCAACTAAGTTAAAGAAATGGTAATCACAGATAACATCTAAAGATTATATGTCAAGCATTTACCGAGTTACATCATTTTGTATGTGTTTACCGAGCTTCAGCAATATTCTGTTTTCAATTTGCATTTTGTACTGACATCTAAAGGATTTGGAATTTACTTTAGTAGTGATGGATTCACCCCTCACCTCTCATTTTATCCTCTTATATTTCCAATAGAAGAAGCTCTGGTTATCTCAGTTGCCTCGTTCTACTTCAATTACCTTGTCATGAATGACCAAGAAGTCCAACTTGAGTTATTCCAATCTTATGTTGATCTGATTTCAAAAGATGAGAGTGTATCTAAGAACAATAGAGAAAGGGTAACCACTAATAATGAGATCTTTCCTCGTGTTCCTTTTTCTACTCTTGTAGAAATTTTCACAGTTAAGGATCGTGATGATCATCCTTTTCTTAAATATTCCATTGGAATGATTTCTAGCAATGCCTTACCGAAAGACAAATCTTTAAATGTCATGAAAGATTCTAAGAATAATGACTCTTTGTATGTGAATACTAAAAAAGGCCCCATTCTGGAATCCTTTCTCTTTGAAAATAATGCAGCGGTAGATCTTATTGTTAATGTTGATGGTGCTGAAATTTTTCTTGAAAGGAATTTTGTTGTGACTGAATGTTTGGCCAAAAGGTTGAATCTGGTAACAAAATCAGAGGAAGAGGCCTTCTTAATTCAAGAAATGTTGCAGCCTCAAGAAGATCAGATGTGGGTGGATAAGGACATTCAAGCTGAAAATGAAAGCCATGGTAGTAGTAAAAAAAAAGATAAAGAACGACTAACAATGAAAGAAGAATATTCCTCGATAACATCATCCTACTTCACCTCTCATAATTATATAGTCCTTGCTAAGAATGATGGGACACAGGAAACTTTTATGAAGGTGACATTGAATTATTTTCCTCTCTAATTTTGGAAAGCCTTGTATTTGAAATCAATGTTGATCATCTTGTCGTGAAAGTTCCTATTTGTGCAAAAACTGCCAATGACATGTTATTGGAATTTGAATCTTTTGTTTTTAATGAAAAGGTTGAAAGTGATATGTCATATTATGGAAATGGTGGTTAGCCCATTAAAGAGCCTTTTCAACCTAAAAATGAAAGTGATTCTTATGATGAGGTAAAGATACCTTTTGTTGGAGCTTCTCATAATAAAATTCTTTCGAAAAACTTGATCACTCAGCCTAAATCCTAAAAGACACTTTTCCTCATGAAGAAGAAGAAATCATATATGGATTTCTATCATCACTCTAATGAGATCATCTCTTTAATGATGAATTGGGTATTCATTCAAATAATTTTGAGAATGAAGTATTCATTAATAACATTTTTTTTTCATTCATCTATTTGTAGCTTTTCTAATTTGGATTGTGGAAGTGCTGACACTTTAGAAAGGAAAGACAACAACATAGATGGCTTGTTTGATGGCTATTTGATTCTTGAAAGGGATGAGGAGAACATGTACTCGAGAATTGATCCAAAGTTGGATGAGGCATCTATTTGCCTACAAGATGATCATGACACTAAAAGCCATTTGAAAAAGGTGGCTCTTGAATACAACATTTTTAGACATTGTACACCGTTTCTTGATGAAGTTTCCTCTTTTCATTTTTTTAGTTTGCTAATTTGATTAATGTGGAAGATCAATTCTCAAGTAAAAAAGAGTGCTATGATGAATTATGGCTGTTTGAGAAAAATTTTTGGGTCAAAAAAATTTATGTGTGCTTTTAGCTTTAGGTTTGGCACTGAAGAAGCCACTAGCTAGCAATGGTGTGGAGTTGCTCCATTGAGACATGGTTTGTTGATATGAAAAGGCTCCTACTTCTCCTAGCCAATAAATGGATTCACGTGATTCTTTTTCTTTCTTCTATTTCTTGTGGTAGGTTTTCTTCCTACCTTTGTATATACCTTGTAAATATGATTTTGGTGTGTATAGTGTTAGTTTGAATAATGTCCAAGCTTCGTGCTTGTTGGTAGTTTTAGGATATTTTGGTTGGTTTGTTTCTCCCTACTCCCCTCTGTCCACTTTGCAAGAAATTCTCGATTTCCTCTTCTTGGTGACTCTATTCATCCAATTGATAAGGCACTTGTCTTTTACCAGAAATTGTTGGAGTTCTCTATTTTTGAATAAAAAATAGTCCCATAGTTAGAGCCCCTATTGGTACCCAATATAGACCTAGTATTTAAAATTCTTAGTGTAAGGTCTTTAACCTCTTTGAACTAAGGTTATAAGTAGTTGAAAATGGTTTTATGGTTCATATGGTTCATCTTGAAGGTTTAGCATGGAAGTCTAGTGATTTAAAGGTCAAAGGTTCAAAGTTCAAATCTTGTGTTGTAGATTAAAAATGTTAGGTTTCAGATTAAGATTCAAATTCCTAACATGCCAATTTGATTGACATTATTTTTGTAAGCATGAGGTTTGACGTTCAAGGTCTAACACTATGTTGTGGTTTGAATTCAATGAATTCATGGCTATTTCAGAAATGCAGTTTGTGTGTTCACAATTCTAAAGGATGAAATGTTTCAAAAGAAAAAGTAATGGTCCAAGTATATTTTTAAAAATTGGTGGTTCAATGTGACATGAAAAATGTGTTTAGAGGATTGAGCCCAGAATGTATGAGGCACTCTGATAGGCATGTGTGAATTAAAAAATTTGAACCTAAGAACTCTAAAGGATTAATATTGCTACCAAAATCATGAGTTCCCACAAGGAATTGTATGACATAGTGAAAGGAGTAGTGGGTGCTTAAGGAAGTTTTGAACCACACAAAAGAGTTGTTAAATATGTAGAAATAAAAGATGGATGCAAATGTTGTACTCGTGATATAGTGTGCAAAGACTCTCAGAGACATTCATTCTAATATTAAGGCTAGAAATATCAATATTTGCAAGTTTGGGATATATGCCAGTGGGGAACATAAGAGGAATATTCTCATTCTTTAATGCAAGAGATAAGTAGCTTTGTGTAAACTATTTGACCAAACAATCAAACTAGTTAAGCTTGTTGTTCACATGTCAGCAAGGATGAACCAAGGTTATTAAAGCTCTCCAATTACTAGAGTAATCATTGAAGCCATAGTGAAGTCCAAAGAATTGTCTTGGAACCTAATCCAAGAAGTGGGTGTCACGTTCATACTTTAATTGACTCCCATGTGGTTCAAAGGTTCAAGTGGAATCAACTCAAAGATAAATAGAAAAGAACACATAGTGAATCATGTTCTACAATATTTGGAGGAAGTCAGTAGGATGCAACTTGTCCCCTCATGCCATGTTAGCTAATCATTCCTTGTGAGTCACATTGGCACCCACCAAATGTATGGATAATAGAAATGTATGAAGGAATAATGAGCATCCCCAATGCTACATGACCATTTGGTGGAATGTATAAAATTCTTAGACCTAACACTTGCAATCTTCATGTTCGCACCTACAAGGCTCACTACTCATCCTTGTTAAGCTCCATTGACATCCACCCAAGTGGCTCTCATGTGGTTCACCACCTCAAATCTTGAGGATTTATCATAGTGCTAACACACCAGGAATTGGAAAAGATGCAAAATTTAGTGATCACACCTTATTCATAATATCAATACATGGGGGCATGTTTTGATTGTGAAATCACCTATTGTAATAGGAAATTAATCACGAAACCTGTAAAATTCCATTCAATTCCAAGGTGACACATTTCAAAGCTAACTTTCATCACACAATCGGGTCTCTTGTGAGAAAGCAAGACTTAGGTGTGAGAATATGCAAGAGAAGACATCCCATTGCACAAACAACATGGAAGAAAAATCCTGCACAACATTAAGATTGAGTAGGCCAGAGATATCAAACACAAGCGAGGGTATGTACAACGTTAGAAAAAAAACACCAAGGATCAAGTTGGAAGTAGAATCATTGGGTCATCATGGAGAAAGAATAGTTGTGATTCCTATTTATCTAGGAAGATAGGTGGCCACTAGTATTGTAAGAAGGTGATGGTATAGTCATGCTTATAAATGAAGTGTCAATCACCAAATGAAGTGTTGAGTTGGTCTTAGAGGTTGTGCCCCTAATCCAAGGAATAATACATTTGAAAATGTCAAGTGTCATCTCGGATGCATTACATTGGTTGCCCACTCTATGCAAAACTTGTGAATGAAGTATGGATGCCTCCCAAGGCATAGGTAATTCCATCATGCAGCCTAGGCCTAAGCTCACCCATCATAATGAGATGATAAATAATGCAATGGTAATAAATCTAGGGCCTATCATCTATTTAACTTTACATCATTGTATGGAAAAGATGAGTTTTTTGTTTTCACTCATATAGAGGATATGGGTAGGCATGTTTTACTAGTAAAATTGTCCATTATAGTAAAAAAAAAAATCAATCATAGGTGCCTATGAATAACAATTGAGAGAAATTTAAATAGTTATAATGTTTATTAAATATTATAATTGTCCTTCACATCTTTATTTTTTCCTAACAATGAGATGTGTAATGTTATTTAAAGGATAAATAAAATCGGGTGAGAAAGGGACATTCTCATGAATTGATTTTGATAATTGAAATGATCCAAGCAAAGCAAAAATATTGGAAGATTTTTCAAGAAATAGTTACAGAGACCAAGTAAAAGTTTGGTTTTTCGGGTTCTATTTAATGGAGGAGAAACAACCAAAGAGAGGTTCTAGTTTTTCAAGTTTTTTTCCAATTCTTTTGAGGGGAAAGAGAGTAGACTATGGGAAGTGGAAGAACAAAGCTCTTTTCATTTTTCTAAATTGTATGTTGGGAAGAGGGAGAAATTTTTATTTTTAGCGTAATGTAAGAGTGGAATTTTTTATTTTTTCTAGGTAATGATTTTGATGCATATGTGTAATAAGGTTTGTGTAATCTTTTATGCTTTAGAGAAGGGAGATTGGAAGATAATTGCACATCAAAACTTCAAGTTTGGGAAGATTTATTTCCATTGATCATGATCTTTGTTTACCTTTCACTTTTATCTAAAATGCATTTTAATGTCACTATTTTCTAATTATGCTATCATTTCAAGATATCTTTAAAGCTTTGATTCTTTACTTTCTCTAGGAGATGGAATATTTATTCCTTTTTTTCATTCTTTCTATTATGTAAAATTTAGATAAATGGACTTTGTGTTAGTTATTTTCTTTTATCCACTTAGTCTTTCTACATCTATCTCTTGTTTATGGATAGATGTTTGTAAACCTATTGTGCTTTCTAGTTAAAAGCATCCATATTCATATTCCTACAAATTTATTGTAAATCATACATCAGGGGCTATTCCTGGATAAATTCAAAGGGTTCTTATGCTTTTCAATAGCAAAGTGACCCAAGTGTTAGTGCATATTTGGTCTTCCTACTTGGGCTTTTGAGGTTAATTTATATTTATTTTCTTGGAGGGTAATACGTTCACACACACACACACACACACACACACATTAATCCAAATAGTAACTCTTCATTAGGTTAGTTACACTAGTAATTTAGTAGTTTCAAAAACAAATACCAAGTCAACTCAATGCTATAGTTGGATCTAGTAGCTTCGTTGAGTGATATGGAGACACTTGAGCAACATTGTCAGCTCAACTAACTCTAGCACTTAGTTAAATCTGGATTCTCGATTCACATTGATCATGTGGAAAACTCAATTGGCTCAGTTTACACCACTTTCACTTCTTGGTTCTCATTCTAAAGTTGGAATGCTAAACTAACTTGGTTTATACTAGAGCTCAGTTTCCATTGGTATCTTGGTTAACATTCTTCTATTTTTTAGCTCAAGCTATACTAACTTCCCATGGTGACTAGTTCTTTTATCACTAATTGACAATATCTCTTTCCATAGATTCAACAAGAATTTGAGCAACCAAATAGGTAGAAGCAAGAGGAAGAGGAATCAGTCAAGGAAACCAATGTAGAAATTCTACTACTAGTCAATAAGGAGTACATGTGTCATGATCCCAAGATGAGGGACATAAGGAGAATTAAAAATAGGAAACAATAAAAGAGAATTTAGTGTCGGAGGCTATCATTGTTGTGTCAAGCACTGATGTTCAAGCAAGGATAAGTGGGGAGATCCCATCACCTACTATTACTCTAGCAAGAATACTCCCAAGAAAAGTAAAGGAAAGTAGGTTATGTACATTTATCTAGATATTAATATTAGTCTAGATGAAGTAATTGGAAAGACAAAATGTGATCTAGCAAATCTCACTCTTGAGAAAACTATCACCTTATAGGAAATCTTAGCAAAGAAGAAGAAGCAATAGAAGATGAGGCATGTTTTGCAACAATAATATGTATTGCATGACATCAAAGGCATATGTGTTGATGCTTTTGATATTTAGACCATTGATGATCAGGCCCCCATTATCTCTTAGTTGGTAAAAAGTGTTGAGAAGGTAAACACTAAATATATTGAGGAAAATGAAAAACTAATGGCCTGGTTTGAAAAGAAATTTGAGAAAAGAGTTTGGAGAAATTTTCTATTTCAACTGTAGTTAAAAAAGTTGAGTTACAGGAACTTGTACAAAACATTAAATAAGTTGTAAAGGAAGTACAAGATCTATACAACATACTTTAAGACATGCTAAGGTTCACAATTGAATTTCTAGAAAACATACAAAGGATTCAATATGACATGAAGCAATTGGGAGGATATATCTAACAATCAGTTGAATTAAGCTCAAAAAATTATAACATATTGTTGTTTTCAAAAGGAAGATTGGCTGAGCTAAATATAATAGATAGAAGAATGAGAGCCAAATTGATCTCTATATAGTCAATATTGTGTAAGAATTTTCCTTAGTGAAAAATTACCCAAGACCAAGAAGCTCAATAACTAGCAAAAAATAGACCAACAGAGTATGATCAAAATAAAAATATGATATTCAATTGATTTTATGGTACACTAGAGGTGCCTATATATAAAGGCCTCTATGATGCATCTATAATGTCTAGGATTTAGCAATATGATAAGCCACACAACTAAGCACATGTCCATCAGGAATGGGTTATCCTCCATTAAGCACAGGAGTTAGTGTAATGATGAGAGGATCATAAGTCTACAAAGGTGTGTCACATAAAATTATGTTTTAGACACCATGTTCTAAATTGAGAGTGGGAAAAATTATGTTTTCTACATGACAACTCAATTGATTATGCATACTCTAGTGTTGTATTAGAGTTACTTACTCCTATGTTGTCAACAAGACAACTCATATGAGTATGCAAACTCCTAGATGTCTAACCTAAGAAATAATAAAATAATGAATTTATCCTAAGTAAACTTAAGTAAACTGTAAATAATTATTATTTACACTAACACCCCCCTTAAGTGCAACTTAGGGGAATACACTTAAGCTCACAAAAGCTACGATGAAATGCATAATGGGTCTCGGCTACTAGGCCATGTTAGGTAACCAAGTACAATGCAATGCTGAAATGCAATGAAATTTCTCTAGAAATGGAGAAAGACGAAAAACCTCATGGGAAAAAACCTCCTCCAAAAAGAGACATGTGTACAATATAGAAGAGAAGGATCATGTGACCCCCCTGGTTAAAAATTCCTCACCCCCAAGAGATCTCACAAATGAAGATACTTGACCTCTATGAAGGGCTTGGTGAAGATGTCACCTACCTGCTACTCTATAGGACAATATTGTAGAGTAATGACCTATTCATGAATCAACTCTTCGATCTAGTGCATATGAACCTTAATATGTTTGGTTCACTGATGTTGCATTATATGTTTTGAGACTTCAATAGCACTCTAGTTATCACAATAGATGACAATGGGTCGGGGTAGATCAAATCCAAACTCCTTTAGAATCTATTATAGCCAAATAGCCTCTATTGCTACATTCACCACTCATCAGTACTCAGCCTCGATCGATGAGAGAGAAAAGATGTTTTTCTTTTTAATCTTCCAACAAATGGGACTAAAACCAAGATGAAATAGATATCCTGAAGTAGACTTGCAAGAATCAAGGTCCCCTACATAGTCAAAGTCTATATAACCCAAAAACTAAAGTCCTATACTAGCTACATAATGTATCCAATGTCTATGTGTACCTTGGATTTAATGTAGGATGAGTTTCACTACCTTCCAATGAAGTTTATGTGGCTCTTGCATGAAGTGAGAAACCATGCCAACTAAAAATGAGATGTTAGGGCATGTATGTTTCAAGTAGATAAGGCTTCCAACCAACTTTCTATACAAAGGTGCATCAACAAGTGGAGTTGAACACTTTATTTCTAACTTAACACCTAGAAGAAAGGGGTGGATGCAACCTTGTAGTCACTCGTGTGGAACTAAGCTAGAAGATCGAGAGCATACTTTTGTTGTGATAAGGTGATACCTAATGAGGACTGTTGTATGTCTATACCAAGGAAATACTATAGTAGACCCAAGTCTATCATTGAAAACCTATCTTGCAAAGTAGCCTTTACATTGTTGATGATGGATGCAGTACTTCTTGTAATGATCAACTCATCCACATAAATTAAAAGTATAAAATTTGAATCATCCCTCTAAAGAATGTAGACATTCAGATTGGAATGACATCTAATGAAGCCTTTGGAGAGAAGTAAGGAATCCATCTTGGCATACCAAGCTCTAGGAGCTTGTTCAAGTTCATAGATAGACTTCTTTGATTTGCAGACCAAGGTAGCATCCTGTATGAATCCCTATGGTTGCTCCATATATATCTCCTCATATAGATCACCATTCAAAAATTCCCTCTTCACATCCATCTATTGAATAGCCCATCTCTAAGTTGTTGTAATAGCTATTGTCAAGCAAATGGAGTTCATCTTTGCCATTGGTGTAAAGGTCTTGGTATAATCAATGCTAGGTACCTAAGAAAAACCTTTTGCAATGAGTTGAGCCTTATGTTTATCAACACTTCCATCCACTACAAATTTGGTCTGATAGGCCCACTTACACTAAACCAATTTTCTTCCCTTAGGAAGAGAGATTAAGTCACATGTGTCATTTTGAATAAGTGAATTATATTCTTCCTCCATTGCTCTATCCCATTCTATAATACCTTATGCTTCTTTAAATGATTAAGGATCTAAAGAAACTAAAATATAAGCATGTGGGAGTGAGTTTTGTTGTGATCTTGTCCTTCTATTATCTGAAGGATTCCTTGCCAATTCTCCTATTGCATCCAATGTCTGCTTAGCCCATCTAGGTCTAGTGGAAGAAGATGTATTGTGAGTATGCTCAATCTCAACTGGTTGATGCTTTTGTGTTTTTTGGGGATGAACATCTTCCAAGTCACTATTTTCACTATCACTCTCTTCAATGAAGGAGGAAGAAGGAGGATTTGAAGAAGAAAACCTTTGACAACATTCTTCAAAATGTACACTCCTCTCATAGAATATATCACATGTCTCTGGATCCATCAACTTGTAGGCTTTATGTGAGTCTGCATATCCAACAAATATGCAAGGTTTTCTTTGTGCTTCCAATGTCTTGCATTTCTATGGAGGAATTATTGCCCATGTTGGACAATAAAAGACTCTAAAGTTCTTAACTATAGGTTTCCTACCAGTCAATGCTTCAAAAGGAGTTATACCATCCAAAGCTTTGTGTGGACTCCTATTTGAATATAGTCAGGATAGTTCATTGCTTTAGGCCAAAAGACTTGATCAAGAGACTTGTTTAGTAGCATGCAAGTGGCCATCTCTTTAAGAGTTCAATTTTTTGTCTCAGCAAAACCATTCTATTGTGGCATATATGGTAGTGAATGTTGAAGGTAAATTCCCTCTTGAGTGTAAAATTATATTAAACTTGTGTTCAAACACTCCCCCCATTATCTACTCAAAGAAGTTTAATGAATTTCCCTGACTGCTTTTCCACTTGAGCCTTGAAGCTGAGAAATTTTTTAAACACTTCACTCTTGTGAACCATGAAGAAGACCCAAGTAAAGTGAGAGTGATCATCTATGAAGGTGAGAACATAGCAAGACTTGCCAAATGATGGCACTAGAAATGGTCCCACTACATCACTATGAACTAATTCAACAACACACTATGCTCTCCAAGACTTCCCCTTTTCATACAATTTTTTTGGATGTTTTGCAAGTGAGAAACCTTTAAAAACACCTTCTACAAACTAAATTTGAGGTAGACCATTGACAATTTTATTTTTGCTAAGCTACTAAAGATATCTATAGTTGAGATGTCCAAATATCTCATGCCACAGTTTGCTTTTGGCATTTGAATGTAATAACAAGGCCTATGCATTGATTTTGGCACAAAGGAGGAGAAAGTGTAAATCCTTGAAACATGATTGGCTTCGCCATTTTCAATCCTACAGTCATCCTTGATGGTTTTCACTACCACTAAATTTGGAAGAAATTCAACTTTATTTCTACCTCCATAGTGAGTCATTTGGTAGACTGAAAGAAGGTTGCAAGTAAGATTAGGAACATATATAACATCCTTGAAAACTCCATTGTTCATCTCAACTTCTCCTTTACCTTCAACTTCCACCTTAGTATCATCTCCTACAAAGATGTGTCATGCCTTTGAATATGTCATGGAAGAAAAGTCTTACTTTGATGTACCCATATGATGTGTGGCACCTGAATTAGTGATCCATTCTCCCTAACTAACAATTTTTGTGAGTAAAGAATTCCCTTTTCCCTTAGAATCTAAGGATGAAGATTCTTTCTCTTTAAAAGCATTAGACAGTGGAACTTTTTGTTTTTTCATGATGTTCTTCAACTCATCAATCTGCTTATGCAAACACTAATTTTCATCATGACACATCTTCTTACAATAGGCACATTTTTTCTTCTCCTAATTAGTGTCCCCCTTCTTGGTTTTATTTGAGGAACACTTGCCTTGTTGATTGGATGTTGGTTTTGTTTTTTTTGTATCCTCTTGGTTTTTGTTCTTCCACTTCTTCTTCTTGCCCTTTCCTGTATTTGAACTTTGACCAACTAAATTTTGAGAACCCTCATTATTAGCCACCAATGCCTTAGAATGTGAAGACTTGAGAATCACCATTTTTTGTGACTTGGCTTGTTCTTCTTCTAATAGTTGAGCATAATCATCAAAAGTGATTTTCTTACAAGCAGTCCCTAATGTAGTCTTTGTGGTGTTGCAAGAAGAAGTATAGGTGGAGTACTTAGATGGTAGCTTATTATAAATGAGATAGATCAACCTGTCATCTTTAATAGGAATACCACAATCATCAAGCTTTGTTCTTAATTCATTCACCTTAATGATAAAATCTTGTATAGAATCAAATGTCTTAGGACCTAGGGAGAAAATCACATCTTCAATTTTGTAAATATCTTCCTCAGTCACTTTACCATATAGGTTCTTGAGGGCATCCCAAGTTTCCTTAGATGTATTATACTTTGTGATCTAATAGAAGATCTTGTATTCAACCCCCATCCTAATATCACCTAGGGCTTTCCTATATGCCTTTTCCCAAGCAGTAATATCACTTTTAGATACTTGATCACCTATAGGTTTAGGAAGGGCACCATCTACATATTGAGAAACTTCATTATGCATTAATTGACACCATGTTTTAATAGACCATGTGGCATAGTTATGTGGTGTTATTTTTAGAAACATAAGATTTCCCATAATGCAAGAAATGAAAGATAACAGTAGAAAAAGAGGAACACAACACCAAGAGACACCCCCTTGCTTACTCAATCAAGAAACCTCCCAAATGAAAGATTTTGGCACTTTATACTTAGTGTGATTACAATAGCTACTTTCCAATTTTGGCCTTAGTGGTCTTATAATTTGTTGTTTACAACCTCCTTTTGGAGTCCAATTCTGAAACTAAGCAATGTACAACAATTTTGAAGCAATACAATGTAAAGAAAGGACCTAAATCTAAAAGTAGTATTTTTATCATACAAACCTATAATTTGATTGTAGATTTAGAAAGTAGATGAAAAAATATTTACTTTTTAAAAAAATGGAACTTGATTTGGAGTCTAAATGAGCCCATACTGAGCAATTGAAGTTGCAAATTGTAGGATTAGACAAGTACAGTCACCAAAAAATGCAATTTCTAACAAATTTGTGTGCCAAAACTAGAAAATAACTACACCATTGAAAATTTTAGGAAATTCTACCTAAAATAAAAAAATTACAACTGATTTGGAGTTTGGATGACTGAGATATGGCCTCCCAAAGTTAGACTATCAAATCAAAACTAAATCTAGAGAGGGGTCTAATCAGCAAACAATGAGGTTAAATTTGATATCTAAATAGTTTTCATAGTAGTTTAATTTTTCTTGTGGATGATGGTTAGATGGTCATCAAATTTAGGCTATAATTTTGATGTTGTTAGCAAAAATTGCCTCCCTAGATGATGTGGTAGTGACATTAGCATTGATGTCAGCAGTGTACAGACATACAACCAAGGACAATGTATCACAAGCTGATGTGGAAAGACTGATGTGGCTTGGGCACTAACATGGCAAGTCTGACGTGTCCTGGGCTAATGTGGCAGAGGCTAATTTGGCCATAGGCTAACATGGCAGATGTCATCAAATTTAGGCTATAATTTTGATGTTGTTAGCAAAAATTGCCTCCCTAGATGATGTGGTAGTGACATTAGCATTGATGTCAGCAGTGTACAGACATACAACCAAGGACAATGTATCGCAGGCTGATGTGGAAAGACTGATGTGGCTTGGGCACTAACATGGCAAGGCTGATGTGTCCTGGGCTAATGCGGCAGAGGCTAATTTGGCCATAGGCTAACATGGCAAATGTCACTGATGCAGATCTTCACTGATGGGTTTGCAATGCACCACATGGCACTAGAGGATAGAACATGTGGAGGGCTATGATCTGACTATGCTCATCAAAAAACTTCTTGTTGATACTAGATTTTGATGTTTGTTGTCCTAGTGACTTGTGAACAATTTCTATGATGGTATTATGGCTAGGAAGGAGAATACTGTGGTCGAGAGTGTTAAGATGTTGGTGGAGATAATTATCAAAAATTGTGGTAGGGATTATTCAGATAGGAATTGTAAAGTTCGGTGAAGGATTGAATGTCTGATAGGGAGGATAGGATTGAGGTCCAATGGGGTGTTGGAGAATTATCCCACATGCACTCTACACAAAACACTTGTTTAAAAGAAATGCCTGCAATGCTTAAGGAAAATGCAAAGGCCGCTAGATATGTAGAGTAGTATCACTAGGATTTGTTTGATGTGCCTTTTGGAAAATGTATGATTTGTGCCTGTGGTAGGAAATGTTCCAAAATCTGGTGGTTAACACTTGGAATTTGTGGAATATTCTACCAAATATTCTTTGCGGGGGCTGGGGTTTGACTACATGGTTCCTATAAAAAAAAATTCTCTGTAGGCCTAATAGGATGGAAAAATATTTCGATAAATTGCAACAAAAAGTAGACGAAAAAATATTCCTAAAAATAATAGAGCTAAAAATTAAATTAAATAGATCTGAAAATTATCATACCAGATTGGCAAATTGGGCCTTTAGGTGTCGGTTTACAAAAATAAATTTCTTCAATTTTAACTATGGCCCCATATAGGCCAATTCATAGTCAATTTTCATTGAATCGATGCTTCAAATGCAATGGTGTGGTCCGCTTTGGCTCTAGATGCTCCTAGTATCTATGGATACTATAGATTTGAGTCTAGGTGTCCTTAGAGAGGAGAAGCAATAATAGTCTCTAGTGGTTATGAAATGATGCCTGTATGGCTCTGATACCATGTAAGAATTTGCCTTAAGGAAAAATCACCCAAGACCAAGAAGCTCAATAACTAGCAAAAAATAGACCAACAGAGTATGATCATAATAACAATATGATATTCAATTTATTATATAGTACACTAGAGGTGCCTGTACATAAAGGCCTCTATGATGCATCTAGAATGTCTAGGAGTTAACAATATCATAAGCCTCACAACTAAGTGCATGTCCGTCAAGAAGGGGTTATCCTACACTAAGCACAAGAGTTAGTGTAATGATAAGAGGATAAGCCTACAAAGGTGTGTGACATAAAATTATGTTGTAGGCACCATGTACTAAATTGAGAGTGTGAACAACTATGTTGTGTACATGAAAACTCAGTTGATTATGCATACTCCAGTGTTGTAGACACCATGTGTTGAATTAGAGTTTCTTACTTCTATGTTGTCAACAAGACAACTCATATTAGTACACAAACTCCTAGGTGTCTAACCTAAGAAATAATAAAATATTGCATTTATCCTAAGTAAACTTAAGTAAAGTGTAAATAATAATTATTTATGCTAACATATTGATACCTCATTTGGAGGTTATGTAATGAGATCTAATGTTAGTATAGGATCTATTGGAAATAGAATAGGGAAACTAAACTCTGAGAGAGCTGGGTGACTCAATCCTTCAAAACTTTAACCATAAAATCATTCACTACACATCCATCTCACAATTTGCATTTAAACTAAAATATCAAATTAAACATACTCATCCATAGGACAAAAAAAAGTAAACATTTTACACATATATGACACAAGACATATGGTTACCCTAAACCCTCCAATGACAAGGTAAAACTAGGGTGGGGATGACACCCATAAATCTTCACTAATGTAGTTGTAAAGTGCATCCAATAAAGGTTACAATGTTTGATCATAAACTATGATCTACTCTATGAAAGGTCTACCATGTTTAAGGCTTACAAGATATTTAGATCTTATCTTATTAAAGGATTGCAACACCTTGTTAGATGTGTACCTAATTAAAGGACTTAAACTTACAATGAATTAAGCACCCTATTAAAGGATTTACAACACCCTATTGGGAATACTTTGTTAAGAGATTTAACTAATTCACCTATTATAATGTCTCAAAAATGATCCTGTAGTTAGCACTCTGTTGCTAGATAAAACATCACCTCTTTGCATGTATCTTTGATCCTCTTTAATTAGATACATCACTTCTACCATCTAAATTCTTTCCTTTGTTCTCCTCTAAGGGATTTTGCAATGTATATCTGAATTCATAACTATATAGCCACTATGAATCCTTTGTTTGTGCATACAAACTTCTCTCTTTGCTCATACAATGTTTAGGGTTTGGCTTCCTTAAAAATACTAGGTGACTTAGGGTTAGCTATGAATCAATGATTGTGACTCATCCATATTTCTACTTAATCTATCCCTTTAATTGATTGGTTACATGTACTACATACGGATCCTAAATATAGATTCATCCTTATCATCTCAACTCACAAAACAATCCTTAAGTCACCTCAAAAATGCTTTACATATAAGTTTGTGCCATTACAAACAACAATTTCCAAAGCTGGTTTACTCTACACTTGAAATCTCTAATGCTCGGCATTCACTGTATCTTCAATGTTGTAACTTAGCCTCTAAATGTCTCGTCATCCATTCATCACTTGACATAAACTATCTGCTCGACACTTGAATTGTCATAAACTAAAATTTCATATAGCTGTGTTTGTTTGCTAATAATTTCATGAATCAATAAAGATATTATTGTTTTGTCTCTCCTTTGTGTTGCTCTCTGTGTTTTTCTTTTACTGGATTTACTCTATAGGGTTTTTGGTTTGTTAGGTGAGCCTTTGGCCCTAATTAACCAATGTTATGTTGGATTGGATCTCTAAAATGGAAAATCTTTTTTATTTTGAAATCACTCTTGATAATAGAAAGGTTAAGATTGTAGTCACTAGGTTGAAAGAACATGCCTCACTATGGTTGGAACATTTGCAAACTGATAGACAAAGAAGAGAAAAATAAAATATCATAACCTAGTCAAAAATTATGAAAAAGATGAAAAATAACATCCTTCTTTCTGATTACCAAGTTATTTTATTGAGAAAGATGTAAAGTTTGAGGCAAAAGGACATGACTATGCCTAAATATACTAGGGAATTCTATAGATTGGACATAAGAACTTGATATGTTGATGATAAGGATGAGATAGTTAGAAGGTACCTTAAGGGTTTGAGGTGTGGAATTCAATATGAGATGAGTTATATAAAATTGGATAGTGTGGAAGAAGCCTATCATTATGCCTTGAAAGCCAAGGAGATCTTGACAAAAATGCATGAACAAAGACAGAGAGGTAAAGGTGGTCAATTCTAGAGAGGTAGAGGTAAATCTTATGGAGAAGGTGGAAGATTTGAAAATTATGTTCAAGATAAATGAAATGTTGTAATGTAAAGCCTAATTAGACTTAGGGTTAATTTATCTCTCTCTATTTGGCATAGTTTCCCCCTAGATTATTATTATGTGGATTTGGTGGCATTATTATGTGGATTTGGTGGAAATAGCCTTGTAGATAGGATCAAGGGCCAATTCCCCTTGTTGGGTCTAGGAATAGTGTCCAAGGTGCGCTCCCTAAAATATTATAGGATGGGGTCAAGGGGAAACATCCTCACTAGGGTTTTTGAGAGTAGTGCCCCTAAATCCAAAAAATAATTGACTATTATAAAGGTGTTAGCTATTATTTTTATTATTAGGCAAACTATTTTGACTCTAGTGTTTTAAGTGGAAAAATATTGTATAAAATGTCTTAGGGTTAGGGATTTCATTATGTATGGTGAGATTTTAACTTCTTTGCAGCAATATTGAATTGTAAGGGATTACAAATTGTAATCATTGGACAATAATAATATTGGACTTGTTGTTGGTGTATTTATCTTAGAGATTGGGTGATCCACATTAAATCTTTGTGTCTTGGGTTCTCGTCTATACGATTTATTATTTTCTAATATTGGTTATATTTTCATGTGATTGTTATTTGTATTTGTAGTTAATCCTGAAAGGTGAATGTAAATGGAAAAGTGATGAGAAAGGAATGACCAAAAGGAAGGGTGGTAATTCTTACTGAGGAGGTACTAATTCTTAACAAGGAAGAGGTAATTATTACCCTAAAGGTGGTTTTTTTCATAATTATTTCAGAAATGGTCAAGAACGACAGAGATACTTTGAGTGTAAATATGCATATGAGAGTGAAAATAGTAACATAAATGCTATGATTCAAGGGAGATTGAACGTTCACCAAGGCAACTTGAGGCTGGAGAAAGTCTGATGGGAAGGAGAACTTTAAGTAATGAAAGAGTGGATGAAGAATCTATCCCAAGGAGAAGTTGTTCCAAGACTAGATGTAAGATGGATGGAAAATGTTGCAAATTGATCATTAAAAGTTGAATGTTTAGAAAATATAGTGTCTAAGGATCTAGTTTCAAATTTGTAGTTGCAAAGGTTGAGACACCCCAAACCCTATCATGTTTCATGGATCAAGGATGAGAATAATTTTTTGGTAAGTGAGCAATGTGTGGTGAAATTCAAGATTAGAAACTACTTTGATGAAGTTCTATATGATATTATGCCTATGGCTTATTGTCATATTCTATTGAGTAGACCTTGGAAATATGATAGATATATTTTATGTGATGGTAGATTGAATCAATACACTCTTTGGGTGAATGGAGTCAAGAAAAAATTGTTTCCTTTGATTGAAGTTGCTAATGAGATAAGTTGTACTACTATTAGAGTTTGTCTGGTCAATGGAAAAAAAATTGAGAAGCAGATGAAGAAGAACCAAGTTTTCTTTTTTGTAATTCCTAAAGGTTCAAGCTATAATAGTAATGGTTGAGTAATATATAAGGGTAATGCCTAAGTGACAAAAGATAGTAAAGATTGAGCAAAAAATGATAGTAGAGATCAAGTTATAGTAGTAGCTAACTATGTTAGCCAAGTGCCACAAAAAATAGAAAACTTACTAAGTGAGTACAAGGATATTATTGCAGAAGATATTAATGTTGGTCTATCTCTACTAATAAGTATAAGCCATTGTATGGATCTGATTCTTGGAGCTATCTTTCTAAATAAATAACCATATAGATTGACACCTACTAAGAATAAGGAACTTAATAGATAAGTGCATGAGTTTTTGTAGGAAGGATAGATCAAATAAAATTTAAATCTATGTGTTGTACCTTTTCTATTGGCACCTAAGAAGAATAGAGAATGGAGAATGTGTATTGATTCTAGAGTTATTAACAAGATAAAAATGAAATATAGGTTTTCTATGTCAAGGATGAATGATATAATGGATTATTTGAGTGGAGAAAAATATTTTACCAAGATTGATTTGAAGAGTGGTTATCATCATATCATAATTAGAGAAGGGGATGAGTGGAAGATTTTTTTTACAACAAAGGATGGTTTGTATGAGTGGTTGGTAATGCCTTTTTGTTTGACTAATGCACCAAGTACTTTCATGAGGCTGATGAAAGAAGTCCTAAAGAAAATTTTGGGTAAGTTTCTGGTTTTTTATTTGGATGATATCCTGATATTCAAAAAGACCAAGGAAGAACATCTTGAGCACATTAGGCAAGTATTGTAGAGGATAAAAGAGGAGAAGTTGTTGATTAATTTGAAGAAGTGTCCATTCATGCAAGAGGAGATTTTGTATTTGGTAATTGTGATTTCAGTTGATGGTTTGAGAATGGACCCTAAGAAGGTTCAAGAAAGTCCTTTTGCATGAATTTTTATGGGATTCATTTGGGGGAGTATCCTAAGCATTGGATAGATGGATAGCATGATATTCATGTTGCATTTGTGACTATGTTTTAAATTTATTTCAACACATTATTGTTTCTATAAAGACTAGGAAAGATTCATGTAGAGAATGATATCATACAACCTATGTATTCATAATTAGGTCAAGCATATTTGAGGATGTATTATACATTATGTTCTAATGAAGTGGACAAGTGCATGTCCAGAGAGTCAAAGATATTTAGAAGTTATTCATGAATTATAGAAGACAATAAGAAAACAAAGTACCTCATAAGTGGTTTTTGATGTTTGGATTGTATCTCTTAATATGGATAGAATCATGATGAGAATAGTTATGCAATGGCAGTATAATTCCCAATGATGATGTTAGTGAGTGTGCAAGGTCAGAAATTGCACATATTAAAAGTTGTGAACATTATGATCAAATATTATTAAGTTAATGTAAAATAATTATAATATTAACGAGGCCTTGTTGTATTTAATTGTTATAAAGGAAGGTTATTTCTTTGTTGTGAAATGTGTGGTTGATGTATGAAGTGATAATTATACAAGTGATATGTGAAGTTGGTAAATGCATGTAATCAACCTAAGAGATTAATTGGATGTAAAGATTGCATATCTTCTATTAAGATTAAAATAGGATTGGTCTGGGCAAGAGGAAAAAGGAGTTCAAGTTATTCATTTCTATTGTTATGCAATAAATAATATAGAGATCAGTTGGATAGTGAGTTCAATGATCTTACCCCTAAATCTATTTGGACAGTGGGTCCATCTACCTTCTACAACTCTTAACAAGGATTCAAAGTCTCCTAATAGCGACTGATATGTACTAAATGTATTTCATCGGCTCCTAATAGAGTCCATCCTCTTACAAGGAACTTATATATTATTACATCATTTTGTGAGCACCATCCCCATTGGAGTTTTCCCTCTTATCAAGGGTTTCCCTAGTTAACATATCTATTGTTATTGCATGTGTATCTTCTTATGGGTGTTGATTATATTTATCACATGGTTAAGGATTAATAAGGTTGATAAATGTTTTAATAATTGGATAATTGATTCAGCCCCCCACCCCCTCTCAATTATCTTGGTGGAATTTACCTTATAACAATTGGTATAAGAGCATTAGATCCTTGAAGAAAAATCATAGAAACTTAAAGAGATCAATAGCAAGTCACTTTGGAAAGGAAAGTCTAAAGTATGAAGAAGTTAATCTTGACGTTAAGAAGATGGAGTTCCCTGATGAGATATCAGAATTGTGTACAAAATAGAGCATTGGGTTTCTGAATCCAAAATTTATTTGCTGCATACAAGAGAATAAATTTACTATTGTAAACACAAGTAAAAATGGATCTAGCTCTGAAGAAGACAAGAATATTGAAGAACTAATTTCTCTTCTTATGAAAAGAGAGTTACAAGGTATGAATTTTTGTTTTTGTTGGACATGTAAAGAATTTGGTCCTTTTTCATCTAGATGTCTTAAGAGAGTAAGGAAAACTAAAAATTATTTTCTTTTGATGATGATGAAGAATTTAAAGAAAGTATAGAAAGATTCTTGAAGTATACCAATAATGAATTTGATAAGCTTGAATTGGTTGAGAAAGACAAGGTAATTGAAGAAACGGCTTTAGTAACTACTATTGATGAAAACAAAGATAATCATAAACCTATTAGAGAGAATATTGAAGTTTTATTTGATACTAACAATAATTTCCATAATGATCTTCAAATTTTTGAACAAAGGGAAGAACCAAGATCTAAACCTAGAGAAGAAGTAAGAATTTTAATAGCAATGCCTATAGCAAATGGGAATTTCACAAAGAATCACCCTAGTGATCAGATTATTGGAAGAAAAGAAAAAGGGGTTATAATAAGAAATAGAGTACATGAAGAATTGTGTGATTTCTTATGTTGAACCAAAGAGAGAAGATGAGGCATGCAAGGATGATCACTGGATTCAAGAAATAAAGGAAGACCTAGATCAAATTGTGAAGAATGAGACATGGGAATTGGTTCCTAGACCTAAAGACAAGAATGTTATTGGAAATAAATAGGTTTTTAGAAAAAAATTAATGAACAAGGTAAGGTTGTGAGGAAAAAAGAAAGAATGGTATGCCAAGGATATTCATAGAAATAAGGCATAGATTATGAAGAGAAATCTCCCCTATTGTCAGACTTGAAGAAGTAAGAATGTTCTTAGATTATGCAACAAGAAAGAAGTTTAAAGTGTATTAGATGGATGTAAATTCAGCATTTCTAAATGAAGAACTTGAAGAAGAAATCTACATCGAGAAGCTTGAAGGATTTCTTTTGAAAAAAGAATAGGAAATGATATGTAGATTAAAGAAAGCATTGTATGGTCTAAAGAAAGAATCTAGAAAGTTGGCATTTGCTAAAGGTATGGCAAATAGAAATTTGTATTTAAAAGAAATTGAGAATGGATTGTTGATTATTATGATATTTGTGAATGACATAATCTTTGGAGGAAATGATGAAGCAAGTGACAAATTTGTTGATGAAATGAAGAATAAATTTGAAATGAGTATGATTGGTGAGATGAAATATTTCTTAGGTCTAGAGATTTGTACAGAATAGTGACGGTATTTGTTGGAAAAATAGAACAATAGAAAAAAAAAAAAAAAACCAGAGATAGAGAGAGAGAGAGAGAGAGAGAGAGAGAGAACTTCCAACTTAATTTTATTGAATAATAGATGTAAATTTATACAACAGCTTGACTCAAAAACATTCCTAAATGACTGCTAATTAGATTGCCAACATAATACTTCATGATTGATAACACACACATAAACTTGACACTAATTAAAGCTTATGGACACCTAACTCAACACATCTACATTAAGAACTTGATTCAAACAAAAACTCTTTGACTCAATCCTAAACTAAATTTTTGTTTCCAGCAACTCAACAAGTCTTGTGACAAGTGAAATAATTATTATTTGACTATCGTTGGAACATTAGCTCCAGCACCCCCACTTTATGTAACAACTAAAGGAAACATTATGTAGAAATTATGCTTTGAAAATATGTCATAGAGGAGTATGACTTTCTCATATTTATGTAGCTATCATCTACCTTCGAAACACCATTGGACACACCATCTCCATGTGAAATGTCTCATAAACCTCATAAAGGTACAATGCCAAGCTTTCAAACTTTTAGATCTCCTTGAACCATTGGACTCACCATCTCCACATGGAATGCCTCATAACCCTCATAAAGGTATAGCTTCTTTGATCCTATAGAACTTCAAACTATTTGAGCATCCATCTAGCCTCTACTACATTCTTTCCTATTTTCAAAGCATAGACTTCTTCAAAATAAAATAAGATCTTCATTTTCAATGCTATCATCATCACTAATAAGATCAAGTGATTCAACATGAACAAATATACTTGTTGATTCTTTAATTTTACCTTTGAGAAGGTCATTTGCACAAATTTTATAGTTCATTGCAATATGTCCTACCTTTTTACAATAGAAACATTCAATTTCATTCTTACCATAAATTCTCTTTACCCTATTGTTCTTTAAGTATAATGCATTAATGAGTTGAGTAGTTTCTCTTGAATCTCCTATAACTATTCTCTTTTCTTCAACCAAGAGTGTTGAACTCACATCTTCCAAAGTCTATGAAGACATCTGACTGAGAGTAAAAACAACATTTCTATATTTTGAAGCCAAACTATTTAGCAAGATAGCTTTGGCATCATCTTTATCAATTACAACACCAACTTCAACAAGTTGTTTGATTAGAGATCTCAAATTCCTAATGTGGTTAGACATCATAATTTCATCTGACATTTTAAAACTAAATAGCTCCAACTTTAAAGAAAATTTTCCATTTGTTGTTTTTTCTCCAAATAACTTAATTAGTCCATCCCAAATTTGTTTAGGTGATTTCTCTAAATCAACATGATGTAGTTCTAAATTTGAAAGAGAAAGACCAATACTAAACCTAGCTTTATCATCTCTACTTTCCCAATCAATCTTCTTTTCAGCATTTGTAGGTACTATTTTATTGTCATTAGCTATGCCCCACAAACTTTTATTCATCACTTACATTTGCATTTTCACTTTACATGTATGAACATTTTGACCATTATATTTTTCAATAAGCATATCCATTTTCAGAATTGTTAAAATAAAAATATGAAGATACCTTCCAATATTGCACAATAACAAAATCTACAATAGCACAAAACTTACATTCTCACAATAGAAACTTCTTTTGAAATGGAGTTAGCTTTGATATCAGAGAGAGAGAGAGAGAGAGAGAGAGAGAGAGAGAGAGAGAGAGAGAGAGAGAGCTTAATTTTATTGAATGACAGAGGCAAATTTATAAAATATCTTGACTCAACAACATTCCTAAATGACTACCAATTAGATTGACAACACACTAATTCATGATTGACAACACACACTTAAAATTGATACTAACTAAAAGTTATAGACACCTAACTCAACACATCTACATTAAGAACTTGATTCAAACAAAAACTCTTTGACTCAATCCTAAACTAAACTTGTATTGCTAGCAACTCAACCAGGCTTGCAACATATGCAACAATTATTATTTGAATGCCCTTAGAACATTAAATCCAATTGTATTTTCCTATCACAATCTAAGTATTTGAAAGACTTGTTGAAAATATTTGGCTTGGAAAGTTGTAAGCATGTTGGTACACCCATGATAACTAGTCACAAATTATCTAGAAAAAATGAGACACCTACATTTAAGTAGAAGAAGTACATATCCATGAGTTGATTTTTGTACTATCTAACTCACACCAGACTAGATATAGCAAATGTAATCAGTATAGTAGCAAGATTTTAAGTAGATCCTAGAGAAGCACATTATGTTGTAGTAAAGAGGATATTCATATATTTAAAATGCACACCTTATTTTGGTTTATGGTATGATAGATCAAGCGGTTTTACTTTGTGTGAATATACTAATATGGACTGGGTAGGCACTATGGATGATAGAAAAAGAACTAGTGGTGGAGCATTTTTCCTTAGAGGAAGATTGGTTTCTTGGATAAGAAAGAAATGAGACTGTATATCATAGATTATAGAAGAAGTAGAGTATCTAGTAGTATAAAAACAATTTTAATCAAATTATGTGGATGAAAAAGATTCTAAAGGACATTGGGATACAATTCCCAGAACTTGTTATCATATGATGTAACTAGATCCAAAAATCCTAGCCTAGGTCTCAATTCCCAAACTCTCCAAGGCTTCTCCTAAGCCTATAGGTTTACTAATTGACCCTATTCTAGAGAGGATCTCTCACAATTATCCCCTTCTACAAGATCTATTACACCAATTACTACTCCAATTCTTTTCACTCTTAACTCAACTAGACTCCTAGTGAGGCATTTCTTGCTATCATGCAAGGTAGTGCACAAAATACATTGTATCATCCAATATCCATCAAAATTTCTTCCATGTGCTTGATATAATCTTCTCTAGAAATCTTGGGATTTTTCTCACAAACTCACTTCTTGGAAATTTAAATTACTCTTAGAAATCCTAGTAGCCCTAGAGCCCCCAATTAGGCCTCTTTTTAAGGTTTTCACACAAAAACTCCCAAAACTTGTAAACATGCTAATCAACTAATTAGTGATCTAGATACCCTTTTTAAAGACCCCTTAGATTTCTTAGATTTTAGATTTTCAACCTATTCATACATGGCTTAAGCATAAATACCCTATTTTTAAGGGTTTAAATGGAAAATAAAAGATATTGACTTCAAAATCTTACCAAATGATCTTTCCTGATCACCAAGACTAGCTCAACGAACCTCCACACCTTTCTCTCAAAATCCACTTCTTGGACTAGCACTAACCAATCCCAATCACCCAATTTATCACTTCATTTTATTATGTAACTCTTAGCCAGGTATGCCAAACTCGCCTATGGAATGCTTTGAAAAATAGAGAACCAACTCTTAAGCATCCCAAAATTCATGTGTACACTATATACAATATTCTCTTCTTGATTCCACAAGGCCATGTTGATTTGACCAATGGAACTTAAGAAAGAGCCATTAAACTAATTACAACTCAAAACAAAATAGTGACACTAGTACATTAGGCCTTAATTTTTGACCTATTTTTTTATGATAGGCCAATATGGCCTGTCAATTTAACTTTTTTTTTTTTAGTGATCATGATAAGGTTGAAATCTTGACCATACTTAACTTTTTGTTTAAATTTTGATGACACTTAAGTTTTGTTGTCAAAATTTTGACGTCACTTAAGTGTATTGTCAAAATTTTGATGTTGTTAGGATATTAAAAAAGGAAAAGAAAAATTGAAACACTTCACTTTTCTTTGGGAAGATTGTGGGAGGGAGGGTTTATTTGTGTGCATGCCAATCACTATTTTTAGGTAAGGGATTTGTGATATTTTGATTTTATGCTATTGCCAAAGACCGATTGTATTCTTTTCATTGTCCTTTGTATCAAATGTATGGGCTTCTTTGCCATGTAAAAATTGTCACCACATATGAATAAAATGATATATACAAATAAATCAAACATTTTACACTAGTGTAAGCTAAAGCCACATGGATGGTCACATCTTCCACAGTTGTATTGATTAGAATCAAGATCAATGCAACATGTTTTAGCATAGCATTCCCACTTGCCTAGTTCATGCATATGAGCATGAGCACCAATTTCTAGCTTTTTCCACACCATGGCTTTCTCCTTGCAATAGTCTCCTTGAAAAATTTGGAGTGGTTTTCATTTCCAAGAAGTTTGAGCTCACTTCTCTGTAATCACATCCCACATTTCATATATTATGAGCACAAGCACATAGAAAACAAGGAAAACCAGTAGATATTGAGATTTATTTTCCATTGTGAATCACCAAAATAAATTTGACATCTTAAAGTTGCCACCTAAGTATCACGAGGAAGGTAGTTTTGGCACTTCTCATGGCTTATAGAAGAGTGGGTTTTAGCATGGGATTAATATTTTTGATGGCTTATAGAAAGGAAGGTTTTGGAAGAGAAATTAATAATCAGTACATAATATAGAACTCTAATGAATAATTGAAATTAAAGGTACATAATGGAAGCTTCTATTGAGTTGAGAGAATGGAAGGGAAAGTTAAAGTCATTAAATTTTGATTGATTGTGTTATAACTTCTTCTCCCACCTTAATTTTTCATTCATTCATTCATTTAGGATTAAGTAGTGAATATATATTTTGTGTACTATTTTGCACTTGTTATCTATGTCTCTACAGTGATATTTTTCATTGGTAAAGGAAGAAAAGGAAAAGGAAAAGGAAAAGAAAGGGTCTTTTATACACAATGTAGTATAGATGGCTTACATACAACCACATTAAGGACCAATGGGAGTAGCAGGAGGCTAGGTCAATCAGTAGTAGTTGGAGTAGTAGTATTCAAGAGCATAGCAGAGACATAGACCACAAGGGTATAGAAAGAGACAAAATATGTATTAAACTTAGAAAATACAATTATAATTTGTACATACAATACCTTAGTTCATAAGTAGAATATAGTGTTTGAAGAATCCCAAAAAATTAATGATTTTTGAATTATTAAGTACTAACAAGTTCAATCAATGATACTAAATTTCTTAGGATAAGAGCTTATAACATGATATGCTTTGAATTTGAATCACAATGTTGTTTGTTATATATACTTTTCTAGTTTATATCATTTTCTTCTTTCTTCAAAGATATTCAACTTATTAAATGGATTACAATATTTTGGTTGTCATGTTCCATGCACTTCATTGCTTATATAAATAAGAGAAACTCCAAATTTCTTAGGTCATTGTATTGTTTCTCCACTTGATTGTCCTTACATTATGTCACTAAATGCTGCAATAAATTTTTCTATGCTCTCTTGTACTACCAACATTCCACCAAACATGAATAAGTTTCAAGTAACATCCAATCTTATGAGATCCAACAAAGAAAATGAATAGTTTAAAGTAAAGATATTTAAGAGGATTAAATAATTATTTCTACATATTATGTTAACTACATATGAATACACAAAAGGTTCAAGATGAAGATAGACATCCAAATTTGAGGTATTTAAGATGCTTGAGAAGTTTCAGGTGTATGTTTCTTTGAGAAAAAGCATCATATTTTGTAGGTGAACTAGAACTTATGTTAGTGATATAATTGATTGAAGAGGTACATCAACCAAGCACTTCCAATACAAGGTGATGATTATTTGGCACAATTTCTATATCTTTCTAAAATCAATCAATCAAATTGAATAGAAGCATAAGAGAAAAGGAAAATAGTATGAACCCATTGAATGTTCTTTTCGATATTTCTTTCTAGAAATCATTACTTTTTCATACAATTACTATCATAGTTTTCTAGACCCATTTTCTCTAAGAAAAGTTGAAAGATCGTGAGCATTTTTATCTTCAAGTTAGAGTAAAATGAATGTCTTTATTAAGTTACTTGTTCTTTTTTTTACTTATAATAATTTCCTATGAAAAATCTTTTTTATTATTAGTTGATCTCTAAAGTGATTTAATTTTAATACATTTGATGTTCCATTTTATTTTTATTTTTATTTTGTACCAATGGGAAAATTGGTTGATCATCCACTATGATGCAAGTTTAATGTATGTGTGATAAGGCAAAAAAAAATCACTCAAAAGAATACCAACATGAGAGAAAATTGAAAGTGAATAGAGAGTAAGAGTATTCTTGGGAGATAGCATAATAATAAACCATAAGCATGTTCTAGAAAAATGTTAAACAATTATTTGTATTTCAACTATTTGGGTATATTTGAAATGTCTAAATATTCTAAGCACAAAGAATTGCAAGTGTATAATAATATTTGTTTTAGTGTTTTCATAGGTATTATTCTTGTTTATCCATAGTCTTCACAAAAAAAAAATAGATGAGTAAGTTTGTTGGTGGATTACTAGACCTCCTACAAAATTCTACTAGTTCTTTCATTGAATGTGTATGTGGTACATAGTTTGTTAGGATCTATGATTAATGTTATCTTCAATAGAGAATATTTGTAAAGGTTTCCCATTGGAATTTTAGTTAATTATGTGTATAAAGGAACTCATGGACTTATTTCCCTGCAAAATAGATATTGTTTTTTATGCAATCTCCATGAGAATAACTCACATTAAGAAAAACTATCATAACTCAGGTTCTTTTAGTTGGGCTTATTTGTTATGTTTTCTTTTGGAGTATATAACAAAAGATAAGTGATTATTATCTTTTTTATGAATATGTCAAAATCAATCTAAGATTAACAATCTCCCCCTTCGACATAAGTGGAAAAAACACTTTGTCATTCATATATATACTTAACTTAAGCATAACTCAAATAATCTATAATTTATACTTGGCTCATATACAAATTTTCAAATTTTCAAAATTTTCCAATACTAATGACTTATCGTCATACCTCAAAACTTCATAACTGCCCCTAAGTTAATTGTTTTGCATTGTATCTGAATCTGATACCCCTTTTGATCCAAGAGGATCTTCAGGGCCTAAAATTGAAGTGTTCTAGTTTCTCTCGCAAGAAGTGCCATCGCATAGAGCACAGAATTCTGAATCTGGCACAACTTGAACAGACGAAAAAGGAGTCTGTTTGTGCAAGATATTTCCAGTCAAAGGTTGGTCAACTTAGTTATCAGGGACAAGAAAAAAAGGTGGAAAATTCATCATCACCAAATTGATCAAATTTGACATCAATTTGAAGGTCTCGTCGCCACGATTCCAACGGCGTTCGTGTCATCGAAAAAGGAGCTCATATGCAAAAGTTATGAGTTGTCAAAGATGATTGGGAAAATGATTGACTGATGACATGGCATGTATAGTCATCATATGACATCAGCAAGTGACATGGAAGATGTGGAAAGTACAATAAATGGGGTGTAATTGTCTGATGACACGTGTCATACTATGGCGAGTAACATTGTGCCACATGGCACCTAAGTGCCAAGGGCAAGTTTATCTTTTCAAACAAAACATAGCTATCAGATTTGAACCCACGACTGCTTGACTATAAGTCTCTGCCGGTAACCATTAAGCCACCGATCACTTTGATGATTGAATAAGTGCCAGTTTTATTTAAGCTTTCTCTGGCCGAAAATCAGAGCAAAGGGGGACCGCCGGCGAGGTTGGAACCCCCGATCGGTCAGTCCCAACAAAAGAGATAATGACCGATCGCGCCAAATGCGCACTCAAGTTTAATTTTAGCAGAGTTGATATTTTAATTTTATCCTCAAAACCACCCTCCTTTCAAATATAGCTAATTGTTAATTGGTGATAACTTACTATCCCCAAATTTGGTTTTAAGCCAAATTTTTAAAATTGCCAAAGGGGGATTTTGGATATGGGGTTAATTAATAAACCCTATATTTAAAACAATTTGTTTCAGCCCAATTTTGGCTTATATTATGTATAAAAGGGGACTAGGAGTCTTCCTTGGGGGGAGATCCATCAGTTGATCATCCAATTCTTTTTAACTCTTCTCGTAGAAATTATTCTTGTAAGCCAAGCATTCCTTGGAGGAATTTTTGTAATTTGGTGAAGAATCAATGTTTTGTAAAAGCTTTTGAAAGCTTCTTCTTGTTCTCCTATAAGGATGTCTTGCCGACGTGGGAGCTATTGTCATAGGTGGAGCTACTTTCTTGAGGCCTCTTGTAAGGTGAAAGCTGACTTCTTTTTGTATCCTGCGGCATTTCCAAGTCTTGAAGGCAATAGATCGATTCGTATTTCTGGCGAATTCGGAGACGTAGCCTATCATTAGTGAACTCCGTTATCATCTCAATTTTATTATTTTGTGATTAATTTTGCAGTTGTTTCTAAGCTTAGTAGACTATAGATTTGGATTTACATATTGGATTCAAATCGATAATTCAAAGATAGTCTAACTCGTGAACTATTTCGAGTAAGTGCTCGATTAGTTTTACGGATCAAGTGGTATCAAAGATAGAACCATTGGATCATAATCAGATCACCTTTTGAGTAAATGTGCTTTAATTTTTGGCTTACTTACTCCCCCTTTGGGTAATTTTTGTGTTTCTTCACTATCCCCCTTTTTTGACACTTATATCATGGGTGGTACACACATAGTGTATTTGTCCATAAAAAATTGATGGAGCTCCATTATAATCTTGAATTTTGCATCCCAATTGTTGCATGCTACCTCTAGAGATTGAATTTATACATCTTTCTCAGCAGCAAAGTCCACTAAGCCTTCATGAGTAGAAAGATGAGCATCTATCTTCATCAGTGTTTCGGAAAAGGCTAGTTCCTTATGTAATAGTGCCATGTGTCGGGTCAACATGGCTTGAATAGTTATCAAGGTAGCCTTGGTATTTGCATCTTGTGCATGTAGTATAGCTAGCTAACCTTGAGTAGATAATAACATTTGAAAGTAAGTATAACTATGACCAACGGACAACTTAAGAATATTACCTATTGTCTTTAAGTCCCCATGCAACTTGTCTTTAGCCCTCTTTGCTTCTTGTGTGAACAAGTTCACATCACAAAGATTTGTGTATAGAGAAAATATGTTCTCTAACACATTTTTCACATCTTCAATTTTGGTTGCTAAATCAACCTGTTTGAGTGCAATGGCACTAGAAATATTTTCATCAACCTTTCTTAAAAATCTCTTCTTAGCCCATTCTAAAAGTTGTATTTGTGTCTAGGTTTATATCACTGAATTTGTCAACTAAATTCATTGGTTGCTCAAGAATAGGTTTAGTTGTATTAAGCTCTAGGAGGCTGAATGCATGAAGAAATATGTCTTTGATTTCATATATCACTTTTCTTTTCTTGTACTCCCTCTTGAGTAACTCTTAATTCCTCTTCCTTGTTAGAGCTTCTTGCAATATGCTCGTCTATTCTATGGTTATTGTTGCTAGATAAAAATTTGGAAGTTCAATCACCTCATCTAAGTTGACATCTCCATAAGATATTCCTTCTCCAACCTTAGATGTATCAAGACTAGGCCTTGATGACTACAATGGTGCAGCATCCACACTTGGCCTTTGAAGATTTTGACTAGGAATAAGAGATACAAAGCTTGGTAGGGTTACCAATGTCTGAATTACAAGTTGTTCCTCTAGTTTTGTAGTCAATACTGACTCTTCAATCATATCCTTCTCCTTCTCTATGGTTTCTTCACCTTAAATCTATGATTTAGGTCCAAGGCTATGTTCTTGACCTATTTGGACTTATGTCCCAATTAAAACACATTCTGTTTTGGTTTCAAAAACACAGCAAACTGACACTTGGAAAGATGAAAATTGGGGCACTGGTTCACTATCATGAGGTAAATATGAAAGTTTGATTAGGAATAATTATGAATAATAGGGCGAGAAAGGTGAGTAGTCAAAGTGGGCTACTCAAATTTGCAAAACTGAAAATACTGGAAGAAAAGCATTTTTTGCAAATAGATTCATCAAAATTTGAAAATTGACACACCTAAAGTATTTTTAGAGTATAATACAATGGTACAATCCATTTGATCTCATCTATTAATGATTCAGAGTTATGACATCATGAATAGGGGTATCAACTACTCTGCATTTACTGACACTAGTAAAACATCATAAATTGCATTTGGAATTGCATTTGAAAAATGATCAAAAGAATTCTTCATAACCTCAAAATTGAAACATAGAAAGTATCTAACCTCTAGAATGCAATTCAAAATAATTTTCTCATTTTGGTCAACTGGGTCAAAGTTATAACAAGTCAAATAGGGCCTTCTAGAATTTTGAACATTTTACATTAGCATCACAACAATAAATGACCAACTTTGAGGGATTAAAAACTTAGTCAAAACATGAAACATAGGTTCTCTGATATGGATACTAAATATTCCCAAAGTGGTGAGTCATGAAATTTTATTGGGTACGAGATATTCAATTGCAAATATGGCCTTCTGTCATTGTTTGACACAGGCAAAAATGCAAATTTCAACATTGATCAAAATGGAACTTCAAAGAATGGCTCAGAATAGAAATTTATCTTTATGTAACATATAGATGTAATGAATGAAAGGTGTTAGAAATAGTAAACACCTCTTAGGCCTTGAATAGACAACCAGGTACACTTACATTAAAAGAACTTAAAGGGCTTGATTTTTTGAATGCTACTCAAAATCAAGGCTTTAATTTTTGAGTCCCAATAGTGGCTTTGTCTAGGGATGCATATCCATTGTGAGCTTGGCAAGGATTCAAATCTTTGGGAGAATTAGACCACACACTTGACATCAAAAACTGCTCTCAAAAAACTTTATTGAAAGCAAGAAAATCTACTCCTAAATTATACAAACAATGGCCCCAAGCCACCAAACTTCAGCAAAATCTTTTAGCTCTATCATATAACTAATTTTCATATGAAATTTCATGAAGTAAGCTAGAAATATCATCTCTATCAATCTCACCAATCAGATTAGCATTATGAATCAACTCACTTGGCAAAACTGAATCTACGTCTTCACTTTCATAATGCATATTAAAACTACAATCACTCTCTATAACTTTCTCACTATGAAAGTTATGATCAGCATGATCAAAAATATCAAACTAAAACTAAAGCTCCCATTCATTTAATGAATCATGCATGCTATCAATCTTGAACATGGAAGCTTCATATTCAACATGGGGAAAAAGATCACACATACCTTGAAATTGTGTATCCTTATGTATAACTAGATGGTATTTGAATGAGCAATCAGATTCATACTCACAAATGTCATCAATGTTAGAATTTGAGACTAATCCTGAATCCTCCAATGACTCTTTGAAATCAGCAAATGGATTAGTGATCACATTTGAGTATTCACCATAGAACTTTCTACAAGGTGCATGTTGATATTCAATAACAACTTTGTCAAACACCTAGTTATCAACATCATGAGATACAACATCATCATCATGATCATTGTCATATCTAGAAGAAGAAAAATATAATCTCTTATAGCAGTAGGATAATGTATCAGCCTCAAGATCATCCTCAACTAAATCTGAACATTCCATGTGCTCTTCAAAAAGCAAGTTGATAACTCCATGAAAAACTCCTTTGTAGACATTATAACAAGTGATGTGTTGATCAACATCAAACTCTTCACCATATAATGGATACATGAAAATTTTGAAACCATTTCTAACATCATTTTCATGAACACTTTTAGCATATGAAGAAGAAAAATCAAAATCATCAGAAGAAGAAACACCATCCACTCCATCAACGAAGCATGTAGAATATAAATCAATGTTACTCGCATTGTCTTCACTAAGGTGATTCAAATGTCTTGCAAACCAATAATCTTTCATTTTATCAATAAGTGTTGATGCATTAAACTCATAATCTTTTGCATATTGTTGATTACTACCACATGCAACCTTATGGCATTTATCTACACAATTAGGTAGTCTATCCTTATGAATGATCTTCTTATCCTCATACTATGTAGATAACTCTTCTTCACAACTTTCAACATTAAGCTGATTTGTATAATTCTGAAATGGAACTTCACTTTCAAATTTAGAAAAATAACTAATACCTTTACTATCATAAGATTACTCACTTTCATCATTGCTTTCTTCTTCCCAATTTGCATCACTCATATGAAGATGAACATATACTATCACTGTCCTCCTCTTGACTAGAGTAACAACTCTCACCATTAACTTCACATGATGCTTCTTCATAATATATTGGATCAGCAACTTTACCTTCACCACTTGAAGCATGAATTTCAACTTCTTCATCCTCATACTAAGATGAACATCTTTCAACTTCAAAGTTCACAACATTCTTGACATAATGCAATCTATCAATAAGAGAAGGAATAACTAAAATCATTTCTTGCATATCTAACTAATCAAGTGAATCCACCTTATCATCCACTGCTGAAGTACTACAAACATGTGCACTTTGTTCACCAAGAAAAGAATCATCTATCCTTTGAAACTAAGAAACTTCATATGCACATGTCTTTAATTCTAAATTTTCAACAAAATTATCTACCATAGTAGGAGTACCGACTTGTTGATCTACATTTGAACACTCTACATGATATTGTTTTCTCCTTTGAACCTCATCTTGCTGGCAAACACTTCTAGAGAAATGACTCCTAGTTATTTCGTACTTTATGTTATTTTCAATCTCTATTGCTATCATGAATGCATGATGCAAAGTCTTAGGTTCTTTATCTCTTAATAGATAACTCATCTTTTTGTCAAATGTGTCAATATAAACCACTAGACATACTTGACCATTCAACTTATAATTTTCAGGAATCTCATTTATAGTTTTTGCAAGTCTAATATTAAAATCAGGAACTAATTCATCATTCCTGATTTGGATCTTCAAGAACTTCTCAAAAGAATCAGAGATACTCACTCTTTTCCCTAAACTAATTCATGAAGGCTAAATGTAATTTATCCCAAGATGAAATATAACATGCAAACAGAAAGGAAAACCAATATCTAGCATCACCTTCCAAAGTTTGAATAAATAATTTGATATACACATTTTCATGAGTAATTTCAAAAGCATCAATCAAGTCACTGAACATCTGAACATGATGACTAACTGAATTTTCATGGTTCCCATCGAACTTAGGTAAATACTCTCTAAGATTATATGGCATAGGGTTTAGGAAACCATGAATGCCATAAAAAATCAATGGCATGTATCTCTTGGCAAAACTAGATCTACAATCTTTATTCATGAACTACATACCAGGTGAAAAAGAATTTCCCATTTCTTACAAACTTAAAATTCATTCACCAAGATTACTTTCATAATTTATTACTTGTAGCAGATTTGAAAATAATTTCTACCAATTTCAACTCCAAACATAATTCAAAATATGAAAACGTTTGTTGAATCTATCATTTTCAAAGTATGTCGAGATGTACTGAACCATTCTCTTCTTTAGTGCTAAAAATACCACTTGACAGATAAACTTTTGTGGAACTTACTTTAATGGAAAATAAATCTCATGAAAGTGGAAAATATCTTTCAATAATAATGCTTGCAAACTACTTCAATGCTTCAAATAATAGCAAATTCATATCTCATTTAGATTTAGTAACCTTTGCACCACATCTCACATAACTCTTTCATCCATTTCCAAAAACTTGAGATGAATTCTTCAAATCTATTTTCCAACTGTTGCACCCTTCAAAATACCTTCACATTCACAATACACTAGTACAAATATATAACTTTGAGTCACCACTCACTTACTAAGAAAAGATTTGCCTAACTTGCAAAACACAAAAAGCTGGTCCAAAATTTAAAATAGGTATTTGAAAAACTTTACACAAAAACTCAAGAATTTCACAATCTTGAAAAAGTGAAAGAACTTAACATTAACTCTGAATTCTAATAGCAACTATACAAAACTTTTTAATGACCTTGAATGTAGCAATCATTGCAATTCTATCAAAACTACTACTATTGGGAATAAGGCATAACTGGGAAACATGAATCTTCAACAGAGAAATGGAAAACATCTCATAACCCTACTACTATAGAAAATTATTCCTATTGTATTGAATCTTTTTCAAATTCTCAAGGTTTTTCTATCATATAGATTATAAAAATGCTATTATACTAGTGATTCTAGTACTTTCAACAAGGTGTATTGCCATGTTATCTCCCCAATAGAGTCACCATCTTGTTGGTGTTTTCAAAAAACATAGTTTCAAATTACCCCAATGAGAATAAGATACATCTAGGAGTAGCTACTTCCCATCTTCAACATACCATTTCAGACACTAGGCCAACTATAAGGCTAGACCCTTCTTCTACTTCAGGCTCTACAAAACCTAGGTGGGTATACCTTAGATTCACTTATATGATGTCAATGCTAAATCATATTCCTGAATCTAAAAAAGTAGATAAAAACACTAAATCTTCTAAAACTTATACAAGGATATCAAACATGGAATAACTAATAACATCACCAAAGAACTTGATAAGCTAAGTGAGGGCATCACATTTCAGTTCTTCAACAATTAAAGGGAAAAACATTTAATTAATGATGTTGATTTCAGCAAAACATGACATGAACACCATAACATTCTGATCCTATAGCTGATCAGTACCTTATCTATTGGGCAATCACACAAAACCCTAACACACATCCCTGAAATTCATTGACATATCCCATAAATCAGGGCTTCTTGATCTATCTATTCACCTTGTGAATCAGACATCTACATCTTTATGAACCTGATACTCGACCTATCCCTTCATGAGATCTGTAATCCTATGATGATGAATGAAGAATTTACATAACTCTTTGAATCATAAGAAAAATAAATCAACATATACAACCAATAGATTGCAACTAAGTTTCATAATATTTGTTTACAAAACACAAAAGATCACAAACAACATGAATGGGAGACAAGATATCATAATGAAGACCAACTTGTTGTTGTATTTTCATTCATTTCTTTGAAACAAATACAAGAAGATGCATGAAAATGAAACATAAAACTACTTAACATATCAGAACTATCTACATGCTTATTTCTTGTTTTTCATTACAAGAGAAATTGCTAAAGAAAATGGTATCATAGTCTTGAAACATATCAAAAACTGGAACCTATGGTCTCATAGTGAAAACTACCAACCCTTACAATGGATGAGAAAAAGAAAGATATAGTAGAAGAATGGAGCTAAAGGTGACATGTGTCCACTTGAATCTCCATTCCTTACTATTGTAAAACCTCTCTCATCTTTCTACCCATGAGATCTGATTTGGTTTCCATCATTGTTTTGTAACAAACACAAAATATCTCTTCTTCAATGATGAAAATTCTTATGCTATTAAAATGTCTAGAATGCATCATAATGCTGATGATACCTTGATTTAACTATCTTGGAGTTGACAAAATTCACCCATAACTACCTTCATGTTTGCTTTTAGTTCACCATTTCATTAGGAATTAGATCTGAACTGCTCAACTGAATGAAACTAAAAATTAGGTACCTAGGACAAATCCTTGCATAACTTGAACTAATGACCTCCTATGCAAAAACAAACTCTAGAAATGGAAAGCTCATTTTCTCTCAATTTCAGCAATATAGAATACTACTATATTAGGCTATCGAAAACACCCAGAATCTTAGTTTGAAAAATCAACTCATGTCAAGGCTTCATATAACATATTTGCAAATATTTTGACTTTTCCTAAAGTTTTAAACTATAGGTTTAAATTTAAAACTTATTTAAAATTTAACCTTGCACGTGATTTCTAGGAGAAATCTTCTTCTTTTTTTAAATTATGTTATTTGATTTTCCCCCTTTTTCTCCATCTAGGTCAAACCTAGTTGACCAATCCTACCACATGTCAACTTTTGATTTGCTAGATTTTTGCACAATCAACTGACACATCCATGTGGCCACCACACATCTATCATGTTATTGGTTACCATGTCGTGTGATGAGTCACAATCATGCCACATCATCATGACATAGAAAACACATGACATGTGTCATCCTTTGTAACCTCAACATCCAATCATCAGTCCAACTCAGCTCACCATGTCATCAGTCCATGCCACTACTAGCTGGCTAGTTGCCATGTCACTATGCTTATTAGTCATACATATTTGTTTGATCACATAGCGGCCACTATCTGATGGGGCCATGTTTCACCATCCTGTCATTCAGAGATTCAATGTCATAAATCTCAATTTACATGCTTGTTCAAAATTTCTTTGGTCTCCATGCCCAACTGTCTTCATTGTCCATGGTGGGGCCTTCCACATGGGTTAGCAACTTTCCAAAAGGGTCGTGTCTTGTAGACATTAAGCATATTGAGTGTCATTTTTTCTTTTAGAGATGACTAGGGAGAATTCGTTGATTTCCTCTCACTATTTATCTTTCACCTTTCCAACTTTGAAAGATGTATGCCCATATTAAAATCATAATGATTACAATCATTATATCCCTTTCATTTAGAATATTCTTAAACCTCAATAAACCTTACCACTCTGACAAAATTTGTTGGGCCCCAAAGTGGGTTTGGCTAAAGAAAAAATTGAACACAAACACCTGATCCTTCAGATTAGCCTATTGAATCCATCATGCTGATTAAAATCAAATTTAGTCACTAAATGATCATTTGAAACTCATTTTCAACCTTCCACAAATTTACCAATTTCATACCAAGTGGTTCTTTGACTAGCCTTGAAAACTAAAAAAAACACCTGATCGAGTTATGAAATCAAACATACTGATTCTTTATTCTACATACTTGCACCTTGTCAAATATCATGCCATGAAGAATTCTCAATCAAAAGTTATTGACTGTCAAAGTTACCCTTTTTGAACTGCCTACAAGAAAAAATGTTAGAAAATAATAAATCACACTCTATTTTGGCTTCAAAAATAGGGCAAACTGACACTTGAGCAGACAAAAACAAGGGCATTGGTTCACTATGATGAGGACAATATGAAATTATGATTAGGGCTCATGATGAATAACAAGGTAAGAAAGGTGAGCGGTCAAACTGGGCTACTCAAATTTGTAGCACTGGAAATACTGGCAAAAAAGTATTTTTTGCAAATGGAATGAATATGGGAACGTATGTAGATGGATTTGTCAAGATTTGAAAAATTGACACACTTAAAGTATTTTTAGAGTAGAAAACAATGGTACAATCCATTTGATCTCATAAATTATGGATTCAGAGTTAAGACATCACGAATAGGGGTATCTACTAATCCGCATTTACTGACACCAGTAAAACATCATAAATTGCATTTGGAATCGCATTTGAAAACTAATCAAATGGATTTTTCATAACCTCAAAATTGAAGCATAGAAATTCTCTAACCTCTAGAATGCAATGCAAAACAAATTTTCTCATTTTTTTCAACTAGGTAAAAGTTATAACAAGTCAAACAAGGCCTTCTAGAATTCTGAACAATTTGCATCAGCATCGAAATAATAAATGACCAACTTTTAGGGATTCAAAACCTAGTCAAAACATATCAAAATGACTCAAAATATGACACATAGGTTCTCTAGTATGGATACTAAAAATTCCCAAAGTGGTGAGTCATGAAATATTATTGGGTGCTAGATATTTAATTGCAAACACAACCTTCTGTCCTTGTTTGACACTTAGGCAAAAATGCAGATTTGGACATTGCTCAAAATGGAACTTCACATAATGGCTCGTAGTGGCCATTTATCTTTATGGAACACATAGATATACTTAATTCAAGGTGTTAGAAACATTAAACACCTCTTAAGCCTTGAACAAATAGTCGGGTACACTTGCATTAGAAGCACTTATAGGGCTTATTTTTTGAATGGTACTAAGAAATAGAGCTTCAATTTTTGAGTCCCAACAAGAATATTACTCAATATGTTTAAAGGATAAAGAATTTTTGAATGCAATAAAAGGAGCTACTAGTAAGAAAAATGATGATACTATACTAAGAAAAGTTTTGAGAACACTGGTACCTATATATGCTATTAGAGACTATGCAATTCAAGAACTGAGATGTATTCCAAGGAATAAACTATCACTTGAAGGTTTGGTAGGTAGACTCACTACTTTTGAGCTATCTAATCTTGATAATTGCAAACTTAAAAAGATTGAATCTTCTTTCAAAGCTAAAGTGTTGTTAAAGGAATTTGATGAGAAGAAGAAGAAAAAAAAAAAAGTATGTGCAGATGAGGAGGATGTCGAATAGCTTAAAGCACTACTGGAAAGAAGATTCCAAAAAGGTAAAGTCATATTCAAAGGTAAGTTACCCATCATTTATTTTAGTTTCAATGAGGTTTGTCATATTGCTGCTAGATGTCCAAAAAAGAAGAAGTACAGAGGTGGTGACAAATACAAGACTAGAAAAGATGAAGATAGCAAAGGTTACAAAGACAAAAGTAAGAAGTCTTTCTACATTGCTAAAGAGGAACAAAAGATGATTCTGATGAACATGATGATGAAGTGGTGTATGTTGCAATGAAGGATTAATCTAATGAAGATAATGCAACTACACTTGTGACTTGCATGAACAAGAATGATAGATGGATCAATGACAATGGATGTTCAATCCACATGACTGGAGACAAAAGTAAGTTCATTACCCTGAATTGTTATGATGGAAATAGTGTAAGATTTGGTAATGATGCATAATGTTTGATAAAAGAAAAAGGTTCTATCAAACTCACATGTAATATTCTATGTGACAATGTTTACTATGTTGAAGGACTTGACTATAATTTGTTGAGTGTGCCACAACTAAACAATCTAGGATGTAAGGTTGAGTTTGAAAACAAGATTGCTAAGATATATGACACAAGTGGGAAACTGATTGGAAAGGGTGACCAAACTAACAATAATCTATTTTATCTTAACATATACGATGCTAATTATCTTGTTGTAAAATTTGATGATGTATGGCTATGGCACAAGAGGTTATGTCATGTTAATTTTGATAACTTGGTTAGTATCAGTAACATGAAGAAAGTTAAAGATTTTCCTAAGTTGAAGAAGCATGATAACGTAATGTGCAAACAATGTCAGTTAGGTAAAATGACAAAGTCAAGTTTTAAGAGTAAAACTTATAACTCTAAATGAATACTAGAGATTTTTTATACTGACTTGTGTGGACCAATTGATGTGCAAAGCTACAAGGGAGATGTTATTTTTTGATGACTATTCTAGGATGATGACAGTTATGTTTCTGAAATAGAAATCTAATTCTTTCCAAATGTTTAATTGGTACTTAGCAAGAGTTGAAAAGGAAACAGGTAAAACTCTAAAGTGTTTGAGATTTGATAGAGGAGGAGAATTCACATCAAATGGATTTGAGATGTTCTATAATGATAGAGGAATCAAAAGATGGACATCTGCCCCTAGAACCCCTCCACAAAATGGAATTGTTGAAAGGAGAAACATATCTATAATGGATTGTGCTAGAACACTCATGATGGAGAAGAATGTTTCTTTGAAATACTAGAGAAAAGTTGTAAGTACAACTATCTATACCTTGAACTATGTGCAAATCAAGAAAGGTACTCATTCAACACCTTTTGAACTATGGCATGGATACTCACCCAATTTAAAATACTTTAAGCTATTTGGAAGTAAGTGTTACATTCTTAAAGATATTAGGAATGGAAAGCTTGATGCAAAAATTGAAAAAGCTATATTCCTAGGATACTCCACAAGAAGTAAAGCTTATAAGTGTTTTAATACTAACACTAATGAAATTGTGGAAAGTGAAAATGTGAACTTTGATGAATATATTGAAGTGTATGAGGTTGAACTTATAAAAGAACCAAAAGAATAAAAATAATTTGTATACTTTTATGAAGGTATGCCTACTAAAGTAGATGTTGCAAATCAAGTTACAAATCAACAACAACTCACACCCTACAAATGCTTAGTTGCAATCAGGAACTAAGCTACATTCAGATGTTGAGTTATAGAATGAAGTTGATGCACATTCTGATTCTAAGATTAGTATATATGAAAGAGAATCTGAGATACCTGACAGAGGTGAACATGGCGATTCTAAAGTTGAAAGAAAAAATGAAAAAACAAGAGCTAAACCAAAATTGTCTAAGTATGTCAAAAGACATCATCGTGCTACTCAAATCATTAGAGATAAAGATGCTAGACCAATGAAAAGAAACAAATTAAGAAGTGAAACATGTTTGTTGAGCATGAAGGAACCCAAATTAGTAAGAAATGCATTAGAAGATGTTGATTGGTACAATGTCATGGAAGAAGAGATCGAACAAATAGAGAAGAACAAAACATGGAGAATCCAGAAGACAAAAATGTGATTGGTACCAAGTGGATATTTAGAAACAAGCTAGATGAAAATGGTGAAGTCACAAGGAACAAAGGAAGATAAGTTTGCAAGGGATATGCACAAGAAGAGGGAATTGATTATGGAGAGATATTTGTGCATGTTGCTAGTTTGGAAGGAGTAAGAACTCTACTTGCTTATTCTACATACAAAGATTTCAAACTTTATCAGATGGATATTAAATCTACATATCTAAATAACATATTAGAGGAAGAATTTTACATAGAATAGCTAGAAGGCTTTGTTGACATTAACAATAAGAACATGTAATGTAAACTACACAAAGCTCTATATGGTTTGAAACAAGCACCAAGAGCATGGTATGAGAGACTTCTAATTATCTTGTGAAGATTAGATTTGAAAGGACTAGTGATAACAACAATCTGTACATGAAGACAGAGAAATGAAAAGGTATTTTTTTATCTAAAATGTTTGTTGATGATATCATATTTGAAGGTCAAGATGCTTTATGTAAAGATTTTACAAATCAAATGAAGCAAGAATTTGAAATTCCTATGTTTGGAGAGATCAAATTTTTTGTTGGTTTGAAAGTATATCAAATGAAATATGGTATATACATCATTCAGTCAAAGTATGTCAAGGAAATATTGAAAAAAATTGGATTAGAGGATTCCAAACCAGTAAGTACACCTATGGTGACAGGAAACAAGTTGTCAAAGAATGATGATTCTACTGAGGTGAATCAAACATTGTATAGGTCTATGGTTGGAAAATTACAATATGTAGTACATAGTAGACCTGATATTGCATTATCTTTAGGGATAGTTGCAAGATTTTCTACAAATCCTAGGGATAATCATTTAATGGTTGTGAAGAGAATAATGAGATATCTGAAAGGAATAGAAGAATTTGGTCTATACTACAAAAAGAATGAAAATTTTGAATTGAGAGCTTACAATAATGTTGATTGGGCTGGAAACATTGATGATAGAAAGAGCACTAGTGGAGAAGAATTTTTCTTAGGCAAGAGACTAGTTACATGGACTAGTAAGAAACAAAATTGTACTTCACAATCTATTGCTAAAGATGAATATGTTGTTGCTATTGTACAAAAATTGTATGGATCAAATAGCTAATCAAAGGTATGAATGAAGAAATCACAGAACCAGTGATACTTTATTGTGATAATACAAGTGCTATCAATATATCAAAGAATCCAGTGATGGGCACAAAGACTAAGCAATTGTAATCAAGTATCATTACCATAGAGATTTAGTTCAAGATAAAGAGGTGAAGATGGAATATGTTAATACAAAAGGGGAAAATGCTGATATGTTCACAAAAGCATTACCTAAGGATGTTCATGAGTATCTAAGAGGTAAACTAGTGGTGATACCCCTATCAAAGGCTATCTAAGTAACAAGAGAAGTGCCCTGCATCGAACAAGATGATGCTCATATGTTACACAGTGATGTAGAGGATCTTACTTTACGATTTTCCTAAAGTAATCATAGAACTAAAACTTCTAATCAGTCACAAGAAAGGCGATAGGGGGAGAAAATAGAGGAACTAAAAAAGCCTATATCCACATGTTTAAGATGACAAGTTTTTGGCATATGTCTTTGGCATTGTTGTCAAAGAGGGAGATATTATTCTGATCAAGCTAGTATGTATAATCATAGAGGGAGATATCAAGAGAATGTTGTCAAAAAGATGGAGAGTGTTATTGATCTTAGAAGAAGCTAATTGATGATATTACTAATCAGGAACACTATTATGATGAGGAAGATAGAGAAGAATATAAGAAAGAGGGAGAAATCCTAATCTACCTAGTCAGAGGGAGATATAGCAAGAAGGAGTTATAAGAAAGAATTTTATAACTTAATCAGAAGATGGAAGTTGCTAATAGAGGGAGAGATATCAATACAAGTTTTCTTTTTGGTGTTGTCTTACTATTTTAACCTAGTCGGTATGGTTGAACAAAGGTTTTTAGCATTTGGCTGATTTGGTTGATCAGTTTAATTTTCCATCAATGCCAAGGAGGGAGATTGTTGAGAATTGGTTGAAAAGGTCACTATTAAGAAAGATTGAAAGAGGGAGATTGTTGAAGAAGACAATGTGTTTCAATCATAGTTTTGTCACTAATGATGTATTGATAATCTACTTAAGGTTACAAAGGTTGGTTACACTTAGAAAGTTCACAAGAACAAGTTACACAAAGTTTGTCTGCCAAGCTTGACCGAGTGGATAGTATATGCCAAGCAAAGTTAGTATAAGTCAAATAGAAAATTAGTTGGAGCCAATTAAAAGTTCATTTTAGTGTATGTCGAGCAGAATAGTTGATGTCAAGTAAAGTTTAGTTGATGTTGAGTACTAGTAAAATTTAGTTCATGCTAAGTAATTTCACAGTAGATGTCAAGCAATGTAATATGTGTCTAGCATTAGAAGGTTAATAATGCCAAGCTATTGCATTATTTAAAAGGTCATAGATTCCATGAATCTAAGTTGACAAGTTTCTTTTCTTGGATTATGTGGACTAGTTGGAAGATAAGGTTGATGAGTTGGTGGCATAGAATTCAAGGTAAACCATTTTTAGGCAAATTCAAAGTGGATTCTGAGAGAAGTTTCTAGAATAGATATGAGATATGGGGTAGATACATTGTATCCTACCTAATCCATCTAGACCCTAAATTGGATGATAGAGAATAAGCAAAAAAATATCCTAATTTTCTATTTATAGAAATAGTTAGTCATGAAGTAAGGTTGTTGTGTGCAAGAACCTAAGGGACACAAGGAGTCGAGGGTTTTACTTCATCAAGTGACCTAAGAGAATATTTTGCAATGGAATGTTAAGCAAGAAGGCTTAAGGAGATGAATGTTTGAAGGGTGAAAAAGCTATCAAAGCTAAAAAGTATGAAGCACAAGCAAAATTGAGGACTGAATAGAGATCTATAATTTGCAAGAGAAGTTGTAAGTTGTATCAGATCAAAGTCTTACTACTAGTCTCTAACAATTCTATCAGTCTAGGGTAAATCCTTTGGATTAAGGTTGACCTAACAGTCATTTGTAAATCTTTTAACTGGGTGACATTCCAAGTGAATGGTCTAAAGTCCTCTAACAAGGCTCGCTCGTAACAGGTTGATTGAATTCCTTTAACAGGGACACATTTAATAGTGTGTATTGAAACCTTTAATAGGGTTGGCCTTTCACAAGGCATCACTTTAGAAGAGTGAAAAGAGTAGCATGTTACTAGTGGTTTTTCCTAAATTGGGTTTCCACGTAAATCATTGTGTCAAGTGTGTTGATGAATCTGTTATGTTTCATGCTTTACATTTATGCAAGTTAATTTTTTAGTAACCTACAAGTTTTTAGTGATTGCATAATATTATGGATGCATGCATGCATATAAATGTTTAATGGATTCATTAAGCTATGAGTAGTTTTATTTATACATCTAGACCTTGGATAACTAATTCACCCCCCCACCCCGCCCAGTTATTCTAAAGCATTCCAACACCAAGGTCAAGAACCTCAGTAGATAGCACAAGAGAGACAAATGATGATCAAATGAGAATGGTATCAAATGATTGAATTAATTAGATAATTGGATGAATACAACATACAAGTTCTTTGTATATAAAGACAATTGATATGTCTAGGAGTCATACAAGAGATAAGCATAAAAACTAAGCACATCTCCACCAGTAGTGGATTATCCCCCATTATGCATGAATGTACATGTAACAATGAGAGGATAAGAATACAAAGGTTTATCTCATAAAGAGATGTAGTAGACAACATGTGCTCAATTAGAGTGCAAACAACTATGTTGTCTACATGATAACTCATGTGAATATGCAAACTCCTAGGTGTCTACATGACAACTAATATGGTAATGCATTAACCTAAGTAAAGTATAATTAGTAAATGTTTAATTACACCAACAAATATAGTGATACTTAACTTCAAACAGAAGGTGATATAATTTGCAACTATACAAAATAATCAAAGATCAAAACATTTGAGAATGTACCATAGTTATACAAAAGAATAATCAATAGGCTACTACTCCTCTAAACATGTCAAAAATTCCATAAATTCAAAGGCATGAAAATAATTTTATTTGGAAAAAATGAGAGGGTTTATGTGTGTAAGGTTTGAGGACACCAACTAGACAGGTATGAGTAATGCATCTTAAGAGAAGTTGTGGAGAAAACATTACAAACAACCAATCAAAATTAACTTTAAATTATGAAAAAAATCATTCATAAAAATATTGAAAAATAGATTAATTTAAGCCATGTGTTAAAATTTTCCTATAAATAAATTAATAGACATAAACCAAAAGCATAAGTCTTTTGGTGTAAGGAAGTAAAGGTGTGAGGAATCACTTCCTACACTAATATTTAAGAGGACGATTATGCAAATTCAACTAACTATTGTAGAGATCTCAAGAAATGCATAATAACTTTATCAAAATAACAATGAACACATAACACAATGATTACCATGGGGAAACCCTTTCGGGAGAAAAACCCCACCCTCCAAAACTTGCACAATGTATTAGTAAATCAAGAAGATTATGTAATACACTTGCAATGCAAGTTCTTACAGGAGCATATCACCAAAACTCAAACTTGGACTAAGACTTAGAGAGACTCCTTCTAGCACCAGTATTGCAAATTGAACGTGATGGTTCAAATACCTCTCCAAGCCATCCTTTTATAGTGATTTTCCACTTGGAAACTATTTATGGTTTTACAAAAATATGGGCCAAAACCATGGGCAAAAGAACCATGCCATATGTTACCCACTTGTAATTTGTAACTCCAAAAATACCATTTTTGTCCATAATTTTGTCCTCTAGTTTAGACCCCCATAAAAGTCATATATTGAGTTGTCTACACTCTAAAAATAGCCCTTCTACATTTTTCTAGAGACTAGACACATTTTTAACAACCCGTACATCTTTTTCCAAGTCGTAAACATGTGGAAAACTACCACAAATGAATTCTAGAATTTTCTTTAAAAATTCTATAGTTTTTTGACTAAAATTTACTAGAGTTTTTTGGAAAAATATTGCAAGGGTGAGGCATAATTCTCAACATTCTCCAACTTGTCAAACACCTTGCAAGAGCCAAGGTATCCATAGTTTCATGGACTTAATTGCTAGGGTCCAAGAGGCCCATAGACTCCGAACACCATCTAAACTTCTCTCTGCTCACAAGCTTAGTTAATGCATTAGCAACATTCACCAAAGTCTCTACTTTCTCCAACTTCACCTTGTTGTCCTTGATCATATTTCTCATAAAATGATATTGTACATCAATGTGTTTGGTCCTAGCATGAAATGTCAGGTTCTTCGCTAGGTAGATTGCACTCTTACTATCACTATAAATTGTCACTGCACCCTATTTGAACTCTATATTTGAACACAATATCTTAAGATAGATGGCTTCCTTGTAGGCATGAGTAATTTCTGCCATATACTCTACCTCTATAGTAGAAAAAGTGACCATAGCTTTTCACTTGCTCATCCAACTGATTACACCATCAAATAATGTAAATATATATGCACTGGTGGATCTTCTACTATCAACATCACCAGCCTAGTATGAATCCACATAGCCTCAAATATCTAGGGAATGCTCATTTCCCATTCCATGAAAACTTATCAAGTACTATGAGGTACCCTACAAGTATTTGAAAACTCTTTTTACTACATTCCAATGTGCTCTTCTCGGATTAGACATATAACGAGAAAGTGCCCCCACTACTTGGGTAATGTCTGGTCTTGTAAAGACCATAGCATACATCAAACTTCCAACAACACTCTAATATGGTACTCAACTCAACTCTTCCATCTCCAATGGGGATGAAGGACACTGTGAGTTAGAAAGCTTTGTTTCCATAGTAACAAGAACACTCAATGGTCTAGAATCTTGCATATTGAATCTTCTCAAAATAGTACCAACATACTTACTCTATCCTAGCCAAAGCTTTTTGTCTTGTCTATCTCTTATAATCTCCATTCCTAGAATGTACCTTGTTACACCAAGATCTTTCATTTCAAACTTTGCTGAGAGATGAGATTTTAATTCTAAAACCAAACATTTTCTTTTTCCAATAAACATGTCATCAACATATAAGGCAATAACTAAGAAATAATCACCATTAGACTTGTAGTATATATAGTTATTAGATTTGGATTGCACAAATCCCAAACTTAATACATATCTATCAAACTCTTGGTACAACATCCTAGGACTTTGTTTTAGACCATACAAGGATTTCTTCAATTTATGAACCAAATGACTTTTACCTTTCACCACAAAGTGCTCTAGTTGTGTCATATAAATTTCTTCCTCCAAATCTCCATGAAGGAAAGTTGTCTTTGCATCCATCTGCTCAACTTCTAGATCATAAGTTTTTGCAATAGAAAGTAAAAATTGAATGGATGTCATTTTTTTTACAAGAGAAAAAATTTCACCATAATCAATTCTTGCAACCTAGGAGTACCCTTTTGAAACCAATCATGCTTTATAATTTACAATGCTTCCATCTAAACCCATCTTCCTTTTGAACACCCATTTACAAACAACAAGCTTTCATCCTTTAGGTAATGGTACAAGGTCTCATGTGTCATTCCTCTTAAGAGTTGCGATCTCTTCCTCCATGGAAATTTTCTAGGACTCTAAATCATTCAGAGCAAGAGCCTCTTCTATAGATTTTGGTTCATCAATATTAGCATTCAAAGAAAATGTACACTTCTAATCATTAAGAGAATATTCATACCTTTCTGGCTCTTTCCTCTATCTACTAGACCTTTGAACAAAATCTGGTTTAGGTTCAAGTTTAGGTTCATGATCAGGTTCTCCTTCTTCCTCTGATGATTTAGAACTCGTAGAGCTCTCTTCAACAACTTGCCTCTATGAGGGCCTTGGTTCAAATTTCTTAGGTGTAACAGGAAGTAGAATCACATCTTTTTTTTCTTTTATCTGTTATGGCTACACTGTAATAGAAGAAGGCTCGATTTCTCTAAAAATAACACTTCTAGAGTAAAATACCTTTTTGGCAATAGTATCCCAAAGCTTGTATCCTTTCACACCATAACTATATATGATTAAGATACATTTTATAGCTTTGTTGTCCAATTTTGTCTACTTCTCCTTTGGTACATGAGCATATGTCTCACAACCAAAAAAGCTCAGATGTCTAAGTGAAAGCTTATGGCCCCACAATGCTTCCATTGGTGTCTTATCAACAAGAGCTGATGTAGGGAACTTGTTTATTAGGTAGCAAGTAGTGGCTATAGCTTCATCCCAAAACTTTTGTTCTAGTCCAACTCCACTTAGCATACTCCTAGCCCTCTCCATCAAGGTCCTATTCATTCCTTTTATAACTCCATTCTTTTGTGGAGAATATGGAGTTTTCTTCTCTCTTTTAATACCAAAATCTTTACAAAATGTGTCAAAATCATTGGAGTAATATTCACCGCCATTATAAGTTCTCAAACACTTTATCTTCTTTCTAGTCTGCAACTCAACCATTGCTTAAAATTCTTTGAAACAACAAAAAACTTTAGCTTTACTTCTAAAAAAATAAACCCATGTTCTTCTACTAAATTCATCAATGAAAAAAACATAATAAACTAATCTACCAATAGAAGGAATATCAACTAGACCAAATACATGAGGGCTTATTAGAACTTGAGTGAAACTAAATGTAGTTTTTTTTACCATAGATACAATGCTCACAAAAATTAAAATCAAGATTGTAGTCATTCAACCCATCAACAAGGTTTTTATTTTTTAAGGTTCATAGACCTTTTTCACCTATCTGGCCAAGTCTCTGGTGCCATAACATAGTCTTCTTTGCAGGTAACTTTGATTCAATAGATAGAGCACCCTTAGGTACCCAAAAACCATGACCATCTGTTGAAAGAGAAATCATCTCCTTCTCCAACAAACTAGTCCTCTTCACAATCTTATCAGAAGTACTATTTCACTCAACCGTGCATGCATCAAGCTGGTACAATGTACCCAATCTACTTCCTCTTGCTATTACCATAGTACCTCTCACCATTTTCACACCTACTTTAGAAAAATTTACATACACACTCGCATCTATTAGTTTGTTAATAGATAAAAAATTCCTTGCTAGTCCAAGGATATGCAAGACACCATCAAATCTTATAATTCTCCCATCAGAAAATTTACACATGAATACTTCCATGACCAGCAATATCAAGAACTAAGTTATCACCCAAATACACCTTACCACCATCAAAATTTTCATATTTATTAATCCGATTTCTATTAGGAGTCATGTGAAAAGATGCACCTAAGTCTATCAACCATGCACTATCACCTTCATGAGTGGCCAAGGCTACAATGAAAGCATCTCCATCTTCTTCCTCAAACTTAGAATCGCATTCTTGCTTCTTCTTCTTCTTCTTTTTCTTCTTTGCAATCCTTTCAAAAGTGTCTAGGTTTGCCACAATTCCAACAATCACCTTGGACTTACCACAAGATTTTAGTCTGCCCTTATTTTTGGACTTAGAATGGCCATTTTGCTTCTCATTCTTTCCTCTTTCCTTTGGTCTTCCTCAAACACTCAAAGCCTCTTAGGCATTCAGAGAGACCTTCCTTCTCATCTCTTTAGAAAGTAGAGAACCAACAATGTCCTCCATCTTCAAGACAACTAAAGTGCTCCCTATGGCCATGACAAGGCTATCCCATGAGTATGGCAATGAACATAGCAATATTTGGAACCTTTCTTCATCATCTATCCACACCCCAACTAAGAACAACTAAGTCATGCCAACATATTAAATCTTTCAACATGCTCAAAAATCTATCCACCTTCTTCCATTCTCAAGGAATACAACTTCTTCCTCAAGAAAATCTTGTTTACAAATGATTTCACTTGATAGATCTCACTTAGCTTCTTCCAAAGCTTCTTCACAATGGGTTCTTCATGAACATTAATTAGTATAGAGTCTAAAAGACACAATCTAATGAAACTATTAGTTTTTCTCTCTCTCTCAGCATACTCTACAGCTGAAGTTGGATTTGTAAGCCTCAACTTCTTTTCATCAACTATATATCATAGATCCTAATCAATCAATAGATCTTCCATTTTTAGCTTTCATATTTCAAATTTTGTGCCTGAAAACTTCTCTACATCAATCCTCCTTTATGTGCTTGCCATCTTTGCAATCCTGCAACATAGAAATAAAAATCTCTACATAAGCTCCCACTCAAACCTTGATTAGCTCAAAAAAACCCTGTACCCAACAAATAGAACCAAAACTAGTCAGGCTCTGATACCACTTGTGAGGAAGCAAAGGTGTGTAGGATCGCTTCCTACACTAATCTTTGAGAGGATGATTATGCAAATTCAATTAGCTATTGCAGAGATCTCAAGAAATGCATAATAACTTAATCAAAATAAAAATGAATGCATAATACAATGCTTACCATGGGGAAACCCTTTTGGGAGAAAAATCCCACCCTCCAAAACCCACACAATGTATTCTCAAATCAAGAAGATTACAATACACTTGCAATGCAAATTCTTACAAGAGCGCATCACCACAACTTGAACTCAAACTCAGACTCAGAGAGACTCCTTCTAGCCCTAGTCATGCAAATTGAACTTGATGATTCAAATATCTCCCCAAGCCCTCCTTTTATAGTGATTTGCTACTTGAAAACCATTTGTGGTTTTACAAAAATATGGGCCAAAACCATGGGCAAAACAACCATGCCACATGTTATCCACTTGTAATTTGTAACTTCAAGAATACCATTTTCGTCCATAATTTTGTCCCGTAGTTTAGACCCCCATAAAAGTCATATGATGAGTTGTTTACACTATAAAAATATCCCTTCTACATTGTTGTAAAGAATAGACACATTTTAACAACTCATACACCTTTTTCCAACTCATAAACATATGGAAAACTACCACAAACAAATTCTAGAATTTTCTAAAATACTTCTAGAATTTTTTGGAAAAAGCTTGCAAGGTTGAAACACAATTCTCAACATTTGGAACTAATTATATATGATTAATTAATTTTTATTTCTATTCATTTTATTATAATATTATTATTAATATAATAATTTCATAATTCTAAAAATTATAAAATAATATATTAAAAATTGAATAGTTTGGAAAATTAAAATCCAAAAAATTAGTAAGAGCATAACGATGTAATGTGGTCACATTTTCCCATAAATAAATTAATAATAATTGACATACACCACTTATGAATGTTAGGAATAAGGTGTCTCAACCTTGGATAATTACTATTCTTATTATTTTTTTTGTAAATGTATTTTTTGCAATTAATGTAATTAAGTGTGAGTGTATATGTCTAGTTGGCATGTTGATGTGTCACTTCACTTGTATGTGTCAACATCTTGAATTATGTGTAAGGAGATCATGGATGAAATGGTTATCATGGATTCCTATGAGGCATAAGAGCTATCTTTGGAAGATTTGATGATGGGTGCAAATGAGAAGACATGTGACAATTGATCATTGATTACTATACACTCATGTCTCCAACTCATGAGTGGGGTTCAAGGCATTGGCCCAAAAGAAATTTGGGTTTCTATTTTTCTGGAGAATGGTAAAACCCTAATACTGTTGTTCCTTGAAATTTTACCTAAAAGGGAAAGCACATGATATAAGCATTTTTTAGGGTTGCAGATAGGGGAGAGAGAAAGTGTATTGTTGGTACGATATGTTGCTACTAGATTGGTCTTGTGTGTTCTAAAAGAACTTCATTGCAAGTGTGTTTTAACCTTCTATGTTAAAGATAATACATTATGTAGGTTTTGGAGGGGTCGAGTTGTTTACCGAAAGGTTTTTTCTTTTTTCTTTTTATGTGTTTTCTTTCTCTATCTATTTTGTATATCCATTGTTGATTTTAATATTATTGTTTACATAATATTGAATCTAAAATTGTAAGGATTTAATAGGAATTTGCACAATACTTTCCTTAAGGGATTAGTGTAGGAAGTTGTTTCTACACCTGAGTTTCCTTACAATGAAAACATAAGTCTCTTAGTGATAATAATATTTGATTGGTTAGTATATATTTATATTCATACTATTATAATATTATTAATTAGCTAATAGGTTTTCCCTATTGTTTAGTATATATTTATATTCATACTATTATAATATTATTAATTAGCTGATTGGGTTTCCCTATGAGGTTGCTTGCAATTGGAAATTATCTCACACACCTAAAAACTATCACTGTAAAATGGTTTCAGACTAGTGGTAAGAATTTTTGTTATCATACTTTACACTATCATGATATTTTTACTAAATCTATAAGCCTTAGATTCATTATGATCTCTACTACTCCAACATTATTTCTCTATACGTGTACACATTTTCCTTCCCTTTACTCTTTTTGGTTATGTTGGCTTTCAATCCCTTTCTTTCCTATATTCACCTCTCTATTTTGGACCGAAGGGATTTGCATAGAGCTTTTCCAAATTGAAGTCAAAAGGTCAAAAACAAAACCAATGTCAATAGATTTCATAGGAATGACATTTCTCAAGATAGAAGGAAAAATAGAATTGACACTAGCTACAATGATAGGTGCCAAGGAGGTCATGATGAAACTTTGGTACACTTTTTCTTGGAGAAGCTCTAAAGGTGTTGGAGATAATGCTTGTTCTTTCCAACATTTTAATCTTTGACCTTTTAAGCTTTTCTCCATCTCTTTATTAAGCTTCCGAATTTTGGTAACAATTTTGATTCCATGAATTTCTTGCCAAAGGAAGAATAAGCCATTTGAAAGATAAGTGATTGCAGAAGACCATAGGCACCCATGTGAGTGATTTTTCTTCCATTAATTTGATGTTTTAGTGTCCTCATTAGAGGCTAGTTGTATTTCTCTTGATGCTTTAATAGTTTCCTTCCTCCATAAGTTGTGCATTTCTATCATTTCCATCAGAGTCAGAGGCATTTCTTCAAGGAAACATTGAACATTTTGGGATCTTATTTCTGGCATTGAGACAACCCCTTTTTGACATATATAGAGAGAACAATACTACATATTCCACATATAAAATGTATACATTTGGAAGGGATTGAAAATGATTCGCTTCCAAATAATGTAACATGATCTATTGTGCACTCGTATATTTCACACTTTATATAATTTTAATTTGGGTTATGGAGAGTTGTCTAAGGGGAGCTAATTTCATTAAAATCATAAGGACACAGTGATTTAGAACTAGGATAAAAAAATAATTTTAAGCTTTGACTAGTGAGAAATGATATAAAAAAATTTGATGGAAATTGAAGGATAAATGAGCAGATGTGTGTAACAAATGGAATTTGAGTTGGTTAAGATTTAGAGATTTTTTTTAATTAGGTAAGTAGAATGCATAGTGATTCTCTAAATCACATGGATGTGTTTAAAAAATATATATATGATGCTTTTAATTATTGAGATATTGTGGTTTGAGTTTATGGGTGTTTGGGTGTGTATTATCTTTTATTTCCAAATTCTATGTTAGGGTTCTGCCTGTACTTTTCATGGAACTTTTTGCTTCTCCTAAAATATTTGTAATTTTGGTTGTAAAGCTATGATACTTCATTTTCTTTGCAATTGCTTGAAATTTATTTTCTATCTAGCCTTAATATTTAAATATTTTTAGATGTGTATTCAATTTTGTACTAAACATTTTAGATTCCTTGTCATTTATAATGAATATATCAAAGCAACAACTATAATAAAACAAATTAAAGCAACAACTATAACAAATTGGTTTGAGTTCATGTTGTTTTAATAAAATCTTCAAATTGGTAAGATTTTCTTATATATGTTCCTTCAATCCATGTCCACTACCTATTCTTCAGTTGTACATGGTCACATATTACATTAAAAAAAATTGCCATTGTCAGAATTTGGGAACTAACTTGTTGGTGCATATGATAACTAAGTGAAACATGAGAATGCAAAATTCAGTAGGAAGAACATTGAATCAAAATATTTATTCTATATTTATAGAGTTTCAATCTTTTTTTAATATCTATTTTTTGACATCTCTTCATCTACCAAATTTCTCCAAATTTTTCTTGTATGAAACATTTTAATTTCAAATATAGATTAAACTAAAATTCTTTAATTTTTACAAATTTGGGCCACTTTTGACATTTCTTCATTTACTAGATTTTTCCAAGTTTTTCTTGTATGAAACTTTTTAATTTCAAATATAGATAAAACTAAAATTCTTGATTTTTTACAAATTTGTGACACTTCAATGTTTTCATTGAGATACTTTTTATTGAGATTTGTTGTCATTTTCTTGTGATGTTTTTAGTACTTCTTATTATTTTAGTTTTATTTTGTATAAGAGATAATGAAAAAAAAAATGTGAATTTGGTTTTGTAGTTTTATAAAGTTTTATTCATATCTTTTTGTTGCATATTTTTGGTTAATTTAAGAAATGTTGAAATTAAACTTTCATAACATAATAGTATTGCAAAAATATTTCTTAAATATAAAATATTATAAAAATATTTAACATTCTTGTTTTTAATCTTATACAATCATATTACTTATATTATTATTAATGTTTTTCGTAAACATTGCCTATAAATTTATTTTTGTTAATAATTTGTAAAAGATTACTAAAATATGTGTTTTCAATTTTTTTACAATTCTATTGGTATATCTTCATAATGTCCTAATTTAATAGATATTGCAATTAGAAAATGTTGAAAAATGATAATTTGATCTTATGCTAAGGTTTCTAAAATAATAACCAAAATCATAAATTATATAGATTGTTCCAGATTTTTTTTTTTTTTTTAATAAAGTATCTAAGCTATATTGTTATCTATTTTTTCTTAATTCTTACTACTAAGTTCAATGTTGTTGAAACATGATGGTTTAAATCATATTCATAGGGTCTACAAACATGGGGTAGCTAATGTGTATTACATAAAATTTGTATAATATTTTTTTAAAGGAATTCCTAGAATACATGTCTTCATTATAGAAATGTGTTATATTACTATAGCATAGTTACAACATAACATGAATTGTAATCATCACAACCATATAGCTTTACATGTCCTATAAACTATCTTAATGGAAATTCGTCTCAAGTCATCATGTGGTAAACAACTTCTAGGTGTAGTAGAAAACATTTACTACATTACGTCTAAAAGAGCTTAAAATATTGTGAAAAGGTAAGTGGTTGTGTGCCCATTTTTATATTTCAATAGTACCAGAAATTTCTATTAAAATTTTATATTTGAGTGTTACTTTGCAAATAATGGAATGTAATATCTATTTTATTATTAAAATTATTTTTAAAATAATATTATTCAAATAATTTTAATATTAATTTCCACTATAAAAAAATGAAATATTAAATATAGATAGAATCATTTTTTTAAATTTAATATAAAATATATATAATATCATAGATCATATATTTTCATCAACATAAGTAAAATTAATTTGTTTAAAATTATACTTATTTATTTGTAGTTTAATTTTCTATTTATTTTGTAAAACACATTTTTTCTATTATTGTTTATATAGTAAATAATTGTGTTGTTCAATTAATTAAAATATAATAAAGGATAGGAAAATTGTAATGATCCAATTTATTCATGCAACTTTTTCGTACTTTATAGAGGCCAACAACGATAGGGTATGTGCAAGATCATGGTGTGCCAAAAACTGGTGACGTGAAAAAAGTGGAGTTTGAAAATGCCTAAAAGTGTTTCAAAATCCACTCTAACTTTTTTCCAGCCATCTTGATACCAAGGCATAAATGTTGGACCAAACCTTATTAGGTGTTCGATCAATTATCGAGTATATGATATGAGATCGGATACCCAAAACTTGTGACTTGCATTTTTAAGAAAAAAAATTGAGGGAAAATAACGCATTTGCGTTAAGGTTTGTTTTGAGCTGACTCCATTTTGAGGTTTGTTTGTATTGATATAGCAATAGGTATACGATATAGGTAAGAATTTTTTTGTAGTTTTTTATGATTTTGAATTAATTTTAATATAAATTAGGTTTTTTAAAAAGAAATTGTTGAAAATTAGGTTTTTTTTAAATAGAAATAGTTGAAAATTAAGTTTTTTTAATAGAAATGTTGTTTTGCAATTTAATAGGTATGGTTGACCCAAATTGTGACTTTGAGGTAGCAAATAATGTTCCTCGTAACCCTCCACCAAATGATCTAGTACCCCTCAAAATCATTCACCAAACAATCCCCTACCACGTCAAAACCCTCCTTGAATTGAAGATTTGATATATGAAAAATCTCACCAAACTGAGGCTTTTGCAAACCACATATAACAATATACTTGCATTAGCTCCTATGTTATCCACATTAAACACTATAGTGGATTATATTGAAACACTTACCAATGAGCAAAATGTCACTCTTCATTGGCATGAGAAAATGCATGCCATGTTTGATGATGGGTTGGACTATGATGAGATTGTGGCCCTATATATAAGTAAAGATGATATAGTTAACCTTTTTTTAGACCCAAAACTAGTAAACCAATAGAACGTGGAAAGCCTAAATTATCAATTAAATGGTGCACAAATGAGGCTATGTATGCAAACTTTTGGGATCTTTGGTGGATAGTTTTTGACACCACACAGCAATTAGAGGTGTCATTCCATTTCATTAAAAAATTGCATGTCAAATTTGTGTTGCACCTCAAGGTGAACTACTAGAACATGAGGCCCGACATGGGTGTAGGAGGAGGAGCTCCTTAGAATAGACCCTTTTTCCAATAGAAGAAAGCTGGCCATTTTGTCCCCCCCACTGATGTCTCCACCCTCCTCTAGTGCAGCATCCTAATATCATTGTAGAGGCTAGCTCTTAGACTATAAGAGTCATCCATACATTGACTAGCCTATTGATATTCTGGGTTAGGTTAGTGTTGCCTCCCCATGTTGATGATGTTGGAACGAGTTCATCATTAGTGAACTCATCACATGTTTGTGTGCCCCATACTTGCATAACATGCAAGAATATTTTTCTGAGTTCCATATGTGATCTTTCTAAGTATTAGTTTGTATTTGAGAAGGATACAACAGACGAAATTATAGAGACTACACACCCTACAATTAGAGATGAGAGGCATGCAAAGGCATGGCATCCTATTGTGTCACTACGTGTATACATTTTTTTGCTACAGCATATGTGATTTAAAGTTAATCTTTATAATAGAATAATTTTAACCCATGCTAACTTATACATGTATGTGATCTTCATTCACGTTTACTTGATGACTAAGGAGGAGCTCAAATAGGTTTATAATGTCACACTCTCAGCTATTTCATTTAGCCTTAAGACATCTACAATACATTTTGTTATATTCTCATTGTTTTCTATTTGATATTGGAGCATATATGGTTTCTAATCTTTCTTTTCTCTTGCGAGTATCACTTGTCAGTGGGGGGAAAAGTGTGGGGGTGAGGCACAACCCATTGACAAGGGAAAGGTAATTAGGTTCTTTTAATGTGATTAAATATCGATGCATTCTTGTAAAATTTTTTTGGTAATGAAATTTAATTACATTTTTATTATACAGAGCATAGCTACTAGTGATGACTCTAGGCAAATTCGGCATCATAGGCACTCTGGCATTTCCATTCACAAAGAGATCCCCATCATATGTATAAGTATCATTTACTTTTTATTTTCCTTATTTTCATAAACAAATTCAAAACTAATTTCCATGATATTAAAAACTAGTCTCTTATATCTCACAGGAAACACCTAATGCATAGGCGGTTGGATGTCAAAGTTTTTTATCTTTTCTCATGCAGTCATTATATTCAGAGGAGGAGTCAATAGAGGTAAGTTGTAGGTTGAATTCTTGATTATATGTTATAAATTTAGTATGCTATGAATTTCAATGTTATAGTTTAAGTTGTAGATCCATCTGACAAACATACTTGAACATATACAGACCACAATCAACGAGGTTCAAGCATTACCAAGGATATATGAGAGGAATCCTGACCAGCATAGGAGGTTGACGAGAGAGGTGTTTATGATGAAATTTTAATACTATAAACCTTCATTATAAAAATTATTATTATGAATTTGAGTAACTCAATGTTAGATACATAGAATCATATAAATTTAGTAGTCTAACTTTGGGTTTTTTTTTTTTGTTTATGTAGGAAGCATCTGATCCACCTAGTACAGTGAAGAGGTTGCATTTTACCATCCACCTACAGCATAGGATAGTATAGTTTTTATAGGATGTGTCATGAGAAATTTTCAGATGGCATATGTCACATTGTATATAGAAACATTGATATTATATACATTTCAATAGCATGATCAGCCACATTTTGTATATGGATCTATGTTTTCTGATGTATATTTATATTAATTTGTTAATAGATACATGAAATTTGATATAAATTTGTGTAATTTGTCTATGGATACATTTATTTTGATATATGTTTTTGTCATTTATGTGCACAATGATATACATATTAATATAGTATAGTATTGTTCAATTTATCGTGGATCATGTGTATTGTTCATGTTTATGGAATATCATTCATTTTGATCATGTTTGTTATATTTGATTCAAATGCAATAATTTTTGAAGAAAATTTTAACAACCTTTATTATCAAATTTTGATACAATTTTTAATTTTAAATTATCATATATGTTTAATTTGAAATGATCTTTGCAATCCCTTAAGATGTCACTATGGTTCACCTACCCAAACACACTTAGAGCACCTTGGAGACCCTTCCTCAACCAACCAAAAGAGCCTACATATTGCTGAATCAAAATTCCCCCCATGATAATGTTGAATTACACCAATCAACAATACTACAAGTATCGAGAGGATCTACCCTTGAAATATTCAATTGCTCCTTAACTAGAGCTCTCTTCACACCTGCCCCTCCTCCATCATGTTCCCCTTTCCAATGGTTGGACTCAAAAAAATCCAAATAGGCACCCCCCTCTCTACATGCATCCTACACAACTAATAAAACATGTTAGCATTCTTCAATTGACCTATGCAATTATCTAATCAAATAATATGTCTATCTAGAGCAATGTCATGCTCATGTAAGAAATCAAAATAATTCTCTAAATAATGTTGCACTGACTCATGAGAGTGAGATCTATCATCACTCATGTAAAAATGGTACTCTATTAACCTTTTGATTATCTTCCATGCTATTAGGGGAATGTCTATATGTTATGTAGACAAAAATAACAATCTAAAAGGAGTTGTAATACTGAGATTGTGTCTCACTTTGGGGCTACAATGTGTAGTTCTCTGCAAAGTCAACAACTAATATAATAGTGCCAATGGAAAAAGTTTCCTTACACATTATAAATTGATGATTCAACCACTGAGACCTATGAATATGCCTTTCATACTTGTAGAAAATATTTGTCTTAAAATTTAAAATAAAACTAGCCACACTAATTTATTTTACAACCAATTCACATCTAGAGCCCTCACTTATACTCTCCAATGTGTATTTCACTATTTCATATACCATTTTTTTTTACTATTTTGCTCCCAAGATCTTGTTCACACCCTTCATAGAAATATGTGTTGAACTTAGATAAGCCACCACATTCTGAACACTTCTCATTTAAGAAAGCTTTTCTATAAAAGAAAAACCATCAACTCTAAGACATAAAAATTTACCTAGCAAGTCTCTTGATGATTTTGGAAGCCCACTAGCACCACAATTCTCCAAAATTTCTTTACTATTCAAAGTAGAGTAGATGGAGCATAATAGTTCATGGTGCATAGAAACTCCACATGATATTTGCAACAACATGTATTTCAAATTTTAAGTGGCACATAATAAAATGACTTCAAGGACTCAAAAACCATTTGTGATGTATGCAATCTTTCATGACTCTCTCTAAATTCTTTAAACAAAATTGTTTGACTTAACTCCAAATAATTTTAGGATGTGGTATGTGGTCTCTAATGCCAATTCTCAACTTCAACGTGTCTTTAGCATTGGGTGATACTCTTGAGCTAGAGTGTCAAAACTATGTAATTTCTTGCTTCACATCATCTGACAACTTCTTATCACAATGTGAAAGTCTCCCACCAAAAGCTCATGTTTCATTTTGAAGAGGATTGTCAATTCTGTCTTGTATACTAAGTGCCCTTCTCAAACTAGTATGATTTAGGTTCAAGTGAATACAAGTTTGTCTCATATATCTACCCTTTCTCAAATGATGACTTGCCAAAGAGGTTGTAATAACCCTTTGAGTAGCTCTCTTATCCTTTTCCCTACTATTTTTCCCAATGCTATTAAGAGCACTAAAAAGATTCTTCACAATAAGGGCATTTCTTTCCATTTTTTTTATTGACATGAATCTTCAATTTGGAAAGCATGGGTCTCATCTTTTGCATCTTTAACAAGTGCATAAAAAGTTGACATTGTTCAACCACTATCTTGTTGCCAAAAAATATCTTATATAGTCTTGAAGCCCATAATCAAATGGTTCTTTGTGATTTTTTTCCTTCTAAATTGGTAATAATCATTTCATCAACTTTAATTATCCATTTTGGTGTTCTAGGACCTTCATGTCAATTATAATTAGAAGATATGTAAGGTTCCTATGCATTTTCATTTTTGACATGGTCAATCATGGCATTTATATTATGAATTGGTAAATTTTCATCCTCCAAATTTTTGATCCTGACATTATCATTATCAATTGATACATTTTCATTCCTCAACTCAATATATTATTTATCTGACTCTATGATTTCACCTTCGATCAATACATCATCAACTTGATTCATATTTAACATACCTTGTCTCTTCTTTTAGTGGTTTACCTTGTCCCTTTCCCTATATGATGTACTGTCATTATTCAATACCTTTATTTTGTGTATATCCTTTTGACAACTATTGTTCCCCATTCAAACAATAATACTAGACACCTAATCAAACCTTATAGCAACTTTTTCAATCGTATGGGCCCCATACAATCTTTTTTCTCCAAACCCATGAAATGGACCCAAAAAATGTAATTGTCAGGTTTGTAGTGACAGAGAATATTTTGGGAAAAACTATGCTACTATTTTAGGTACCCAATTCCATATTAGGTATCTAATATTATCGAGTATCTGATTCAAGATGGGATACGTAATTAGATATTGGGTACCCAAAATGATTGCCCAAATTTTGGAGGGAAATCAAAATTTGGCAAGTGTGGAATCAACAACTAAATTGTATCTTATTATATATTAGTATTTACTAGTATATTATTATTAAATATAATATAGTAATATATTTGATTATTATTATTATTATTATATTTAATATATAATCATATATTATTATTATATAATATAGTAAATATAATTAGTAATATATATGATTATTATTATTAAATATAATATAGTAATATATTATTATCATTATTATTATTAAATATAAGATACTAATATATATGATAATAATTATTATTATTATATAATCTAGTAATATATTATTATTAAAATAAAATATACAGTCATCTATATTATTATTATTATATAATATAGAAATGTACTACTATTATTATTAGTAAATATAATATATTTGAATAAGTCAAAAGGGGTCATAGGTTATCATATGACCTCTTTCAACCCATTCAAACAAAAACATAGGTCCCTAGGGTTCCTAGGACACCTAGTGACATATGTTGTCATGAAATGATTCAAAAAGGTCATAGGTTATGCTATGACCCCTTTTGACCCATTCAAACAAAACACATAAGTCCTTAGGGGTCCTAGGACCCCTAGGGACATATGTTGTCATGAAATGCATTGAAAGGTGTCATAGGTTATCCTATGACCTCTTTCAACCCATTCAAACAATTCCCATAGGTCCCTAGGGGGTCCTAAGGCCCCTAAGGACATATGTTATCATGAAATGTGTCAAAAGAGGTCATAGGTTATCCTATGTGTTGAAATAATGGTCATATATTGTATTATTTTATTTTATTATGTAATGTTGTACTTAGATGGACGTGCAACCTATAAATATTCCCATGGGATATACTTGATGAGTTGTATTCTAACATTGTGATTATTTTATGTAATTATTTAATATTGGAGAAAATAATTAAATTTCCAATATTAAATGTGGGGTCAATAGGTTAGGTAGAAGATGTTTTTAGCACATGCTTTCTATAATACCAATTAGTAGTTTTGTGGTACTTGCTACTATATAAGTAGCACAAGGGTAGTTGTTGTGTGAGAAGAAAGAAAAAAGAGAAAGAGTCGAGTAGGAAAAAGCTTGACATTTTAGCCAAAGGAGCATTTGTGAAGGTTGGAAGTATGGCATAGGATGTGTGGATTGATGTTTGTTCACATGGATTGTTTGGTTCTGGCTATGGCTTTGAAGGCTTCCATGGTTGTATTGCAATAGTGTTTTTTTCTTAATAATACATGGTGATGGATGCTTTTGGAGACTGAGGTTTTTCCCTTAATGAGGGTTTCTCAAGATATATCTTGTGTCACAATTTTTGTGAGTATGTTGTCTATTCTCTTGCTTGTGGATTTTTTAATTTTGAATACATATTTTAGATCTATTATGGGTTATGTAGAAATAGTTATATTATTTGTTGCAAGTTTCCTTACAAGTGGTATCAGATCTATAGTTTTGTTATTGTAACCCTAGATTAAATTCATGGGAATGCATGAGAGGATAAAAGAAAGGGCAAGATATATGAGCTATTTAGATCTTAGGGTTTTGGATTTGCTATTATGATGGGATGTTGATAGATTTTGGGCATGTGAAATTATTGGTCAAAAGGATTTTTTGGATGTTTCATTCAAATGAATATTTTAGGGAGTGCTTACAAAAATGACCTCCTAGGTAAAAATAGACCTCACCATTGGATCTGAGTTGATGTTTCCATAAATTTTGATATATAATATGCCCTAGTTTGGTCATGTTTAGAGGAAATGAAAGAGCTTTTTAGTTTCAACTTGTGATGGCCATCAAATTTAATCCCGTCAAAACTTTTTCATCACAAAAAAAAATTGCAATGAAAATGGTAAAAAAACTCAGTAAAATAGCCACAACTTTCTCTCAAGATATCTGATTTCAGATTTTTAATTGGCCTAGGAAAGATAATTCAGAGCACTACAACTTGGTATAGGTTTGGTTCTATGATTTTGATATTTTTTAAGATTTTAAGAGCCTAAAAGTTAGATGTTCTTTATTTTGAGCACAAATTAGGGCATAACTTGAGCATATAGAGTCAAATTTTGGACTTCAAGTAGTCAACAGAAAGATCTTGGAGAGATCTATACATTGGTTTAGATTTGATGCAAGTTTGACATGATTTATTTGGCGATATATTAATCTGAATAGTTTATGATATATATATTGACTATGGTAGCATTGTGAGTTTATGACATTGTTTGTTTAGAAATTTAAGATTTGATGTCATTGTATACTTAGTTCATATTTTAGATTGGTTTCATGATGATATGGTTATCAATTTTTGGATTTGGATATGTATGATGACTTGTTGGGTCTACAAGTTCTGCAGTGTTGTAAGCGGTCTATACTTATAGATTACATTTATAGCTGGGTTATCAGTTTTTTTTGTCCATTAATTTTTCATTATTGATACATATTCAAATTCATGACTTGGATTTGGGTTGTCTATGCCCTAAGTCACATGATTTGCTAAAAAAAAATTCATGCAAAAGGGATGAGATGGTGTTACTAGGTATAGTCATCGTGGAGGATTGTGGTTTACTATTTTATGTTGATAGGTTGGGTACATTGAGAATTAAATGTTCAATTCATCGATCTGATCATGGTTCCATGGCTTTTGGCATGACATAATTGGATATACAGGTATGTCCTTGTGTTCTTTGATGGTTTGATGCCTTTGTTTATTCTCATGGCTAGAGGATGGTTTTTCATCATGATGTCATGGATAGCTTGCATACACAACTTTTTAGGAGCTTGTGATAGTGATGAGGTAATAGTGCAGGATTAGTTCTTGGTTTGGTTTGTATCTTCTTGGTTTGGAGATATTGATTTCACTTGGTATTAACACTTTGGTCATGTGAGTGTAGACCTGGAGGATCTTCATGTGGGAGATGGATATTATGATGCCTTGGTACCATGGTTGAGTGGGAATTCTTTGCATTGATATATTTATTGAGTATTTGCATATGTTGGAGGTTTATCTTAGATCTTGTTGCCATAAAAGCATCTTTGATATTTACATGGTGCACTTGTTATGTTCATGGTGTTTGAAGATGGTTAGATCTTGAGGACTCATGGGTTTTTTGGTTATCTTCATGGTGTGTGTAGATGGTTCTTCATGGTATGTGGAGATGATTTTCTTCATGGTGTGTGAAGATGGTTACATCTTGAGGACTAATGGGTTCTTGATAAAGGTGTGGTTTATGCTTTCATTTGACATGTTATCCTTGGTGTTAGGATGGTTTCATTATTATGTCATGATATACTCTTGATACATGTTTAGAGTTGTGACATGTTATGGTATGTTCATATGGAGCATGTTATCTCTTTGGTTGAGATGGTTAGATCATGTTGACATGTTAATATTTCTGAGGCCATGGTTGGAACTTTGACATTGATCTTGGTTTAGTTTCTTGGTATTGAGCACATTGATCATAAGATGGATACTTCATGATATTTCTACATTGCATTTTGAGTTGTCATGGATTGATTAGTTATAGGTGCTCATGGATACTTAGAGATGGTGGTGATACTGATTTCTCTTGAATTAGAGAAGTATTTGTTGGGATAATTGATGGTTTCAACAGAAAGTTTGAGGGGCATTCACTTGATATGGACCTGAGAGGTGATTGTTCTTAGATAAGTCTTAGTTGGAGACTTGGATATCTTGATGAGCATTCTCATTCCCCACTCTTGTTCTACTCGGTCGTTTGCTACTTGAGATGTATAGCCCATTTTTTTCTCAGATACATTATGCTTATGCTTGTCTTTCATGGATATGGATCTTGAGCTATGGTAAATGAGTTAGTTCTATAGGGTTCATTTGAGAGATGTTTTAGCATTGGTTATCTCTATTTTCATATGTTGTTAAGTTGGTTGAGTTTGGGAGATGGTTTTATAGTAAGAATATTCCTTGGATTAGGAATGGTTTATGAGATTGATCTTCTTGTGAGAGGTTTACATCCATGATTAGTTTTATGGTATGGTTTGGGTGTTGTTGTTGCTTCTTTGTTGGGGTTTTATGGAGGAGATTTTACTTGCATAGTTTACATTTGGAGGTGTGTTTAGAAGGACATGATACAAGTTATGATTTGCATGGTTTCTCTTTGGTCCTAGTTATCTTCCTGGATGTTTAGTTTTGCTTACATTGGATTTGAGATTGATTAGAGATTGTGATCACTGGTTTGTGCTCATATATGTCATATGAGAGATAGCATGGTTATTTCTTTATCTCTTTCCTATGTTGGTTGTGGGGAACTTGGGAGAGATTTGGAGACTTGTTATGAGAGTTATTCTTGTAGGTTATTGGTTTATGTGTTGTGGATGTCCTTGAGACTACATGGATTCACTTCTTTGAGATGTTGTGAGTGGATTGGTTATAGATTTGACATTATCTTTTGTAGTGGGAGCTTCTTGGTATATATGTGGTAGGTATTACTCTTAAGGCTTGTGATTGCAAGTTATAGATTGGATATGTTGATGATGTGAGATTCACTTGGTATACCTTTGGAGGTATGGATAGTTGGATGGATTTGGCACTTGTTGTGGGTTCTATTTCAACTATGGACATTTTCACAACTACGGATACATGTGATTACCTTTGGATTAATTTTTTGTGCTTGGCATTTCAGTTGGTACAAGATTTTATGATCTTTTAATGCAATAGGTTGGGTGACTTTCTCTTTGCATGGCTTTTGTGTATGTTCAGTAGCAGTGGCATAATAAGAGGTGAGATCATTCATGTTTGAGATGTTGGATGCTTTGATTTTTTTGTGGGTACTAGGATGGAACACATGGTGTACTTTGATCAATGATGGTGGATGTGGTAGGTGGGATTGTTTCCTTATTCATTTATGTGGCTACAGATTGACCCCATGCAATGTATACAAGTGGGATATTGTTGAGATAATGGGTGTTGCACACATTGCATAATATTTTTATATTGTATTACTTGATTTTATTATGTAATATTGTACCTAGATAGACATGCAACATGTAAAGATTCCCATGGGATATACTTGATGAGTTGTATTGTAATATTGTGATAATATTTCATGTGATTATTTAATATTGGGGAAAAGAATTAAATTTCCAATATTAAATGTGGGGTCAATGTGTTAGCACATGGTTTATGTAATACCACTTGGTGGTTGTGTGGGACTTGCTACTATATAAGTAGCCACAAGGGTAATTATTATATGAGAAGAAGGCAAAAAGGGAAAGAATCGAGCAGGACAAGGCTTGACAAGTTAGTCAAGGGAGCATTTGTGAAGGTTGGAAGCATGTTGTGGGATGTGTGGATTCATTCTTGTTCACATAAATTTCTTGGTTGTGGCTATGGCTTTGAAGGATTTCATGGTTGTATTGGAATGATGTTTTTTGTTGAGTAATACATGGTGATGGATGCTTTTGGAGGCTGGGTTTTTTCCCTCGATGAGGGTTTTCTAGGGTATATCTTGTGTCACAATTTGTGTGGGTATGTTGTCTATTCTCTTGCATTTGAATTTTTAATTATGAATTCATATTTCAAATCTATTATGGGTTATGTGGAAAAGGTTATATTATTTGTTGCAAGTTTCCTTACACTATGACCCCTTTTGACCCATTGGAACAAACCAAATCGGTCCCTAGGGGTCTTAGGACCCCTAGAGACATATGTTGTCATAAAATGCATCAAAAGGGGTCATAGGGTATCCTATGACCCTTTAGATCCTTTCGAACAAACCACATAAGTTCCTAGGGGTCATGGGACCCCTAGAGACATTTTGTCATGAAATTCATTGAAAGGGGTCATAGATTATCCTATGACCCCTTTTGACCTGTTCAAACAAACTACATAGGTTCCTAGGGGTCCTAGGTCCTCTAGGGATATATGTTGTCTTGAAATGCATCGAAAGGGGTCATAGGTTATCTTATACCCCTTTCAACCCATTCAAACAAACCACTAAGGACATATGTTTTCATGACATGTGTTGAAATGGGTCATAGGTTATCATGTAACCCCTTTTGACCCATTCGAACAAACTATGTAGGTCCCTAGAGATCCTAGGGCCCCTAGGGACATATATTGTCATGAAATGCATCAAAAGTGGTCATAAGTTATCATGTGACCCCTTTCAACCCATTGAAACAAACCACATAGGCCTTTAGTGGTCCTAGGGCCCTTAGGGACATATGTTGTATGAAATGCATCAAGAGGGGTCATAGGTTATCCTGTGAACCCTTTCGACCCATTCAAATAAACCACATAGGTCCCTAGGAGTCCTAGGACCCCTAAGGACATATGTTTTCATGAAATATGTCGAAAGGGATCATAGGGTCATAAGTTATCCTGTGACACCTTTCGACCCATTCGAGCAAACCACATAGGTCCCTAAGGGTCCTAAAATCCCTAAGGATGTATGTTTTCATGAAATCCATTGAAAGGAGTCATAGGTTATCTTATGACCCTTTTCAACACATTCAAACAAACCACATAGATCTCTAGGGGTTCTAGAACTCCTAGGGACATATGTGGTTTATTTGAATGGGTTGAAATGGTCATAGGATCTTAGCGACATATGTTGTCATGAAGTGTGTTGAAAGGGGTCATAGATTATCCTATGACCCTTTCGACCCATTCAAACAAACCACATAGGCCCCTAGGGGTCCTAGGACCCGTAGGGACATGTTTTCATGAAATGCATTGAAAGGGGTCATAGGTTATTCTATTACCCTTTCAACCCATTCAAACAAACCATATAGATCCCTAGGGGTCCTAGGACACCTATGGATGTATGTTGTCATGAATTGTGTTGAAATGGGTCATAGGTTATCCTAAAACCCCTTTTGACCCATTCAAACAATTCACATAGACCCTTAGGACCCCTAGGGATATATATTGTCATGAAATGCATCGAAAGGTTGACCCATTTGAACAAACCACATAGGTCCTAGGGGTCAAATGAATTGAAAGGGGTCATAGATTATCTTATGACCCCTTTTTACCCATTTGAACAAATCACATAGGTTCCTAGGGGTTTTATATGTTGTCATGAAATGCATCAAAAGGGGTCATAAGTTATCCTATGACCCCTTTCGACCCATTTGAACAAATCACATAGGTCCCTAGGGGTCCTATGATCCCTAGGGACATATTTTGTCATGAAATGCATTGAAAGGAGTCATAGGCTATCCTATAACCACTTTTGACCCATTTGAACAAATCAAATAGCTCCCTAGAGGTTCTATGACCCCTAGGGACATATGTTGTTCACCTATGACCCCTATCGACTCATTCTAACAAACCACATAGGTCCTTAGGGGTCTTAGGGATATATATAGTCATGAAATGTGTTGAAAGAGGTCATAGGTTATCCTATGATCCCTTTTGACCTATTCAAACAAATCACATAGGTCCCTAGGGACAAGTCTTGTCATGAAATGGGTCCAGTGAGCCTATGACCCATTTTGACCCATTCGAACAAGTCACATGGGTCTCTAGGGGTCGTAGGGCCCCTAAGGACATATGTTGTCATGAAATGGGTTTAATGAGGTCATGGGCTAGCCCATGACTGGAATGGACCCATTGCATCATGACATGTGTCCCTAGGGGTCCTAGGGCCCCTAGGGACATTGAGTAATTGATGTTATGGGTTGAATGGGGTCATCGGCTAGCCCACGACCCTATTCATCCCATTGTATTGATCATCATTGTCATAATTTACTATATTATAATAATACATTACTATATTAAATAATAATATATGACTATATATTAAATATAATAATAATATATTACTAGATTATATAATAATAATGATGTGTATTACTATATTATATTTAACAATAATAATATTTTACTATATTATATTTAATAATTATAATTATAATATATTAATATATAATAATATACTAATGCAATATATAATAATATAATATATAATAATCAGATTTATTACTATATTATAATATATAATAATAATAATTTAATTGTTAACATTTGCCAAACTAATTTTCCTCCAAAATTTGGTTAATCAATTTTTGGAAAAAAAATTGCCGCCAAATTTTGGGTACCCAATTAGGTCTCAAAAAATGTGTTTGCGACATGTTTCACTAACATTCAGACTTCAAGTAGCCATCTGACAATAATTTTTTCATCAAAATTCAATGAAACAAATAGGGTTTTTTGATAACACTCAAGATTCCATCGATATAATTGTTGTCAAATTCTGAGTTTGATAAGTATTTATTAGTTAATTTTTAATGAAGATGTTTGTAAACTACCGATTAACATACTGATTGAAAAATGGCTATAACTTTCAAAGGGTATAATATTTTTGAAATCCAAAAGTTGTGTCACATTCTATGCTTTGCCTAGTATAAGAAAAAAATTAATAATTTTGTAAAGTTTTCAATTAGTTGAGGTGGTCACACACAAGAGTTTTTTATTCTAAAAAAGTTATAGTAGAAAATTCATATTTAATTATTTATTTCAAATAAAAATACCCAAAAATGTGTGTCACATCCAGGCATGAGTTTACTTTTTATATCTATAATTATATTAAAAAAATATTATCATTTGATTTTGATAAAGATTGTCAGACATACCACTACTTTTTATTTTTGCCATGAAATTTTTGTAGTACTACATTAAAATCCAAAATTTTGACAAATCAAATTATTTTTTCTCCAAGCAAGGCCTAGTATTTTAGAAACTACATTCAATTTCCTACATATTCTTTTCTTACAACTTTCTGATATAAAGTCCATAACTAATTTAAAATTATGCATCAACATAACCCTAATTTTTTGATTTTTCACTGTCACTTAAAACCAAAATTTGGTTGATTTCAACATGTCATCCTTAGGTAAAAAACTTATTGGTGCAGGAGCACCTAGGTAAGGCTATCTAACAACCTAGGTTTCCTAATTTAAGTTTTGGCTTGTAGTGGCCTAAGCCAAGTCACTAGTTTAATAAAGGGACTAATGAGTCCTAATGTGTGTCTTTTCCATTAGGAGGTCTAACTAGGTCCTTAGGACTATACAATATTACATAATTGCCCAAAGTTGCTAGGTGAAATGATAATATTGTCATTTTTGCTAAAAGTGACTTTTGTGCATTTGGAGGTCTAGATTGGGAAAGAAATAGGTAGAATGGTGGTTTTATATCCTAGATGACATATTCACCCAATTCTCAAAGTTTCAAGAGGCTTTGACCAAGCCTGGCCCATTTGGAGAAAAAGTTGTCAAGTTGCATGATAACTTTGCAAAAATTGCAAAAGTTTCCATGACAACATTGTTGCCAAAAGAGAAACTTTGATCAAATGGTTGTATAACCACCTCAAAGTAGTTGGATAAAGTGTAATGGATCTACTTAAGGCCTTCCTTGACCTATAACAAGGGTGGGATGGCATTGTGAAATATTTTTGGTAATGAGCAAACACATCTTAGTGTTATTTTGACCACAATATGACATTTTTGCTTCTTGAAGGTGTTTGATGGATTGGTATCCATACTATCCTACGCTCATGTGTTGGTAGATGTTAAATTAGCTAGCTATGTGTGTGATTAGGTAGGTTGTTGAATCTATTTCATTTTCATTTTGTAAATATTTTGGCTTTTTCTTAGTTGTTGACCTAAACAAGGCAACTTAGGAAAATAGAGTCTTAGCTTACCTTTCCACTGTCGCAATGGTACAGTCTCTTGGAATGTGTGAGAAGACTCTTTGTGCCCTAGTATTGTCGCAATGGTATGGTCTCTAGGAATGAAAGTTCTTTGGCCCTAGAAAGAAATTTTGGCCAAGTTTTAGTAATGCCCTAGGCAAGCCAAGTTAGCATGGTTAGGGATTGCAAAGTTTGCAACCACAGATGAGGGGATTAAATGCAGTGAAGACTTCAATCAAAGTAGATAGATAGAAGAACACGAGAGTGGAGAAGAACCATCCCAAAGGAAACCTTTTGGTGACATGTTATAATGGTGATTTGATAAACCCTAGGTATTTATGTCAACAAATTAGCAAACCCCTAATTTTGGGCTTAAAATCAGCATTTCACTCTACGGTCAAGATGGCGAATTGAGACCAAGTGAATCTTAAGGGTCTCCCAAAAGGATATCTAGATATGAAGTTATTTTTCTACCTCTTGAAGACTGTTTCTAAGTTAAGTGGGAAAAAGTGAGTATGGAGGTCTAATTCCTTTTAGCCCTTTTAGGCCTAAATTGGAGAAATTTCTTGGAATTGATATATATTTCAATGGATTTTTGATAGGTGAGTGTTGTAATGGCATCAAAACCCTAGGGTAAATCCACCCCCTTCATGTTAAGTAGATTGTGGCCATATGTGGGTATTTGGCATAGGTGAGCTAGTAGGGCATCTAAGAAGCATTGCTAGAATGAAGCTAGGTTCTACGTTGGTGTGCACAAGTTGAAATGGGAAAGGATTAAAGTTGTGATCCTTCCAAGTTAGGGTTAGTGAAAGAACCCTATTAGATTATAAAAGAGGCCTAGAGAGAACCCTAGGATAAGTTAGAGTTTAGGAGAAAGACTTGTTCTTACATCAGAGTAGTACTAGAGCCCCAAAAGATTTAGGTTTGTGGGTAGATGTTTTAGACTATAGAAGAGGTAGTAGGTGAAAAAAATATGGTGACTAATGAAAAGTTAACCAAGGAGGTGGGTGGGAAAAACAAGAAAAATGGGGTCTTTGAAGAAGCCCTAAAAGAAATGAAGACTAAACTCAAAGAAGTTGTGGAAGCAACTACAAATAAAGATGAAGAAGGTGGAAGTGGTGAAAAAGGAAAGGCAAATCTTAATGAGGAGGACACCATACTTGAACCAGACCCTTCATTGAATGAAGAACCATTCTTGAGGGCCATCAAAGCACTAGGAGGAAAAGCCCTAGAAGGAATTCCATTATTTAATGGAAAGATGGATACTGATATAGTGATGGAATGAATTGAGGGGATGGAGAGCCATTTTGAATGTGAAGGTGTCATAGAGGCACAAAAGGTGAAGGTTTCCAAATTAAGACTCAGAGGATCCCATCGAAATGGTGGAAATACTTGCAGGATGAAAGGGTTAGCATGGGCAAGAAGCCTCTAGCTAACTATAATGCTATGGTGGCCAAAGTTAAGGAGAACTATCTGCCAGAATATTATGAGGTACACCTACATAGAAAGAGGCATGGTCTGAAGAAGGACTTGGATGTGGCCTCTTATATAGAGGAATTTCAAAAACTATGCTTAAGGTCCAAAATTCAGGAACAAAAACCTATTAATGTAGAAAGATACTTGGGTGATGGAGCATCCAAGAGGAGCTAAACCTATGGACCCCTACCACTATTCAAAAGTGTCATCAATTAGCACTTAAGGTGGAAGAGAATAATAGTAAGAAGGGTGATTCAAACTTCAAAGGTAGAGGAAGAGGAAGAGACCAAAGAGGCCACAGAGGTGGATACCAAGGCAAAGACAATGATCAAAGAAATCAAGGTGAGTCCAAATTGGTAGAGAAAGGTAGTGAAAATGCTCCAAGGGGAAGTCATTCAAAAGGAAGAAGCAATCAAGGAGGCTCAAATAGAGGAAGAGGTATAGGTAGGAGAAACTCATATTTTTCAAGCATGGAGTGTTATACATGTGAGCAATTGGGCCACCGTCCCTATAGATGTATAAATAAGCCTACTTCTTCAAGTGGTGATAAGAGAGTTTCCTATACTCAAGAGGCATCCATAAGTTCTAAGTTATCTGAGGTAGATCATATTGATTCAAAGAGAGAAGAGAACATAATGTTCAAGAGAGTGTTGATTAGAAAGCTAGCTAAGGATGAACCCAAGCATAGGAGGGCCTTGTTTAGAATTAGGTGCAAGATTTTGGGCAAGGTGTGCAAGGTGATTATGGATTTAGGATCCAAAGACAACATCATATTAGAGGAAGTAGTGGAAAAGCTCAAGTTAAAGAAGGTACTCCATGTTAACTCATACAAGGTTACATGGTTGACCACAGGATAGAGTGTGTTGGTGAATAAGAAAACTCTAGTTAAGTTTCCAAATACAAGCTACAAGGAAAAATTACTTTGTGACATATTGCCTATGGATGCATGCCATCTACTATTGGGAAGACCTTGACAATATGAAAGAGGTGATGTAATAATGAGAAGGAGAATTCTATTTCTTTCAAGAAAGATGGAAGGACTTTCAAGATTTAGTCCTTATTGGTAGAGAATGAATCACAGCCCAAGACTCTTGGTGTGTTGTTGAGTAGTGGGAACGATTTCATCAAGGCTCTTAAACATGAAGATAGTGAGTGATATTCCATTCTCCTTAAGTCTAAGGATGAAGAGAACACTAAACAAGAGCCCTTACCAACTAAGATCCAAGAGATGCTTGAGAAATATAAGGACATAGTGAGTGATGGGAATCCTGCAACTTTACCTCCAAGAAGAGTGAGAAGTCAACATATTGACTTTGTGCCTAGTGCTTTATTGCCTAATAAGGCAGCCTATAAGTTTGCCCCAGATTAAAATGGAAAGGTAGATAGGCAAGTGCAAAAACTCCTAGATCAATGTCTGATAAAGAAGAGCATCAACCCTTGTGTAGTGCTAGTAGTTTTGGCATCCAAGAAAAGAGGAAAATAGAGGCTTTGTATAGATTCAAGGGTCATTAATGGGATAATTATAAGGTATAGGCTTCCCATACCTAGAATTGAAGACCTAATGGATTGTCTTGGACAGAGCTCAATATTTCACCAATTTGGACCTCAAAAGTGGTTACCATCAGATAAGGATAAAGGAAGGTAATGAGTGGAAGACAACTTTTGAGACCACAAATGGATTGTAGGAGTGGCTTGTGATGCCATTTGGGCCCTCAAATTCTCATAGTACAATCATGAGACTCGTGAATGAAGTGTTGAAGGATTACACTAGAAGGTTTTTGGTGGTGTACTTGATGATATATTCATCTTTAGCAAGACAAGAGAAGAAAACCTAGAGAGTGTGGAGATGGTGCTAAGGAAATTGCATGAGAAGAAGTTGGAAATCAATTTGGAAAAATGTAAGTTTATGAAGTAAGAGCTTGTCTACCTAGGATTTGTGGCATCCAAAGGGTCTTTACAAATGGATCAAGATAAGTTTGCAGCTATCCTTAGCTAGCCACCACCTACTACGGCAATAGAGGTAAGAAGTTTCAATAATTTAGCTTAGTTTTATAGGAAATTCATTAGGAATTTCAGTGGTATCTATGAACCATTGTTAGATACCATTAGGGGTGGAGTGAAGACCAAGATTAGGGTATGTGCACAATCATGGTGTGCCAAAAAGTGGCAATGTGAAAAAAATAGAGTTTGAACATGTCTAAAAGCGCTTCAAAATCCGCTCTGACTTTTTTTCACCTATCCAGGTACCAAACCTGGAAAGTAAGGCCCAAGCCTTATCGGATATCCGATATGAGATCGGATATCGGATCTCATATCAGATATCCGATATGAGATCCGATATCCGATATCGGCGGCATAAAAATTGGAGGGAAAAGGGACAAAAATTAGAGGGAAAAACAAATTTGTAAGTGATATAACTAATTTGAGTTATGAAATATGTAAAGATATAATATATAATATAATAACATAACTATTATATATAAAATAATATATAATCTATATATTATATAATAATATAATATAATATTATATATATATAACGTAATGTAAAGATATAATATATAATCTATTAATATATAATAATATATTATGTTATTATTATTATTATTATCTATAAATATAATATATATTATTATAATATATTATTATTATATTTACTATATTTTTATTAAATATAATAACGTAATATATTATATATATGTTATTAATACATATTATTATTATTATCATATATAAATTATAATCTATAATATATTATTATTATTATTATCATATGTAAATTATAATATATAATATATTATGTTATTATTATTATAATCTATAAATTATATATATATATATATATATATATATATATATGATTGTTATACTATATTATTATTATTTTTACTATATTATTTCTAGTGGAGTCATTTATATGGGTCAAAAGGGCTCACAGGATGACCTACGACCCCTTTCGACACATTCCATGATGACATATGTCCCTAAGGGATCCTAGGACCCCTAGGGACATATTAGAATAGTTTATATGGGTCGAAGGGGGTCACAGGATGACCTATGAACCCTTTCGACATATTACAAGACGACATTTGTCCCTAGGGGTCCTAGGACCCTTAGGGACATATTAGAATCATTCATATGGGTCGAAGGGGGTCATAGGGTGACCAATGACCACCTTCAACACATTCCACGATGACATATGTCCTTAGGGGTCCTAAGACCCTTACGGACATATTAGAATCATTCATATGAGTCGAAGGGAATCATAGGGTGACATATGACCCCCTTCGACACATTCCATGATGACATATGTCCCTAAGGGTCCTAAGACCCCTAGGGACATATTAGAATCTTTCATATGGTTTGAAGGGGGTCATAAGGTGAACTATGACCCCCTTCGACACATTACATGATGACATATGTCCCTAGGGGTCCTAGGACACCTAGGGACATATTCGAATGCTTCATATGGGTCAAATGGGGTCATAGGTTGACCTATGACCCTCTTTGACCCATTAAATGATGACATATGTCTGTAGGGGTCCTAGGACCCCTAGGGACATATTAGAATCATTCTTATGGGTCAAAGGGGCTCATAGGGTGACCTATGACCCCCTTCGACCCATTAGATGACGAAATATGTCCCTAGGGGTCCTAGGACCCCTAAGGACATATTAGAATTGTTCTTATGGGTCAAAGGAGGTCATACGTTGATATATGACCCTCTTCGACACATTACATGACAACATATGTCCCTAGGGGTCCTAGGACACCTAGGGACATATTAGAATGCTTCATTTGGGTAAAACGGTGTCATAGGTTAACCTATGACCCCCTTTGACCCATAAAATGATGACATATATAGCTAGGGGTCCTAGGACCCCTAGGGACATATTAGAATCTTCAACCCATTAAATGACGACATATGTCCCCAGGGGTCCTAGGATCCCTAGGGACATATTAGAATCATTCATATGGGTTAAAGGGGGTCATAGATTGACCTATGACCCTGTTCGACCCATTACGTGATGACATATGTCCCCAGGGGTCTTAGGATCCCTCAGGACATATTAGAATCGTTCATATGGGTCAAAGGAGGTCATAGGTTTACCAATGACCCCCTTTCACCCATTAAATGACAACATATGTCCCTACCGATCCTAGGACCCCTAAGGACATATTAGAACTGTTCTTATGGATCAACGGGGGTCATAGGTTGACCTATGACCCCCTTCAACCCATTAAATGATGACATTTGTCCCTAGGGTTGCTAGGACCCCTAAGGACATATTACAATCATTCTTATGGGTCAAAGGGGGTCATAGGTTGATCTATAACCCCCTTTGACCCATTACATGACTACATATGTCCCTAGGGGTCCTAAGACCCCTAGGGACATATTAGAATCCTTCTAATTGGTCAAAGGGAGTCATAGGGTGACCTATGACCCCCTTCGACCCATTACCTGACGACATATGTCCATAGGGGTCCTAGGACCCCTAGGGACATATTAGAATACTTCATATGGGTCAAAGCGGGTCATAGGTTGACATATGACCCTCTTCAACCCATCAAATGACGACATATCTCCCTAGGGGTCCTAGGACCCCTAGGGACATATTAGAATCATTTTTATGGCTCAAAGGAGGTCACAGGTTAACCTCTAACCTCTTTCGACATATTACATGACGATGTATGTCCCTAGGGGTCTTAGCACCCCTAGGAACATATTAGATTCGTTCATATGGGTCAAAGGGGGTCATAGGTTGACCTATGACCCCCTTCGAACCATTAAATGATGACATATGTCCCTAGGGGTCCTAGGAGCCCTAGGGATATATTAGAATCATTCTTATGAGTCAAAGGGGGTCATAGGTTGACCTATGACCCCCCTTTGACCAATTACATGATGACATATTTTCTTAGGGGTCCTAGGACCCCTAGGAACGTCTTAGAATTGTTCACGATCCATTACATGATGACATAGTCCCTAGGGGTCCTAGGACCCCTAGGGACATATGTCGTCATATAATGGGTCGAAGGGGGTCATAGGTCAACCTATGACCCCCTTAGACCCATATGAAAGATTCTAATATGTCCCTAGGGGTCCTAGGACCCCTAGGGACATATGTCGTCATATAATGGGTCGAAAGGGGTCATAGGTCAACCTATGACCCCCTTAGACCCATATGAAAGATTCTAATATGTCCCTAGGGGTCCTAGGACCCGTAGGGACATATTAGAATCGTTCATATGGATCAAAGGGGGTCATAGGTTGACCTATGACCCCCTTCGACCCATTAAATGATGACATATGTTCTTAGGGGTCTTAGGACCCCTAGGGACATATTAAAATCGTTCATATGGTTCAAAGGGAGTCATAGGTTGACCTATGACCACCTTCGACACATTACATGATGACATATGTCCCTAGGGGTCCTAAGACCTTAGGGACATATTAGAATGCTTCATATGGGTCAAATGGGGTCATATGATGACCTATGACCCCCTTTTACTCATTAAATGACAAGATATGTCCCTAGGGGTCCTAGGACCCCTAGGGACATATTAGAATTGTTCTTATGGGTCAAAGGGGGTCATAGGGTGACCTATGACCCCCTTCGAACCATTACATGACGACATATGTCCTTAGGGATCCTAGGACCCCTACGAACATATTAGAATGCTTCATATGGGTCAAAGGGGGTCATAGGTTGACCTATGACCCCCTCCGACCCATTAAATGATGACATATGTCCCTAGGGGTCCTAGGACCCCTAGGGACATATTAGAATCATTCTTATGGGTCAAAGGGGGTCATAAGTTGACCTATGACCCCCTTCGACCAATTACATGACGACATATGTCCCTAGGGGTCCTAGGACCCCCAGGGAGATATTAGAATCGTTCTTATGGGTCAAAGGGGGTCATAGGGTGACCTATGACCCCTATCAGCCCATTAAATGATGACATATGTCCCTAGGGGTCCTAGGACATGTAGGGACATATTAGAATGCTTCATATGTGTCAAAGGGTGTCATAGGTTGACCTATGACCCCCTTCGACCCATTAAATGACGACATATATCCCTATGGGTCCTAATACCCCTAGGGACATATTAGAATCATTCTTATGGGTCAAAGGGGGTCATAGGTTGACCTATGACCACCTTCGACATATTACATGATGACATATGTCCCTAGGGGTCCTAAGACCCTTAGGGACATATTAGAATGCTTCATATGGGTCAAACGAGGTCATATGATGACCTATGACCCCCTTTTACCCATTAAATGACAAGATATGTCCCTAGGGGTCCTAGGACCCCTAGGGACATATTAGAATTGTTCTTATGGGTCAAAGGGGGTCATAGGGTGACCTATGACCCCCTTCGAACCATTACATGACGACATATGTCTTTAGGGATCCTAGGACCCCTACGAACATATTAGAATGCTTCATATGGGTCAAAGGGGGTCATAGGTTGACCCATGACCCCATTTGACCCATTAAATGATGACATATGTACCTAGCGGTCCTAGGACCCCTAGGGACATATTAGAATCATTCTTATGTGTCAAAGGGGGTCATACGTTGTCTTATGACCCCCTTTGACCCTTTAAATGACGACATATGTCCCTAACGGTCCTAGGACCCCTAGAGACATATTAGAATCATTCTTATGGGTTCAAGGGTGTCATAGGTTGAACTATGACCCCTATGACCCCCTTCGACAGATTACATGATGACATATGTCCCTAGGTGTCCTAGGACCCCTAGGGACATATTAGAATTGTTCATATGGGTCAAATGGGGTCATAGTTTTACCTATGACCCCCTTCGACCCATTACATGATGACATATGTCCCTAGGGGTCCTACGATCCCTAGGGACATATTAGAATCGTTCATATGGGTCAAAGTGGCTCATAGGTTGATTTATGACCCTCTTCGACCCATAAAAATGATTCTAATATCTACCTAGGGGTCCTAGGACCCCTAAGAACATATGTCATCATTTAATAGGTCGAAGGAGATCATAGGTACCCCTATGGGCCCCTTTGACCCATAAGAATGATTCTAATATGTCCCTAGGGTTCCTAGGACCCCTTAGGGACATATGTCATCATGTAATAGATCGAAGGGGGTCATAGGTCAACCTATGACCCCCTTAGACCCATAAGAACGATTCTTATATGTCCCTAGGGGTCCTAGGAACCCTAGGGACATATGTCATCATGTAATTGGTTGAAGGGGGTGATAGGTCACCCTATGACCCCCTTTGACCCATATGAACGATTCTAATACGTCCCTAGGGGTCCTAGGACCCCTTGCTATATATGTCATCATTTAAGGGGTCGAAGGAGGTCATAGGTCAACCTATGACACCCTTTGACCCATATGAAGCATTCTAATATGTCCCTAGGTGTCGTAGGACCCTTAGGGACATATGTCGTCATGTAATGTGTCGAAGAGGGTCATAAGTCAACCTATGACCCCCTTTGACCGATAAAGACATATGTCATCATCTAATGGGTCGAAGGGGGTCATAGGTCACCCTATGAGCCCCTTTGACCCATAAGAATGATTCTAATATGTCCCTAAGGGTCATAGGACCCCTAGGGACATATGTGGTCATGTAATTGGTCGAAGGGGGTCATAGGTCAACCTATGACCCCCTTTGACCCATAAGAACAATTCTAATATGTCCTTGGGGGTCCTAGGACCCCTAGGAACATATGTTATCATTTAATGGGTCGAAGGGGATCATAGGTCAACCTATGATCGCTTTTGACCCATAAGAATGATTGCAATATGTCCCTAGGTGTCCTGGGACTCTTATGTACATATGTCATCATTTAATGGGTTGAAGGGCGTCATAGGTAAACCTATGACACCCTTTGATCCATATGATGCATTCTTACATTTTCTTAGGGGTCCTAGGACCCCTAGGGACATATGTCATCATGTAATGTGTTGAAGTGGGTCAATTATCAACCTATGACCCGCTTTGACCCATAAGAACAATTCTAATATGTCCCTAGGGTTTCGAGGACCCCTAGGGACATATGTCATCATGTAATGTGTCGAAGCGGGTCATAGGTCAACCTATGACTCCCTTCGACCCATAAGAATGATTCTAATATGTCCCTAGGGGTCCTAGGACCTCTAGGGACATATGTCATTATGTAATGGGTCGAAGGGGATCATAAGTCAACCTATGAGCCCCTTCAACCCATATGAATGATTCTAATATGTCCTTAGGGGTGCTAGGACCCCTAGGGACATATGTCGTCATGTAATGGGTCAAAGGGGGTCATAGGTCAACCTATGATGCCCTTTGACCCATATGGACGATTCTAATATGTCCCTAGGGGTCCTAGGACCCCTAAGGACATATGTCATCATTTAATGGGTCGAAGGGGGTCATAGGTCAACCTATGACCCCCTTTGACCCATAAGAATGATTCTAATATGTCCCTATGGGTCCTAGACCCCTAGGGACATATGTCATCATTTAATGGGTTGAATGAGGTCATAGGTCAACCTATGACCCCCTTTGACCCATAAGAACGATTCTAATATGTCCTTAGGGGTCCTAGGACCCCTAGGGACATATGTCGTAATGTAATGCATCGAAAGGGTTCATAGGTCAACCTATGACCTCCTTCGACACATAAGAACGATTCTAATATGTCACTAGGGTTCCTAGGACCCCTAGGGACATATATTGTTATGTAATGGGTCGAAGGGGGTCATAGGTCAACCTTTGACCCCCTTTGACTCATATATATTAATAATATACATATATATTAATAACATACATATTAATATAATAATATATATTAATAACACACACACACACACACACACATATATATCTATCTATATATCTATATATATATGGTTATTATATTTAATAAAAATATTACGTTATTATATATATATTAATAACATACTTTTATATATATATATATATATATATATATATATTACGTTATTATCTTTAGTAAAAATAATAATAATATAAATTATATTTATAGATTATAATGAGAATAACATAATATATTATTATATATTAATATATTATATGTTATATCTTTACATTACGTTATTATATATATATATATATATATATATATATATAATATATTATAATACATATTTACATAGTAATATTAAAAAAAAAATTATAAATTATAAGCTATAAAATATTATGTTATAATATATATTACGTTATTATATATATATTAATAACATACTTATATATATATTAATAACATACTTATATATATATATATATATAAGGTTATTATATTTAATAAAAATATTACGTTATAATATATATATATATATATATATATATATTACTTTATTATATTTAATAAAAATATTACGTTATTATATATATATATATATATATATTAATAACATACTTATATATATAATATATATATATATTATGTTATTATATTTAGTAAAAATAATAATAATATAAATTATATTTATAGATTATAATGAGAATAACATAATATATTATTATATATTAATATATTATATGTTATATCTTTACATTACGTTATTATATATATATATATATATATATATATATTATAATACATATTTACATAGTAATATAACAAAAATAATTTATAAATCGTAAGCTATAAGTCTTAAATCCGGTTTTCCCTCTAAAATGGGTTGGGATTTCAAATGTCCCACCAAAATTCACCTAGCCATATCAGATATCCGATTTGAAATCCGATATCCGATTTCAAATCCGATATCCGATTTGAAATCCGATATCCAATTTCAAATCCGATGTCCGATTAGGCTTGGTATTTACCAAGCCTACCCGGTCAACCCAAAAGACGTGTTTGAAGAGGGTTTTAGTGATACTCAGACTTCGGGTAGTCATCTGACAATGTTATTTTGATTGAAATTGAATGAAATGAAAAGAGTTTTTTAATATCGCTCTGAAGATTCCATCAATATAATTTCTGTCAAATTCTGAGATCGATAACTATTTATTAGTTAATTATCAATGAAGATTATTGTAAAGTGTTGATTGACATACTGATTGAAAAATAGCTATAATTTTCAAACGGTATAACATTTTTTAAATCTAAAAGCTGCGTCACATTTTATGCTTCGCCTAGTATAAGAAAAAATAAAATTAAATTAAATTTGGTAAAATTTTCTATTAATTAAGATGGTCAGACACGGGACTTTTTTTTTTCCGAAAAAGTTTTGGTAAAAAATTCATATTTAATTATTTATTTGGAATAAAAATATCAAAAAATATGCGTCACATCCGGGCATGAGTCTACTTTTCATATCTATAATTATATTTTAAAAATATTATCATTTGATTTTGATTAAGGTGGTCAGACATACACCTACTTTTTATTTTTGCCCTGAAATTTTTGTAGTACTGCATTAAAATTCAACCTTTTGACCAATCAATTATTTTTTTCTCCTGATAAGGCATAGTAGTTTAGAAACTAAATTCAATTTCTTACAGATTATTTTCTTACAACTTTTTGATATAAAGTCCATAACCACTTTAAAATTATGTGTCAAGTTGACATAACCCTGATTTTTTGATTTTTCACTGCCACTTAAGGTCATAGTTTGGTACACCATGATCCTGCACATACCCATTACGTGGACTCCTGAAGTAGGAAATACATTTGAAAAGTTAAAAGAACAATTAGTCACACAACCTATCCTTAAACTACCTAATTTTTAAAAGCTATTTACCCTAGAGTGTGATGCAAGTGGGGTGGTAGTAGGGAGTGTGTTAATTCAAGAAGGTAGGCTAGTAGCCTTCTTTAGTGAGAAGCTAAATGAAGCTAACAATAAGTACTCTTCTTATGACTTGGATTTGTATGCTTTGGTTTAGTCTCTTAGTAAATGGAGGCATTACCTTCTACCGAAGAATTTTGTGGTGTTTATTGACATTAAATCGCTTAGCTACACCAATACCCAAGAAAATTTAAGAAATAGATAGTTAAAGTGGATGGAATGTCTTCAAGCATTCACATTCACCATCAAGCATAAGAAAGGGCAGATGAATAAGGTTGTAGATGCACTAAGCAGGAGGATGTTGACCATCCAAGAAGTTCAACTCCATAGCATTCATATAGAGAGTTTCAAGGATCTCTATATGGATGATGAAGACTTTGCTAAAGCTTATAAGGTATGCTTTGAGTTTCAAAATCACTTTCATAGCTCTTTTGTTGATTACACATTATAGAGTGGATTGTTGTTCAAAGGGAATCAATTGTCTATTCCTAAGGTTTCTACGAAGGATAACCTTATCCAAGAGAAGCATAATAGAAGCCTAATTGCATATTTTGGCATTAACAAGACCTTTGGAGTTGGTCCAAAGGTTCTACTACTGGCCAAAATCGTTAAGGAATGTGAAAAGATATGTTGAACAATGTGTAGTGTACATGAAGGCAAAAGGAGTGTGTAGGTTTATACCAACCTTTACAAATCCCTAATAGACCATGGGAGTTTGTTAGTATGGACTTCATTGTGTGACTACCCAAGACAAAATAAAGTTTTGGTGGAAAGAATCAGTAAGATGGGTCACTTCATACCTTGTAATACTACCCATGATGCTAGTCATATAGCACATTTCCTTTTAAGGAGATTGTGAGGATTCATGGGGTGCCCCTAAGCATTGTGTCAGATGGGGATGTAAAATTTATGAGCCATTTTTGGAAAACCCTATGGAGTAGGTTGGGAATTAACCTATCTTTTGGATCAACTTATCATCCTCAGATTAATGGTCAAAGTGATGTGGTTAATAGGACATTAGGTTAATTATTAAGGTGCCTAACTAAGGAATATGGTCAAACATGGGATGTGATTATTCCTCAAGTAGAATATACATATAATGATAGTGTGAACATGACAACATGTAGGAGCCCATTTGATATTTTTTATGGGATGCATCCAAGTGGTGTGTGTGAACTTATGGACCTTGGGGCTATGGAATACATGAGTGAAAAGGCTGAAGACTTCATTCAAATCATGAAGGAGATTTAAGAATAGGTTAAGAAGACTATACAAGAAACTACACAAAAGTTTAAGGCTAAAGTGGATGAGAAGAGAAGGGGTGTTTAATTTTTAGTAGGTGACTATGTCATGGTACATTTAAATAAGTCTAGATTAAAAAGGGGAGTACCTACCAAACTACAGATGAAGAGAGTGGGACCCCACAAGATCATGGCTAAATATGGAGCTAATGCATACAAGGTGGATATTCCTAGTGACTTAAACATATCACCAATCTTCAATGTTGTAATCCTAACCAAGTTCAAGGGACCTTTAACTAACATAGATGTGAACATATAGGAAGTCAAAAAGGATTTCCTATCTCCCAAGGTGCAACTAGAGGTAGAGAAGGTATTGGACTCAAGAGTAAAGAAGACTAGGTCAAACACAAGGTGTACATGGAACACCTCATCAAGTGGAAAGAAAAGCCAAAATCAAAGGCAACATGGGTTATAGCTATAGATTTCAAGAAGATTGGAATAGCTAATGACATATTATCTATAGGAGTGGGATGATTTTCATTTGTGGGGAGCATAGTGTAGGAGCACCTAGGTAAGGCTATCTAACAACCTATGTTTCCTAATTTTAGTTTTGGCTTGTAGTGGCCTTAGCCAAGTCACTAGTCTAATAAAATGACTAATGTTTCCTAATGTGTATATTTTTCATTATGAGGTCTAACTAGGTCCTTAGGACTATGCAATATTACATAATCACCCAAAGTTGCTAGGTGAAATGCAAATATTGTCATTTTTGCTAAAAGTGACTTTTGTACATTTGGAGGGCTAGATTAGGAAAGGAAGATATAGAATGGTGGTTTTATATCCTAGATGAAATATTCAGCCAATTCTCAAAGTTTTAAGAGGTTTTGACGAAGCCTGGCCCATATAGAGAAAAAATTGTCGAATTGCATGACAACTTTGCAAAAATTGCAAAAGTTGTCATGACAACTTTGTTGCAAAAAGAGAAACTCTAATCAAATGGTTGTATAACCACCTCAAATTGGTTGGAGTGGGTATAATAATTCTACTTAATTCCTCCCTCAATCTATAACAAGGGTTGGATGGCATTGTGAAAGATTTTTGGGTAATGAGCAAGCACATCTTAGTGCTATTTTGACCACAGTATGATAGTTTTTCTTCTTGAAGGTGTTTGATGGATTGATTTCCATATTTTACTAGCTTATGTGTTGATAGGTTTTATTAGCTAGTTCTGTGTGTGATTAGGTAGGTTTTTGAATCCATTTCATTTCTATTTTGTAAATATTTTGGTTTTTGCTTAGTTTCTAACCTGAACCAGGTAGCTTGGGAAAATGAGTCTTAGCTCACCTTTCCACTATGGAAATGCTACAATCTATGGGAATGTATGAGAAGACTCCTTTTACTATAGCAATGCAAGTGCTTGGGCCCTGGAAAGAGAGTTTGACCAAGTTTTAGTGATTCCCTAAGCAAGCCAAGTGAGCATGGTTAGGGATCATAGAGTTTACAACAATAGATGAGGGGATTGAATGTAGTGAAGGCTTCAATCTAAGTGGATAGAGAGGACATGAGAGTGTAGAAGCCCTATGCCAAAGGAGACCTTTTGGTGACATGTTGTAATGGGGATTTGAACAAACCCTAGGGATTTCTATCAGTAAATTTGTTGGAAATAATCAAGACTAGCTAGGTTACTGAGAGGGGAGGGGTGAATCAGTAACCTCAAAACTTTTAACAAATTCAGCACTTACTAACATAATCCATTCACCATTAATTAATCTACTACATGCATGAGAAACTAAAAGATAAACATTCAAGACACATGAACACAATATTTGGTGACCCAGAAACCTTCCAAATAGAAAGTAAAAATGGGGTAAAGATTATACCCACAAAACTTTAATATTGCAGTATAAAGTTGGCCTGTTAAAGCTTACAATGATCACTTCTAATGATCTGCCCTGTTAGGAGCAATTAGGACTGCTAGGTCCACCTTGTAAGAGGTTTTACAAACATACAATGAAGTATGCACTCTATTGAGAAATTTAAGAAAATATTGTTAAGTCTACCCTATTAAAGGATGTGAATCTGATTAACATATTAGGATGAAATAGTAGATCTAACTTACAACTAAATTTCTGATTAGATCCTTGAAATTTTGATCACCTCTTTTGTGATAGATAAAACTTTAGTGCTCCTAATTTGACCTTGCTGAATACTCTACTATGTTGCTGATTCACATTCTCATTCACTCTTCTCAAAACATTGCTTCATTCTTACACTATTGAGGATGATACAATACATTACATATATATCATCCCAATTCTCATAATTACAAGGTCGGCCAAAACACAAGTTAGCACCAATATTACTGAGTTGGCCCAAATGTAGAAACTTGAGTTTTGAAAGCTGACTAGGTGACCTTTTGATACTCGGCATCCACTACATTACTCAGCATCATCATGCATTTGGTATAAGTAGAGGCTCAGTCCATACTAATCACTCAACATAGCTTCAAACTCAGTGAACATTGGAGACTCGCTAGATATAGTATAACTTGGTAGAAAGTGAATACCAAGTTTACCTTTCTTGCACTTGATAAACATTATTCATCCATCACTCAATTGACAATAGCTTCATATGATAGGAACTAATAACTTGGTAAATACTACGAAGCTCAGTAACCACTAACTACTTGGTGATAACTGTTGGACTTCACGCTGCCTATTTTCACTCTGTAACCTCTAGAATGCTCGGTGTGAACTGTTGAACTGCTGAACTCACTTGGCAACCATTGAATGCTTGATAAACACTGGAGACTGAATAATGAACTTAGTAACCATGCAAAATTATGAATACGTTTTGTCACTAATGAAAAACATAACTTAATGCCAACAATCTCCCCATTTGGCATTAGTGACAAAAACACTTATTAGCCAAAATTTATGTGCAGTGTCATGTTGATTTTTTGATTTTTCAAAATTTGTCTTTGTAATTCTGTTGTATATACATTTGCACATATCTCCCCCATACCATATAATATCATACTGAATGTATATACAAGTATTTCTTCTCCTTTACAAGTCTCTCTCCCTTTCTATTCTATATTGTAGATATGTCTCTCCACAAATAGCTCTTTCTCCCCCTTTTTGACCATAATGCTAAACATTTATACACAACATACTTATACAAAGACACTAAAGTATGAGAGAAACTCAAAATGTACCTTGAGAATAAGAGCTAATGTCGTATCCTAGTTTTCTTGCAAAATTTTGCAGGTTTGAAGTGCCACTTGAACTTCTGCTGAGAGTTCAATCATATGGTCTGCAATTGAAAAACTGTTATCATGGATCAATGTTGTTGAATAAGCAATGTGCTTTTGCATTGTCTCCATGATTGGAAGGATCATTTTTTGGATTTCTATAAGTGTAGAATTGATCCTTGCTTCCTCTCTCAACAATTTTTCCTGCATATCAGATAGGAACCTAACCCTCATGTGATGTGTTGAGCTTGAGCTGGGGACAAGCTACAAATTTTGAGCACTAGCCTTTAGATCCTCATCAATTTTATTCAATTTTTCTTTGATTTCCTTTGTGTACTCAATAACATCACATAGCTTGGCAAAAAGAGATGTTACATTTGCAAAGGAATTTTCAAGATTAGCAAAAATTGAGGAAAGCTCTACCTGATGAATAGCAATGTGGTGAGCAATGTGCTAAAGAAGTTCATTGTCAAACTTATTCTCTTCTTTTTCTATCAAATTTTCTTGACCAATGGAGTCCTCATTGAATTTATTTACTGCTTCCTCTAACTGCAATAAAATATGTTGAGGAATCAACATCCACACCTATGGCTTTTGTCAAGATATTCTTTGCACTTTCTATAATTTGAAATTCTCTGTCCCTTTCTTCTCTTAACTGCTTTTTTCTAGCCTTCTATTCTAGAAGTTGGTTGACCAATCTCATTTGTTCCACAGTTATTATCAAGATCTAACTTAGGAATTTCAATTTCATTGTCCAAGTTTATATCATCAATTTCTTTTCCACTAAGCAGAAGCTTAAGTGGTGTCCTTGGTTCTACTTCTAACATTACTACTTTGGACTTTGAAATATAAACAATTGTAGAAACAGTAGGGCTTGCAGTGAAAACTTGTATAGGGCCTACTAAAGGAATACTAACTAGAGTGCTAAAAGAAACTAAAACTGAAGTGCTACCCAAAATTGAAGTGATCACAAGTGGAACACTGACTAAAGTACATACAATAGAAGCATTGATAGAAGTATTTACAAATGAAGTACTTACAGAAGCATGCAAAACTGAAGTAGACAAAATTGTAGAAATTGATGTTGAACATACTACTGATGTCCCTAAGTTGAAGAAGAGGAGGTTTGCAGCTTGGTGGATGAAGTAGTAGACACTTCCATCAGAGATACGTAGAGATGAGAGGGAGAAAATAGTGATTGAGCAGATGATGTATCTATTGTAGTTGCAATCACACTTGTTGAAGCTTTTTCCATGCTAGATGATGTAGTAGGTTTTGGAGGAGAGTGAGGAAGGGAGGCTATAACTTGTGTAGCTATCCTTACTAGATCACTCTCTTCATCTTCTCCTTCCTTATCTTCCTCTTTAGCTTCTTCCTCTTTCTCTTCTTCACCATCCTTCAATGCCTAATAATCCTCAACATCAATAGTGACACAAGGTGTATTATCTTCTTCATTGTCACTATCATCATCATCATTTATTTCCATTGGATCCTCACTTTGCTTGTGCATATGATAGACATTTTTCCACATGGATGTAGCATCCTTAACTACATGCTCAATATCTTTTATCAAAATCAAACAAGTATGAAATCTGATCATAATCTTACCTTCATTTTCCTTCATTGTTTTATTAACCTCAGCATTAGTAAGATTTGGTAGCAACAGTCTCAAAGATTGCTCATATATACCCTTTGATGTCTACATAGAAAATTCTCATATAGGTTTCAACCTTGCTAATAATTCATTAGAAAGCTAAGGGGCAATTTGATTTGGGGAATATTTCCATTTTCCCATTTTTGTTAGCACTAGCTCCTCAATCTACATTTTCTCTACATCAATTCTTGTTTCATACTTTAAAGCTTTGAAATTTGTGATACCTGCACCTTCTTCTAATTGCTTCAATCTTTCTTAGAAGGTGAGTGGGGGCTTACTGAAGACAATCTCATTGCCTCCTTTCTTCTTAGATCTTCTTGTAAATATAGTTGTAGAGGCCTTGGGTGGCTTGGTGATAATCACCCTGCCTTTTTTTCTTATAGGCTCTTTTTCTTTTTCTGACTCTTCTTCTTCATTCTCAGATTCATCTTCATCTTCTCCTTTTCTCTCAGTAAGCATGAGAGGGGTACTTGCGATTTTCAGCTTTGTTATCTTCCTCTTACCTTTACTTACTGCCTGTGGGAGCTTGATCTCAAGCTCTATTTTGGCCTTTGCTTCATCATAGGTTCCAAAGATGGGTATCTTTGGATCTACAGGCTCATTCACAAGGGCTTCAATTATCTCCTTTGTTTCATCAATATTAACCTCATAAGGAAGAGGTTTCACCCATACAATTATGGGCCTAACTGCCTGAATGTACACTCTGTCATAGTCAACCATGAAACAAACATCATCCTTGTAGTCTTCAACTAATTTTGGTGGAATTCAAAACCTGTTATTCATCTTTTCCTTAAAGACTTCAAAATAGTTGTCCATTATACTGTCAAAATTCTCACCCATCTATGCAATAAACTCATTAATTTGGTACAAAACTAGAGTATCCTTTCTCCATACCACTGATCCTTTGGAGGGGAAAAACTTTTGAACATAAAAGAATAAACAAGTTAACAAAGAACCAAATTTACATGGGTTATTCTTTGATGTTCTTATACTTTCCATGTTTTTATTCAACTATTTCAACATTAAGTCTACCAAATCATATTCCAAATTCTTCTTTACTACCTTGTAGGCTAAGTCCACAACCTCACATGACACACTATTCAGTCAACTAGAGCTATATATCTTATGTGCAATGATATGAATACCAAACCTAAGTTCCACATTAGATACATTACTAATCTTTAGTCCTCAGTAGACTCACTTGGCTAGGGTTTTCTTTTGTAGCTCATCTCGACCTAGGGTTTTGGTAACTTTGAGCTTATTGAGAATAGGGAGACCCATGATTCTATGAATCATCTTCATTTTTATTAAGATTGGCTGCTCTAACCACAACTGACCATTATGCACATGGCTCAATATATACCTAATTCATTTGATTTGGAAGTTCCTTGGCAGGTGCGGAATGTGGGTCGAGCCTTTCTCCTCTAGATGTTTATGCTTGGGCTTAAGAGTTTCATCCACACACAATTCTCCTAGGGTACTATCCATTTCTAGGGTTCCAATTTCTTGCACAACACATTTAAAATGAGTACAAGTATCATTTATAAGGAGTACCTTTTGTGGAATTTGCGACTGAGGTCCATTGGGGTCGAGTGATTATGTAATTGCTAGCACCACTTTGAAATTTGGAGCCTTCCATTTGACACCTTGCACCAACATCTTTGAACCTTTCTTCACCTTCCAACTACTACTGGTGGATGCCATGATCACTTAGTAGACTGAGAAAAACTTCTTCAAAATTTTTGCTAAAAACTCTACTCAAGATCACCTAGATGCTCTGTAAATTGCTCTTCTCTAAATTTGTGGTGAAAATGAAGTTGAAATTTTGCCTTTTGATGAAAATTCTTCCATTAATGCTCAGTACAATGAGAGCCATAATGACATAGTGCTTGATAGGCTGTCATCCACTATCTATCAAGATAACTCGGTAGAACCTTGTAACTCGACAACCAAACAAAATTTTGTTACTCCCGACCTCGCTCGATATGACCTAGCCTTGCTCGGTGAATACTGATGCTAAACTTCTATGATCCCTCTATATCTAAAATATTTATTTGGATCTTTTCTTCCATTCATTGGAACTACTTGAGATATGACCCTAAGATTGCAGTTCTAGTTCTTTCTTAAGAACTTATTTGGAAATGGTGGAGTCACCCACTTCTTGAGTGACATGACCATCATCACTTGAATTGGCTTGCTTGGGTAGATTTGGAAATCCATTGTTATCTCATCTAATTTATGATGTTATCATCTTTAGCTTTCTTTTCATCTTCAACTCTACCTATATTCATGTATTTCTTAGCTATATGACCAAGTTCAGTGCATGTGTAACATCTTATTGTAGTATCCTTCTTTCTCAAGTGATGCCTTCCATAGTTTATGCCAATGTGTCCATATTCTCCACAGTAATGCCATCTACACCAAGTATTGTAGTCCGAACCAAATATTTCCTTTACAAATTGTTTAGTTGGATTGAATGGTTTAGATCTACATTCAGATGCCTTGTGACCTTGTTTCTTGCATTTGTGACATTTGCCTTCAAAATTTGGTTTCTCCTTGCATTCATTAGCTTTATGACCATGTTGACTGCAATTGTAGCATTTTCCAATGAATTTTTCTTTTCCATTACTCCAACATTTGTTTGATGTATGACCTATCTTACCATAGTGATTGCAAGTAGATCTTTGATTCCTTTAAGCACCTTGTTTGGATGATTCACCTTCTTCTTTGTATCCAAGTCCTGCTTTACCCTTTTTTCTATAGAGATTGTACTCACTTTGTTGATTCAATTGATCCATGTATGCGTAGGATTTCATTATTCTTTCATTGAGTTGCTTCTCAAAATTTAGATCATCCTTCAATCTTTCATTGATTTGTCTTTCAGTGCTTAAATCATTCCTTAACCTTTCATTTTTAGATCTCAGAATCATGATTTCCTCATTTGCATTGAAGAGCTTATTGATAAGACTTTCTTGCTAAAGGGATTGATTTTGAGTTTCAGTGTTTCTTGCCTCCAAATCTTCACTTGCCTTATTTCTTTGTTCCAAAATTTCACACAATCTTATTTACTGAATTTCCTGTTCTCTTTTCAATTTTCTTACCTCTTCTTGTAGGGAGCCATTCTTTTCTAGGAGTTCTTTGATTGCTTCATTTGCTTCATCTGAACTGCTTGAAGGAAAAAAATCTTCAATCTTTTCTTCAACATACTAGTAGTCATTCATCTATTTTGCAAGTTCCTTCCTTCTTTTTAGGGATTGGGAAAGATGCTTTTTTTCTTCCTTGAGTTGAGCTATGACCATCTCCATATCTAGATTCTCATTGTCAATAGCTTTGTCAAGTTTGAATATCTCCATTGTCCTTGATCTTTGCTCAAGCTGTCAAACTTTATCCTAAGAACCACAAAGCTCTGATGCCAATTGTTAGAAATAATCAAGACTAGTTAGGTTATTAAGAGGGGAGGGGTGAATCAGTAACCTCAAAACTTTTAACAAATTCAACATTTGACAACATAATCCATTCACCATTAATTAATCTACTACCATTAATTAATCTACTACATGCATGAGAAACTGAAAGATAAACATTCAGGACACATGAACACAATATTTGGTGACCTAGAAACCTTCCAAATAGAAAGTAAAACTAGGGTGGGGATGATACCCACAAAAGTTCAATACTACAATATAAAGTTGGCATGTTAAATCTTACAATGATCACTTCTAATGATCTACCCTATTAGGAGCAATTAGGACTACTAGGTCCACCTTGTAAGAGGTTTTACAAATATACAATGAAGTATGCACTCTGCTAAGAGATTTAAAGAAAAAACTATTGAGTCTACCCTATTAAAGGATTTGAATCGGATTCACCTGTTCAAATGAAACAATAGATCTGACTTACAACTGAATTGCTGATTAGATCCTTGAAATGTTGATCACTTTTTTTGTAATAGATAAAACTTTACTGCTCCTGATTTGACCTTGCTAAATACTCTGCTCTACTGTTGATTCACATTCACATTCACTCTTCTCAAAACATTGCTTCATTCTTACACTATTGAGTATGATACAATACATTACATATATATCATCCCAATTCTCATAATTACAAGGTCGGCCAAAACACAAGTTAGCACCAATATTACTGAGTCAGCTCCAATGTAGAAACTCGGGTTTTGAAAGCTGACTAGGTGACCTTCTAATGCTTGACATTCACTGCATTACTCGGCATCATCATGCATTTAGTAGAAGTAGAGGCTCGGTCCATACTAATCACTCAATGTAGCTTTGAACTTGGTGAACATTAGAGACTCAATAGATATAGTATAACTCAATAGAAACTAAATACCAAGTTTACCTTTCTTGCACTTGATAAACATTACTCATCCATCACTCAGTTGACATTGGCTTCATATGACAGGAACTAATGACTTGGTAAATACTGTGAAGCTCAGTAACCACTAACTGCTCGATGATAACTACTGAACTTCACACTGTTGTTTTCACTCGATAACCTTTGGAATGCTTTGTGTGAACTATTGAACTATTGAGCTCACTTGGCAACCACTGAATGCTTGGTAAAAACTGGAGACTAAATGATGAACTCCATAACCATGTAGAATTATAAATAAGTTTTGTCACTAATGACAAACATGACTTAATGCCAAAAAAAATTAACAAACCCTTGATTTTAGGCTTAAAATCAACATTCCACTGCACAAATAGGATGAGGAATTGAGACTAGGTGAATCTGAAGGGTCTCCCAAAAGGGTATCTAGATATGTAGTTATTTTGTAACATCTTGAAGACTTTTTCTGAGTTAAGTGGGAAAATGTGAGTTTGGAGGCCTAGTTCCTTGTAGCCCTTTTAGGCCTAAATTGGAGCAGTTTCTTGGAATCGATATAGATTTCCATTTTTTTTTATGGGTGAGTGTTGTAATGGCCTCAAAAACCTTAGGGACAATCCTCCCCCTTTATGTTAAGTAGATTGTGGCCATGTGTGGGTATTTGGCACAAGTGAGCCAGTAGAGCATCTAAGAAACATTACTAGAACGAATCTAGGTTCTACATTGGTGTGGGCAAGTTGAAAGGGGAAAAGATCAGATTTGTGATCCTTCCAAGTTAGGGTTAGTGCAAGAACCCTATTAGGCTAGAGAAGAGGCCTAGAGAGAACCCTAGGATAAGTTACGGTTAAGTAGAAAGACTTGTTCTTACATCACCTATAGATCAAATATGGTCTTATCAATGGATCTATTAAGAGGTCAATGACATTGTATATTTTGATATGATGTAAGCCCTCAAAATTACCAACATATGTTATAGTTGAATTTGGTAACTAAAAGGGACCCCTTGGGATGAAGGAAACCAAAAAAAAATATTCCAATGTAACTAATAACCCTGGGGGACACACAAATATTGTTAACCATTGCATGGGCTATCAGACACTAAATAGATCCACAATTGGAAATTTGTATACTTATTGCAAAATGAAAAAGAAAATATACAACGCTATTCGAAAGAAACACAAAAAACACATGAAATTGATCTTGCAAAAAATTCAAGCATGTGAAGTCACTTGTACACTCACTTTTAAAGTACTATAGTTCAAATTATTCCCATCCATTGGTGAATTTATTTTTTCTTATCAATTATACCATTTTATCTTCTACATGTTTACACTTTCTCATCAAGAAGAGGAAACAAATAAGATTTATTGTTACCAATGCAATATTTTTGTATGGTTCAAGGGAAAAATTTATTACAATGTGCTACCAATCAAAATAGAACATTATGTAGCTTTAAGTTTTTCAAAATAGATGTTGCAATATTACATGTTTGTAGCCTTTAGCTTTTATATGTACTTCCTTTTGTTATTTAAATCTTCATTTATACTTTCCCATGAAAAAACCTATTCCTTGCACCCACTTTGGGTGCAAGTGCTAGTTATTAATTAATCAGTAATTACTAATAAATTATTTTCAAAATTGAGAAAAATCTAATAAAATATATAACTAGACAAGTAAAATAATTTTAAATATATATAAAGTCAAAGCAAATATTGAAGGACAAAACTATCATCATGGAACTTGATGAGAAAAACTAAATTCCATTTCCCAAGGGCATGCAAATTATCACAGGTAAACTCTGACAGATGGCTAGGAAAATTTCATTGTCTTATTAGTCCTAGGCGAGGAACTAATGTTTTCAGTTGCCTACACTCAATTAATTTTACAATAAAAATCATTCAAACACTAAAATTTAATTACACATTTATGTTCCTTTATTTTAAAATTAATTTCTCAACTTTAATTTCTATTTTTTGATTGGCTGCTACTAATTTTGCTAAGGGTCTAATTTTTTTTTTAGTTAAAAAAATAACAATAATTTATTTTTGGAAATTTCTAGCATACATTCCTTCTTTCTAGAATGTTTAGTTTGGTAAACTCAAAAAATTAAAACTGGTGACATTATTGCTTGGCTAAGATTGGGGAATGTGTTGGTCTGTGTTATTTATCTGTAAGGTACTAATCTATATGGGAGCTTGCTTGATTTCAGCACCATGAGGGGACTATAACCTTTAGATGGAGAAGTCAATGGAAGGGGACCAAACTTTTGAATGCTTGCAAAAGGATTCATTACACATTCCCATCTGTTATGCCATCTATTACCAATGTCATAAATCTAGCAAGAAATTCATTAAGTAGAGCATATATTTCATCTCTAGTTTGTGCACCTTTCTACAAATCTTTTGACAGGATGGTTACCTTCATGTCTACAGACTATTTTTGACCCACACAAATTTGTTTCAAGGTGTGTATTCATTTTCCATTCTCAAGAAACATTCGCTCATACCTCTTGCTCTCCCAATTTCTCTTATCTATTCCATTTGACAGATTTGGCTATGCAACCTCTAAACTTTGAACTGCTTAAATAATCTTAATTTTATCATTTCTATCTAATTCCTCAAAGTCCTCTACCTTCTATAGAGTAATCTACAATTTGTACAGGGTGCTCATGTTATGTCACTTCAACACCTACATCCAAAAAACATGTGCCTCTCCAGTTTGTCCACTGATCCCCTCAACTTCACCCTTTCACTCTCCTCCTTTTCCACTTTCTTCCCCTTTCTACTGATGGTTGAGGGTAGAGGGAAATTTAGGTTCTATAGAGAAGATTCAACATAATTTTTAGTGCCCTAAAAAGCATTAACAAACTGCACAAACAAACAAAGCATATTAAAAAAAAAAGGCAATCGAGCAAAATTGAGGATTACTTAATTGGCCTTAACCGTCTGCTCAACCATAGGCATCTTAATAATCTCTAAAGTGGAGGACTGAACATGAATCATGTTGCATTATTTCTCCCTCGAATTAATTCAAAAGCGTTCAACACCACTACAACCATTGGATGATAAAGTCTAAAGATCGATTGTTCTTTGGCACCCTTGGCTAGGATGCCTATCCCTTAAATGTTTTTAAAACCAAAAACTTTTGACAATAGGGATAAGATAACTATTAAATAAATGCATTGTCAAAGCATCAAACTTCAAAGACTTTGTTTTCAATAGTTGCCTACAGAAAAGGTGGTGATAAAGCCACCTACCATGCACTTATACAATAGGCAATTATTCTCCCTCTAAATTAATAACTTTCTACACATAAAGATATAATGACATTTTATGACCAAGTTGTTTAAGCAATAGTTTAATTTTATTTTTTAAATATGATAAAATAATAATTGAAGAAGCTAAATATTTATTATATTTATTATTTTCAGATTTATAACTTTACATGATTGAAACTTCTATAATAACAATTAAAATAATATTAACTATGTCTACATTTTACTTTACAACTAATAATATCAAACAGTATTTTTATTAAGTTTTAAAAATAATTTATATGAATTAATTTTATAAAGAGTTTATTACAGGTGAACATTTTGTTTGAGTAATCATATTTAAATTTTATACTATTGTATGTTTCAATGTTTTACTACATATTGTAATTACTAGTTAAATATTATATGATTTTTTTATGTTATTAATAATTATATTACTTATATTTATATTTAAAAATTACTAAATGGGTTGAACAATGAGAAATTAAAAAATAAAAATTGGTTTTACTCAAATTATTCATTTTTCTTTAAAATTTAATTCTTATTTTTTAAATTAAAACTTATCAAAAATTTAATAAGTTTTAGAAGTGCATAATTTTAGAATATAGAAGTGCTTTCTATAGACTTGTACAACATGATATTTTCAGCTTGTTCTATATAATGAAACATCCAATACAATAGTAAACATTCCAACAATTACCTCCTCTTACATTACAATCTTGTCACTAAAGTCCTATTGAGCTTGAAAGTCCTCATATTACCCCCTCTCATTATTCCCCACCCTTCATAAGGCAAGGACTCTAGCTCGACTAGAGCTCTTGTTCACGATGAAACTAATTATGTCAAGAGGCATATACAATGGCAGAAAGAAATCCCAGCACAGGAATATGTTGAAGAACATGTTGTGTTAAGAAAAAAGAATCGATACCAGTTACATAAATTTAAATAAAATAAATAAAATAAGAGGAATCTAATATATTAGTGACGGTCATAGTAATATGAAACACATATCCAATCAAAATAAATGAAACACAATCTCCCAATAATAATAAAATATAAAACGTCATCACCCAATCACAAATCATATGACACGGCAGCTCGAGAAAAAAATGTAATAAAATAAAATGAAACAGTATCTCCAAATAAAAAAAGGTGTATCAATGTGGTTGGTGCAAACAATAATGTTGTAGCCACTAGTTATATTCTCTCTCATACCATTATCTGACGATTCACATTTTTGGGAAACACGTAGATATAGTTGATTTTAATGTGTTAATCTCCACTATATAATATATAATTTTTAGTAGTGAGCATGGCCATTCAAGAAATTATAATGGTAGAACATGCAATGCATTTCAATTTCATGAAGTCGAACCATTGAACATCAATTATAAATGGCAAGAGTTAGATTTCTATTGAACATTGGATTGAACAACATCAACCTTCTCTTCAATTTACTTGTTGGACAATTTTCATTTGTAGTCTACTTCTTACTTCCATACATTTGTACTAAGGTAAATCTTTCCTTGGTGGTCACTTTTTTATCATTTATCAATCGATTTCTTTCCTTTTCTCTACAAGCCATTGCTCGCTTTACTTATTAATGAAACTTTGAATCTGTATTAATTTTATAGCATTTTCAGCTAGTTGGTCTTTCTAGTGATCATAATGTATTAATGTCACGAGAATTTTAACTACTTCTATTCAAAATTGAAATTTCTCTATTACATGCAACTTTTATTTCCTACCATAGGAGGCATAAAATCTTGCCTATGTTTATTCATATATCAACAGGAATTGATTTGAGGGCTACCATGCTAAAATAGTTTTAGTTATCAAACACAAATAAATAGAATATTTTGAAAAAAATTACTCTAAACAATATATTTGAAATAGAATGTTTTATTTGTTCTATATTTTTTTCCTTTAATATAATAGTATGTAATTTAATTTTTTGATTCATATTGTATTCAACAAGTGGATTGATGCCTTCAATCCACTTCCTAAATTAAAATTTAATTACTATTTGTTTGGATAAGAAATATGGATTTATAAGAATGTAGTTTATTTCTTATTTCACAAGTGGATCAACACCTTCAATCCACTTGTTAAATAAAAAATTAAATATAGTACAAACTATTTTACAATTGTCATGAAATGCTTAGTTAAAATATCAATTTTTGTTAATAGACTATTTCAATTATTAGAATGTTTTAAATTATTAATGGTAGACTATTTTACATTTATTATGAAATGATAAATTACAATATCATTTCTTTTGTAGCCATATTTCAATTGATCTTAGATTATATTAACTTCTATATTATTGTACAAGTTGTTAATGTAAGTTATATTAGCTTTTTAAATTGTTGGACAAGTAGTTTTACAAATATTTTAAAATTATTAATTCAAATATCAATTTCATTGTAATCATATTTAAGGAAGATAAAATGGAAGAACTAATTGGCATGAAGGTAGAAATTTTCTCCTTTGAAGAAGGATACCAGGGCACCTAGTTTGAGGGCACGATTATTAGAATTGTGTCAAATACAAATGACCCAACCTTTTATTTTCAATACGATCATTTCATTACGGATGAGTGGACTAGAGAACCACTCATAGAGGAGGTTACTATACAATTTATTAGACCCCTACCACCCGCAATTCCATTATCATATCATATATTTGTGGGCGACTATGTTGAAGTTAGAGAGAATGACTGTTGGTGGCGAGGGATTGTGGAGGCTACATTTGAAACCCCATTGAGCTGTGAAGTTCTTTATGAAGTATAATTTCCTAATACTATAACATTAAAACCATATTCATGTTCAAACCCGAGACTTGGACTAGATAGAAGGCCAATGGAAGCCTTGACAATGGAATTGATTTTTTCTTTAACCTTTCTATGTTCACATGCATCACCTTATAGAGAAGGATATCATTTCTTGTGGACAAGAGAAGACTTTTTGGATTTTATGAATATGTAATTATTCTCTAAATAAATAAAATGTCTCTTTCATATTCTTACAATTTTGAATCACTCATATTTTTGTACATTATAAGTTTATTTTATAATAGTCTTTATCTCTATGTACTTTTTTTTATCATAAACTTGTGTTATCTTCAACAACTAAATAAAATTTAAAGGACCATATTTAACTACATATTTTAATATCAACACACCACCTACTAATATACATTAATTTAAAGTCATTGTTTAATTTATAATATATATTTCATTAGTTCATAAAACTATGTTCTTTATTTATTTTCCTAACTTCACTCTATTTTCACATAATTAGTTATGGTGAGACCAAGGTTAACCTTTCAATTTGAGAAACAAAAGAGAGAACACCAAAGAGAATATCATAGACAATATCAAAGAGACTATCGTATACATCAACAAGAACAAATGACAGAATGCCAAAGACAAGAACAAAGGACAAGGTGTAACTAAGTTGATAGGGAGAGGTGCATTAGAAGAAGGGATGAACAAATAGTTGGAGAATCAAAAATTCAGCAAATGGATGGAAGAAATGTAGAAAGAAATATACAACATCAGAATGCTCCAGAAATCTTCTCCTTCAAAATGAAGCACAACATGACCTTCAAGAAAATGATGGCCAGCCAATTGAAAGGTACAACCAACCATCTAATGCAAATATTCAATTGGATGTTCAAAATGAAAATTCTAGCTCAATACAATGAGTATCTAAATGTAATGAACCCTTTTGCAAAGCAATGATAAATTTCAATAACCCTTATAAAAATATATGTACCTCATGTACTTTACACTTACCTATCTGCTAATTTTAGTGATTTCCAACACAACACGAGCGGTCATTGAGAGTTTGATGCACATTGTGCACTTTGGGACAATATCCATATTGTCAAATGCTTCTTACTAAGGGGCAACGTAATTGTAGCACCATGACACCTCTCCACTTGTAGTTGAAGGAGAGCATGATAGATTTGTTGTAGAATGAGCCTCGAGCATGATTGAGTTTTTTGTGAAATAAGATAATTGCGGAGTGAGCCCTAATTTGGCTTTTGTGAATTTCACATGCCTTGGCTTTGTTGATGGGTAGTTTGTGTTTATTCCAAATTTATTGATCCTCTCTTTTCTCCACTTTACATTTATTTGTTATAGATGCTCTAATGAATGTCTCAAAGTAGTTGAGAATCTCTGTGTTATTGATGAAACAAAAGGTGGACTTGTAGCTAAGGCTTCAAGTGATTAGCAACAACAAAGTGAGATGGTTGAGGTCCTGATAGGCTTTCTCAACTGATAATGACCTCTCCTAATGGACATGACCACGAACAAGTTAATGCAGATGATAGACGCATTGAATATTTTAACCACCCAAGGAGGAGTGCTCTCTATCATGAAGTGTAAGCTTATGTCAATACAAGAACAGAAAACATGACAAGCCACTATGTATATTGGAAGGATTCATAATTCGAGTTATTAAAGATTGGTGACATTATCAACTTTGTTTAAGCACCTCATAAATCTAAAAAAACATTGCCTAGCTATATAGGAATACATAGGAGCCTATGAAATTGGTAGTGTCATGCGAATAACTGCATAAAGAATTTTTTTAAGTTCAGCTAGAGCAGTGTGAATTTTGAAATAAGCTTCAAGAAAACCCTAAACCTAACTATAACTCACCTCATTTGAGGAAGATATGATATGAAGATGAGTGATTTTTTTTTATATGCCTCTATATCATATGGCGATAGCAATCAATATTCATTGCTATGCGGGGAAGGCATGATAAAACTATGGTGACGAATAGTCTACAACATTTTAAAAAGATGGCTCATTGTAGCAATAGCAATTGATCTTATCAGTGAGCAGAGGAGATAGACTTTTGCTATGGCAATGAGCGATGGAGGTGATATATTCTGCATATAATTATTATTACCTATTCAATATTGCAACAGTTGCAAAGAGAATCTATGATCGACAACAACAACAAATCTCTCCACAACAACAAGAGATCTTTCAACAATAATAAATAAATAAATAAATAAAATTTCAACAACAACAGCAGATCTTTCATATGAATGAGATTATCACAGCATTGTATGCAAGGATTGTCTTATGAAGACCATTCAAGATTGCACTCTAATGGATTTATAGGGATAATAGTGCTCTCAATATCCAATCATGGTAAACAAATACAGTTTACTAGGTCTCTCAAAGATGAGCAATCTATCTAAAAATCCAATGATGTTAAATGAACATCCCTCATTAACAAATAGATTCAAAATTAATGTAAGAAACACAGGAATATAATGAATATTGATTGGAGCATCTGTGACAAATAAATATAAAATGGAGAAAAGAGAGGATCAATAAATTTGGAATAAAGACAAACTACCCACCAACAAAGCCAATGCACGTGAAATTCACAAAAGCCAAATTGGGGCTCACTCCACAATTATCTTGTTTCACAAACAACTCTATCATGCTCGGGGCTCATTCTACAACAAATATGTCATGCTTTCCTTCAACTACAAGTGGAGAGGTGTCATGGTGCTACAATTATGTTGCCCCTTAGTAAGACCCATTTGACAATATGGAGATTGTCCCAAAGTGCACAATATGCATCAAACTCTCAATGATTGCTCGTGTTGTGTTGGCAATCACTAAAATTAGCAGATAGGTAAGTGTAAAGTACATGAGGTACATATATTTTTATAAGGGTTATTGAAATTTATCGTTACTATTATTTCTAACATTAGATGGACCTGAATATAATAGAGTTAATGATAAATAAGAAAGTCATGTTTAATACTATGGATAGAACTATTATATTATCATTAAATGATGAATAATAGATTATTCAATTATGTAGATAACTAACTATGTGTGTAATGTTTCCTTATTCATTTTTTAATCAGAATTTCATAATCATAGTTAGTTATTTGATAAGGAAACAAAATGTTGGAAAGATATGTATTAAAGTATATATTTCAATTAGATTATTATATATATTGGAATTATTTATTGTGCAAAATTATTTATTCTTGAGTATGATATAAATTTTTCTCTTATTTCTTATTTTTCTCTACGAGCACTTGCTTTGATCTTTTCTTTCGAGTATGTCTTGTAGAAAAGGGGATATTGATATCAGATTAAGAGGGAGTTTGACACTTCCAAGGTAAAGGAGCCTAAAATTTCATTAGAGGCAAGCTCGTAAAGAAAGAGAAATACACAAAGGAAAATCATTAGTGCAAAAGTATTTCGGTACATCTCCATGATTGACTTATTCTCCCAAAGTGCTTAATTCACATAGAAGTGGGGAACTATTTAGCAAAGGTGGTTGAATCTATAAGGATCCTTAAGGTAGTTAAGAGTAAATAATGGGTAAATATCCTATAATCACCACTTCAACACATAAGGGTAATGAGGTGAGATTATATTTTTTGTGCATATACTGCTATGAAATAATTGATAGTCTCTTTCTTATTACTGACACATTTGTTATTGTGAAGAATATTGAATAGTCTATCAATGATTCTAGTTACAAAGAAATGAAATCAGAATATATGAAAAATGAAATATAAATGGAAAATATATATGAAAAATGAAAAAATGAAACATAAATAAATATTGATTTAAGGAAAACATAGTAATTAGAATACATTTCAATTATAGTACAAAGAGTCTATCTCTCATCCAAAATTACGTAATCTTAGATAGGGAGTTGGTGGAGGGAAAGGCAGAGTAATTTCGAGCACTTGTCGGAACCACTTGGAGCTTGTTTCACACACCCTCTATACCATCATTCTACCATCAAGATGATCGTAATAAGGAGAGAGAAAGTTGTTTGTGTACTATAAGAATAAATCTTTCAAATGAACTAAGTAAATTAAATTTAATACTCATCTTCTCATCCACATTATGATATCCTAAGGTAGGGAGTTGGTGGAGGGAGAGTCGGAGTAATTTTGAGCACTTGTCAGAACCGCTTGGAGCTTGTTTCATGTGCCCTTTGCACCATAAATCTACCATCTTATGATGATTATAATAAGGAGAGAGAGAAGGATTCCTTCCAAAGGATTATGTAAATGAGAAAAGGGACTCATCTTCCCTTTAGAGCTATTATATGCTAATAATTATTTGTGTTGCAGGTCTATGATCAAAAGGCATATTAGGGAAGTATATTTTATAAATCATTCCCTTTACTCTACTTTATTGTGAAATTTCAATTATAGAGAATCAATAAAGAATGTATGATTTGTCTTCAATGTGTATGCCTGTGTTTTCATGCATTCATGTGTCTACTTCGTGCTTGCTTTGTGTCTTCATGCATTAATGTGTCTTCTTCGTGTATGCTTCGTGTCTACAAGTACTTAGATATTTACTTCATGCATTATGACATTAACTACATGTGTACCTTATGTATTCTTTCATTCCATTGTATAACTTGTATATTGAATTCACAATAAAGGTTTAGTGTAAACAATCATTGCTTGAGGACAAGCAATTTGAGTAAGGGTAGACTGTCATGTCCCTTAATTAGGGTAATATAACTAAATTATTATAAATAAATAAATATATTATTTCTTAATGTTATAATATATTAAAAGAAATATTGATATAATAATACGTTACTAAGGTAATAAAGTAATATTAAAGGTCAAATCATTATTAATAAATAAAATAATAATAATCATAATATAATAATGTTATTATCATATAGTATGATATTACATTATAACTATTATCACATTTGAATATAAATACTATTGATAACTAAAAGCAATGAATTGATTAATTAATCAATATAATATTATATCTATTATTAAATAATATACAACTATTAATGTAAAATAGTACAATATAAATATACAAATATAAAAATAAATAGTCTAATATTATCTAATTATAATAATGAAGTTAAATAGATAATAATAATACCTTGTTGAGTATTATTATCCAAATTAAATTATTTATAATGAAAGATATAAATGTTAATAAGCTACACCAATATCACCATTTATTTATTATAATGTGAATTATAATATAATTATGATATATATTATAATACATACCATCAAAGAGTGTTTTCCAAAGTACAACAAATATTAAATACAAACATTTACATTATTAAATGAAGAATATATTGTGTAGAAGGATTAAATATATACTAAATGTAATAACTATTAGATTTCTAAAGTCGCATCCATTCTATCATCAAAGTATATATGGGATGTATAGTCGGACATTTATGAGGGAAAAAAAAAATCTATCTTGCTAAGGTACTCCTGGTATCGACCATTTTCTTATATTATCTTTTTATACAAGTTTGGATCACTCAAGTTGAGCATCAACGTTCTTAGATATCAGTTACATATATTCAGAGATAAAGATCAAAAATAGTGCCAAGGGTATTGCTACTTCAAACATTTATCGGATAAGTGATTAAGATCACATTAGCTAATAGATCTATACCTTGCGTTCAATATAATGTAGATATCAGGAAGATGGTAATGCTCACATATCTATAACTAATATTCATTGTATATTATCTAGTGGTATCAGATTGAAGGCAGAGATAAACTACACATTTCTAAAGTAATATCAAATATAGCAACCATTAAGTCATCAGGACATAAATCCAATAAGCAATTGGTAGGAGGTTTTGCATTCATTTCTAGAGATATCAGAGACAGAAACTTATTGACATATATTTTTATCAATATACTTAGATCGCGAATACAAATAAAGGGAAAATTCATAAAAACAAATGACCCCCAAAAAGGGTTCATTACACTGAAACCCCACAGCATGGAAACGTTTTGAGAATTAATGTTAATGTTGAAGAAACTATGGAAAACACTACTAACCCAAATGGTCTTCTTGATACTGAGTTCAAAAGATTTCAGATGTAGTTTAGGAATCAAATACATAGTTTGAAGACTCCAAGTATGTGTCATGTTTGTCAGGAGACATATCTTTTTATGAAAGTTTCTTGTACTTCTAAAGGTCCTATATGTAAGAAGTGTCAACAAGAGAGAGTTATTCATAGATTTTCTTCTCTAAACCATATGGATCCTAGGTCTCAACCACAAGTGCTTACAAATTTGATCCAAGTTGAAGAGATGTTGATTGCACATGTTAGTATTATACTTCAAGTTACACATGCAACTAGTGATCAATACAAGTACAAGGAACACACTATATGTTTCCTCAACATGTTGAAGAAGTATCGAAAGTTTTGCCCCATGCAATTGACAAGTTGCCAATAATTATTGTTTGTAGATGGGATCAATGTGGCACTTGTTGTAATTTTATAGTAAATAGGGAGCATGTGTACGGAGCATTGAGGTACAAAGTAGAAAATGATCCCTTTTGTGTAGATGTTAGAATCGATGACGGTGCTCTCAATGAATTGACCCAAATTTTTGATGAGAATATTTTTAATAGGTTGAAGATAGTACACATGGAGTTTGATTCAGATGCAAATGAGGTCATTTCCATTGGTCCACTCATGGAGGCAGATGAAGGTAATATACTTGACCATACTACATCTATGGCCTCTAGACCACCCAATGCTCAAAGAGAAATGGAATTTATTCATACATGTACACATGGAGTTTGATTCAGATGCAAATGAGGTCATTTCCATTGGTCCACTCATGGAGGCAGATGAAGGTAATATACTTGACCATACTACATCTATGGCCTCTAGACCACCCAATGCTCAAAGAGAAATGGAATTTATTCATACATGGGTTAACAATCTTGATTCAATTTCATCTCAGTTAATTGATTGGCTAGCTATATGTGCATCTCCTATCAATGAATATGTTATGTTGGGATTGTTGGACATGGCTTTTCCAACATTGTTTCTTGATGAAAGATGTGACTAGCTAGAACTAGGAATGAAGTGAGTTTATCTTCATGAATTTGCTAAACATCTGATTTAGTATAGGGATCATCATTTTGGTAAATATCCAAGGTTCAGGTATTTTTTGACAAACATTATAATGTAGCATCGTGCACAAAGTTCATCATCTACTTTTGTGAAACAAAATTTACAAGATTTTCCAATTACAATCAATGAGTTACATGAACATATGGATAATATGCCACATAATAATTTGGTTGATAGGTTGATGAGGTTTGGAACAAGTCTAAGAGGCACAAGCTCATATTGGGCTAAATGTAAAGGTGAATTGATAGACTTGGTTCACCAACTAGGAACTCCTACAATTTTTTTCACATTGAGTGTAGCAGACATGCAATGGCCTAATTTACATGTATTAATGTTAGGGACACCACCAACTAATCCATGGGAGGCTCAAAAATGAAGAAGATAGAATATCATTGACTATCCTCACATTGTTGCACATTACATGCATCTTAGACATACAATGTTTAGAAAAGAAATACTTCAAAAGGGTATGAGAGTCAAAGACTTTTGGTGTAGATATGAGTGGCAACACTAGGGTACACCTCATGTGCATGGATTCTTATGGTTGGAAGGAGCACCAAACATGGACACTATTGATTGGTCAAATGAGAAAGAGAGAAAAAGTTCTGAAAGATATTTTCATTCCATTATTCATGCATGGAATCCTAGACAGGATGCACATCAAAGAAATATACAAGTATGTTTTGAATGATATTATCTCACATCTCACTATGTTATGATCATTATAGATTTATTTAAGCACACATTTTATTAATAACTAACTATAATTTGTACAACTATTTTTAGGCTTTTCAACATTTTGGTCAACATCCATGTCTGAAAAAATATTGCACAACTAGCACATATGGATATTGATGAAGACTACGAAAAGATATTGAACTATGTCGAAAGACACACTGTCTGTAAGGAGGGTGCATGCTTACATAAAAAGAGGGGAAGAATGGTTTGTAGGTAGTTGTTGTATGAATTTATAGTTTTATGTCTATTTGACAGATCAATTATTTATGCACATCAATAGAAACTTATTATTTTATCCCTCCCAGCTATAATGCTCCTTGGCCAGTAAATTTGGGTGGGTTCAGATTATATGAGGATGTAGAAACAAATGAAAAAAATTGAGCCAACAAGAAATGATGATAGAGTTAACACACATAATCGACACATCTTGCAATTTTGGAGGGCAAATGTAGATTGGCAACCTATACTTTCTAGACATGTAGTTATCAAATATATTACAAAGTATGGTTCAAAAGTAGAAAGAATTTCTGAAACATATCAACAAATGTTCATGCATTTATCAAACTTGGAAAATTCCAATGATCTTGCAACAAGGGCATACAAAAAGCTTCTCATAGAAACAATCATAAAAAGAGACATTGGAGCTCAGGAAACATGTCATATGTTGTTAGAACTTCCACTTATGGAGAGTAGTAGAAAGTTTGCTAATCTAAATGTTTCACGTGAATTTTTCAAACTCGTAACAATTAATATAGAGAATAATGAAGAAGATCATACAAAGTCTTTTATACAAGGGTATAAAAGAAGACCCCTTTGTATGGAAGGTATAACATTAATTGATGCAACAAGATCTTGGATATAAAATCTGAAGAAAAGAGGAGATAACAAATGGGGGCCTAGAGAAATAGTAGCTATAGTTAGAGTTTTACCAAGGTTTATATCAATTCCTCCATGAGACTCCAACAAATGGGTTGATTTGTGTTCATCTGAGTTGTTTTCGTACAAACCTTTCCGTGACATTGAGAGAGACATTGGTGATACTGATGATACTATAGTGGCCAATTGGAAGTCACTCCAATATACTCCTTGGCATGTTCAACGAGCCAAAGAACCAGAAAATGATGAAGCTACAAGTGACTCAGATGTAGAAGATATTGTATGTGCTCAAGAAAATACTATAGAGCATGAATGGGAAATCATATATAGATTGCATCGTGGTCAACACATGCAAGTTTATGAAATAGACATGTTGGGAAGAAGAGATATTGATAGGAATACAAATTGGTCTATTGAATATCAATGTGAAGATAATACTGTTGCAACTATCAACTTCATTGCTGAAATGAAGATACATCAATGTCACATGTATGATGACATACCAGAATGCATCAACTTTTCAAGTCTCAATGGAAACCAACAAAAGGCCATTGACATTATTATGACTCATTACCATAGCAATTAGGTGGGGAACCCTCTATGTGTGATAATTTAGGGAACTGCAGGAATGGGAAAATCTTATCATATTGGTGCCATTAGTCAATCACCTCGTATGGATGCAATGCCAAATCCTTCTCCACTTCTATCACTCGCATCGACTAGAGTAGAATCTTTCAATATAGGAGCTTCAACAATTCATTCAAAGCTGCAAATACCAATAAAAGATTTTACTCAAATAGAGGGGGAACGACTTACAAGTTTTCAAGAAAAAATGGCTCACATTAGATGTATTTTGATTGATGAAATGAGTTTAATTGGTCAAAACTTTCTGGAAAATATAGATTCCTGTCTTAGACAAGCATTACCAAAAAATGTTGATAGAAGTTTTGCAAGTAAATCTTTTGTTTTTGTTAAGTGTATTGTTTATGTTAACTAATATTTACTATTACTATCCATCTGTAGTATTCCTAATACATTTTTTTCAACCTTTATTTTCTTTATTTCAGGACTCTCTATTATTTTGGTTGGTGATCTTGGTCAATTACCTCTAGTCAATGATAAACCAACATATGCTAGCCAAAGGTGACCTAAATTATTGAGGCAAGAATTCAAAATAGTGGTTACATTAGATAAAATATTTAGCGAAGATGGTCAAGACAATGATCAACAAATATTTTGTGAACTTCTAACAAATTTGAGAGATGTGAATCCTAAGATAGATGATTGGAATCTTCTTATGATGAGGATCCCTATATAGTTTTATGCTCCAACCAATGATGAGTTTGGAAAAGAAATACAATTATTCTCAACCAATGTGAATGTACAGAATCATAATAGGAGAATGTTTTATTCTTTGAGGTATCCTATTGCACACAGTGTTGCAACAAAGACAAGGAATGGTAACATGGTTGAAGATGGTTCAAGCGATGAACTTGATTTAGAGTTATTGATCGGTAAAGATTCCAGGGTGATATTGACTACAAATATTTGGATAGATGTTGGCCTTGTCAATGGGGCTTTGGGATATATACAAAGTATTGTGTATAGACCAGGAACCAGTCCTCCTCAATCACTAGCCTATGTCACTATTGAATTTGATAATTATACTGGAATACCATTTGATGACGACCATCGAAAAGTAGTTCCTATAGCCCCATTACAAAGGGGAAGTACCTTCCAACTACCATCAAGATTGACATGGGTATTGAGAATTCACAAATCACAAGGACGAACTCTCCAAAAAGAAACAATTGATATAGGTCCAAAGGAAAGCGATGGATTAACATTTGTGGCTATTTCTTGTGTAAAGTCTATATAAGGATTGAGAATAATGCCACCATTTACATATGACCACAATGAAAAAATGAATAGCAGGAAGCAACTTTCAAATAGGAAGGCAAAGGAAATGAGATTGAGAAGCCTTGAACATCAATGATGTAATAATGAGTTACTTTTACAAAAATGCATAGTTAATTATTCTTCTTTTTTGTGTCAAATTTGTACTTTATTACTTTGAAACAATTCACTAGTACTATACATTACAAAATTATGTTTTCTTGTTCTTTAATGTCTATGAATGATCATTATAATGTCATTTTTCCATACACAAAATTTCAATGCAATATGGTTTTTACATTGATATAATCCACACTTCATAATGTTACTTCATGTATTATGTTATGCAAAACATTTTAATTTCAAATTTATATCCCTCCAATTAAGTATCATTGACATGATTCTGATTTTAATTTTATATCATATTTTATTTTAGCTATGGTAGCTTCAGATAGAGAGTCAAGGATCGTTGACATAAGCCCAACAGCTTCCATAAGCTCAAATCATTTTGCTGAGACATATTTTGATAGGTGCAAGTGGATAATTAAAGAGCCTTGTATAACTATGCTCATAGCTCTTGAGAATGCAATGCTGGCAATTGATTATGTATAGGAAGTTGAGATAATTGAGATGGAAGATGTTGCAAATTTTGTCCATAACGCATATGCAAAAGTAGACACATTTCCCTCCATGATGAAAGAAGTGTACAATGATCATTCAACAAACGAAGGTCACAATACAACTTTTATCTCTGAAGAATGTGTGATGTACTTACATGATTATGGAGAAATGTTCTCCATGTAGTGAGTTCATATCTTCCAATTTTGTCATTTTACTTCATTTGAATAATTGTCCTATGAGATATGATTCTCTTTTAATCTATGTATGAGAATAATAACATCCAATTTCACAACAAAGTTCCTATTTATTTCAATTGTACTTTCAAATTTTTTCAACATGTAACCTTGTACTTTGTGGATCTAATATTAAACCCTTTACATGATAACTATTACTCCTATGTTGCCCATTAAATTGATGAGCTAAAATTATAACATTAAATCAATTCCTAATGCTAAATCTAATTCTAACCTTATTTCAAATTTTGCGACCTAATTCTAACCATATATTATTCTGATAAACTTCACCCTAACTATACCCCTACCCAAATTTTTAATGATAAGTCTAACTCTAATCCTAAGTCTAAGTCAAACTCTAAACCCAACCCTAAGTCAAAACCTATCCCTAACTCTAATTCTAAACCTATATATCTAACATACACTATTACGATAAACTAAAGTCTATAACTCTAACCCCAAGTCCAACTGTAACCCTAATTCTACCTATACAGTCTTTCAATGAACATAACTCTATCTATACCCATAACCATATTCATAATGATAAGTCTCATCTAAACCCCTAACCAAATTTGTAAAGATAAGTCTAACTCTAGTCCTAAGTCTAAGTCAAACTCTAAACCCAACCCTAAGTCAATGCCTATCCCTAATATATCTAACATACATTATTGTGATAAACTAAAGTCTATAACTCTAACCTTAAGTCCAACTCTAACCCTGATTCTACCCATACAATCTTTCAATAAACATAACTCTATCTATACCCATAACCATATTCATAATGATAAGTCTAATCTAATCCTAAGTCCAAGTAAAACTCTAACCCGAGCCCAAAGTATAACCCTAAGCCTCAATCAAACTCTAACCCTAATTCTAACCATATATTATTCTAATAAACTTTACCCTAACTATACCCCTAACCAAATTCATAATAATATGTCTAACTCTAATCGAAAATCTAAGTCACACTCTAAACCCAACCCTAACTCGAAACCTATCCCTAACTCTGAGTCTAACCCTATATCTAACATACACTATTTCGATAATCATAAGTCTAAGTGAAAATGTAATCCTAACCGTAAGTAATTTTAAAAATTCTAATATGAACTCTAAGGTTAACTATAAGCATATTCATAACACAATTAAATAAATTAGAAAATTGTATAGTACTATAATATTCAATCGCGTATAAATCATAAATAAAAATAAATAAATAAATTGACAAATATTATTTTGTTTATAACCATGTGTAAAGTTCTCCTCTAAATGTCTGCGTCTGCTCCGTCATTGGCATAATACCACGTGTACAACATCGGAAAGCTGTAGGTGTAAGTGATGTTTTTTTTAAACGAAAAACTTTTTCAGCTCTTCATATTTAAGTAAAAATCTGTGAGTAGAGGAACGGTGAGATGTGTTCCATCCTCATTCAATGGCCAGCATCACAAAAACTTTGCGGAGAATGTGATGGCATGGACGATGACTCGAAGGTGACCTCGGGGCCCGCATCAAATCATAAGACGACATACCTGTTACCGACAATTTCGTTTGCCGACAATACTAGTAGAGAAAAATACAGTTTAGAGAGGAAAATTTATTACGATCCACGGGAAAGAAACACAAGAGGACGGGAAACAGCGAAAGCGATGAACGGGCGAAATCCTTTTCATCGTCTTGCACATGCCTCCATTGAAATTAAGATCGTTGATCTTCAAGCGAGATATTGCTTTTTCAAATAAACCGCCTTCGGCAGAAAGATATAACTGGAAATAATAATGAGAAGTACCCGTAACGATAATTGTATGAGCGACATTTGTACATATTCTGTTTGGCATCAATGTTGAAAACAAGATGTCCAAGGAATTATTGCCCAATAAAATATTTCGCAGCTTACCTGCCACACACTAGATTGGCATGTGATGAAAGCAACAGATGCAAATATCCAGAGCTACGTGTCTCATCACATCGGTTCGATTGATCACAAGCCGCTTCGCCCATGCTATAGACCAATTTTATTTTTCATCAAAACAGAGTTTTTAATTTATTTTTTTTTTTTAATAAAAATGTCTTCAGTTTGGTTTCTGCCTTTTAAATAAACGTTCAAATGACTGATAGATGTGGGGAAATCAACATCTGCAGTCGGGTTCTAACTACATTTTAAAGTCATTTTCTTCCATTAAGAAAATCAAGTTATATGTGTCGGTATTCATTGTTTATACAAATAAGATATAAACATCAAACGTATGTTATTTTGATTAAAGATATTTGAAATTTTAATTTATATTTAATCATTAAATATTTAGAAATGTTTTCACATTTATATTAATTCAAAGTATTATAAGACTTAATTTTATATAAAGTAGTTAGAACAATAATATAAAATATGGTAGGTGCTTCTAAGGTTTGATTCTAGATTTTTAACCCCTCAACCAAAAAAAAGGATGTATACTTTTATCATTCTTTATGAAATTTAATATAATATGAATATTAATTTAAATTATTTTAATTTATATAAACATAACACATCAACATATTCTAATAAAAGAATTTAACATTAAATGTTTTAATAAAATTTACAAATTATATACAACATTTATTTTAATCATATGATTATACTTTGAAGAAATCCCATCTCAACTATACAATAAATTCAACAACAATAAATTATTATTACTTATTAATTAATACACTTTGAAAATAATTCAAATTTTCAAGCATTAAAAACTATCCAATTCTCAATAAATAATATATAAAGAAGGATTAATATAAGAATGCAACTTATAAATAAATATGATGATAGAAAAATGAACATATTATTAAATTTCAAAGTCTAATAAAATGAGTTTCTATGATTTTCTTAAAGATAGAATGGAGTCCGAGAGATGGATAAAGATTATTGAATTTCACTAGAACTATTAGATTTTTCCCACTTCATACAAATAATGTTAGATAATGTTACTTAATTTGAATGTATATAAAAAATATTTGAAAAACTAATATAAACAAGTGCCACGTAGTGGCATGTACTTACCTAATAGTTATTAGACTAATTAAAAATTAGAATTTTATTTTATTTTTAAAAGTTATTATACAAAAATTAGAAAATAGAATTAGTATGGAGTGGCATGTGCTTTATGTTATAGTTTTCATACTAATTAAAAATTATAATTTAAATAATAAATTTAACACTTTTACTAAAAATTGAAAAAAATTATAAATTGGCATTACATTTATGAAGGGTATACAAAAATTCTAATATTGGTTAAAATAAAGATAAGAATTTACTAATTTTAACTTCAATTAAAATAAATTCTAATTAGGTAAAAAATAATTTAAATATTCTATTAGAATATATATAATTATACAAATATACATTTTAAATAGTTTACTAAATTATTTAATTTTAATTTTTAAAAATGAAGTTAGTGAAGAAGGTTCTAACCAATCCTTCTCTAGATTTAAAATTGTATAATTTATAGATTATTGCATATCAAAATGTTATAGAATCATCTATCTTAGGATTAACTTAATAAAGTCTTTTTTCTTGAATTATTAATTTTTTTAATAATATAATTATTTCTTATTCAATTTACAAATTGTGATATTGAAATCTATGTAAAAGAAAATTTATGTGAAAAAGTATGTGAGAATCTAGCTCAAAATAAATGAACATGGAGGTAGCCTCCGAAAAAAAGGGTCTTATAACACCAAATAAAAAGAACCAATTATCATTCAGATAAATAGTATAGATAATATATGAGAATGATAAATTTATATAAAAACTTTAAAAATATTTGATAAAAAGAAAAATAGTTTATTTTCATTGGTTGGTTGATTCTAAACTAATTCACTTATTGTGCAAACTTGAATGCAATAGTACTAGCGTACGGGCAAGTACAAAAATGTTGCTTAATTTAAATGTGTATAAAAAATATTTGAAAAACTAACACACTAGTATTTTGTCTTACTAAAAAAACTATACCTAAATCCTTATTGAAGCTATACAACTCTCATTTTCAATTCTCAAGCTAATTCAACTTCAAGTTTGAAAAAACGGAAAATAAATTGCTCGAGAACAACAGCTATGAATCTTCCTTTATATCAACATGCGCGAACGATAACATGATGTAATGGCAATTAGACCTCAACTTGTTTTTTCAGTGAAATAAATTATAACGGCCATGCCCGAACGATGATGTAATGGCAATTAGACCCCAACTTGTTTTTCTCACGAATCGTCAGTAGTAGCAAGCCCCACCGATGTTTATGTAATTGTAAAAACAGATGAAACATTTCTTTTCGATGCGTTAATATATTAAAAATTAGAAGCATTTAGATAATATATTTATTCATTTTTTATTTATTTATATATGATACTTGGCACAGTTAAGTGTATTTGCTATGCCCATAAGAATATTTGCTATGCCCATAAGAATGTCACAATCCGGTTTTGTAGCGAAGATTAATACTAACTAAACTAAATCGAACCGTGCTCACGATACGTAACGGAGGTTTTTCCGGATCAAAAGTAGATGCGAAAACTTGTGCTTTTATTAAAATACAAACGATAAATAAAATATCGAAGATTCTGAGGAGGCCCAGTTTGAACATGAACAGTACTTACAGCCGCCCCCCTCTCTTATTGAAACGAAACTAAATTTGTGTCGTGCAATCGCCCAACAACTACGGATTCAATGCCACGCGTCAGCTTAACGGTGATCGCTGTGCAGACCCACAACACACATCACACATGAGCTCTATTTTTGACATTTCAGGAGACGAGCTGGACGGCACACATAAAGTGACGAGTCCCCAGACCCCTCATCGATCGGTAGGTGAGGAAACGCCCAAAAAAACAAAAATTAGATATTCCAACGCCAGCTGGCGTGTGAGCTGACGTGTCAATGATAAGCAAGGAAGGTAATTTACGGAGAAGAGAGGATATCATCTTGTGCGCATGAATGTATGTCAAATTCCGCGTTGAAATATTGAAGATTTACGCGGTTTAATCATAATCGTGCGCTAACTGTATTTGAGTATGGGGTTTATGCGGCTCAAAACCCGGTTTACTTCTGAATACCTCTGGTTTTCAACCGTGAGAAGTGAAAGGGAAAAGGAGCAACCCAGGGAACATTTGGATTTATGGACCTGATGGATTGAATTGGATTTGAATAAGAGAAGAGGAGGTGGTATCCCACCGGGCAAAACCAGAGACTACAGCTAACCACCTGTGAGATTTTTCTGCGGCTGGCAAATGCAAGGTACTGCTGTGGGGCCATATTGATGTGAATGAACAGCGAAGAGAAGGAATCAATGGTAATAACTTTGTCCATGCAATCCACCCACCATTCATCGAAATATTCGCCTCATCCTGTCTTTGTTTCTTCATGTTCCTGCTGCTCCCTCTTCAGTATGTTTTTCCAGGCTCGCCCATTCTTTTTTCTCTGAGAAATGCTGCCTTTTTGCAGCGTATCTTCCATGTGAGGATAGGCTTCTTCCATGACGATAGCAGTTCATCATATGGATAGAAACCCTAGTCAGCCTTCGCCCAATTCCGTTAATGTCGACACACGCTCTCTGTTTCGGAGTATTTCAGAGGTGAAAAGGGAACTGAAGAAGCTCGTGCGTCTCGCTGCCCAAGATGAGGAGGATTGCAGCCCTGAGATTTATGATGAGATCCGTGACAAGGCGCAGGCGTTGAAGAATTATAAATGTCGTAAACCCGAGCCTGCCGCTCCCTCCAAATCCAGATCATTTTCCGAACAGTTGGATTCTGTCCCCGTGCCGGATTGTTTTCAATGTCCTATTTCGACAGAACTTATGAGAGATCCCGTCATTCTTGCCTCGGGGCAGGTAATTTGTTCTGGCTTGCTGCTCAGAATTTGCAATTTTGATCTCACACTTTTGCTTGCTTATCATTTAGGAAGATGCATTTGTGCTGTTGATTTGCCATTTGTGAACAGTTGTTAATTGGGGAAAATGCAGCAGATCATCTCTGCTTTCTTGACTTTACAAGATTTTAACATTTATAAGCAAAGCTTTTGTTTAGTTACGAGTTTGTTAAGGATTTCCTTCAAATTCACTGAGTTTATCCTTCAAATTTGCTGGATATATCCTTCAAATTCGCTGTAAATATCCTTCAAATTCTGTCCACTTTGTTTTCATCCTTATAATCAGGCTGAGTTGTTGACGAACACTGAGGAGTAAAGCAAATATTTGGCTTTATTCCTACGGTGTATTGTCAGTTTCAGGTATTTTGGAGCCCTTTCTTCGCCTTCTGCCACAGCTTCTCTGTTTTGATTCTTCACCGAGATAATAATGTCCCTAATTGTTATCCACTTCCATCCCCGGGCAAACGATCAAATCCTTAGCATTGCTTGATATAGCAAATTGTATGTCTGCATGTGAGTACCTCATATTTTACTACGTAATTGTTACCTAGGACTGCTTTTGTTTTTACTTATGGCATTTTTCACATATTTAGGGCTTTCTGAAACTTATTTTCACAGTTCCAATCTCCTGGCGTACATTTTACAGACATATGACAGGGCGTCTATTCAAGCATGGCTGGACGCAGGGAACCGCACATGTCCCATAACACAGCAGATTCTTCCGCACTTGACATTTACGCCAAATTATCTTGTCCGGACAATGATCGAGCAGTGGTGCCGCTGGCAGGGGTTTCAACTGGAATGCCCGCTCGGAAACCCTAACCCTAGCCCTAACGCAAACAAGAAGAGCAGCGAGGGTGTGACAACGGAAGATCGTGCACACATGACTTCATTGGTGGTGAAGCTCTCGGAGGAGCGTCAGTCGCAACGGAGAGAAGCTGCCCGGGAGCTTCGAGCTCTAACCAGGAAGAAGTCATTATACAGGGCTCATCTTGCTCAAGAAGAGAAGGTGATTCCTCTGTTGATTCCTTTGCTGTTAAGTCCCGATTCAGAAACGCAGGAGCACGCAGTAACAACACTATTGAATCTGTCGATTCTGGATACAAACAAGAAGCTCATTGTGGAAGAGGGAGTTTTGCCGCCTATGTTGGAGGTTCTCAGAAACGGCAGCATGACCGCGCGGGAGAATGCGGCGGCGGCTCTGTTCAGCTTGTCTGCATTGGAGGATAACAAGATTATGATTGGCGCTTCTGGTGCGATTCCCGTGCTGGTGGAGCTTCTGCGCGATGGCAGCTGGAGAGGTAAGACTGATGCCGCCTCTGCGCTCTTCAATTTGTGCATTTCTCAGGGCAACAGGGGAAAATGCGTGCGTGCAGGCGTGGTGCCAGTTTTGCTGAAGCTAATGAAGAGTGTGGAGGAAGGGGGTTTGTCAATGGCGGATGAGGCGTTGGCCATTCTTGCCTTCATAGCCGGGAACGAGGAGGGTGCCGCGGCCATTCGCAATGCCGAAGGAGCGCTTCCTTTGCTCATTCAATTCATCAAACACAGCTCTCCTCGCAACAAAGAGAATGCAGTGGTAATCCTCTTCTGTTTGTGCTCTAGGTTTTCTGCATACTACCAGGAGGTGAAAGGTGCCGAGGAAGGAGATGGCTATGTTGCACTGCTTGATCTGAGCATCAGCGGGACATCCAGAGCCAGGCGTAAAGCTTATGCTTTGTTAGAGAAGATGAATAGACATAATTCTGTGTAGTAATTAGAGAGCTGTACATTGATATTTGCTAGAAGATTCTTCTGTACATGTACAGGGTTTGTATATAAAATTTTGTACTGGCAATTACCTAAATTGAAAGCAATCTGTACAAAGGGCTCGCGCTTGATTCGCTTTCTTGAGAAATTGATAGGTAATTATTGGATGGAATGAGGTATATTGATAGTAGAGGTTAATTTGTTTGAGCAAAGTAGCCCTGTCGCAGTACAGACCATAGTCCTGCAAGATAAATCTTATCATTAATTGTGGCACCAAAATTAAATGTTGGTCTCAGAATCGGAATCTGCTTGCAAAGGAAGGTTACAGGAGAGCATTTCTACTCATCGACAGCATCAGAAAAAGCGGATGGTCCCATAGGCGGGACCAGGAGCCTAGCACTCCAAAGTCTCGTGAGGTCACCGTGGCTTCCCATCGAGCGCTGTTGAATGAGCTCATGGAATATTAAAAATTTGTATCTATTTATTTAATTTATTAAAACCCTCTTATCAAAAAGTCGGTAATTGCTGGAATCTTTGAATCCTTTCCTAGGGACCCATTGATTTTGTATTTGCTTCTTCCCCTCGGGGTTTTATCATCTTCATATCAAAACGATCTTAGTTACAGCTAGATTGATTTGTTTCGACTCTACAATTTGCAGGCAGACAGCATTTACTCAAAATTTGCCTTGGATCCTTGGGGAAAGATGCCCACCTTTGGATTGCATCACTGCACGATGCAAGTTGCAAGATCTATTTATTTTCAAAGGACTCTTCTCAGGGTTAAAATAAGTGGCTGTATTGTTTGTATTGGCAGGGAAATATTGGGTTTTCAGACATTTTTGGTGACCCATTTCTTTGATTGATCCATTATTGTCGTGGCTCGTTTTTCCTTAACGTCTAGGTGTGGACTTTTTAACTCTTGTTGGTAGTTCTGAATCAGAGATCTTTTGCTAGTTTTCCATTAGAGCTTCCGTCTGTCATCTTTTTTTATTGTTAATTGTGTTTTTTCTTATGGTAATAAGTTCAGTTTTTGGACAATTGGTGTCTTTTCTATTTAAATAATAAGATTTTCAGTACAACAGCTTAGTTTTTGTGGAAATCTGATTAGAAAAATGAGATCTTATTATAAAATTCATGTGTAGGCTTCGTAGGAAGGTTCTAGGTTATTAGCGTTTGGGTGTAGCTCATTTCGTGGATAACAAGAGTGATATTCGAATCTTAAGATGGTATCCATATTTTCATGTTCAAATTTTATTTTGGAATGGAATTTTATTATTATTATAAATTGATTGATTTAGTTTATTGGAAATTCAAATATAATTTGCTTTCGAATCATCAAAGATAAGATTGAAATATGACTCGTCTCCTTATGACTTGATCAAGACTTCTTTGAAAGGATACTCGTTCCCATCTGATTTAATTCAAGTATGGCTCTCATTTCTTTTTGCAACTTTGACTGACTATTTGTTTGACACGTTTCTTTATTATTGAATTATTATAATTTGAATGCAACATTTATTTCTTTAACACAGAGATTTGTCGGTAAACTAAAATTCTTTAGCGTCTACTCAAACATACCGTGACATTTATGATAGTTTATTTACTCAGTTCTCCGATATATGGGTTAGAGAGTCGGTTTAATTTGTGTTTTTTTGAGGAGAGAGAGGAAGAGAGCATATGGGTTAACGTCAGTTGAGTTGGCCAAGGTCCTGTAAATCATGTATCGTGATTCTTAAAACGACCTCGCTTAAATAAAGTACATATTAAAAAAGGGCTGATGACGCGAAGAATCTACTTGTGTTGAAGCTTTTAGTGGGTCCCTCTCGTCCTATTTTCAGCATGCTTATCCGTCTGCCCAACGCTGGCTTTACATAGGCAATATTCTTTTCCTTTTCTTGAAGTTAGGTAAGGCAGGCATATTTGAATAAAATGCAGCTTTAAAAAATGCATAGAGCCCATACTTTTTTGAAAAACTTGAATAAAGTAAAAGACAAATTATTCCGCAGAATTGCATACCTCTTCTACACACTAAAACGGCACTTGTAACCTTATTCATATGAATATATTTGGTGAGTAATTTAAAATATTGCTACGTGTTTGGTTTGGCTTCATTCTATTCACATACATTTATGAATAATTATGAGTGTGAATGTAAAAGATACCAAACCTATAATATATAAATATCTTTGTCATAAACTAGCATACCTAAAAGTTTAATTAATTTTATTTAAAAAAATTAAGTCGGAGATATCTAATTTCAAGATATCTAAAGTTCACAAATTTAAATAGTTCATCAAATTATGTATTACGAAAGTTAGAAGACTGCAAATAAACAAAATATAAGACTACTAAAAATTATAGTTTCACAATTGTATATATACAATACACATCAAATGCATAAGATCCAAATATGACGGATCTATTACTCAAAATTTGGATGTGCTAATTTGCATATATCCAAGTATATTATTGAAACATTTGAAAATATTTTTAGCTAGAAGTAAATACATAGAAGGAAATAAACAGGGTAGAGAATCTAATAATTTTGCTTTCAAATGCATAGTCAAACTTTTCAACTTTTATGACAGGACACTCAATCCTTTGTTCATCATTGTAAGTCTCTTCTTTCAAGGCAACTTTAAATGTGAATTTATTGAAAATGGCCTTCCATATAATTTTTCCTAGTTTGACATCATCTTGTTCTTCATCCTTCAATATTTTTAATTCCTTTTTTGTAACACCCATAATCTCTTCTATCGCTTTCCCAAAAATAGTAACCCAAGTGAATGTTGTGTGATCTTGTACTATACATTGAAACATGTATATGTTATCACATTCAAAACTCTTATCACATCTCTGACAATATCAATTACCATTTCTATCATTGGTCACCTTCTTTTTGCATTGTCTATCTTCAAAATTTAAAGGGAAAGTTGCATAATAAAAAATGTCCACCTTTATAAAACATAGGGTAGCTTTTATCACACCCCAACAATGTGCATTAGATTGACTAAGTCCCCAATCCTTAACTTGTGCCACAATTTATAGCATTATAGCTTGTCCAACAAATGATATTTTCTTTGTAATAGAAGAGGAAGCAAGACCTTTCCCTTATGTATCAAACCACGGTTTCAATTGATGTGCCTTTGGAAGATCTAGCTTTATAAAAAGTTGGGTTGTGATGATTTTCTTCCAAAATCATTGATGTGTCCAACCTTTATAACAAGAATAGGAAAGCTTTCTAAGTCACATAGGTTTTGGAGTTGTTGGCCTTCCTTATTGCACAAGTCACCCTACATTGTGAAGTCCACTATGAAACCTGACCTGTCTTTCAATTGAAGAATTCTTTTTTTTAAAAGTTTGTGTGGCATTCTTTTTTAATATCAAATTCGATGGATCAACTGCTAAAACAACACCAATGATATCAACTATAGAATTTCTTTCCATGGAATCAACTCCACTTATTGATATAAAATTTAAATTTTATTTAGGCATAAAACTAGCTTCCTCCAAACACAATTCAACTATGTAATTACTTCATATCAGAATTTCCCAATCATTCTTCAAATGGTTAAAAAAATTTGTCTAGTTTAAGGCTCCCTTTTGAGATTGTAAATAGTTTCCCAATCTCTATGCATTCATAAAATTTATTTGCAACAACCTTGAAACATGTAACTCTTATTTCCCCACCATCAAAATCAACCAAATCAAAGCTAAAAACTTTTCCATCTCCTCTTGCATTGTTCAATTGACGAAGATGTCTTTGTAATAACTCTAACCTTGATTGTCCATACACTCCTATAAGGATGTAATGTTGCAATAGGAATAATTTTTGCAACAACTTTATTTCTTGCAAAGTTTAGTTGATCACATGAATCGTTGGTAGAGCCCATGCCTAAATCATCATAACATAAACAAAATAACAAAATATTAAGAAACATTAAACACAATGAGATCTATAAAAAAATTTGTTTTCACTAATAGAAAATTATGTTTGGAAAGCATAGAAAATAACTATATAGATCTTGCACACCTCGAACATTTAAGCTTGCACCATGCATTTTGTTGAACATTATTTTACAACACTCTGTAATGACTCATCCCAATCTATCCAAATAGGTTTCATCATTCCCATTTGATTCAATAGAATCATCTTGAAGTAATGAGCTACCAATAGTTATTTCAGATTCACTTTGGTCGTCATCCATTTTCATTTTTTTACTAATAAGTACAAAATTATGAAATGCATATCAGATTTTCTATCTAAAGAAAAATATTAGTCAAGTTACATAGAAAGAATATTAATACTTTTTTATTTAATTTATACATAAAGAAGTGAATATAAATAAAAATCACAAAAGTAGAAATATAATTTCAATAATCAATAGAAGAATGAAATTAAATATACAACATGAAAAATTAATTTATAATTAAATAGACACAAAAAAATTTAAGTTAAGTACATTATTTAACAAGTACTTGAGGGGATTTCAAATGTACTTTATCTCACTACAAAAGGAAATAGTGAGTGATTCAAGAATACTTGAAGTAGTAGTACTCAATTATTACTAATAGAGCTCAATTTAGAAAGAGTACTTTGTTTCAATACAAAAAAAATAGTGAGTTGTTCAATATGATTGTGCTCAAATCTATCAACCTCTAACCCATTCTTCTGTTGGTTGTAATTGGGAGTGTAAAAACGGTTCTAGAGTATGACTATCGGGGAAATATATTTCATATAACTCTTTCATACTATGAGGAGATTCAAATCTATCAACAATCACTCTCCACCACCTACAATCATTTTCTAGTACTTTCGGGTGAGTGCACCAAGTTGGTGTACAAAAAAGTGAACACCCAAAAAAAATCTCAATAACTTGATCAGGTTTTCAATAACCCCATCCAGTTATTTAAAAGTGAAATATGGGCTAGGCTTGGTACCCAAGCCTGGCAATTATACTTTGAAATACCCAATCAGGTTTTGTGAAACCCAATCGGGTTATTAAATAAGATAATTCAAAAAACCCAAACAAGTTTTACAAAAACTCGATCGGATTTTTGAAAGTATATTTTTTTCTTGTTGCCTGTGTTTGAGGGCATTTTTTATACCTAAAACAGCAGGAGCAGCGTGTAGTGCAAAGGAGAAAGTCAAAACCGATTGGGTTTGGGAGAAAAATTTATTTTTTATTGCATTTCCATCCATGGTGCCTCGCAAACAAGGTAGGTCTTCATCCTATTCGTCATTTATGGATTTTTTCATCAAATTTAACAATGTGGTTTTATAATTTATAAGTTTTGTAATTATTTTTAAAAAAAATTAATATAGATGCATTAAGGAATCCAAGAAAATGAGGGAGAGAAGAAAGACCACCTTTTACATAATTAAACCCTCCACCCATTGTGACACAACCACAAAACTCTCCACCCATTGTGACACAACCATAAAACCCACGACCCATAGTGACACAACCACAAAACCCTCCACTCATAGTGACACAATCACAAAACCCTCCACTCAATGTTCCCATTCAACAACCATCACCTCCTATAAACCCTCTGTGCATACAATTACATCATTTAACTACTACATAAAAGGACCTCTTAAACCGCCTTACACAAAATAGTGATAACATTACCCAAATGGTCAATAGGTTGTGGTCATACACTTTCTCACCACTCAACCCTAGTGAATACACTTGAACAAATGGCCCAAAATGCAAATGAGGTTTCTAGGGAGGTTTTAAAATGGGGTACATGGAGTGTAATGCCCTACCAAGTGATCCAAAAGAACTAACGTAAAGTTTTCACTAAGTTTGCCAAACATTTTTTTTAAGATAACATATAACAACAGTTATAAAACAATGCAAGGAATGACATACATCCATACATAAGAAACACATAAATATATTATATTCCTTAAGGATCCCATGATGTTGAATCACATTTAAATTTAATTAATACTAAATCCAATATATAACACATCCACATTAAATAAACTAAGATTCACAATAAGAATTCATCAATGATATCAAACAATCTACACATTTTTTACAGCAAATTTATCCAGACACAAAGCAAACAGAAGATTGGAAAATTGAACTCTTTTGCATAAATTAATTACAAAATTCTACCTAAATCTAATGCTAATACCCAAACATGCAAACACTCAAATGCATGAAGCACGTGAGAATACCCCTTCCTTCCAAAAAGCTTCTTCTCTGAAAATCCCTTCTCCAAAATCCTGGTCCCCACAAAATGAGCTATAGATCTCTGATAAAGAGTTCTCCCCTAAATTTGGGGGTTTTCATTGTGCAATCACAAGAGAGAACTCATTGATCAAATTCTTTTTAAATATTTTATTTGTTTTTAAATATTCATGCACACTTTTTCCAATTTAAAATATTTTTATTAAATTAATTTCTCTTTCTCTCTTAAACTAATTTCGAAGCATTTTTTATAAAAATATTTATTAACTTAAGTAATAATAATATTTAGCATTTATTTAAAAATGATCTCCTAAATATATTATTATTAAATTAAATTAATATTATTATGCTCCAAAGTTAGAACTATAACTTTATCTTTAAAATCTAATTCTTTTACTTAATTAAATAAATATAATTAAATATTAAAATTATCTTAATAATTTTTCATTAAATTAAATCATTAAATATTCTTTTGATTTGTTTTAATTAACAGAGAAATTACCATAGACCCACAAGATGAACTATGAAAACCCATCATAAAATATAACATACTAGACCAAACTCAAGGGTTATAATCACGAATTTACTTATATGACAAATTCAGAAGGAAGACAACTCAGATACTTGCCCTACTTTTTAGGAGAAATGGTTTTAAGGATAGGATTTAGACTCAATAGTTTTCTCCCCTCTTACCATTGAGATATTGCAATAGGGTAAGCTCATCCTAACAATTCAAGGAAGTCAATATTTGGTACCTGCAATCTACATAAAATCCATGCATGTACAAACACATATATTCTAAACTAAACAAGCAATGACAGGAAGTGGGGCATCGTGTAGATCTTGACTAGTAGGTGATTACAACTCCCTCAACCACATTAGATATGTCAAACATAAATAAAACATACACATACACCATACACCTATAAATATGGGGTAAGTATCCATAGAACACACATATAAATAATCCATCTAACTATTTTCGGTGTGAAATAACTCGAATCATTGTAAACAATCATCATCAAAGTATAATCATGCATACATGAAATAACTAGTACCAAGGTAATCTCATCATATAGTTAACTAAGTATGAAACAATATCCAATAATCTAAAAATCAAACACCACTAACCATCAAATATAACATAAGCTAGCCTAAAAGAGTTTGACAATAACAACTGAAAAGTAAATTAGGGATAGGCACTACATCCACCCCCTATACCTAGGCTTAATCCTGAAAGCCTATAAATAAATAGGGGTATAAATCCCATAAACCATATGCATCCTCCCATGTAGCTAATAACTCATCAGTAGGATCCTATTGGACCCTTACCTACTCTATGGTTCAACCTTTGAGGGTCAAATCCCATTGCTATAGAATGTGAATAGGTTCCTAAGCTAGATGCCTATCCTATACCTGCAACACATTCCAATCAAGAACATGTATCACATCAGGAATATACTGTCAAGTACATAAATGTGGAAAACATCATGAATACAAGCTAGGTTGGGTGGCAATGCAAGACAGTAGGCAACTGGACCTATTCTCTCAAGAATCTCAAATGGTCCCAAAAAGAAAGGTGCTAGCTTCGAACCCTTTCCATAATGGATCAGACTCTTCTGTAGATGCACACTCAAGAAAACTTTCTCACCCACTAAAAACTACTTATCTGTCCTATGAGCATCAATATACTTCTTATGTCTATCATGTGTTGTAGACGCATGCTCATAGATGTGCACTAATTGTTGCTCCATATCTCAAAGCATCTTAGGACCCAATAGGATGCGATCCTCAAGATTGTTCCAACTCAAAGGTGTATGGTAAGGACAATCATACAAAGCCTAAAAAGGTTCCATCCCAATAGAACTGTGATACCCATTGTTATAAGCAAACTCCACTAGGTATAGATAATCCTCCCAAAGAGTCTCTTTGTCCATCACATACATCCTCAACATATCCCCCAGAACGTGATTCACTCTCTCAATCTAACCATCTATCTTTGGGTGATAAGATGAGCTAAAGTTCAACTGTGCTCCAAGATCACATTGTAGTGATGTCCAAAATGGGAAGGTGAATACAGGATCCATATCCAAAATGATCTTATGGGGAATAATGTGGAATCTTATGATATCATGCATAAGATATGAGCTACTAAAGTTGTTGTGTAGGATGACCTCATCGATGAAAAGTGTGCCACCTTAGTCAACCAATCAATAGTGACCATGATAGCGTCATGATGACAAGTAGTCAAAGGTAATCCTAAATGAAATCCATAGAGATGGTATCCCAATTCCATGAAGGAATGAGATTAGGATGTAAAAGCCTTACTAGATGTTGGTGCTCTGCCTTGACTCTCTAGCTCTCAAAACACCTAGCCACAAAATTATCAATATCATGCTTCATCCTTTTCCAATAATATAGACATCATAAATCTGCATGCATCTTCTTGACACCTAGATGTGTCGAGTAAAATGAATGATGAGCCTCTGATAGGATCAATGTAAAAAGCTCATCCAATAGTGGTACATAGATCCTTCCTGAATATTGCAAAAGACCATCTAACTCCAAAAAATAACCTAAAAAATTTCCCTCCAATTATCTCTCTAAATCTATCTCCATGATCACCTCTTGATACCAAGTATCTATAAGAAGTGTCTGAAGTATACAGCTCCTCAAATCCATGCTAAGGGTTAAAGATATTATCACATGTCTCCTATGACTCAAAGCATCAGCTACCACATCTCCTTTCCTAGAATATACTCACCTCAAAGTCATACTCACAAAGAAACTCCATCCAATGCCTTTTCCTAGCATTTAGATTAGGCTACGTGAATATGTATTGTAGACTATGATGATCATTGTGAAGTTCAAATCAGTGTCCCAGCAAGAAGTGTCTCCATCTCACTACAGCATGAACTACCATAGCTAAGTCAAGATCATGCGTAGGGTAATTCAACTCATGATCCTTGAGTTTGTGTGATTCATAAGCAATCACCCGTCCATCTTGCATCAATACTACTCCAATCCCCTCTAGGGAAGCATCTGTACACACCATAGGTGCTAGATCATGTACTGATAATATTGGTGCATTGGTCAAAAGCTCCTTGAGCTTTTGAAATGCTTCCTTACATTTCTCCATCCATATAAACTTATTTCCTTTCCTTTGTAAGGAAGTGATAGGATATGTTACTCTGGAAAAGTTCTAAATGAACCTACGATAATAACTATCTAGACCCATGAAGCTACGAATTTCTGACATGGTAGTAGGTGCAGGCCAATCTACCATTGCCTAGATCTTTGCAGGGTCTATAGAGATACCATCACCTCATGATATGGTATGCCCTAAATATTGTATCTTTGATTGAAAGAAATCACACTTCACCGAGTTGGCATAAAGTTGATTATCTCTCAAGCACTACAAAACTAATCATAAATGCTCCTCATTTTCCTTCTGGGATCTAGAATATATCAAAATATCATCTAGGAACACAAGAACAAATTGATCAAGATAGGAACGAAACACTCCATTCATCAAGCACATGAAAATTGATGGAGTGTTCGTCAGCCCAAATGGGACTACTATGAACTTTTAGTGCCCATAGCAAGTTCAAAAGGTGGTCTTATGAATATCAGCATCTTGAATGCAAAGTTGATGGTATCTTGACTTTAGATCAATCTTGGAGAACACTATGACTTCCTTGATCTGATCAAATAAATCATCAATCCTTGGTAAAGGATACCTATTCTTTATCATCACCTTGTTCAGCTATCTATAGTCAATACACAAGTGCAATGAACCATCCTTCTTCATAAAGAGCACTGGTGCTCCCCATGGAGATACACTCAATTGAATACTACCCTTGGCCAAAAGGTCCTCAAGTTGTAGGCATAGCTCACTCAATTCCTAAGTGGTCATACGATAATGATCTCTAGGAATAAGATCAATGCTAAAATCAATATCCCTCTTCAGAGGCATACCTAGAGTCTCACTAGGAAAGACTTCTGCATATTCCTATAGAATAGGGTGGTCTAAAGTCTTCCCTCCAAGGTCTTCTTCTTCTAGTTTGCTCACCATAATGGAAAACACCTGACATCCCTTATGAAAGATCCATTTTAAATGCATAGTGGATATCATCCGTAGAGATATAGGTCTCTAGATACCCACAATCTCTAAGTCCTTCCCTTAATCATCTTTATACAAAATGGTCATTTTTTTGCAATCTATACTAGCTCAATGAGAGCCAAGCCAATCTATACCTAAGACCAAATCATAAGAACCAAGAGGAATGACCTAAAGGTCAACTGATGTAACAAATCCTCCTAGGTTTAGTTCACCTATTGCACTATGGAATCTGTGGAAACCCTAGCGCTTGAGGCTAGTTTGACTTTCCAACCCAAACCCTGCTTTACTACCTCTAGCTTACATTTAACAACTATGGATGGTGAAATAAAAGAGTATATAGCACCCGAATCAAACAAGATGGAGAGAGGTGTACCTCGGATAGCTCCCATAGTCTCAACCATGGTCCCCTAGTGATTTGTCTAATGGTGGTCCACCACTGCAAATACTTTGTGATCTCTACCTACATCTCAAACTGTAGGGTTAGATGTTGCTAGCCTAGAACCTAAATAGTGAGATGAATGATGTGGGTAGTTGTTTGTAATGTGTCCAAATTGTCCACAAGAGTAACATCCTGTACCTCTACTAGTTCCTCTCCCTACTAGAGGTGCACTCGACTACTAGTGACTACCCTTACTAGCAAAAGACTAGTTTCTTTGTGCAGGTTGAGTGTTTTGATTTCACCTATTGTGCTGAGAGTTACAATAGTTCCTAGCATTGGAACCACCACCATCACTCTATGCAGGAGGGTATGATCCCTTCTATTTTTGTTGTTGTTGGTTATGATTTCCCTTAGGAAATTGGGGTTTCCTGTTTCCACCTAAGTTGTGGTTACCCTTGGATCCTAATGTTGTAGGTGCTCCCACAAAGCCACCATGTCCAAAATTGACACTTTGTTCTACAAGTATGGCTCGATGTATTGCATCTTTGAGGGTTTTAGGTTCAAATACCTTAACACCCCAACTAAGTGGTTGTTCAAACCTCTGATAAAATACTATGTCAACTGTGTTAGGTTATCACTAATTCAAGCATAGGGCATGAGCTCATAGAATTTATGCTCATTCTCTACTACGGTCATAGTGAAGTTTCTCAGGTTGTGAAATTCATTTGCTCTTTGCTGATTCCATTTCTCTAGTAGGAATCACTCACGGAAGTTCTCCAGAAATAACTCATATGTGACATTGTTCATGTTTATACCTAGCTTCTTCTCTTCAATAGTCCCCTATGTGGCTCCAAAGTGTTCCAAGTTGGTGATAACAAACCTTTCTTTGACATTAGAGTCAAAGTCATGTATAGAAAAAACCATGTCTAGAGCAATAAGCCACTACTCGACCACATAACCTAAACCCAACCCATTGAAGGGTTTGACCTTAGGTTTTTGAAGGTCCTTCATCTAAGTAGCTACAACTGGTCTATGTCAGTCCCTCTAAGGGATCCTAGACCTAGGTCTCTTCTCATTCCCTATCTGGTGTGCTCCTTCTTGACCCACACCATCAAGAGGAGGTAGACAATTTGTAAGGAAACTTGCAAAAAAATAATATAACCATTTCTAGATAACCCATAATAGATTTGAAACAAATATGTAATTGAAATCCACATGCAAGAGAATAGACAACATACCCACAGAAATGTGACACAAGATATACCCTGGGAAACCCTCATTGAAGAAGAAAAATATAGCCTCCAAAAGCATCCATCACCATGTATTATTCAACAAAAATACCATTGCAATACAACCTTGGAAGCCTTCAAAGCCATAGCCATAACCAAGCAATCCATGTGAAGAAGTATGAATCTACACATCCTATGCCATGCTTCCAACCTTCCTAAATGCTCCTTTGGCTAATCTGTCAAGCCTTGTCCTGCTCCACTCTTGTCTTCTTTTCTGCTTTTGTCTTCTCCTTCTCATCTCTACAACTACCTTTGTGGCTGCTTATATAGAAGCAAGTCCCACAAAACCACCAAGTGGTATTACATAAACCATGTACTACCTAACCCATTGACCCCACATTTAATATTGGAAATTTAATTCTTTTCCCCAATATTAAATAATTACATGAAATATTATCACAATGTTACAATACAACTCATCAAGCATATTCCATGGGAACCTTTACATGTTGCACATCCATCTAGATGCAACATTACATAATACAATAAAAAAATACAATATTATGCAATGTGTGCAACACCCATTATCTCAATAATCTCCCACTTGTATACATTGCATAGGGTCAATCCATAACCACATAAATGAACAAGAGAACAATCTGTCCTAGCACATGCACCATCATGAATCAAAGTACACCATGTGCTCCATCATAGTACCCACAACAAAATCAAAGTATCCAACATCTCAAACATAAATGATCTCACCTCCTATTATGCCTTTGTCACCAAACATACATTAAAGTGATCCAAAGAGAAAGCCACCCAACCTGTCATATTAGAAGATCATAAAATCCTATACCAATTGAAATAATACACACAAAAACCTGATCTAAAGGTAATCACATGTATCTGTAGTTGTCAAAAATATCCATAGTTGAAATAACACCCACAAAAAGTGCCAACCAATCCAACTATCCATACCTCCAAAGATATACCAACTGAATCTCACATCATCAACATATCCAATTTGTAACCTACAATCACAAGCCTCAAGAGCAATACCTACCACATATATACTGGAGAAGCTTCCACTGCAAAAAATAATGTCAAATCTATAACAAATCCACTGACAACATCTCAAATAAGTGAATCCATGTAGTATCAAAGATATCCACAACACATCAATCAATAATCTTCAAGAACAACTCTCATAAAAAATCTCCAACAATCTCCCAAGTTCTCCACAACTAACAAAGGAAAGAAATAATGGAATAACCATGTCATCTCTCACATGACATACATGAGCACAAACCAATGATCACAATCTCTAACCAATCTCAAATCCAATATAAGTAAAACTAAACGTCCAAGAAGATAACCAAGACCCAAGAGAAACCATGCAAATCATAACCTATATCATGTCCTTCTACACACACCTCTAGATGTAAATTGTTCAAGTATGATATCCTCCATAAAACCCTAACCAAGAAGCCTCAAAACCACCCAAATTATACTATATAACTAATCATGGATGTAAGCCTCTCACAAGAAGATCAAACTCATAAACCATTCCTAACCATGGAATATTCCCAATATAAAACCATCTATCAAACTCAACCAACACAACAACATATGCAAATGGAGATAACCAATGCTAAACCATCTCTGAAATAAATCCTTCAGAAATAACTCATGGACTATAGATCAAGATCCATATCCATGAAAGACAAGCATAAATATAATGCACCTGAGAGAAACAATGGGCTATACTGCTCAAGTAGAAAACCACCAAGGTGACCAAGAGTGGGGAATGAGAATGCTCATCAAGATATCCAAGTCTCCAACCAAGTCTCATTTATGAAAAATCTCCTCTCAAGTCTATATTGGGTGAATACCCATCAAACTGTTTGCTGAACCAAATAATTGTCTCTACAAATACTTCTCTAATCCAACAAAAATCAGCATGTCTCTAAGTATCCATGAGCACTTTTAACCAATCAATCCATGCCAACTCCAAATGCAACATAGAAATATCATAAAGTATCTAGCTTATGATTAGTGTACTCAATAGCAAGAAACTAAACCAAGATCAATGTCAAAGTTCCAACCATGGCCTTAGGAACATAAACATGACAACATGATCTTACCATCTCAACCAAAGAAATAACATGCTCCATATGAACATACCATAACATGTCACAACTTTAAATTCATATCAAGAGTATACCATGACATAAAAAATGAAACCATCCTAACACCAAGTATAACATGCCAAATGAAAGCATAAACCACACCTTTACTAAGAACCCCATTAGTTCTAAAGATTCAACCATCTCCACACACCATGAAAAAAATTATCTCCACATACCATGAAGAACCATCTCCACATAGCATGAAGATAACCAAGAACCCCATGAGTACTCAAGATCTAACCATCTTCACACACCATGAAGATAACAAGTGAACCATGCAAATATAAAAAACACTTCTACAACAATAGGATCTAAGACAAACCTCCAACACCTACAAACACTCAATAAATATATCAATGCCAAAAAAAATCCCACTCAACTATAGTACCAAGTCACCCATGGCATCATAACATCCATCTCCTACATAAAGATCCTCCAAGTCTACACACACAACCAAAGTGTCATACCAAGTGAAACCAAGATCTCCAAACCAAGAAGATACAAACCAAACCAAGAACTAATCCTGCACTGTCACCTCATCACTATCACAAGCTCCCACTAAACCATGTATCCAAGCTATCCATGACATCATGATGAAAAACCATCCTCTAACCATGAGAACCAACCAAGGCATAAAACTATTAAAGAACTCAAAGTTCACATCATGAGCTCCTCAAAAGAAACCAAATAACCATGATCCTCAACCAAGAAGATATACCCCCATAACCAAATCAAGAATCCAAACTAATGAACATGAAGGATGTACCTATATATCCAATCATGTCATGCCAAAATCCATGCCACTATGATCACATCCATGAAACGAGCATCTGACTCTCAATATGTCCAACCTGCCAACATAAAATAGTCAACCATAATCCTCCACCATGACTATACCTAGTAACATGTCATCCCTTCTACATGAAGAAAAATTAGCAAATCATGTGATTAGGGCATGGACAAAAAAAATCCAAGCCACCAATATGAATATGGATCAATAATAAAAGATCAATGGGCAATGATAACTCATATCCAAGCTATAAATGCAACCTGTAAGTATAGACTACTTAGAACACTACACAACTTGTAGACCCAACAAGTCATCATACATATCCAAACCAAACACTGATAATCATATCATCATAAGATGAATATGAAATATGAATTTAGTATACAATGAGATCAAATCTTAAATCTTCAAACATACAATGTCATAAACTTACAATGCTACCATAGTCAATATATACCATAAATAAACCATGCCAAACCTGCACCAAATCTAAACCAATGTGTAGAGCTCTCCAAGTGTTTTCTGTTGACTACTCAAAGTTCAAAATATGACTCTGTGTGCCCAAGTTATGCCCTAATATGTGCTCAAAATAAAAAAACATTGAACTTTCAAACTCTTAAAACCTGACAAAATGTTAAAATCACAGCACCAAACTTACACCAACTTGTAGTGCTCTAAATTATCTTTCCAACGCCTATAAGAAGTTTGAAATATTGTATCCTGAGAGAAAGTTATTGTCATTTTACAAAGATAGTCTTTTTACCACTTTTACTATGATTTATTTTTTGTTATGAAAATTTTGACAGGATTAAATTTGATGGCCATCATGGGCTGAAACTAAAAAACTTTCATTTCCTTTGAACATTGCCAAACTAGGGCATATTATATATCAAAATTTATGAAAACATTGACCTGGATCCAATGGTGAGGTCTGTTTTTGCCTAAGAGGTCATTTTTGCAAGCTCCCCCTAAAACCCTAATTTAAATAAAGCATCTAAAAAAACCCTTTTGTCCAATAATTTCACATACCCAAAATCTACCAATATAATAGAAAATCCAAAACCCTTAGATCTGCAATAAACAACTTATATATATTTCCCTTTCTTTTATCCTCTCATGCATTCCCATGGATTCAATCTAAGGTTACAATAATAAAACCATAGCTCTGATACCACTTGTAAGAAAACTTGCAACAGATAATATAACTATTTTCACATAACCCATAATAGATCTGAAATGAATATGGAATTGAAATCCACATGTAATAGAATAGACAACATGCCCATAAAAATGTGACACAAGATATTCCCTGGGAAATCCTCATTGAGGGGAAAAAACCCAACCTCCAAAAGCATCCATCACCATGTATTATTCAACAAAAAAAACCATTGCAATACAACCATGGAAACCTTCAAAGCCATAACCACAACCAAGCAATCTATGTGAACAAGCATGAATCCACACATCCCATGCTATGCTTCCAACCCTCACAAATACTCCCTTGGCTAACCTGTCAAGTCTTTTCCTGCTCAACTCTTGCCTTTTTTCCCCTTTTGTCTTCTCCTTCTCATCTCTACAACTACCCTTGTAGCTTCTTATATGGTAGAAAGTCCCACAAAGCCACCAAATGGTATTACATAAGCCATGTGCTACCTAACCCATTGACCCCACATTTAATATTAGAAATTTAATTATTTTTCCCAATATTAAATAATTACATGAAATATTATCACTTGGGAATCTTTACATGTTGCAATTCCATCTAGGTGCAACATTACATAATAAAATAAAATAATACAATATAAACAATATTATGTAATGTGTGCAACACCCATTATCTCAATACGATCCATTATGGTTCTCATCATTTGCCTCGGGTCAACCTCTTCTGAGTCATCTTGCTACTCTCTATGGTACTCTTCCTGATGCTCACTAAGATGTTCTTCCCTATTCTCTTCCTGAATAGGGCCTTTTGTTACCAATTTAACATGCCTCTTAAATTGTTATGTTTTACGCTAAACTAAATATGTTTTATCTGTTGACTAAATGTGTTTAGCTGTTGAGAATATATAGTACAGAATGAAAAGAATGCAATAAACAAAGTACAGGAATCATAAAGAAGAGAATTGATCACTTTTTAAGGATACAAGTACCAAAAATAATATTTTTTATTCAAGTATTCAAAAATATTTTACAAAGTGTTCATGTTTACACAGTACTTGAATACAATGCATTCAAATATTACTAGTGCTCTCAGCTCCTAACATAAATATCTGAATTAAACACATTGTACAAACAAAAAAGTACTAAAAAGGAGAAAAAAGGAAAGGCATCCATTGCCTAAATGGAAAGTTTTTTGTCGAAGGGTTGATTTTGCATCTCCATCTAGGAGTAAACCTGCAAAAAATGATTGAAGAAATGGGTTAGTTCATATGAACTGAGCAATGGAAAACTTTTCTATCATCTATACTCTGCTATTTCTACAACATGGTGATTCAAATAACTATGCTCAAAGGCAAGAAGGAAAGAAAAGTCCAAAGAAGATAAAATATGTTTTTACTAATGAGTTTGTTCCATGTGCAGATACAGGTATGAAGACTTGAGGCTATAGAAGGATCATGCATAAGTTACATGCATGAAGCCTTTTGTTTGAGTTTATCTAGGCAAAGACAGAAGATATTGGGGAGACTATTGAGGGGGCATACATAAGTTTCAGGTATGGGACCTTCCACTCAAACCAATGTATCTGATTGAAGACATTGAGGAGATCATTGAAAGGACATACATAATTTACAAGCATGAAACTTTCTGGTCAAATCAAGGAGGGGCGAAGACCAAAGATTTGAGGAGATCATTGAAGGGACATGGATACACTACAAGCGTGGAACCTTTTGGTTGAATCATGTAGCGATAAAGGAAAAGGACAAGAGGAGACTGTCGAGGGGCATACATAAGTTTCAGGTATGGGACCTTCTGGTCGAATCATGGAGGACATGTAAAGTTGGAAGTCTTAGGCTAAAAGAATTTCAAGTATTTTTGCAAGTATATTTCAGCATATATCAAGAAAGTACAGATGAAATCAGTTAGAAGGTCAGTCAGAACTAATTATCAATGCCAAATCAATAGAAAAAGAGGAAAATCTACTACAAAAAAATATAAATGTGTATAAACAGGGGCATCAACATCAAGAAGATCATTAATGCATACTGGTAGAGAGATTATGGTAATAGAAAATAGAATTTGGGTGGAAAGAACTTTAATTTCATGCTACAATTCTTTCTTGATATATGGTATATCAAGTAAGTATAAGATTTTTATAGAAAGATTCCAACAAATGCAAGGATCCTTAATACTCTTCTTTTTCACGTACTTCATGTTCATCGAATGATGATCAGATCTATAGAGGAATAGAATAGTAAGCAACTAATGTTTAGCTATAACAGTGAATAGAACAAGGAGTATCAACAAGTTGAGTTTTCCATGAGAAGTTGATCACAAAGGATCACTTGTATCTAATGTCATATTTGAGCAAAAAGACAAATAAAAGGAAAGAATCTTATCATACAAGTCTGCGAGTGCATAAGGTAAAATTTTAAATATGATATGTATATAGATAACAAACCAAGAAGAATGCCATGCAGCAACCAAGGATGTTGAATTTTTTTTTAAACAAGCACATTACAACAGGTTTATCATCCAGGTTAGAAAATTAGTTATTATTCAGCCTAACCAGCATTTAATCTCAGACAGATAATAAGGAAGGAAAATAGCAGCGGGTAAAGATCTAAACCAGTTTACCAAAGAAGAGGAAAATGAAGCCATTAAAGAGAAGAGAGACTCAAGAGGGGTGTTCATATAGTGTGATGACCTTTTCTTTTTCTAAGAATGACAAATTTGAAGAAAGGTAAAGAAAATATCTTGTGTAAATCCACTGAAAAATATACAATGTTCGTACAAAGATTGGGGAATATTATTTTTTATCTCTCCATATTCATAAGACCCACGAAATAAGCTTTTCATGGATCACAGCTAGCAGATAAACAATTTAATGAGCAACATTGTGCATATTCAGTAGAAGGAAACCCTTACTTGGCGAAAAAATTAGTATAAAATATGCAAACCCAGGTACAGATTTAGTGGTATTATTTCATGTTTTTAACAAATGTATAAAACAATTTGTGAAAAGAAGAAGGTTGTCATATACTTACATCTAGCACATGAAGAAGAAACCTTTGCAAATAGTGAAGAAATAGTGCCCAGATATATAAATTAGAATTGAAGAGCTTAACTCATATAGCTTACAACATTTGAGAAGAGCCAGTAAAAGCTCATACCAGTAGAGAATGGTGTCCATCAGCACATATCAAATGCCTAGATCAGATCTGAAAGTGAAAAAATGGTGTCCAAAGCTCACGCCAAAACATGGTGCTGTGTATCGAAATACTCAGATAAAAACCTATGAGTTCTCAACACAAGTCGCTATCAAATATAAGAATATGGCATCATAGCAAGCCAACCAACAAGGAAAATCCGTGGCCATATAGCATGATAAATTCATGCTCATCAAAAAATGTCTACAACACAAAGATCTCAACAAAATCTGTAGGCTACCATTCAATCGAAATGGCATGTAAATAATGCCCAACAAAGGAAAATACTGAGAAATAGCATCCAAGAAACTCACGCATGGAGGGCTAAAAATCGCACCAGCAAATGGAGAAAACCATAGACTTCCATCTATGGCGGCTAGGGTTTGGAGAAAGCCCTCTTCTTCCTCTCATGCGCATTTCATCAAATGAACCAAGACTTGGTTGAATTTTACCCTTTTGGCTTTTAGCTTTAAAACCAAATAAAACTCCATTTAATTGCATTTCGGGTCCATCTAATGAAACATGCTAAAAAAAAATTCGTTATTTTGGAGTTTCATTATTATTATATTTACTTAAGTCTTGACATGTATTAAAGATGAATGTCTATATTTACCCTTTAATACTTGTTAAAAGTTAAATAAATATAATAATAAAGAAAATAAAGAAATATAACACTTATAAATATACACATTTATATTCCCTTTATTATATTTAATATTACTAACGTGTTTGTGTTTATAAAAAAAAAATTAAATTAATAAAAGATATATAATAAACACGTTAATAATATTAAATATAATAAAATGAACATTTAATTGTAAAATTAATAATTCAAGAGGTTACAATTATAAAACCTTTGATTTTATTAATTAAAAAAGGGGGATTAAGTGGAGTAACATTCTTTTTACTTCCTAAATGCAAGGAGGTTACGTTGAGAGTTTATTTTTTTAAACTTTAAAGGGGACATTCACTTAACACTTAACTAAGAAGCTATTTTTGGAGGCTAGAGACAGTTCCATTTTTTAATGTAGTGATTGGGTTGTAGAATGCTATTTTTAGCAGTTTATGGGGCAGTTGAGATTAGTTATGTATGCAGTTCAGATTGAGGGCTTATTTTATGCATATATTGCATAATTAGGAGTAGTTTTACATACTACATTTGTGGGTTACTCAATACATCCGAGTCTGAGCTTTTGTGCATGATTTTGAGGAGATAGATGCAGTTTCCAAGTTATCCATCAATTGGGCAGGTGGTTGAGAGAAGTTTTCAGAGACTTCTTCATAGTTTTCATCATTTTTGGGTGATTTTTTCTAAGCATGATTTTGGAATCCGAGTTAGGGCTTTTTTCTATATATTGTACTTTCACCTCATTATGAGGACCTTCTTTCGGATTCAGATTTTTGCACATTGCAGATTTTGAGTTGATTGTAAGGACTTTTGTAGCAGGGATTATTTTTCCAGCATTGATTATAGATATTCAACAGTTCCTTTTCATAGATTTTTGTGCAATTTTTTGAATTTCTTACTTTAATGTTGTGTTCATCTTCATTTTAGTTACATTCCTAGTTGCATATTTTAATTGTGATACATGTGGTTGCAGGTCTATGTTTGTGATTATTGTTTTCTTGCAAAAAATTGGTGAAACTTAGGTATCCCTTTCAAAGCAAGAGATCCCAATCCTTACATAGAAACACTTTTGTGATTACGTGTTCGTCTGAGTATTGTGAATAAATTGTCTTTCATAGTTCGTGCTGAAGTGGTCAAAGTTACATTCAAAACCATTGGTGTATCACCTCATTTAGATTAGTTTTCATTATTCATTCATTCATTTCTTAGCCTTATCTCAAGTACAATTTAGGATTAGGTGATCACAATTTAGGAACCAGCCTAGCTTCCGGAGATTCTTCTCTCGATTTAGGACAACCCACCATCCAAGAGAGTTTCCATTGTTTCAGCAGGATAGCTAGATTTTACATGTTGCTAGAGGCGCAATCCTGATTGACAACACCTTCATCAACAGACTCATATATGTTGATGTCTTTGCTTCATCCATGGTCTATGCCACGGCCTAAGCTACAACCTCTAACTAAAGACCTTATCCCAAATATCATCCTACGATAATATCCAAGATAACAAGATGCTATAATAACCATAAAAACATACTACTATAAAGCATACACATAAGAAACATATTTTGAAAACAGTACAAGTTCAATTTTCAATTTTGCCTATTTTAGGTTTAAGTATATTTCAGTTTTGAAGTTTAAGTGTTCAAGTTTGAGAATATACAAATCATAGTTTAAGTTTTGTTTCAAATTGCTTTTAGGTTTTTCTTGACTTAGATTTTGGATTTGTATATTCACAATAGGAATTTATCAATGATATCAAACAATCTACAAATTTTAAACAAAACACCAAATACCATACATCAGTTGTCTAAACAAGCAACTAACAAGTACCAAAATCACTTGGTCAAAATATAGGCATCACTAATACGATAATCCTAATAGGATTGATCCAAGAAAGTACACATAAACCAAATCATGTCATCATATGTAATCATCGAAACAATAACTCCTAGCCTCTGGTAGTTGTCCTAAACTGGTCAACACTAAGTCAATCCCAAACCCAAAACATACACACAATTTAAGTTTCCATTTCATTGTATGTTTTTGGTTTGATAAAGTTTACTATTTTCCCCTTACAACTTAACCCATTTTCACATTTAAATATGAACCCATCATTACCATAACTCACAAAATAAAAACGTCTTTATTAAATATCATAAAATAATTTAAATAGTAATTATTTAATTATTACATAATAATAATCAATTATTTAATAAAATCATTACAGGATCATTAATAATTATAATTATTAAGTAATAACACAATACCCTTTTTATCTCAAACTCATTAACCAATACTCACTATTTATTAAATTTAATTAAACTATATTAATCAAATTAGTTAATATTTACTAACAATAATAAATAATTTATTAATTATAAATAAATTAAAATTTATAATAAACAGAATTTATAATAAATAAAACATTTATTAAAATTTAATTAAATAAAAAACATTTTTAAAAAATTAATAATAAAATGGGGGGTGGGTCGGCAAAGTTGTTAAAGGCTTGCCAACCCGCAAAACCAATATGCTATGCAATAGCAACATGTATGCCACAGAAAAAAAGGGGGAGGTGGGATGTGGTGGCCCACCTCCCTCCAATCCAATTTTTATTTTTATTTATTATTTATTATTTTTATTTATAAAATCAAATAAAACAAAATGCCCCCTCCCTATTATATATATATATATATATATATATATATATATATATATATATATATATATATATATATATATATATATATATATATATATATATATATATATATATATATATATATATATATATATATATATATATATAAAATACTCTAATAGGGAAACCTAAAAAAAAATTCAAATTTACATTCTATAATTTGATTTTTAAATCAAAACCATTTTGATTAAAATTTAAAAGAATGAGGGTTTCAAAAACACTTCATTCCTCAAACACAGATAACCACAAAACAAAAATAAACTAAGATTCACAATAGGAATTTATCAATGATATCAAACAATCTACAAATTTTTGAGAGTAGATTTATCCAAACATGAAGCAGACAGAAGATTGAAAAATGGAAATCTTTTGCATAAACTAATCACAAGATTTTATCTGAATCTTATGTTAACACACAAACACGCAAAGCATGGGAGAAAACCTCTTCCTTTTGAAAAACTTCTTCTCTAAAAATCCTTTCTCCAAAATCCTAATCCCCATGAAATGAGCTCTAGATCTCTGATAAAAAGTTCTCCCCTAAATTTGGGGCTCTGATTGTGCAATCACGAGAGGGAATTCGTTGATCAATTTTTTTTATAATATTTTATTACTTTTTAAATATTCATGCACACTTCTTGCAATTTAAAATATCTTTATTAAATTAATTTCTCTCTCTCTTTAATTAATTTTTGAAGCATTTTTTATAAAAATATTTATTAACTTAAGTAATAATGATATTTAGCATTTATTTAAAAGTGATGTCCTAAATATATTATTATTAAATTAAATAAATATTATTACGCTCCAAAATTAGAACTATAACTTTATCTTTAAAATTTAATTCTTTTATTTAATTAATTTCTCAATTAAATAAATATAATTAAATATTGAAATTATCTTAATAATTTTCCATTAAATTAAATCATTAAATATTCTCTTAATTTGATTTAATTAACAGAGAAATCACCATAGACCCACAAGATGAACTATGAAACCTCATCATAAAATACAACATACTAGATCAAACTCAAGGGTTATAATCACGAATTTGTGTCATACGACAAATTCAGAAGGTAGATAACTTAGATACTTGCCCTACAATTTAAGAAAAATGGTTTTAAGGATAGGATTCAAACTCAAGAGTTATCTCCCCTCTCTTACCTTTGAGATATTGTGATAGGGTATGCTCATCTTGGTAATTCAGGAAATTCGATACCCGATACCTACAATCTGTATAAAATTCACATATGTACAAACACATATATTCTAAACTAAATAGGCAATGGTAGGAAGTGGTGCATCGTGTAGATCTCGTGCAATGTCCCCTTTTTAAATTTCCTTCAAATCGCTCTTAATTTTCAATTTAAGGTTTTATGAATAACTTCAAGTCTTTATTCTATGCTTGGAAAACTATAGAATTTGTATTTATTTCTCAAGGATATCCAAATCCTCAAATAATAATATATAAAATGATAACTATGCATTAAATATATCTGAAATTAGGAATATCTCCTAATAATAATTTGACTTATATTCCTCTCTTATTCATTGATTTATGATTCTACAATTTTATTGGTAAATCACCTTATAAACTTATTATCAATACCTTCTTACCTATAGATCTCCCTATAAACTTGATCCTCTTTCAATTCCCCCCAACAATCATATATGTTTTGGTCTTCAAAACATCTCAGCTTTCATTCACATTGGATATGCTCTATTATCTTCATTCCACATCTCATCTTATGCCAATTTGACTTTGATGGTGATGTTATCCTATCATACCACGTTCTTTCTATTAGTATTTACATGGAACCCCTCTTGGAGCTCATACCTCCTTTTTCTTAATATGCTTGGTCTTCCTTACGCCCACTTGATTCGGTTAGTCTGCTTTGGTGCCATTCTTAGCAATGCTCCTGCCACATTTTTTTATTGAACTGAATATTCAAATGCATATGTCCCTTGATCCACGTGTGTTTCCTCCTTCCAATTCCCAATCCTTATGCATGTAAATGATGGTATCTTATGTCATCGGTGCACTGTGGTCGTACCTTATTTTACTAGTGTGGAACCTAACTAAGATTGTTGTTGCGCTCCACACTTTTTGCTTTAATGTGAATCCCTACCTGATCTTTTATTTCTTTTCCTTCATATTCCTTAATGTGATTCGATCAAAGTCATTCGATGGTGTTCTTCACTTTAAATCCGATTCCTTTCTTCTTTATTTGTTCTTTAACTACCCACATAAATATCACTGACTAGGTTTTGGAAAGGTGTGAGTGAGAGGATGTGTCTTGTGGTATGGTTTGTTTATTGATTTGTTCAATGAATATGTTATTTTATTATATTTGTTGTGTGTGTTGAAAATATATTGAATTTGTATATAATAAAGGTGCTTGAATATAATTTATGAGATATAGTTTGTAAGAGTTGTATTTAAGCTCATATATCGCTATATAATATTTAAATATATTTTAGACTATTTACCTTTGTATCCATATTGTACTATCATTAGTTATTGCACCATATTTATTAATAGATATTTAATATATTTATTATTTACATTTATTAATCAATTCATTATTAATAGTATTTATATTCAAATGTGATAATAGTTAAATAATTATCATCTTATTGGTTGATAATGTAATTATAATATTTATTTATTCTTGTATCATATTATTATTATTTATTTATTATTAAATTATATGTCAAAATAGGGATATCATAGTCCTCCCCCCTCGAATTTGCTTGTCTTCAAGAAAAATCATTCGTACACAAGTTTCTTCATAGATAAAAACATATAGAAGGCCTAGAAAATTTTAGGAAATATACATCTTTTAATGAATGAAAACACGAAGTAGACAGATGAAGACATGAAGCATACACGATGCAGACACATTCTACATTCTTTATTGATTTATTTCTCATAATGAAATAGAGGAAATAAATTGATTTACAAAATATACTTCCCTAGTATGTTTTATTGATCATGAATCTTGCAAGAAAAAATAATCGTTAGCATGTACATGTATATAATATCTCCGAAGAAAAGATGAGCAATGATAAATTAGTTCTAAACCAATATCCTACCAAGCCCAAGAGCAAAATTTTGGCCCCCTTGGCCTCAATGGAAGATATCAGTCATCCAATGAGGTGGTTTACTTGGCAAATTCATAATTGAACTAAGTTAACATGGTGTCAAATTTTTCTTAACTTGATCAATCTAAGCCCAAGAGAAAAAGCTTGGCCCTCCTGGCCTTGATGAAAATATTCTATCATTCCATCAAGGTGGTTTACTTAGATGTCCATCTTAACATTGTCTTCCCAATCTAAGCCCATGTTAGTACCCAATATGGACATGGTTTTAAAACTTGTAATTTGTGTTTTCGAACCACTTTGAACCTTAGTTCAAAGTAGTTCAAAATGGTTTAGTGGTTCAGATGATCCATCTTGTAGGTTCAATTCAAGCAAAATTCAGACTCATGGTTCAAAGTGCAGAATGGTCGACTTAGAAAAGTTCACAATTCATGATCAGTTTTCATCAGTTCAGTAATTGCAAAGGTTCAGTGAGTTTGATGTTTCAAAGGTTCAATAGTTCGAACTTCAAGTGCAGAGTCTTGAACCACTTCGAATTGAAGTTCGAAGTAGTTCAGATTAGTTCAAAATAGTTCAATTTGTTCATGCAGGTTTAATGATCTATTTTGAGAGGTTTATACTTACATTTCAGTGGCTTGGTTTCAATGATTCATTTCCTAGGTTAGAATTGCAGTTTGTTATCCTACAAAATTGGAAGCTCCATGATACAAAGTTCATATTATGGTCAAGTTCAGAGGTTCAACATTCAGTTCACTGGTTCAGTATGTTCAAAGCATAGGTTCAACCAAAGAGCACTAGAGAAAACTATTGGAATTATACATTTAAAATGAATATTGATATTCCATCTAATGTACTCGATGAAGGTTCTAGATGCTTTTCTATTGCATATTAAACAATGAGAACACAACATTAATGAGGCAACAATCAACCATATGCCAATGGGAAAACATGAATGTAAAAGAATAGACTATACCACTCAGAGCTCGTGGTTTTAGAAGATGAATGCATCTATTTGGAGCCAAGGAAATATATATTTAACATAAATGGTCTAACATTTCTATATGTTATCAAATGGTTTGTATTTTGAATAAAAGAAAATAGATCAAGATTTGTTGAAATTGGATGTTTGTTGTTCCAGAAAAATAGTCTTAGTTCTAGGGCCATAACTCCCAACTCCACCGTTGGATCTTTCTGAAATTGAAATATGTTGGACATAATCAAGATATCTAAATTCTCACCAAAGTGATCTCAACAATTCAGTTTGGTTTGTGAGATATAGTTGACTGTGTGCAAGTCTATCAGAATTATCCAGAACAGCCACAAATGCAAATGATGGAAAAATAGTCACAGGGGTTATATCTAATAATCCAACCTTTTTATTGGGATAAATTTTGGATATGTATGGCCAAACTTAGTTCTCAAAATCCTCTCCAAAGATTATTTTCAGATTAATTATTGATCAAAAGTTACAGGTGTTTGAGTGCAATACTGTCAGATCAGCAATGACAGTAACAAATGCAGATGACAGGAAAATAAGTCTTGTTTTGGGGGCTCTATCTCCTAATCCAACTATTGGATCAAGGTAAATTTTGGATATGTTTTAAAAAACCGAATTCTATAAAATGTCTCCAAGCAGTTTTTCTTGATTATGTACAGATCAAAAGTTATAGGTATTTTAGTGCAACACTATCAGATCAACACTTTGTCGCCAACAAATGCCACCTATCCATCCATATATCATAGAGGCTCTCATAAAGTGCTTAATTAAATGTAGCTAAAGGGAAATCTTGAAATGTTTTAAAAGTCTTGAAAGCTATTTAACATAGTAGGATATTATAAAGATGAAAGGCCATTGAAAATAATCAAATTTGTGGTAAATTTTATCTTATAAAGAAATTTTTTTAAAAAGTTAAAGGAGAGGTCATGTTATAAAAGATTGGAGTTGATCTAATACCCCGGGAAGATGAAAAGATGGGTTTTCTTTCAAAGAATCAGTTACTCAAACTGAAAAGAAACTAAAAATAGGAAAGATAAAGATGCCAGTAGCAAAGACAGCGAGGGTTCCACTTTCTTTTCTGAGCTAGAGACTTTGGGCTGCAGAACAGAGGAGTTTGATGGAAAGTTTTATTTTGTATTTGCTGTGAGAGAGAGCAGAGTTTTGTTTTATTTTATGAACTGTGAGTTGGAAAACAAGGGATATTTTGATTTTGAATGTAAGCAAGGGGGAGGGAATTCAGTTTTCCTTTTAGGTATTGATTCAGATGCATAATGTAATGAAAACTTTTTTGTTTCTGCATTTTTAGAGGAGGGAAACTCGGGAGATAGTTGCATACCAGAACTTTGAGTCTTGGCAGTTTTCTTTCCACTGATCATTATCTTTATATGACTTTCAATTTTCTCTAAACACATTTGTGTCATGACTTTTTGAATATATTTGATTCCAAAGTGTCTTTAGAGCTTTGATTCTTTGCTTTCTTAGGCTTTATTCTCTTTGTATTGCTGCATGCAAATGGACTTTGAGTCATTTGTTACCTATTTTCTTGTATTCTTTTTAGCTTTATGCATCTATGTTGTATTTACAGATAGGTGTTTGAAATCCTTTTGTGTTTTTTGGTCAAAAGCATCCATACTTGATTCATTGGATATCTCACATGGAGAGCTGTACTCAATAAAATTCAGAGGAAGGTTATCAATCCAATGATAACCTATCCAACTGTTGGTGCCTATTAGTCCTTTCACTTGGGCATTCAGGGTTAGATTTGCACACATTTTCTTGAAGGATAATATGTTCACTAACAACCCAATAGAAAAATTTTGGCCCTCTTAGCCTTAACAGCAACACTTTGGCATCCATCAAGGTGGTCTACTTAGATGAAAATTCTTTTCTTCTTAAATATCCTACCTAAGCCTAAGAGAAAAACTTTGGCACTCTCGGCCTTGATGGTAGCACCTTGGCATCCATCAAGGTGGTCTACTTAGGAGGTAATTTGATTCACTAATTATTATAGTCCTTTTTATTACATATATATAATCACCACTAAAATTGTAGCTCATCCAATTCTTGTCGGTCATTTGCATCTTCATTACTCCCTAGATTAAATTTGGGTCTCTTGTTCAGTTTTCACTTTTCTTCCTCATCAAGTATGGTGTCTATCTTTTGAACTTGGCTTCTCTTTCCACATATGTTTCCTAGTTCCCAACTTTCCTTGCAATGAAAGCATAATTTTTTTCTTTTTAGTTTGTCACAATAGTTCTTGAGCTCTCTTCTAGATTCATGGCCATGTTCCCATGGTTCCTTGCAATGGTAACATAGCTCATTTTTCTAGAATTCCTTAGAGTGATTTCTTTCTCTTTCATAATGTTTGGAATGTGTGCTCAGTGCATGGTTCTTGGACCTATCCTTCAATTGGTGTGTATCAAATTTTAATGCCTTTTGGATGGCATCTTCTAATTTTTTTCATTCATGTGCTCCTATTATGCTCTTGATTGATTCCTTAAATCCATCTATAAATAAATAGGTGAGTCTCTTTTGTGATATTTCAAGTACCATGCTGATAACCTTTCAAATTCCCTAGCAAATTTCATCACTGATCCCTCTTGTCTAAGTTGGGTTAATCTTTTGAAGTACCATTTTGCATCTATTCGATCAAATAAATTTATGAGTTTTTGGGTGAATTCATCATAACTCTTAATTTTTTTATGTCCCTAGTTGCAGAGTCCATGTTACCACTGATCTTGTGCTACTTCTCTTAAATGAAGGACAACAATTGGATAGCACTTTTTTCTATCATAGGATTTAAGGAAAACATTTGTACCCATGATCGTGTTGTAGTTCTTTCTGTTCTGTTAATTTTTGGAAGACCACTTTATTTATTTCTTCTCTTAATCCCTTCTCTTGGTGCATATGTCTCTTTTTATTGGATAGGGACTTCATTTGGGCATCACAATAATCTTTAAACGATATATTCCTTCTATGTATAGGATCAATTTTTGAGTACTCATTTATAATGTCATTTATGTTATTTACTTCATTTAGCCCATCCTCATCTACTTGTTCTTCTCCAGGTAGAAAAGGGGGTCTTGAGGGTCTATGTTGTGATTATGGTGTATGCAGTTGATTATTATCATCTTTAGATTACTAAGAATTTATATCTCTCCCATTTTTATTTTTATTATGTATGACTTCTAAGAGGAGTCAATTGGTTTCACTTTTCTTAGTTATAGCTCGAGCATTTCTTTCTATTTGTTCTATGAGTTATTTAGTAGTTCAATTTTTTTTTCATGAAAGATTTCAATTCATTGCTTATTTGGTTGTTCATACTGTTGGACTATTTCCTTCCTTCCCTTTTTAACACTCTTTGATCTCTTTGGCATTTTCCCATTAACTACTTTCCACAAGCTGGCAAGAAAGATGCTCTGATACCACTTTTAATGTCCCCTTTTTTAATGTCCTTCAAATTGCTCTTAATTTCCAATTTAAGGTTTTATTGTTAGAATTTTTTTAGAATAATTGAGAGGGGGGGTGTGCATTAGTTACTCAAGGCCCAGATGTCCTATTTAAACTTTTCACTAAGTGTAGTGAACCCATTCAACCATTCATTCATCCAAGCTTTAACTTATCTAGTCAACAAGTTACTGTAAATCAACATGCAAGTATAACACATAAGAAATCAACACATGACACAATGATTTATGTGGAAACACAATTTGGGAAAAACCACCGGTAACATGCTACTCAATTTTCACCCTTCTGAAGTGATGCCCTTTGAAAGGCCTGCCCTGTTAAAGGCTTACAACACACTGTTAAATGTGACCTTAGAGGATTTAACCACCTTGTTAGAAGTGGGCCTGGTTAAAGGACTTTAGAACATTCACTTGGAATGCCACCCTATTAAAAGATTTACAAATGGCTATTAGGACAACTTAAGTCCATAGGATTTTCATATCTAATACAATTACTAGAGAGTATTAGAAAATCTTGACCTCACTACAACATACAACTTATCTTGCAGATCTTAGATCACTTCTCAGCTCATACCCTGGTCTAGCCTTCAATCTCTGCAACTCTTGATAGCATGTCCTCCTTTCAAGCTTTGTCTCTTGAGTCTCCACACTCAATGTACCAGTGCAATCATCTCTTCATGACCACTCGTAGAAGCAGAGGCTCTATGCTCTTCCTTCTCCTAGATGTCACCTCCTTGACACCCTTTCAACCACTTTGTAGACTTGGCTCTTTTGTAGCAACAATGTTAGCAACTCTTTGCTTCTTGGTCTATGACTTCTTAAATAGAAGTCTTGGAGTACCTTTTCCCTCTCGATTTTTCCACTTTTCAATTTCAATTCACATGGATTAGGTAGGATTCATTACATCTAACCCATATTCTGTTTCCTCTAGAAACTTCTTGAATAATCCTTTAGAATTCACCCAAAAATGGCTTACATAGGATTTTGTGTCTCCAACTCATCATCCTTATCTTCCAACTCATTCACAAAATTCAATGTAACCACTATGTCAGTTTAGATTTGGAAAATCCTTATCATTTGAAATAATGCAACAGCTCAGAATTATTGAAATACTAGTGCTCGACACATACCATGTTACTTGGCTTCAACTGTGTTTTTCCTAATGCTCGACACCTAAAGATCACTTGGCACCAACTAAAAATTTTCTAATGCTCAGCACCTAATCTTCGCTTAGCCCATGAAGATCACTCAGCACACACTAGGAATTTCTGTTACTCAGCTTCTACTGAGAATTTGCTCGGCTTCAACTAACTTGCTTGACACCCACTAAAGATCTTAGTTTAAGCTTTGCAAACAACCTTGTTACAACTTCTTCCTCCAATGTTTCTAAGTGTGACCACCCTCTGTATCCTTGAGTATGTCATCAACACATTACTTAACCATTGTCTTAACTAATCCTTGCACTTCATTCCAACATCATAACTCAACCTTTCCCTTAGGTGCTCTTGTTACATCTTGTTGATCAAATCCCCTTCATTAATCAACTAAGTGATAGTACTTGGATCTTATAAGCAAATATCATCCCTACAAAAAGTAGGTTTGACATCAATGACAAAATGATGATTAAAAAAATTCTCTTACAACAATTTCCCTCTTTGATCTTCAACAACAATGAGCTTTTTCAATTAGATTTCCAACAATCTCCCTCTTTGGCATTGATGGCAAACCAAACTGATCAAAAATCAGACTAAACTATTCAACCACAAGCTTACTAGGTTAGAATAGTAAGTCAAATGCCAAAAAACATTGCATCTCCTTTTGTTTCTTCCTCTTTGCTGATGTATCCTTGTTCCTTGTTCTTTCTCCCTCTACATTACTCATCTTTTGCTGTTCTAATCAACCTTTGAAATCTCCCTCTATCCTTATTTGATCAGTTTTATGTTGACCAGTTATATACTTTTCCTTCTTTTCTAATCCTTTATCTTCAATAGTTGTTGATTAGTTGTCTACTTCTCCCTCTTTGACAACAGTGCCAAAGACATATTAGCATCTTTAATATGCAAGTGTAGCTTTTACAAGTTTATTCAATGTCTCCCTCTATCACCTTGCTTGTGACTAATTTTTAGTTTCAACACTTCTACTACTTTAGGCATGGATCCCAAAGTAAACATTTTCTGCATCAATGTATAAAATCTTCAACATTTAGCTTATTTGATGCAAGGCATACTTGCTTTTTGTTTTAAGTAGCCTTAGCTAGGGGTGTCACCCGTAACTTACCTCTAGGATACTCAAAAGTATCTTTTGGTAGTGCTTTTGTGAAGATATCAGCAATGTTAGATTATGGTGACTAATTAGGAAAGTACTGTACATACTTCATAAATAGTGGGGTTCAAAAAAAAATTTGGTCCGTGGCCAACATGGTAGCCGACATATGGCTGACATGTTATAACCCTAAAGCGGTTTAAGACTTGTATAAAAGGGTTTAGGGTTAGGTATTTTCATTATGTTATGATGCGAAATTGGTTCTTGCGGCGGTATTGAGCTATAAGGGATTATGGATTGTAATCAGGTTGTAATCACTAGATTGTAATAAGATCAGACTTGTTGTTTGGTGGACGTAGCCCAGGGATTGGGTGAACCACATTAAATCTTGGTGCCTTCTGTTCATTTTTGTGTGATCTATTATTTTTTGTTATTGGTTATATTTGCATGTAGTTTTTATTTAAGTTCATGGTTTATCCTAACAAGCAATCTGTTTCTTTGAGCTAACATATTTCATCTTCACTTGTTTGTCTTCCACCAGTTCTCTTACATAGTAATACTTAATTGCAATATGCTTAGCTTTAGCATGCATTATTGGATTCTTTGATATGTTAATAGCACTTGTATTATCACAATAAAGTATCATAGGATCAATTACTTCTTCCTTCATAACTTGCAACAAATGTTTGATCCATACAATATTGGTATAGTTTATAGCAGCTACCACATACTCAGCTTCAGCAGTAGACTGTGAGGTGCAGCTTTGCTTTTTTCTTTTCCATGTAGTCAACCTCTTTCCTCAGAAAAGTGCTCCTCCACCAGTGCTTTTTTCTATCATCAATGTTACCTCCCCAATCTGCATCAATGTAGGCTTTCAGTTCAAACTTCTCATTCCTCTTGTAGTACAAACCAAAGTCATGAGTTCCTTTTAGGTATCTTAATATTCTCTTCACTACCATTAAGTGATTTTCTCTTGGATTTGTAGAAAATCTTGCTACTATTCCAACAGCTAATGCAATGTCTAGTCTACTATGTACAACATATTGTAGCTTTCCAATCATTGACCTATACAATGTCTAATTTACTTCAGCAGACTCATCATTCTTGGATAGCTTATGTCTAGTTGCCATTGGTGTGCTGACTGGTTTTGAGTCTTCTAACCCAAATGTTTTGAGTACTTCCTTGATGTATTTGGATTGAGTCACAAATATGCCATGCTTCAACTAATGTACTTGTAATTCAATAAAGAATTTGATTTCTCCAAACACTGACATCTCAAATTCATGCTTCATTTGATCAGCAAAATCTTTGCACCAAACATCTTTTCCTCCAAATATTATATCATCAACAAATATTTTTGATATCAAAATATATTTACCTTCTTTAGCTTTGATGTACAAGTTGTTGTTGTCATTTGTTCTTTGAAATCCTATCTTCACAAGATATTTGTGCAACCTCTCATACCATGCTCTAGTTGCTTGCTTCAATCCATAAAGTGCTTTGTGTAGCTTGTAGACCATGTCCTTGTTCTTCTCATCAACAATCCCTTTGGTTGTTCTATGTAAACTTCCTCTTCTAGTATACCATTTAGAAAAGCAGACTTCACATCCAACTGGTAGACTTTGAAACCTTCGTATTCAGCATATGCAAGTAATGTTCTTATGCCTTCTATTCTTGCAATAGAAGCAAATGTCTCTCCCTAATCCAATCCTTCTTCTTGTGCATAGCTTTTGCAAACTAGTCTAGCTTTGTTTCTTGTTATCTCACCATTTTCATTAAGTTTGTTTCTAAACACCCATTTTGTACCAATCACATTCTTGTCAGCTGGTCTAGGAACTAGAGACCATGTTTTTTTTTTCTCAATCTAATCTATCTCGTCTTCCATGGCTTTATACCAGTCATCATCTTGTAGCACATCTTTCACTATTTTAGGTTCAACCTTACTTAGTAGACATAATTCATTCCTAAGCCTATTCCTTGTCATTGGTCTTGCATCCTTGTCACCAATGATTTGATCTACAGGGTGATGTCTTCTTACATACTTGGCCAATCTGGGTTCAATCCTTCTTTCCATGTTTGATTCTTCAGCATCAGAGTCATTTCATTCTTCTTCATCTAGCATTTCATCATTCCTTTCTTGCATACTATTTTTAGAATCAGAATGTGCATTTTCTACATTATGTAGCTCAGCTTCTGAATGCAGCTCTGCATTCATAGGCTGAGACTCGACAGATATTGTAGTTGGTTGTTGATTCTCAACTTGATTTGCAACATTATCTTCAACTATCATTTCTTCATAGTAGTATACAAAGGATCTATAATCCTCTATTTTCTTTGAATCATCAATCTGAACTTCTGCATGCTCATTAAAATTTACATTTGCACTCTCCATAACTTTGTTAGTGTTAGTATTTAGAAACTTATATGCCTTACTTCTAGTGGAGTATCCAAGAAATATGCCTTCATCACTTTTTGCATCAAACTTGCCATTTCTAGTATCTTTCAGAATATAGCATTTACAACCAAATACTTTGAAATTTTTAACATTAGGTGAATGACCATACCATAATTCAAAAGGTGTTGCATTTGTACCTTTCTTGACTTGAACTCTATTTGGTGTATAGACTACAATACTTACAACTTCTCTCCAATACTTTAGTGCAACATTTTTCTCCATCATCAAGGTTCTAGCACAGTCAATCACTGACCTATTCCTCCTTTCAACAATACCATTCTATGGTGGAGTCCTTGGTGCTGGCATTTTCCTTTTAATATGTTTTTCATTGCAGAATATTTCAAACTCTCTTGATGTGAACTCACCTCCTCTATCTAACCTTAGGCATTTTAGATTCTTTCCTGTTTCCTTCTCAACTCTAGTCAGATACCACTTAAACATTTGGAATGCATCAAATTTTTTCTTTAAGAACATAACAGTCATCACCTTGGAGTAGTCATCCACAAATAGCATTATGTATCTATCTCCTAGGTTGCTTTTGTACTTGTATTAGGCTACATAAGTTTGTATGGACTAACTCTAGTACTTCATTGGAAGTATATGTTTTTCTTTTGAAACTAGACTTAGTCATTTTCCCTAGTTGAAATTGTTTACACATTGTGTTTTTAGGTTTCTTCAACTTGGGAAATCCTCTGACTTTCTTTTTCTTGCTGATGCTAATTAGATTATTAAAGTTAACATGACACAACCTTTTATGCCACAACCACACATCACCAAATCTAACAACAAGACATGTTGCATCTTCCATATCTAGGTAAAATAGATTACTCCTAGTTTGTTCACCTTTTCCTATCAAATTTCCATCAATATCATAGATCTTGGTAGTTTTGTTTCCAAATTCAACTTTGCAACCTACATTTCCTAACTGTAATACACTCAACAAGTTGTAGTTCAATCCTTCAACATAGTATGCATTATCACATGAAATTTTCTCTGTAAGTTTGATAGAGCCTTTTCCTTTGATTTGACATGGGGCATCATTATGAAATCTAACACTATTTCCATCATATTGAGTAAAGGTAGTGAACTTACTTTTTTCTCCTATCATTTGATGTGAGCATCCACTATCTATGATCCACTTGTCATTCTTGTTCACATAGGTAACCAATGTTGTTGCTTCATCTTCATCTTTGTATGATTTATCCTTCATGGCTACATATGCTACTTCATCATCATTCTCATCAGAGTCTTCTTCAACAATGTAGCATCTCTTGCCTTTCTCCTTGTAATCTTTGTTGTCATCTTCCCTTTTTTTCTTGAACTTGTTTCCTTCTTTGTAGTTCTTGTTCTGTGGACATCTTGCAACTATATGACCTACTTCATTGCAATTGAAACATATGATATGCCTTTGAATTTTCATTTACCTCTATAGAATCTCCTAGTCAGTAGTGCTTCTAACTATTCCACATCTTCCTTATCTGTGCTGCTATCACTGGATGCATGTTTTCCTTTTCTTCTTCTCTTGCTTGATGTCTCCTCCTTCATATCTTTTATTGTCATCTTGGCCTTGAAAGTAGATTCAAGATTCTTAGGTCCTTAGTTGTCAAAATTGGATAGCTCAGATGCAGTAAGTCTTCCAACTATTCCTTCAAAGGCTAGTGTGTTCCCTTGTACACACCTCAACTCTTGGATGGCTAAAATTCTTATAGCATTGATAGGTAGTAGGGTTCTTAAGTATTTGCTAATAACTATTTCTTCTTCCAAGTGTCCACCTAGACTTCTTATTGCACTCACCACTTCTTTCATTCTTATAGTGTACTAAGCAACATTTTCTCCTTCCTTCATCTTCATGTCATCAAACTTTCCTCTTAAACTTTCTCTCTTTTCTCTTTGGACATCTCCTCCATAGATTTTTGATAAGGTTTTCCACATCTTGAATACAATGTCATAGTCTTTGATGTCATCATATTCTACATAGTTAAGTATAGAGGCAATCTCCAACATTGCTTGGTTATGCTCCTTCTTTTTGTTCAAATCATCTACAGTAAGAGGTCCTGTTGGAGTTACATGTTTTGTTCCAATTGAGGTTTGTGCATAGTCACCTATTGATCGAAGGTGCAATTTCATCAAACTCTTCCATGCAACAAAGTTGTCTTTGTTGAGCTTTGGAATATCGAAATCCTCAAATAATAATATATAAAATGATAACTATGCATTAAATATATTTGAAATTAGGAATACCTCCTAATAATAATTTGACTTATATTCCTCTCTTATTCGTTGATTTATGCTTCTACAATTTTATTGGTAAATCATCTTATAAATTTATTATCAATACCTTCTTACCTATCGATCTCTCTATAAACTTGATCCTATTTCAATTCCCCCCAACAATCATATATGTTTTGGTCTTCGAAATATCTCAGCTTTCATTCACAATATTGGATATGCTCTATTATCTTCATTCCACATCTCATCTTATGCCAATTTGACTTTGATGGTGATGTTATCCTATCATACCATGTTCTTTCTATTAGTATCTATGTGGAACCCCTCTTGGAGCTTGTACCTCCTTTTCTTAATATGCTTGGTCTTCCTTATGCCCACGTGATTCAATTAGTGTACTTTGGTGTCATTCTCAGAAATGCTCGTGCCACATTTTTTATTGAACTGAATATTCAAATACATATGCCCCTCAATCCACACATGTTTTTTCCTTCCAATTCCCAATCCTTATGCGTGTGAATGATGGTGTCTTATGTCATCAGTGCACTGTAGTTGTACCTTGTTTTACTAGTGTGGAACCCAATTGAGTTTGTCATTGCGCTCCATGCTTTTCCTTGAATGTGATTTTAATGTGAATCCCTACCTGATCTTTTATTTCTTTTCCTTCATATTCCTTAATGTGATTCAATCAAAGTCATTCAATGGTGTTCTTCACTTTAAATCCAATTCCTTTCTTCTTTATTTGGTCTTTACCTACCCACATAATTATTGTTGACTAGGTTTTGGAAAAGTGTGAGTAAGAGGACATGTCTCGTGGTACAGTTTGTTTATCGATTTGTTCATTGAATATGTTATTTTATTGTATTTGTTATGTGTGTTGAAAATATATTGAATTCTTAAACAACAAAGGTACTTGAATATAATTTATGAGATATAGTTTATAAGAGTTGTATTTAAGCTCATATATCACTGTATAATATTTAAATATATTTTAGACTATTTACCTTTATATCCATATTGTACTATCATTAATTATTGCACCATATTTATTAATACATATTTAATATATTTATTATTTAAACTTATTAATCAATTCATTATTAATAGTATCTATATTTAAATTTGATAATAGTTAAATATATTATCATCTTATTGGTTTATAATGTAATTATATCATTTATTTATTCTTGTATCCTGATATTATTATTCACTTATTATTAAATTATATGTCAAAATAGGGATATAACATCTCAACTAGTAGGTGACTACGACTCCCTTCCCCAACCACATCAGATATGTCAAACATAAACAAAACATACATGTACACCATACACATGCAAGTATGGGGTAAGTATCCATAGAACACACATATAAATAATCTATCTAATTATCATTGTGAAATAACTAGAATCACTATAAACAATCATCATCAAATTACAATCATGCATACACGAAATAACTAGTACCAAGGTAATCTCATCATATAGTTAACTGAGTATGAAATAATATCCAATAATCTAAAAATCAAACACCACTAACCATCAAGCATAACATAAGCTAGCCTAAAAGAGTTTGGTAATAATAACTAAAAAGTAAACTAGGGGTGGGAACTACATGGAGGGATAGGTGTCACATATTTTATGTCGATGGGCTATCATATTAGCAAGAAAAAGATAAAAACTTAAAGAAAGGTACTATATGTTCTCTTTACATCGATCTTATATCTAGGAACTCCCTATTACACAACCAAAACTTTTCATATTCATTGGTGCACTCATACTAGGATAAGATCATGTTTTTGGGATAGGTGGTATATGATATTTGACCTACCACCATGTAATAATTATGAGGTGCCTCTATATTTTTTGAGAAATCTATATTGTGAGTTCATCCTTGGTGAGAAGCCAAATTACTTTGATATTCATCAATTTTAGGGAGGAGGAAGAGGCTTTGCATAGGATAGACCTAGGGCTCATAGCGTGGTACCACAACATGAGAGGAGACGTACAACACAAAAAACCATTCATCATGTTGTGATCCTGTCATTTGTAAAGGAGTCTATTCATTTATAGACTCTTCATGTGGCTTCATCATTGGTAGATGTTATCATTGAGCATGGCTCACAGTTAGGTGTTTTTTCTTCACCTATGAAACCTCAACCATCATAAGATACACCTTTAGAGTCATCATAGCATGTGATAGCTCCATCATCATCACCTATGGTACCTCAATCATCATAGCCTATGACAGTTCCATCAACATCACCTGCACCAATAGTATCATCTTTGCTTGTGTCACCTATACCACTAGTACATGTTGAAAATATAAGAGGAGTAATTGAGAGGGAAGGGGTGAATCAGTTACTACAAAAATAAATCCTAGATCCCTTAGATGTTAGTAAAAAATAAAAATAGATAACTGAATACTATTGAAGCTTGGTAAACACGTACAGAATGTTGTGACTCGGTGATAACTAGATTAGCTCAGTAAATAATGAACATATAGACCTTTAGATGTTATCTGTGATTACCATTACTTTAAAATAGAATGAACACATTTGACACTAGGATTTAATGTGGAAGTCAATTTGGGAAAAACTACCAATTGGAACTAGTTACTGTTTTCACTCTTCTGAAGTGAGCCCTATTAGGAGCCAACCCTATTAGAGGTTACAAAAAACATTGTTAAGTGTGATCCTATTAAAGGATTTAAACACCCTATTAGGAGTGGCCTTATTAGAGGTCTTGAGACAATTCAATAGAACTGAGACCTTGTTAGAGGATTTGCAAATAGTTGTTAAGCCAAATCTATTAGGATATTTAAATCACTACTATAATGGTTAGAGAGTAACAATGAGATGACCTGATTTGAATTGCAACTAAATTTTTAATTACAGATCTTTGTTTTGGCTTGTACTTAATCCTTCCTAATCAAATATAGATTTGCTGCTCGACAAATATATTCTTGTTATCCTTCAAATTTTCTTCCTCTTCTCATCAGTAAATCTTCAATAACATCTTTGTTCCATGCACACTTGAAATCACAACTTGACCTTGTACTTATATCTTTCACTTTGTCAAGTCAACTCAAATTCAACTTAGAATAATCAATATTTATCACCTTAGTCAGTTGGAATCAATAGATAAATCAATTAAGCTTAATAAAATAAAATAAGAAAATCCTTTGAGAGCCAACCCAACTTGATAGAAACTGACTCAAAAATGATTTCATTTGTTAACCAATAGGAGCTCGGTTAATGTTGCAAGCTTACAAAAATCCTTTGGCAACTAAGTGAGCTTGGTTAGCACTAGTTCAATCCAATTTTTCTTCATTACTCAAGTGACCTTAGTTAACACTCACTTTCTACAACTTTCCTTTGATGCTCGAGTGAACTTGGTAAACATTGCCTTCTAAACTAGGCAAACACATGAATGCTTGGTAGATACTAAGAACTATCTTTATTGCCCAAGTAAGCTTGGTATACTCTGACTAATAATGATGATGACATTTGTGTAATATCAAAGATAGCACACAATTAATCAAGTGTATCAAACAATCTCCTTCTTTGGCATTGATGGTAACACATGTCATAGCACAATGAAATTTTGGATTTAGATTGAGAACTCCCTCTATTAGTAAACTTCTTCTTTGGAAAACTTCTCCCTCTTTGGTTCTTTACTTTATTCTGGTTCCAAAAATTTCTTAGAGATATGACAGTAAACTTCTCCCTCTTTGACAACACATGCCTAAGACAATAATTCAGTAAATGTGAATGTATCTTAAGTACCGATTCATCTGCAATATTCCCTTGCTAATTTTGCACCAACTTATTGATCTTCAATAGATTCTGGTTGATGCATTCACTAAACTTTATTTAGTGAATTTCAAATAGGGGAATGACCCCTAGATTACCTCTTAGATGCAGAAATGCATCCTTAAGTAATGGCTTGGTGAATATGTCTATAATCTATTCTTTTGTAGTCACATATTCCAATCTAACTTCTTTATTCTACACTAATTTTCTTAAGAAATGATGTTTTATAGCAATATGCTTTGTTTTGGAGTGCATTACTAGATTCTTTGATATGTTGATTGCACTACTATTATCACAATATATGACTATTGGATCTTTGATCTCTACCTTCATTCCTTCCAATAGTAAAATGTTAGAACAATTGACTGCTACTACTACATATTCTACCTCTTTTGTGGATTGAGATGTACAAGTTTGCTTCTTGCTTGTCCAAGATACTAGTCTTTTACAAAGAAAGAATGCTCCACCACTAGTGCTTTTTCTATCATCAAGACTTCCTACCCAATCATTATTAGTAAATACATTCAAGTCCAAATTGCCTCCAAGTTTGTACCATAAACCATAGTCTTTAGTACTTTTTAGATACCTCATGATTCTCTTGATTTCCATCATGTAATTTTCCTTGTGATTTTCTAAGAATATTGCCACTATTCCAACTGCTAGAGCAATATTAGGCCTTATATATACTACATACTACAATTTTTCAATCATTGATCTATATTTGGTCTTATCTACTTATTTGGAATCATCATTTTTGGAGAGCTTATGTCCAGTAGACATAGGGGTTCCAACTAGTATTGAATCTTCCATTCCAAATTTCTTTAGTATCTTCTTGATATACTTAAATTGAGTGATGTAGATATCATTCTTGTTCTACTGTATCTGCAATCAAACAAAGAATTTTATCTCACCAAACATGGATATCTCAAATTCTTTACTCATTTCTTCTAAAAATACTTTGCACAAATAATCATTTCCTATTGATGACGGGCCACACCACCCGTACCAACTCACAACCAAAAATGCAACAAGATGGAGATAGAGAGATGACAAAAAAAATGCATCATAAAGCATCCATTAATACTTGAAATCCACTAGAAGAGATTACATTTGAAGAGCTTACAATTCAAGAACTTCTATTTCTCGAACTTCCATTAGAAGAGCTTCCATTTCTCCAACTTCCTTTAGAAGAGCTTCCATTCCTTGAACTTGATTACAAACGATTATAAGCCTTTCTTAAATAGGCACTTCTAACCCAAGACATTACAAACACAAGCAATGTGGGATAAAAGGTAAATACAACTACCTTTAAATAAATATTAAATTCCCACCCAAATACAACTAAGCACCCAACAAATATTAAATGCATGATTTAAGGAACTTTCCACAAACTTCTAAGATGCCACCTACACACCTCGATTAATGGAATGACAACTATTTTTTATTATTTTCTATTTACGCCACCTATGCGCCTCGAAAATAGAAATCTCCTTTTCCTTTCTTTTCTCCTTTTTATTTTTTTATTATTTCTCCTCTAATTTTCGTCACTTTCTCTCTCCTCCACAATTTTTTTTTTTTTTCTTTTTTTTTTTTTTTCCTTTATTTTTTTTTTTTCCTCTTTTTTTTTTTTTTTTCTAATAATTTAATTTTTCCATGCAAGATGCTCCTGCATCAGACTCCCTTGGTAGATAGAAAAGTGTGTCCCACACTTTGATGTCAAAAGAAAGATATAGAACCATCTTCATCTTCACCACAAGCTTCCACCTCAACAGGACAAGAAAACCAACATGCAAATCTTCCACATTTTTTTTGCTGATGCATGATGCTCCTGCATCCGACTCCCATGGTAGGAAAAATTTTGTGAATATGGATTTACAAAATGAAGTAGCCACTGTTGACAGATTTTTTTTCCTCTTCCTCCAACACATAGCTGGAACAAGTATCCAATGCTAAAATTTCTCCTTTGCAATGAACTCTATCCAAGTATAAATCTCATCCTCATTCAATCTTGTTGAATTAATCACACCTGTAATAAATCCAGCAACACTATACCAATCTTCCTTTGCATACCACACATGACTAACAAGATCCTCATGCAAAAAATCATCAATATCTTTTAAACTCATATCAAAGACAACATCCCATGATTCATAAGAATTTACCTGTTTGACATCTTCATCTTTGCTTGCCTCTTTTATGTCATCAACAATGCATGTAACTACTCCACTTGCTTGATCTCCAACTAAGGCACTATACTTCTCCTCCATTGCTGCAATCTTCAAATCATCTTGATCTACTTCAGGTTTGTAAGTCTTGTCATCTTTATGCTCTTCCTCTTCTTGTTCATCTTCTTCAACTTTAGGTTCGCAAATGATTTCCTCTTCATTCGCTTGCTCTTCCACTGGATCATCTTTCTTTTCCACATCCAAGGAATTATCAACATCTCTTTTCTGGTGACATGCTCTTCGTTTCCGCAACTCAGCTTCTAATTCATTCACTTGCTTCTGCAAATCAACTAGCAATGATTGTTGATTTCTTTCTCTAAATTTCTCAAGTCGAGGAATCCTCAGAATCCATCCAATCACAAAAGTCATCTTCTTCTTTCTCTTCTCCATAGTCAAGTCTTTAGAAGACAAATCTCATGCAACACAAGAACCTTGTGCAAACTGCCTCATAGTCGGCGATCTATCTACACAATCAAGAACTTCTTGACAAACTTCAACCAAATCAAGGTCCTGGTGCAAACTGCCTCACAGTCGGCGCTCTGTCTACACACTCAGAAAAACCCGCTCTGATACCACTAATGACGGGCCACACCACCCGTACCAACTCACAACCAAAAATGCAACAAGATGGAGATAGAGAGATGACAAAAAAAATGCATCATAAAGCATCCATTAATACTTGAAATCCACTAGAAGAGATTACATTTGAAGAGCTTACAATTCAAGAACTTCTATTTCTCGAACTTCCATTAGAAGAGCTTCCATTTCTCCAACTTCCTTTAGAAGAGCTTCCATTCCTTGAACTTGATTACAAACGATTATAAGCTTTTCTTAAATAGGCACTTCTAACCCAAGACATTACAAACACAAGCAATGTGTGATAAAAGGTAAATACAACTACCTTTAAATAAATATTAAATTCCCACCCAAATACAACTAAGCACCCAACAAATATTAAATGCATGATTTAAGGAACTTTCCACAAACTTCTAAGATGCCACCTACACACCTCGATTAATGGAATGACCACTATTTTTTATTATTTTCTATTTACGCCACCTATGCGCCTCGAAAATAGAAATCTCCTTTTCCTTTCTTTTCTCCTTTTTATTTTTTTATTATTTCTCCTCTAATTTTCGTCACTTTCTCTCTCCTCCACAATTTTTTTTTTTTTTTTTCCTTTATTTTTTTTTTTTCCTCTTTTTTTTTTTTTTCTAATAATTTAATTTTTCCATGCAAGATGCTCCTGCATCAGAATGCATCACCTATAAATAGAGTATCATCAACAAATATTTCTACCAACACAATCTTCTTGTTTAGTCCTTCCTTGATAAACAAACTACTGTTATCATTTGTTCTTTGAAAACCAATTTGTACCAAGTAATTATGGAGTCTTTCAATCCAAGTGCTGGGAGCTTGCTTGAGACCATATAATGCTTTGTGTAACTCGCAAACCATGTCTCTTTTTCTAGGATCTAAAAAACCTTCTGGTTGTTCAATGTAGAATTCATCAAGAATTCCATTCAAGAATGTAGATTTGACATCCATTTGATATACTTTAAATCCTCTATGTGTTGCATATGCTAGTAAAGTTCGAAGACCTTCTAGTCTTACCATAGGAGAAAAAGTTTCACCATAGTCAATACCTTCTTCTTGAGAATAACCTTTGCACACCAATCTTGCTTTTTTTCTCGAAACTTTTCCATCTTCATTTACCTTGTTTCTAAATACCCACTTTATACCAATTATATTTTTATTCTTGGGTCTAGGAACAAGAGTCCAAGTTTTTTTCTTTTATATCTATTCTATCTCTTCATTCATTGCTTCAATCCAACTTTCATTTTCTAGAGTATCTTTAACACTTCTAGGTTCAAATTAAGCAAGTAAACATGTACCTTTTAATTTGCCTCTTGTCATTGTTCCATCTGATTTGTCTCTAATGATCTAATCAGGTGCATGATGTCTTCTAACATAACTTGCTAACATAGGCTCCTTGGTCTTTAAATAAGTTCCACCATCTTCTTGAATTTTAGTTTCAAGCTCAAGTCCTTCTATCTATGACTCGGGTCCATCATGCTCGGTTTGAACTAGCTCAGTAGCCTCTAACTTGGGTCCTTCAAACTATAGCTTGGGCTGCATTATCTGCAACTCGGTAACTATAGGAGTTTCTAGGGACTTAGGAGATGAAGCTTCTTTTCTCTCATATAGATTTGGCAAGGTATTAGGTCCATAGTAAAAAAATCTTCTATAATCTTTAGGTTTCTTCTTGCTTTCTTCTTGACTATTTTCTGCAAATTCATCAATTCTGACATGTGCACTTTCTATGATTTTGTGAGTAGATGAATTCAAATATTTGTATCCTTTACTTATATAGGAGTATCCTAGAAATATGCATTCATCACCTTTTACATCAAATTTTCCTTTTCTAGATTCTTTTAGTATATAACATTTGTTTTCAAATACTTTCAAGTAACTTACATTAGGTTTGTAACCATACCATAGTTGATAAGGTGTTTTGTTTGAATCTTTCTTTAGTTGTACTCTATTCAAGGTATGAACTACAATGCTGATAGCTTCCTTTCAGTATTTGAGAGCAACATTCTTTTCAATCATTAGGGTTGTTGCACAATCCATGATAGATCTGTTTCTTCTTTCTACTATACCATTTTGTTGTGGTGTACCAAGGGTTGATACTTGTCTTTAAATTCCTCTTTCAATGCAAAAATTATAAAATTCGTGGGAGATGAATTCACCACCTCTGTTTGATCTTAGGCATTTCAACCTCTTTCTAGTTTCCTTTTCCACTCTTGCTAGATACCACTTGAATTTTTGAAAGGCTTCTAATTTTTTGTTTATATACATTACAGTCATCATTCTAGAATAGTCATAAAGAAAAAAAAAAAAAAAAAACTTTTCTCCATTATAGATTTCTATTCCAATTGGTCCACATAAATCAGTGTGAACAATTTCCAAGACTTCTTCTGACTTATAGTCTTTTCTTTTGAAGCTAGTTTTTATCATCTTACCAAGTTGACAATTCTTTCATAGACCCATGTCAGGCTTCTTCAAACTAGAAATACCTCTTACTCTTTTATGTTTTCTTATCTTGGCTAGATTATCAAAGTTCACATGACATAACCTTTTGTGCCATAACCATCTTTCCTCTACTTAAACAATAAAACATGAACAATCACTGAGATCAAGATAAAATAGATTACCTTTTGTTTGTTTGCTAGATCCAACCAGATTTCCTTTCCCATCTAGTAGTTTGGCCTATCCATTCATGAATTCTACCTTGAATTCAATGTTGTTCAACTGTGCCACACTCTGTAGATTATGCTTCAGTCCTTCAACCCAATAAGCATTGTCACATACAAGCTCTTTAGTCAATGAACGACATCATTTTCCTTTTACGTTACAAGGTTCCCTGTTTCCAAATATTACACTACCTCCATCATAATATTCCATATGCTCAAATTTTATTTTTTCATGGGTCATATGAAGTGAGTGTGTGCATAAAAGTATCACACTTCTATAAACCATTTTTCTAGAGAGAACCCATGGAATAGGGAGTCTCAAGAGCTAGCTTATAGCTCTCTATTTATGACATGTAAAGGCTATGATATGGTGGCTCTCAAATGAACCAAACTATGTAACCCTTTCAAGGTGTGCCATAGAATGAGAGATTCAAATAGTAGAGGCAAAAGTGCCAATATCCAAGAATCTAGAATAAAATGCAATGCAAATGCAAGCTATTCTAAATGCAATACAAGCTAACAAAGAGAAATAAGCTAAAACATAAATGAAACTAAGATAAAAAGTATTCCTTAATGTAAGTAGAATGAGAGCTAAGCTAAAATGAAAAAATGCAAGAATGCTCCAAGTCTCCTTAAAATCACCAAGAAAATCTGCAACATAACAATAGCATGAGAGACTAAGATTTTTTGAATGAGGAGAGAGCCCTCCCTTTTAAAGAAAAATGGATGGTAGAGATTAAGAGGCAAAACCGGAATAATCAAGGGAGGAGAATACATCTTGAGTGATCCATGTGCACAAGCATCTCAACCAATCACAATTAATAATTGACTTTTGAGAGGGTTTGAAATGTGTGGAGGAGAATTAAAGTTATTTTAAAAATAGAAGATTCCTCTCACATAGGAAATTGTACATTCATATGTAGATGAAAATGCCTTTTCTTTTATTTCTAAAATAGGAATAATGTTTTATGTGTGAACACTTAGGATAAGAGATGAGTGGGGAATTTTATTTAATTAAAAGGAGAACATGTTCTTTTAATTAGATATGAACTTGGGATAAATTTCTCATACTATAGGTTATAATCGAATAAATATATTTTTGAGGATTTGATAAAAAATAACCATTAGATAAATTATGCAAAAATGCTAGAAAGGGGCTCATAGTCTAGATGACCATTTTGAGTTGATTAATTTTTCCCCTCTTTGACTAATGTGTGATCAATATGGAAACACATTATCTCAAAGAATGAAGAAGCTAAGATGATAGAGAGATTTTATTATGAAGAATGAAATGTAGAAAGAGATAGCAAGTCATTAATGTACAGTCTGATAGTGATATTATTGAACACTAGGATAGAGATGATATCAAAACTCAAGAAGAATACTAGCACCAAGAAAAGAAGATAGATCAAGAGAAAATAGATTGTTGTATAAGAAAGCAATTTGCAGCAATGATAGAATATTCATGCCCCCTTGAGATTTAAATCAAAATGAGATAGAGGAGATGCAAAAATATGCTAGATTTGATCCATTTAGAACAAAGAAAAGTTCATGATGATAGATAAGAGATTAAGACCAAAGAGTGACCACTAAGCAATGAAGATATACCCCAGTTTGACTTTGACCAAGAAAGATAAAGCATAAGAATTAGGTGAAAGAAAGAAGCAAGATGAAATAAGATGAAACATAAATGAAAGCAAAGAGTGGAAGAGAGTAGAAATGATGAAGAAATGAAGAAATGATGATTTCCCCAACAAGATTCAAAGATTAAGCCTCAATAGGTCAGCCAACTGCATAGAAGAAAGAAGAAATTTTTGACTAGCAAGATGAAGCCGAATTTGAATTTCAATCTCGGAAATAGATCTAGGATGTCAAGATTAGCAAAGATAGGTCAAAAGCATAGATGAGATGGTAAGATAGAAAAGAAGCAAGAAATAGGAAAGAAGAGATAAGATAAGACCGAGAAGAGATAAGGATGAATGTAGTTAGCTGACACATCCATGGAAGATAAAGAAGAGAGCTCTCTCAACATGCAAAATGAAAAGCTAAGCTAGAATGAACCCTAGAATGCAAGCTAGTATGAAAAGGTGGAATTGCAAGGGTTACATAAGTAGGTCCTAGTTTTTATCATTGAGCCTTATTAGGGACATCTTAAGATCATACAATCATCACTAGTGTAACCATAAGGATATGAATATGATCGATATCATATAGGAATGTGGAAATCTAATCTAAGCATCAAAGACATGTATGTCAAGATGACTACGTTATTATATTCCCTAAGTTTAGTATAGCAAGATTACACTTGTATCAAGGTATAAGTGCCAAGATAACCCCTAAGTACGGTCTTGCAAAATAGTCAAGGATGATACATTTATAAGCCAAAGTGCCAAATAGGACAAGCATGAATACTTTAAACACTATAGACAAATAAAGTTTACCCACAAGCTGAAATCAAGAAAACATGCCCCATGCCCCCAGTCTTCTAGTCAATGACATCCTCAAAAGACTATTAGGGAGGGAACATATGGAAAATAAATCATCATAGACAACACAAAAAGTAGATAAATTTTAGTATAGCTTAGTCAATTAAATGTTTAAGTACATGTGTATAAGTCACTTGGTTATTTCTTTAAGACTTGATTCTAATAGTGAGAAATATCACGACATCAGAGACTATAGGTAAACTATCTGAGAAGTGTTGAGAAACACTTGATGTCAAGTTGGGGGATTAGTGTTGAGAAATATTATTTTGTGAGTTTCCAAAGAAACCCTAATCCATAAGGAGACCTCAAATAGGCTAAGCAGTTGTTCCCCCAACCTCAAACGACAAGAAAAAATCCCAAGCTAGGAAATGTGTTGCGAAGTGGGTGATTGAGATAGATAGACATGGGTGCAAGGGTCTCATGCAGTGCTAGTTTCTAGCTTTCACCACTTGGCAATTTTTTCAGAACTTTTTTCTTTTTTTTTGTATTTTTTGTATTTTGTATTTTTTTTGGTGATAAATCAAAGCACCTATTGCTAGGTTTTCACTAAGATGATCATTTTTTAAACACATTTTCTGCTTTTTAGGATTTTTTAGCATCATATATGATTTTTATTTTGAATTTTTAGAATGACTTAGAGATTAGTAGTTCTCAAGAAATATCACATCATTTTTTCCCAATGCCTAGCAAGGTGTAGGATATGATGGAGCAAAAAGCTAGTGGATAAGCAAAGATGGATAAGAAAGGAGTATGATGCAAGTGAAGGTGATCCTCGAGGACTTGACTCCTTAAGAGTACCCAAGCTAGGGAAAGATAGCCATATATAGCAAATTTTGGATAGCAATGGAATCAATGAGAAATATAGCATATAGAATAAGTAGTTGAAGAAAATAAGAAATATAACATGAAAGTGTGTAGTCCAAAAGAGTAGGCATGTCAAGAGACCTATGAGAACCATGTTTTATCTATTGTGATCAAGACCAAGAGGTAAACTAAATAGGATAGTGATGGGATAGAGCAATAAGAATAAAGCTCAAGATGGAGGCTATGAGTGAATGAGAAAGCACAATAGAGAATCTCATGGATAAGATAGCAAATATGCAAAGATAGATCAACATTGTTAAGATCAAAGAGAGAAGAGGGTATATATGGATGATGGAAGAATTATGCATGATGTTTGTTTACCAAGTTTTCATCATATTACTTATCCAAGGTGCCACAAGAAGTAGTTTTCACCATAGGATGAATTTATTTGTCTTTACTTTTGCTACCAAGGTGCCACAAGAAGTGTCTTTCACCAAGGCACTTTTTTTTTTTTTGGTTTTCAAATTTTTAGAAAGAGCTCAATTTGTTTGAATGTAGATAGTGCTCCTATAGGAAAGATAAGTCATGATAAGCCAAGATCATAGAAAGGTATGCTCAAAGATGTTGATAGGGTGATGAAAGAGAAATGGTACTAGGAAAAGTATATAAAGAATAATATTTCATGTATAGAAAGTAAGTGTAAGCTTTAGAGGGTTTCATGAGGGTAGCTGAAATATTGGACAAGATCAACATTGACACACCCCTTGAAGGGTGTTGGAATGATGCAGGAATCATGGATGAAATAACTTGAGGTTTAGATGTATGAGGTGGTAGAAGAGATTTGGAAAAAAGTGGAGTGGAAGACTTTGGAATATTGTTAGGAAGATTTTTGGAAGAAGATGGAATGGAAGCCTTCGAAAGCTTGAATGTCAACTTTGAAGTATTTTCAATATTCAAGTCTTTCAAAAGAGACTTGGGAATCTATATAGATTTATATTTTTGTTTGGATACTTTAGAGAACATTTCTTCAATAATGGGCTTAGGAACCCATATTTTCTTTGATTTAGCTCTCTTAATAGTGGACCTTTGTAGTCTCTTTTGTGCATTTTCCTTCTTAGCATTCACATGTCATTTAGATGAGACATAGTGATCTTCATTTTTCAATGGATTTTTATGTTTATTCTCACTTCCAAAGGACTTGGGATTTGTGGATGAATAAGGCTGATATGACTACTTTAGATGAATAGATGGGTGAAAAGTCATCAAGGATGAGTGTCTTTTTTGATCTTGAGGTATGTTGGGAGAGCTAGGAGTGGAAAATGTAGGAGATGAATGACCATAAGGTCCCAATATAGATGGAAGCTTTGAAGGTTTTAGCTTTCATGGATGAGGACCAAGGATAGACTTAGGAGATGCAAATGGATAGTGGAAATTGATATCAACATGTTTAGAGTGAGAAACATGGTCAAAGCCATCAATAGACTCATAATTAGCTTTGATAGGAATAAAATTATTGATTGGAGCACTTGAAGCTTGAGCACAATTTTGAAGTGGATATGGAGAAGTAGAACATGAGGGGGTGCTTTGATCTTGACAAGTAGCTTTGGAGAGCATAGGAAGAGAACTTTTCTCATAATTTTTAGTAAGCTCAAGGAAGATAGTGGAAGTGGTGTCTTCATCATAATTAGGAGGTGGATAAGATATAGGATATGGAGGGGAAAAATCTTGGAAGAGATGAAAGGGTGCTTGATATTGATCTTTCTTAACATTTATAGTTTTTTCTTTTTGAGAGTCCTCTTGATATGGATCCACTTATAAGGACAAGGGAGAATGAAGAGTGAATGGATTAGTGCTTGGATCTTTAGGCTTAATTGCACGAAAAAGGTTTGGAGCCAAGTGAAGGTTAGCTTGAGTTTCTTTTACAGGTAGCCCTTGAGGATAGGCATAGTGTACGTGAAAAGCATTAGGTTCTTTATTTGATAGAGGCATGTTGGAAAAATTTGAAGTGTTGGGAGATGCATGAGTGTTGGAAGAAGTGGAGTAATCAAGGAAACCATCACTAGAAATATGTTCTTTAATATGATCTTTCTCAAGAAAAGTATCTTCATCACATGAATCATTAGAGGTATCAATAATCCCATTATCAATAAGATCTTGGATTTTATGTTTCAGCTCAATGCAATCTAAAGTACTATTCTCATTATGTTGATGATAAGCACAATAGATATCCAAGAATGGGTTTCCATATGAGCTAGACTTAGATAACATGATGAGCTTGGTGCCAAGAAGTGTTTGCAAAGTGTCATCCTAAGAATCTTCCAAGGGAGCAAAAGTTCTATCAAAATTATGTCTAGAGTCCTTTTGTTGTTTCTCAAGTGAATGGTATGCATCCATGTCTTCATCATTATCTTGGTTAAATATAGGTCCATAGTGATAGCTTGGAATAGGCTCAAAGGAGGTCTTTAGATCTAGAAGATGAAGAAATTTGATGTCTTGGAGTAGAATATGTAGTCCTTGAAGAAGATGAACCATGTGTATGTAAAGGTCTTAAGGGATATTCATTTAAGAATGAAATCTTCTCCTCTAATCTTTTCTCAAGTTTGGACTTCATTTCTATCATACGCTTAGAGAGATGAACATAAGAAAGATCATTTATCTTTTCTAGTTCTTTGTATTGAGCATATAGATCTTGAAACCCTTTAATGGCATTGAGGATATCATAATCATCTAGCTTTGGTTGAGGTTTGGTAGCATAAGGTTTGAATGCCATAGTGGTGGATAGATAATCAATCCTGAAGGAGACTAGAGGAAACTAAGAAGGTGAAAAAAGATAAACTTTCTATTCACTTGCCAAAATATTAAAGATAGAGTGAAGTGACTTGTCAAGAAAGTGTCCAAGAAACTTACAACACTAGTAACTCAAGTCAATATCTAGGAAAGAAGCCAAATAGCCAAGTAGATAGAGCAAGTGGGGTGACAAGTGAAGAAATTTCCCAACATAAGAGTGTAGTCAAGAAATCAAGGTAATAGTTTCAGCAAAAAGATAACTAACAAGCAAACATAGACCATGAAGATAGAAAAACCAAGAGCACTAAGACCAAAGAGTCACTTTAAGTGTGTTCAAGCACTAGAAACACAGAAAAGAAAAATCAAATGATGAGACTCCCCTTAGTAAGAAATAGAATAAAAATGTTAAGACTTTATTCTTTGGCTTGGTTGACAAAGTTTGACAATAGTTGATAGCATAGCAAGTTTGATGTTCAAAAGCAATTTCTTTCCAAACAAGATAGTGACACATGGAGTAGTCTTCAAAAAATCAAGCAAGGGACAAAGTAACCTTGCATGATACAAGCACATGTGAGGTCTTAAAATAAAGCCCTAGAACTATTGTCATGTGTATGTTCAAATATTTCCACAGGTCTAGCACATACGAGAACATATCAAGTAATATCTACTTAAAATTCATAGTTCATTACTCAACAACTTGGCCCACGCTTGATTCTCTTTTGCCTCACACCAAGTGGTTTCCCACAAGAGATATTGGTTTTTTCATGGAAGTGTCATAAGCACAACCAAGGGAATATAGATGGTGAGAGTAAAATCTTTGGGTGATCTGGGTAGTTCACTAGGATCAATCCTTGCACCAAGAAGTTGAGTGGAAAAATAGGGTAGCTACTAACCTAGGGTGTTTAAAAAGGGCTTCCATTCATAATTTTCCTCTTCTACCTAATTAAAGGACACTCCACCTTGCGGTGGGTAATAGACCTCATGGTCACAAGAGCACCTTAAGCATTCTTCCCTAGTGATCTCCTTATAGTCAAAATCCCATAAGCAATCACACTAAGTGAAGACAAACACTACGTCTACCAAGGTTTTGTGTCCTTGATAGCCTTGAGTTTATAGTGGGTTGGAAGATTCGGTAATTTTTTTGTCCCCACTTGGGTCAGACCTCTTAGGTTGTCCGAGAGCAGGCCCTCTAAAGGATCCTAACTACCACAAAATGGATCCACTCTCAAGGGTCAAGATTTTTGATTCACCTCAAGGGTGAAGAGCATACTCTCCTACTTGAATTGCTTCTCCCAAAAATGCTAAGAAGATTCAATTATCCTCTTGCTTTCAAAATCCAAAGGTGGGTCAAAAATTTTGATTCACCACAAGGGTGAAGAGCATACTCTCCTAGTACCAAAGAACCTCAATCACAAGTTTAATGTGCCTATGAAATTAAAGAAACTAGTAGAGTGCCACACATGGAATAAAAGAAATACAATAAAGTTTGGTTTTTATGCTTTGGGCAGCCCTACAAACAATCACTAGTAGCCCTTATGCATTTGAAGCTTTGACATGCATTCTTTTTAGTAATGAAAATGAGAAACTCCCTGCAAAGAAACTAAGGTTAGGGAATAACAACCAAGTAAGACTTGCAACAAAAAGTGGTCAGTTGCTTCAAAGATCCAAGTTATCTTCCAATCAAGTGTATGCAAAGAAAGTGCAAGCTAATCACAAATGCTCTCATTTTTACTCTTTTATTTTGACCTAATAAAAAATATTGGACTTTTTTGCTATGATTTCAGATCCAAAAATTAAAATGAAAAAGAAGAGACCCTTTTTATAATCTAGACAACTCTCCAAAAATGCAAGAAAGTAAAAAAAAATCTCTTCATTTGTGCCCTAGGGACTCATTTTATCAAAACAGACTAGATTTATCAAATCGAGCTTTTGATCCTTAATATGACCTCAAAATTCAAAACACAAATAAATTACCACCTATAGAATTCACAAGCCTCTCTAAAAATGTAAGTTTTTCCAAAAAAAGTCGCTGATTTGTGACTAGAAATGAAAAATAAAGAAAAAATCATAAATAATGCAAATCAAGTCAAAATGATCTAAAAATTGTACTAAGATATCCTAGATACATATTCAACTCACAAAAAAAAATTTAGAACCAAACTCTAAGTGGTTTAGGAGATATGATCAAATCTTCAAAAACCTAGGGTTTTCGCCTTCAAACCAATCTTCATATGGGTTAGCCTTAAAACTAAAGTGAGAACTCTACAAAACCACTTGATTAGATTCAATATGCTATTGTAAAAAATTAAAAATGAGAAATGAAAGAAAATGGACCTAGAAACTTGATTCAAACCCCCAAGGTGGGCACCAAAAAAATGTGTTCATAAAAGTATCACACTTCTATAAACTATTATTCTTGTGAGAACCCATGGAAAAAGGAGTCTCAAGAGCTGGCTTATAGCTCTCTATCTATGATGTGCAAAGGCTATGAGATGGTAGCTCTCAAATGAACCAAACTATGCAACCCTTGCAAGGTGCACCATAGAATGAGAGATTCAAAGAGTAGAGGCAAGAGTGCCAATATCCAAGAATCTAGAATAAAATGCAATGCAAATGCAAGCTATTCTAAATACAATGCAAGCTAACAAAGAGAAGTAAGCTAAAGCATAGATGAAACTAAGATAACAAGTATTCCATAATGTAAGTAGAATGAGAGCTAAGCTAAAATGAAAAAATGCAAGAATGCTCCAAGTCTCCTCAATCACAAAGAAAACCTACAACATAAAAATAGCATGAAAGACTAAGATTTTTTGAATGAGGAGAGAGCCCTCCCTTTTAAAGAAAAATGGATGATAGAGATTAAGAGGTAAAAGAGGAATAATAAAGAGAGGAGAATACATATTGATTGATCCATGTGTACAGGCATCTCAACCAATCACAATTAATAATTGACTTTTGAGAGGGTTTGAAATGTGTGGAGGAGAATTAAAGTTATTTTAAAAATAAAAGATTCCTCTCACATAGAAAATTGTACATTCATGTGTAGACAAAAATGCCTTTTCTTTTATTTCTAAAATAGGAATAATGCTTTATGTGTGAACACTTAGGATAAGAGATAATTGAGGAATTTTATTTAATTAAAAGAGGGATGTGTTCTTTTAATTAAATATGAACTTGCAATAAATTGATCATACCATAGATTATAATTGAATAAATAGATATTTGAGGATTTGATCAAAATTGACCATTAGATAAATTATGCAAAAATGCTAGAAAGGGGGCTCATAGTCTAGATGACCATTTCTAGTTCATTACAATGAGCAGCCATTCTCAATAATCCATATATCATTTTTTCTAACATGAGAGATAAGTGTCATTTTTTCTTCTTCATCGACAGACTCATACTTCATAGCAATATATACCATTTTATCTTCACTATTATCAGAATCTTTAGCTATAAAACAAGATTTCTTACTTTTATCCTTGAAGTTCTTGTAGCTCTTGGAGTCCTTCTTGCCGTTATGCTTATTGTTTTTCTTCTCATCCTTGATTTCCTTATTTGGACACCTAGTAGCAATGTGACCAACTTCTTCATAAGAAAAGTAGATTAGAGGAACTTTACCTTTGTACTATCCTCTTCCTTTGGAATACTTCCTTGCAAGCAGGGCTTCAACAACTTCAAGATCACTATTTGAACTTTCTTCTGATGATCCATCTTCTTCACTTCCTAATTGACTAGAATTTGATTTTGTACCCTTTTATTTGAGTAAGATTTTTTCTTTGAATGCAAATTCAATATTCTTTGAATTAGGAACATAGTTATCATAATTATCTAATTCAAAATCTGTCAATATTCCAACTAAAGCATCTAGGCCTAATTTATTATTTGGATCACAACTCATTTCTTAAATAGTAGATACTCTAATTGCATAAATAGAAAGAAGAGTTCTGAGCACTTTACTTACAATAGTTTCCTCCTTAATGTCTTTGTTAGATGCTTTGATTGCACTTACACTGGCCTTGATCCTTTCCACATATTTTTCAATGTTTTTATCTTCTCTCATTCTCATTTGATCAAATTTTCCTCTAAGGCTTTCTACTTTGGTTCTTCTTACATTGTCATCTCCTCCATAGATATCTTTCAATTTTTTCCACATTTCATAAGTAGTATTGCAATCTTTTATCTCATTGAATTCAGTATAACTAAGAGCAAATGCAATATCTACCATCATGTCATTATGATTCTTCTTCTCAACAATATCTTCAACTAATAATGTTCCAATGGGAGTCTTGTATTTAGCATCAAGATACTTGCAACCTGAATCACTAATGGTAGCTAGATGTAACCTCATAAGTCCTTGCCATGCTATAAAGTTGTCTCTATTCACCTTGGGAATCTCTCTTTTGTAAGACATCCTAATCTTTAGCTTAGGTCCTTGAAACCTTCTCTGCAAGCAACAAAAGCTCTGATACCAATTGTTGAAAATATAAGAGGAGTAACTAAGAGGGGAGGGGTGAATTATTTACTACAAAAATAAATCCTAGATCCCTTAGATGTCAGTAAAAAATGTGAATAGATAATTGAATACTATTGAAGCTCAGTAAACACATACAGAACGAGTAACTCAGTGATAAGTGGATTAGCTCTATAAATGATTAACATATAGACCATTAGATTTTATCTATGATTACCATTACTTTAACTTAGTTAAAAACACATAAAAGAAAATAGCATGAACACATTTGATACCAAGATTTAATGTGGAAACCCAATTTGGGAAAAACCACCAATTGCAACTAGTTATTGTTTTCACTTTTCTAAAGTGAGCCCTATTAGGAGCTAGCCCTATTAAAAGTTACAAAACACATTGTTAGGTGTGACCCTGTTAAAGGATTTAATCACTCTATTAGGAGTGGCCTTATAAGAGGTTTTGAGACAATTTGATAGAATTGCCACCTTGTTAGAGGATTTGCAAATAGTTGTTAAGCCAACTCGATTAGGAGATTTTGATCACTACTACAATGGTTAGAGAGTAACAATGAGAAAACTTGATTTGAATTGGAACTAAATTGCTAATTACAGATCTCTATTTTGGCTTGTACTTGATCCTTCCTAATCGAATATAGCTTCACTGCTCCATATGGATATTCTACTTATCCTTCAAATTTGATTCCTCTTCTCATCATTAAATCTTCAATAACATCTTCATTCCATGCACACTTTGAAATCATAGCTTGACCTTATATCTTTCACTTTGTCAAGTCGACTCAAATAAAACTTAGAATAATAAATATTCATCACCTTAGTTGCTCAAATGAATAGATAAGTAAATTAAGCTTAATACAAAAAAATAAAAAAATCTTTTGATAGCTGACCCAACTCAATAGAAACTAACTCAAAAAAAATTTCCTTTGTTAACCAACGAGAGCTTGGTTGAGACTGCAAACTTGCAAAAATCCTTTGGAAACTAAGTGATCTTGGTTAGCACTGGTTCCATCCAACTTTCCTTCATTACCTGAGTGAGCTCAGTAAACACTCACTTTCTGCAACTTTTCCTTTAACACTCGAGTGAACTCGATAAACACTTCCTTTTGAACTAGGCAAACACAGAAACACTTGGTAGATACTAAGAACTATCTTTACTACCTGAGTGAGCTTGGCATATACTAACTTATAATGATTATGATATTTGTGTAACATCAAAGACAACACACAATTAAGCAGTTGTATCCAATAGCATCATCTATGCTTGTGTAACTTGCACCACTAATTTCATTCTCACTTGTGCCTCCTACATTGTCATCATGTGCATCATAACAGTCTTCAAGGACCAATCAACATTTTTTTAGTTGTCAGTACATGTATGATGGGATGGATATGGAGGCATCTCAGTATGGAGTGTCATGTCATCCATGTGTACATTTTTGGCATACTTATTATTCATATGAAGGTGGGGATTTCACACTCACAGATGATTTGATGGTGATGGTCTTTAGTGGATTGGAGACACACGTTTGTTTGTTTGAGTTTTGACATTATATTATTTAATCACCTAAATATTGTAAAAGTAAATTTTTTTAATTATGTATAGCACTTTAGATTGATATGTTCAAATAATATGCAATGTAGGGTGCAACAAACGATATGAGAACACCACATAGTACTCATTCTGCTAGAGGTGCGAGGCTTGGAGCAAGAACACCCAAGGTAAATTTTTTTAAATATTCTTAAAAGTACACTAATAAATTAGCTTTGTAATATTGTTTCTTAATTGGTATTGTTAAAAGTACAATAATACCTTTCCAAACCCTCCCAAATGCATCAAATCCATCCAATTTCCATCCACATATCTTGCTCCTAATATACCCAAATTTCATCTAATGAACCTCATGAGTTCATCCTCCATATACCCATCTGCATTAAAGAACCTTCATATCATATAGGGTGTCATACAGGAGTGTAGAGATCATGAATCTCCACTTTTATTTCTTGATAAGGTGTCAAAAGTTCATTTGCATCGCTCTTTTCCTTCTCAGTCTCTTTGTTTTCAATTTAGGCCTTGTAGTCTTTTTGAGCCCCAATTTTTCCTATCTTTCAACTATCCTTCCAATATCATCCTTCAAGTCCTTCTTATATCTTCTTGCCCTCCTATGATCTTCTTCTTGTTATTATGCCTTCTTTCCATTTACATAATTATCTCATATTTATAACAATACTCTTTACTATTTTATAGGGCTTGTTAGGGGATGAAATTTCTTAAATTGATGATGCCACGCTTTTTGCCATTAATTTCGGCCTTGAGAGCTATGTGATATCATTACTTGCACACCTATCAAGTTTACAATTTGAATTGAACTCATGATGTGTTTTATTGATTCCTCTTATGTTATATTTGTTTCTTCTTTAGGTTACTCCACATAGCTCAAGGTTTGGAGGAAAGGGAAGGAAATCAGAAAAAAAACTGAAACAAAAAATGTTATTAAATACAAGTTAATTTTATATTTTGAAATTTATTATGAATGAATGTATATACATGTACTCAATTTTGATGAATACATAGTTTTGTAGAGTTGATGAATGCACCTGAGGCTGTCAATGTTGAGGCATTGGAAGAGGTAAAATTTCATATTTTCCTTGTCATAAATTTTAGGTTGTAGTATACATTTGTTCTATATACATATTAAATAGTTGCATTTACAAATGCGTACATGTTTTTTTCAGTTTTATAGTAATTATCAACAATTTGTCTTATTAACATGTGTTATTTATATTTGACCTATTACAACACTCTTTGAGACTTCATGCAAATCTTTTCCCATTTCATTTTTTTAGGAGTCTTGAGTGTCAATGATGGGATCAAACATAAAAGAGGCTAAAGGTATGTATGTAGAGTCTTAGTTGAAGCCCTCTTGTGATCTCAATTTGGATTGCTTGTGTGTGTGATAGAAATCCCTAATGCCTACTCTATGATTCTAACATTTTATCGCTTACCATACATGTTGCACCTCATACCACCATTGATTCATCAATGATTATGCATCTTGCTAGCATGGGAGATCCAGCTCAAGCTGTAGTATATTTTTTTTACTCTACCTGGAATCCCTAATGTGTAATGCCTCTCATGTTTGTAGTCTATATCTTGTTATATTTTGATCTGAGAGATACTTGTTACTCATGTTATTTTTACATTTGAGAGGACCTAATGGTTCGATGTTATACTTTGATTTCCAGTATCATAGATGGTAGATTACTATGTTGTTCAGTTGATCATATCTACATGATGATGCCTTTATGAGATAACAATATGTTTTATAATGATATCTAGTTATCCGGTATTTGGACATATCCTTTGATTATGTTTGTGTTAGATTTGATGCTATGCTTATTTACTTCGTTCTTGCTTTGTCATGTTTTATACAAAAGTGAGTGATGTAAATGGATTATTTCAATGCAATTAAATAAATGGTTAAGTTAGGTCATTTAATGCATTTATTGCTTTGGCTATTTATTAAATGTAATTGCACTTGATTGTGTATTTTAGTGTGTAGAATTTATGTCCCTGGTAGTGGCAAATGGAGTTAGTGATTCATTTGTTCACATTCAACCAATGTCATCCCTATATGGTCAATGTATCCTATTTAATTGCTTAAAATTAAAGCCTCTAGTGATTTAATAAATCTAGACTCATTTACATTATGTGATTAGACACATGAGAGTGTTTGTGCATTTAGAGGTTCTCATTTATCATGAAAGTTATTAAGGAATCATGTGATTTGGGTGTTAGGGAAATTTTGGGCTTTATCTTATTTAATTTAATTCTCAATAGCTTTGTGGTAGATGAATTCCATGTTATAGTAAATAATTAATTTACTAATTATTTATTCTATTTACTTAAGCTTACTTAGGTAAATGCATTCATGAATTAGTTGTAGTCTAGGAGTTTGTTATAAGTTTTTGACAATACAGGAGTTTGTTATCTCCTAATTCATACTTATCCTCTCACCTTGTTCGAGGACTTTTCACCTCATGTGGATGTATGCTTAGTTTTCACACTTACCTCCTAGCATCTTCTAGCTTGCTCTAGAAGATTCCTTGAGCTCTTTATATTCGAGCTCCCTTAATGTATTTTCATTAACATATTCTTATTGTAAATACATATTTTCTTGTGTTTGCATATTTTTTCTCTCATGTCCATTTAGAGTTTTTCCCTTGCTCCACACTCTTCGTTCCTTGGCTTCCCTTTGATAGGTTTTTGCATGTAGGTGATCTTGGGCGTCTTCGGAGTTGGATTTCATCAACTCCAACATTCCAATTACTTGGAATAAAATATTTTTATTTGGGTTGATTTAGGGTTTAACAAGGTGACCGAGTTGTTTACCCTAATCATTTATTCACTCAAAAAGTGAATAAGTATCCAAAAATGAATTTTATTCCTCACTTCTCATTTTCTGAAATAAGACAGTTGAGAGCAAATTTCCAAATCCTCTTTTGTAGGATTATGTTTATGTTCACTATAGGAGCTATGGGCATGTGATTATCATGAGATTAGTCTTGTTGGATCCATCTTAGGGAGACCTTGGATTGCTACGAGTTTTGGCAACTTCTACAAAATTTTTATTTTACTATTTAGATCCTCATTTTTCCCTTTTTGGCTGTCAAGTAGGGCTATCCTATTTTGTTATTTTAGCTCCATCTCTACTTCTATTTGTTGTAGTTGTATGTTAGGAGGTTGAGAACTAGTGTTTCCCTCTATTTTTGATTTCTAGCTCTAGCCAGTTGGTTGGGTATGAGCATTTCCCTTATTTTCGAGATGGGGGTTTGTGGTTTCACACTATTATGCTAGTCATTTTTGCATACGATGTTCAAACCCAATTTTTATTGGATTTATGTGGCTCATCTACCCATGGGTTGAATGGATTTTATTTTTGTTGATTTTTGTCAACATTGAGTTTTTAAGATTTTTTATTCAATTTGTGTGCCGCTTAATTTTCTTGGGTTTTCTTGGCATGGTGTTGCTCATGGATTTGGATTGTCTATAAGATATCAATCCAACCATTTTTGCACTTTTATGTTACATTGGGATGTGTACTGCATCCATACTCCCAAGATTATATTCAATTAAGTTTTATTTTGCTTGTGTTCCCATCCATGAGCATGTGCATGTGCATTTTTTGAGTTCTTATGAGGCCTGATCTCCTAGTTGTTATTAGTGGAGATATGCTCATTGGGGCTGGGTTGGGAATATTCATTCCCTATAGGCACTCATCATTTGATGAGCATGGATATGTAGGGTAGCACCATGAAGGGTCTTCTCTTGCAACCTTGGTGACTATTTCCTAGGTTGGCGTGAAGAATTTCTAAACAAGTGATAATTAAGTATATTATTAGGTAATAAATTTAAGATAATAAAAATGTGAGCACCTAGAGTTGATCTGAGGAAACTTAATATGTGAGCACTTGGAGTTGAACCAAGGACATAGTATGATGCACTTCCTAGGGGATTTTTTATTCTACACAATATTTACTTTGGGCTACATGATGCCAAGATACTTACCCTCCATTGAGTCCCTACATAATTGACCCATAGAGTGTCTAACTAGGGCATGTTGTACTTCCATTGTCTCGTGATCTTGGTTTTAGTCCTCTTTATTGTTTGGCATGAGTTTTAGCCATGGACATTTTCTTTATGTGTGTTCGTAGTTGGATCATTATCTCCATCAACATGATAGGAGTGGGCGTACAGGTTACACGTGGTTGTGAGGTGTAGCTAACTATACCAGTATTGGGGACCAATGTATAGAGATGGTCTATGTTCTAGTTTGAGACTAATGCTTGATGTTTCACTTGGTTTATTCAAGTTCTGGAGCATGTTTCCTTGTGATTTATGCTTAAATTGGAATGCTTTGTTATCATGTTTAGATGATTTTGGTTTCATTTGATGCATTGCTTTATTATGATGTTAACATATGGTTAGACGATGTGATTCACTATTAGATGAATTATTTGTTTTTTGTTGGTTTAGCATGTTAGATCATCATCTTCTTATGTTGTTATTATGTTGTAGTAGTAACATCCTCATATGATAGCTATGACCATCTAGTTGGTAGTTTAGGATGTTACACTTGAGGGATGGATAGGACCCTTGAGGTCTCATGATGCTATTATTCTAGGAGGAATTGAGCATGAGTTTAGTTGTTTATGTGCATTGTGATGTTGTTTTCCACACATCCCTTCATATGCTATTGCAAATTAGATATTTGGATGGTTTATACTTCCTATTGTATGGTGTCATGTTATTCTTGTGTTTGAGTGTCTATGCCTTGAGTTTGTGGATTTCATTCTCCCCAGTGTGGAGGTTCTAACTCTTTTCTTTCCCTTTGAATATTTGTTAGAATGGTTCCTTGCATTTTTGGGTGATGATGTTTTAACATTAGGAAATATTGATTAAGTATCACACACCCTAGCAAGTTATGGCATACGATACTAGAAAGTATCGCACGACAGTTATAAGTTCTATCATACAATACTAGAAGAGTATTGCATGATTGTAGCCAACTCTATCACGTGGTCTTTGAAAGTATCACATGGTAGTTTTGAGAAATGTCATATGATACTAGACAAGTATCACATGGCTACATTAAAGTATCACCTAGCTATAGTGACAAATATCACATGACTATAGTGAAAAGTGTCACATGGGTTTGTGAGAAAACCTACTCAGCTAAATAGCAGGCAATTTTTTACTTGACTGGAACTTTTTGAGAGATGATTTGGCTACCCTTTATGGAGTTCTTGAACTCTAGTGTTTGAATTCTAATTTTTGGAGTCTTCCAAATTCAATTGTGATTCCTGACCTCGATAGCATTGTCATTTTTTATTTTAGTGTTGCTTGGAGATTCGTTGGAACCATAGATTGGTTGGTTAAGTCTTCTGTTGTGATCTTATGATTGGATGCATGTTGATGTTGTTTAATTCCATGCTTTAAAAAAGAAATTAACTTTTATTTATCTTTTTTCCAAGGATATCTAGGTGGGGTATTACATCTGGTATCAAAGCCCATGTTGCAACATTGGAATCTTTATGTTATGCTCCCATTATCACATTGTTTTCTTTACGTACATTGTTATCTTGCTTTATCTTTTTCTTGTGACTCTTATGACTCTCACATAAGATTATGATCCTTATCTTGTTGTTTCCTTAGTGATGCCTCCTGCACATAGACCTACTGGTTGGGGTAATAACCGATGAAATGATAATGAGGAAGAAAACCATGAGGAGGAATGTCAAGATGGTAGGTAAGAATAGGGTAACATCAATCATGGTGGCATTGGGGCATTGATGCCTTTTCTACAAGAGATTCTAGCTCAGTTGGGATCTCATGTAGAGGAAAACCAACGTAGTCATGGCTAGGAGGAGGGATCTCATTGTGGAGATCCCCATATGTTAGATCATAGAGAGGAAGAGGAAAGTAAGTGTGAATGTTCTCACACAACACCTGTTGGTAGAGGACACCATCGGAGAAGTTGAGACTGCAATGGTGAGGATTCCATCCACATGGATACAATGAAATCCCTCTAGCAATCTAAACTGCCATACTATGATGGTAAGGGAGGTGGCCTCAGGGCTAAGACTTGGTTACTTGATATGGAACATTGCTTTTCCATGTATGTGCATGCAACCAAATTGAGAGCTTGGTGTACTATCATGCAACTAATAGACCATGCATCTATTTGGCAGAACATTGAGGGGTAGAAGCTCTAGGTATTCATATAGAAGATCTCATGTGGGAGACCTTTGAGGAGAGATTCATAGAGAGGTTCCTATCCCCTCAGTTTATGGAGGCTTGAGCTAATGAGTTCCATGAGATTAAACAAGGGAACATGACAGTGGATCAATACAAGATTAGATTCTTTGAGCTTAGGTAGTACTCATGCTATAACCATGATGGGATGCTTTTTACTCAACATTTTGTCTGAGGTCTTAAGGAATCCATCATTGGAGGGTTTGAAATGCATCAACCTAGGACAATTATCCTTCTTGTGAAAAAGGCAAGGATTATGGAGAGCAATGTAGCTAAGGGGTTCAGTGGAAAATTAGGCTCTCAGAGTCATAGTGCACAAACTTCAAGGTAAGATGTATAGTTTCCTCAATCCTATGGAAAGGGCCAAACCTAGTCAGCACCCTTGTAGGATGGTCATGGTCACCAAAAGTGATAGAACTATTTAACAGTGGTATAAGGGTGGATAGAATTTTAGTGCCTCAGGGAAGAAAAGTGATGACCAAAGCTAAGGCCAACAGACTCAGCAAAATTACCTATCTTGAAGTAGTCAGAAGAACTCCAGCAAGGGAAGTGCACCTTATTCTAGTGCTTCACAAGGTGGATGTGTACAAGGCCTCAATATGAGAGGAGCATGTTTCTCATGTGGTTAGCTTGGCCATAGAGCTAGGGAATGTCATTTAAAGACTTCTTCAGTATCTAGTAGAGGCACAACTAGATCAAAGTCTACCATGGGAGATGTAGGTAGAAACCATTGAGACTTTGTGGTGGCTGATACACATCAAGCTTAGCACTAGGGTATCGTAGTCAAGGCTATAGGTACGTTACATGGTATTTCATATTTAGTATTTTTTGACTTAGGTTCTTTAGATTCTTTAATTTCACCATCTCTTATTCAACTATTTGGGCTAGTAGCAGCACATTAAGTCGATAGGTAGAAAGTTGAGATAGCCATAGGATCCAAAGTGGTGGTGGACTCCTTGGCTAGTGGTTGTGAATTAGACTTGGGTACATTCACCACCATAGTTGGTCTTCACATCCTACCTCTAAGATCATATGATATTATGTTTGGAATGGATTGGTTAGCCACCCATCAAGAAAAAATAGATTTTTAGTGTAAGTCGGTGCCTTATGTTGATGGCATAGGTGGGCAAGTGGAGCTTGTAGGGGTCCATAGACCAGTCTCACTTTAGATGATCTCAACTAATCAACTGAAGAGGAGTGTGCAAAAGGGATGTTAGAGGTTTGTAGTTTCTATTAGTGACCTTGAAGTGGCCAAGAGTTGTACGTTAACACTCGATGATAACCCACTCCTTTATGAGTATGTAGATATGTTTCCAAATGAGATACTAGGTATGCCACCTCAACATGTCTGATTTTTGGGTCAATCTCATCCCATGAAGCCAATATCACGAGATCCTTACCACATAGCTACGTAAGAGTTGAGTGGGCTCAAATTGTAGTTGGAGGAATTGTTGGATAAGGGCCATATTCATCCTAGTGTATCCCCATTGAGTGCACTAGTCATCTTTGTGAAGAAGAAAGATGGATCACTGTGTTTATGCATTGACTACCGGTAATTAAATAAGGTGACAGTGAAGAAACAGTATCCTTTTCCAAGGATAGATGACTTGTTTGATCAGATAAAGGGAGTGTGAGTGTTCTTAAAGATTGATCTTAAGTCAAGATACCATCAACTTCATATTCATGAGGCTAACATTCATCAGATAACTTTTCGTACATGTTAATTAGCATTATGAGTTCATGGGTCTACCCTTTGGATTACCCAATGCACCATCAATGTCCATGAGTATGATGAATGAAGCATTTCACATGTACCTTGATTGGTGTGTTATTGTACTCTTGGATGACATATTGATATATTCTAAGACTATAGAGGAACATGAGGTCCATTTATGCCAAGTGTTTCTATGCTTGTGAAATCATTAGTTGTCTGGCAACTTGGATAAAGATTCTTCTAGTCAGAGGTGAAGTATTTGGGACAAATTATCATAGGTGATGGTATTGCAATGGATCTGGAGAAAATACAAGCTAGCATGGATTGGTTAGTAGCCACTAGTGTGCCAAAGGTTTGTAGTTTCATGGGATTGGTGGGTTACTATTGTCGATTCGTGAAGAATTTTTCATGTGTGGCTCATCCCATCACTTCTCTTCAATGAAAAGGGAAGAAGTATGTTTGCTCAGACCAATGTGAGGTAGCATTTAATGCTCTTAAGGATCATTTGAATAGTGCACCCATCCTTGCAGTACCTACTCTTATAGGCAATTTTATGGTTTGCATGGATGCTTCATTGGAAGGTGTGGGTGTAGTGTTGATGCAAGATGGTTGAGTGATTGCTTATGAGTCTAGCAAACTCATAGGACCATGACCTTAACTACCCCACTCGTGATTTGGAACTTTCAGTTGTGGAACATGCTCTTGTATGTTGGATGCATTTCCTTTTGGGACACAGGTTTGAGCTGTATATAATCATCATAGCTTGTAGTATATATTTACTCAACCAAACTTGAATGCATGACAACATCATTTGATGGAGTTCCTGTATGAGTGTGACTTTGATGTTCACTACATTAAAGGGAAAGAAAATGTCATCATGTATGCATTTAGTAGGAGGCGACATGAGATATCAATTTTATCATTGGGAGTGGATTCACAAGGTCGTATCTTGGAGGCTTTTCTTGGTGACACATGGTATCAGGAGGTGAAGCTAGAGATTGAGTCTAGACATACCCTTGAGGGGAGGTTTTTAGGTTATTTTCTAGAGTTTTATGGAATGCTATAACACTTGGGATGTATTTATGTACCAGTGTCTAGTGATCTTCATACCTTAATTTTTTCAGAAGCGCATTGTGGACCATATTCTGCACATCCTGGCATCAAGAAGATGCATACTGATCTTAGATAGTTGTACTTTTGGGAAAGGATGAGGCATGATGTTTTTTATTTCATTGCTCAATGTCTTAAGTGCCAAAGAGTGAAGGTAAAGCATCAGCATATGGCATGTCTTTTGTAGCTGCGTACCATTCCAGAATTGAAATGGGATACCATATCTATTGATTTTATCATAGGTTTTCCTATGTCATCACAATGACATAATTGTATCATGGTGATAGTGGACAAGTTGTCTAAGGTAGAAAATTTTTCACCCTTGATAACATTCTACACATCTTCTTCTATAGTGCATGTTTTCTTGGAAGACATTGTTTGATTGCACGGGATCCCTTGTTAAATTATATTAGATAGAGATCTAGTGTTTACTTCAACACTGTGGACATCTTTCCAGCATTCTTTGGGCATGCATCTCAATTATAGCTTGTCTTACCACCTAGAGACCAATGGTCAAACAAAGAGAGTGAACCAGGTTCTAGAAGGCATGCTTCACATGTATGTGATGGACTAGTAGGTGAAGTGTGAGGATTATTTATACCTTGTTGAGTTTGCATATAACAATGGGTATCATAGTTCTCTTGGCATGTCGCCTTTTTAGGCCTTGTATGGTAGACCATGTTGTACCCATTTGAATTGGGATCACTTGGAGGATCAAGTACTTCTAGGTCCAGAGATGCTTCAAGATATGGAGCAGCATGTTGTTCATATTATAGAGCATTTGGTTACTTCTCAAGATAGGAAGAAGAAGTATGCAACTACCCATAAGTTGGATAGTCACTTTTTCTGTTGGTGGCAAGGTGTCTTTGAGAGTGTGTTTGAGGAAGAGCCCCATCCACTATGGGAAAGGCTCTAATTTGGCATCACATTTTTTTCAAACCATTTGATATCCTCAAGATGATCGGTCCTATTTCTTATCAACTAGCATTTCCACCTAGCCTATCACACATTCATGATTTTTTCCATGTTTCTATTTTAAGATAGTATATTCCTAATGTGACCCATGTTCTTGATTGGAATGATTCATAGGTGGAGGATGGGTAGCTTTCTTAGGAGACCATTTGTATTCTTCAGCATCAGAGACTAACTTTGAGAGGTCAGCACATAGAGCAAGGGTCTAGTGGGACTCAAGCAATCAAACTTCTGCTACTAGGGAAGATGCTTCATGACTGAGAGATTTGTATCCCTATCTTTTTGTAGGCTTCAAGGAGTAAGCGTATGCCTAGTGGGGGAGAATGTAGTACCTCTTGTGTTTACAATCTGTACCTTGTTATATTTTGCTCCAAGAGATACTTGTTACTCATGTTATTTTTATATTTGAGAGGATTTGATGGTCCAATGTTATACTTTGATTTCTAGTATCATAGATGTTAGATTATTATGTTGTTCAATAATCATATCTGCATGATGATGCCTTTATGAGATGGAAATATGCTTTATGATGATATCTAGCTATACAATAATTGGACATATCCTCTGATTATGTTTATGTGTTGGATTTGATGCTATGGTTATTTACTTCATTCTTAATTTTTGATGCTTTATGTTAAAGTGAGTGATGTAAATGGATTATTTTAGTGCAATTAAATAAATAGTTAAATTAGGTCATTTAATGCATGTATTGCTTCAGCTATTGTTACTATATGCAATTTCACTTGATTGTGTGTTTTAGTGTGCAAAATTTATGCCCCTAGTAGTAATACATGGAGTTAGTGATTTGGCTATTTATATTTAACCAATGTCATCCTTGTATGGTCGACGTATCCTATTTAATTATTTAAATTAAACCCTCTAGTGATTTAATAAATCTAGACTCATTTGCATTATCTGATTAGACCCATGAGCATGTCTATGCATTTAGAGGTTCACATTTGTCATGAAAATTATTAAAGAATTCTATGATTTTGGTTTCAGGGAAATTTTAGGCTTTATCTTATTTAATTTAATTCCCAATAGCTTTGTCGTAGATGAATTCCAATTACTTGGAATAGCCTATTTTTGTTTGGGTTGATTTAGGGTTTAACTAGGTGACCTGGTTATTTACCTAATCCTCTATTCACTTAAAAAGTGAATAAGTATCCAAAAAGGAATTGTATTCCTCACTTCTCACTTTCTGAATTAAGAAAGTTAAGAGGAAATTTTCAAATCCTCTTCTATAGGATTGTGTTTCTATTTGATGTAGGAGCTATAGGCATGAGATTGTCACAAGATCAGTCTCATTGGATTCAGCTCAGGGAGACCTTGGATTGCTGTGATTTTCAGCAACTTTCATAGGATTTTTATTTTATTGTTCAGATTCTTATTTTTCCCTTTTTGGCTAATAGGTAGGGCTCTCCTATTTTTTTGTTTCATCTCTATTTCTACTTCTATTTTTGGTAGTTGTATGTTAGGAGATTGAGAAATGGTGTTCCCCTCCATTTCTTATTGCTAACTTTACCTGGTTGGTCCAGTATGAGCATTTCCTTGATTCTTAATATGGGGTTTTGAGTTTTTGCACCGTTATGCTAGTCATTTTTCTATATGGTGTTCAAACCTAATTTTTATTGGATTTATGTGGCTCATTCACCCATGGGATGAATGAGTTTTATTTTCATTGATATTTTTACAATGTTGGGTTTTTGAGGTTTTCACCTCAATTTTTTTGCTGCCTAGTTTTCTTGGTTTTCTTAGGTTGTCTTAGCATGGTGTTGGGCATGGATTTGGTTTATCCATAGGATGTCAATCTGATCATTGTTGCACTTTTATTTTACATTGGTATGCATACTGCATCCGCACTCCTAAGCTTGTATTTGGTTGAGTGTTTTTTTTCTTGTGTTCTCATCTGGTCCTTATTTTTATGATCTTGGTATGCCCACACACGAACACCGTGCACGTGCATTTTTCAAGTTCTTACAAGGCTCAATCTCCCAGTCATTATCGATCGAGTTATGCTCATTGGAGTTGAGTTGGAAATATGGACTGCCTACAGGCACTCATTGTGTGATGAGCATGGGTATGTAGGGTAGCTCCATGAAGGGGCTTCTGTCACAACCTTAGTGACTACTTCCCAAGTTGGTGTGAAGAATTTCTAAACAAGTGATAATTAAATAAATTAATGGGTAATAAATCTAAGATAATAAAAATGTGAGCAACCAAAGTTGATCCAAGGACACTTAAAATGTGAGCACAAAAAGTTGACCTGAGGGCATGGTATGATGGGCTTCCTAGGGGGATTTTTATTCTACACTATATTTAGCTTGGGCTACATGATGCCAAGCAACTCATTGTAATGCCCACTCGTAGTTTTTTTTTCCATTATATTTACCAAACTCTTTTATGCATATTTCATGGATGTGTTATTTTCAAGGATATTAATTCATAACTTGGACTAGAGATATATCAATGATTATTACTTAGTTGACTATATTTCATGTGTTGTTTAATGATTATGGTTACTAGTACATTAATAATTCTTTAATGATATGTAGTTAATAAATGTGATTTCTTTCATACCAATGTTAGATGATGCTTTAATGATGATTACTTCATATTTGTAATGATGTATTATTTTATCTGAGCATTTGATGTTTGACTTATAATTATTATGGTACTTACCCCATACTTGTATGTGTATGGTGCTTGTGTCTGTTTTATCTTTTTGTTTGTCATATTTGATAAGGTTAAGGGAGGAAGTTGTAGTCACCTACTAGTCACGATATACACAATGTACCACTCCTTGCCATTGCTTGTTTAGTTTAGACATAGGTATATACATGTACATGCTCATCTTTTAAGCAGAATGTAGGTATCAAACATTGACTTCCTTGAATTGTCAAGATGAGTGTGCCCTATCACAATAACTCAATGGTAAGAATGGGGAGATAATGTTCAGGTCCAATCCTAGCAATAGCCTAATTACCTGTCCTGAGAAGGAAGATATGTATTAGACTTTCCACCCTTTTAAACCCATGAGTTTATCTTTGTTTGTGTTGTTTGATTTTGAGTTTTGGTCTATTTTGGTAATGTTTCTTTTATGTGAATTTCTCCATGTGATTTATTTGGTAAAAGATTTAATTATAATATTTGGGTTAATCATTTAAATACTAAAATACTAATTATTGCATGGTTGTTTTTATTTTATAAAAATATAATTTAATTTTCAGATTTATTTATTTAAAATAATAATAATAATTTATTAATTTTTAAAATTAAAGAAATATTATCCATTTAGTTATAAACTGAATGTTAGTATTAGTGATTATTTAAGTCTTATTAAACTCTTAGTTGCATATAAATGGTTTTATATTTATTAATGCAAGAGGGAGGTTAATAAATAAATATTTATAATTTTATTATATTTAAAGAGAAGTTGTGGTAGAGTTCACTTTGTAATCATTTAGTTAATAACTATTTGACTTTATAAAAGAAATTATAAATAATTAAATTAAATTTATAATTTTATCTCTAGTTGCATTATGAATTAAAGGAAAAGTAAATGTTAATATTGGACTTAAATAGAAGTCAAATTAATATTTCAGAAATGAAATTGATATTAGTATTTAATTTGATAATATACATGTATGTTATTAATTAAATCATTTATGATTTAATATTATTTAAATTAATAACATGATAATATTGCATGATATTTTATATGCACAAAAAGATTGGATATTTAAATACCTATTGTATTAAATAAGTATATTAACATAACAATTTATATTAACATGTATATTCTTACTTTATTTCTAAACAAATTCTTATGACCCAAACTAAACAAGAGAAATTGATGGAATTAAATCATGTGGCTAAAAACTATGTGATTTCTAATATTGTATTTATAGTCTTGTGATGTTTATTTTTATCATGGTTTTTCTTTATGGGTTGTTTAACTGGACAAGTTGGGATGTGCACTAGAGGGATTTTTGAGATTTTTTTTATGATTATTTGACTGGATGTCATGATGAAATGAATTGATATTTATGTTTTACGAGCTTTATGCTATTGGAAATTTATGAGAGCTTGGGTTTCGAGAACCAATGCTATTTTTTGGGTTGCCTATTAAGGAACCAAATTTGATCAATATTACTCTTGTGATATAGGACACTATTGTGGTTTGTGATTTTTAGGAAGGTAGTCTAGGTGCATGTCTATGGGAGTGGCTTGTAATGGAGTTCGAGGACCAAAGTGGATCTAGAGCAACTCATTGTAAGTTGTGGAACAAGTGATAACATAGTAATTAAAATATCTTTCCCATCCCTTTCCTTGAGATACATTAAAAAGATAAGCTAGAGATTTTTCCTCATCCATGCCTTGAGTGCTTGTATAGATGAAGGATGATATGGAGATGATACCCTGAGAGGTATGACTAGTTTCATCATCTTAACGAGAGGGTATCCTAGTTTTGCATAGAGTCACTAGGTGTGCGGGGTCTTGAGAGACTGCTAGGGTAACCTTAGAGTTAGCTCATGTGATGACACTTCATAATATGTAGTCTGAGTCTCCTTCATGGTTTTTTTATATTTGCCTCTAGTGGTGTATATATTGGATATTACTTTTGATGGTGTATTTATTGTGAGTTGTTACTCATTGATTGGATTTCATTTATTACTGATAGTTTGTTGTGATGTGGAGCCTAATCAAACTCAAAGGTTTATTTGGCACATTTTTCTTCCCATATTATTTCTACAAGGGTTTAGGGGAAATGCCCTTGAGATGGTGTCAAGGGGTAGCACCCCTGTGAGGTCCTAGGGTAGCACCCTAGGTGCACTCCCTATCATAGTAAAGGATGTATAATGCCCCGCCAAGGAATCCAAAGAATTTCACTAAGTTTGCCAAACAATTTTTTTTTTAAACATGAAATATAAACCATTCACAACTTATACATAGTAACGGAAGCATTAGCAACAATTCAAATGAAAGTAAACATAACATATGTAATAGATTACATTCTTTAAAGATCCCTTAACGTTGAATCATATCTAAATTAACTATTCATCTAGCATCACATTCTTATGAAATAACAATGATACATCCAATGTACTTAAACAATATACAAGTGTCCTTATATAATTACGTTTTAGTTTAGCTCTATCATCCACTGTACATGTTACAAGGTATGAAAAGCTTAAAAGAATAAACATCCATATAAATAAAGTACATAATCATCTAATATTGATCCATGATACAACTAAAGTAAATGACACCACATATCATACATCATACATCATCACAAAATATAATCATATATCACAAACATAAATAACTAAGTGCATGTTTCCTCCCAACCGTAAATAGCATCATTAGACCATCGTGGATCCTAGTCATCCCTCCATGCATAACATTTCAAAGCACCGAAGAGATCATCGGTATTATCATAGTAGGAATGTCACTCCTAAAACATCCTACTAACATGCAAAGTAAAGCATAGGATACCATCATCTAACATATGCAAATCATCAATATAAGAAACATATCAATAAATACATCCATCATAAGGTATATCATCTATCATAATGATCCAAGAACATAATGAAGAGAAATACCAACCAAGAAAGCATCAGCCACGGTTTCTTAGACGGATCTCAAATGATAAGAGTGGAAAAACACTACCACCTGACTGCGTGGAACCTAAGTGGTCCACTCCCACCGTGCTGAGGAGATAATCTTAAGTCCCAAACAAGCTATCCAAAACACATAGCACAAATCTCTAGAAGTCCAGGAATCCTAAAAGTATACTAAATCAAAGGTTCCAATCACACAAAACTGACATCTAATTCTCAGAGGCACACAATGACATGTAGGAAACCTACTCTCCAAGCGAGAAAGTGTCATCACAATTATCACGTACAAGTTACCTTGGCAGTTAGCTAAACTCCACAGGTCCATATTGATCTCATGCGGCCACTAGTATCCTCTCATACTGACGAGGCATGCTACGGAATGCAAGGTCGCAACCATGCGTTCTCGCTACTCCCATCCTAGCCTATACAAGCGCTCAAGGCATGGGCGAGAACATCAAAAAAATTATCTTTTTAGGTTCATTTAATCCCCATTTAGTGTGTAAATGTTATCACTTATTAACCAAACTTACAATGAGTTACCTTGGCGGCCACTTAGGGCCCCAGCCCCCATTGCAAGCCACTTCTCGACACTACAAGTAGATTACCTACCCTAAGCTCATGGAATCATAAAATCACCACAGTCCTGTACAAGCAACTGTAAAGAAAATCTAAAAGATAATCCATAAAAAGAATCATCAAATATCCACAATATAAGCATCAAATATCCATAATAAGAATCATCAAATCTTCAAGATAAGAATCATCAAATTTCCATGAGTATCTGGAAAAGCATCCATACAAAATCATGACCACAACAGTTCTCTATTGGCAACTGAAGGCATCACTGATAATCATAAGTATCCATTAGTTCTCAATAACCAAAATATATCTCAAAATAAATCACAATATCCATTGGTTCTCAACAAGCAACCAAGAATATCTCAAAATCATACTGATCGAAGACTCCAAAATGGTTGAGTCAAACATGTCACAACATGACATCATAAAAAAATAAATCTACATTTCAGTCTCATCACGGTGACTAGAAAATAATCCAAGGATAACTGATTGATGACTCAAAAATGATTAGCTCAAGTGTCTCATACACATACATCTCAGCTTCACACATGAAGACTGATGAACAAATACAAACATTTCATAGAGCATACAATCACATTACCACGGTTGGGCTTATAAAGATCGAGACCAAATAAGATCAACATGCCATCATATCTCATAACCCCTGAGCCTCTGGTCACAACCTAGGACTGGTCAACACTAGTCAACCCAAAAACCAAAACAAGAAGCATATAGAATACACGATGCAAACACATGTTTTGGTTTTGCTAAAATCTCATAGTTGAATAATGTGTAGAGTTTAAGTTTTCATTTCAAGTATACTTCAAGTGTCTAAAGCTTCATCATTTGACCTACAAGTCAACCCATTTGTTCCCCGATAGCATGATCCTTCCATTATTAAGAATTACATTCTAAGAATAACTTAAGGATAAATATTCACTAAACTGATCATCATTGACCTTTAATTAAATCATCCTCTATATTTAACCATGATCCATATTCTAATTGATTAACTCTTCTTTAATGTTACTTCAACTTTTCAACATAATCAAAGGATCATTATTCATTTATAAAAGAACCAATTATCAATCTTTAAATAAGAAGATTATAACTTTATTAGAATGATCAATTTAATCAATCAATTAAAATAGGTACACCATCCATGACCTATTAACATTCTAATAGTTCTCATTTAAATATTACTAAGTCTTCACGATTAAAATATTTAAGGTCATTATTCAAATCATGAGAGTACGACTTGTCAACTTTGATGTAATTACTTAACAACTTCACTAAAAGAATCGATATTAGCATATCAATTAAAATTTTATTAAATAACTTAATTATTAATTAAATCTAATTAACTCTAATTAATTTAATTAATAATTACATATCCATGGCAACGTTCCAATTAATATCAATTGACTAATAACTAACTATAACTTGTAAGTTAAAAGTCAACTATAACTCAAATCCCCAATATTCATATTAATAGTTCAATAACGGCTTGTTATTATTTAATAGCAAGTTATAGGAAACTTCTAATGACCACATACATCATTTTTCAAAGAAAACTAACATTCCCTTGACAAATTTGTATTATCAATAATTATTTCAAATAAGACTCTATCGCACAACTTAATTATTAATATCATAGTTATAATATCAACTTGATATCAATTTTTTACAATCTCGCTAAAAGAATTATATTAATTAAATCTCTATGATATGAGTATTAATTAAATCCAATCAACTCTAGTTAATTGATTTAATTAATAATTGCACAACCATACCATCAACTTAAAGAATATCAGTTGACCTACAGTAGTTTGTATGTAGAAAGTCAACTTCAATACAAATATTAATATTTCAATAATGCTAATAGTAATAATGAAATCTTATCCATATAATCATCATACCAATATCTTCTTAACATACTCGTATCAATGATAATCATCTATACTCTATTTCATTAATGTTTGAGTTGATAATAATTTAATAGCTAATAACAATCTACGATGGTAGATTCTTCATTACTTTACTAACAACAATGTCACTAATAGTTTGAATATAACTTCCTTAAGATATAATCCCATTATACGAGTCATTAAGATAAATACTCAAATAAATAATCTATAATTTCGTTCATGCACCTCATAGGCAATTCATTTATCTAAAATAATCTTTAATAATAATAATTGCCAACTTAATTTCATTCATGAATTCATCTCCATTATATTTTCTTAGTAACCTTAATTAGAATAAATTCTAATTAAATATTTAGATTAATTTAAAACTATATTATTTATTTAAAATCTTACATACTTAAAATTTCATTCACATTACACACACACACACACACACACATATTACCAACATGCAACATCATAGAAGAGAATTGAATTAAAATTCAATTTTTTTTCAAATATCATTTACAAAACGTAACAACCAATATATTAAATTTATCACAATACTCTTTAAACAAAATTCAATATATTGAAATCGCATTCATTCATGCCCTGCAAAGGTTTAAAGCGATTATTAAATCGTTGGCAGTCTAATATATGTCGTGTGGCCCGCAGGTCGTAGGTACCCTACGTACTCGCAGGTACTCCGCCGCTGAGAGAATGGAGTATGGGGGGGTAATCCGCCCTCCCCAATAATATATATGCATATTTTAAAATGGTTCAAATAACGTTTTCATTAACGTTTCACCATATGCATTATCGAATTTTATACAAAGAGTTTCCACACATATATGTATATGTATATGTATATGTATATGTATGTATGTATATATATATATATCTATATATATAGACATCTATATATACATATATATATATACATATATATATACATATATATATACATATATATGTATATATATATGTATATATATATATGTATATATATGTGTGTGTATTCATATATATATATATATATATTCGCAGATTATCAATCAGTTATATAGTGTTTAAATATGTATATATGTGTGTGTGTGTGTGTGTGTGTGTGTGTGTGTGTGTGTGTGTGTGTGTGTGTCTGAATGTGAGCAGATTTGTAAAATATATCTATATAGAAAGGGCTTTTCCATACAAGAATTTTTTCCTTTAAATAATTATTTTTCTAAACATATCCATTAATCCATTCAATGGGTTTAACTATAAATTTGAAATCATCATTCTCAATTTGATTCTAATTCGGACCCAAACCCGTTTAGATCTAATTTCTCCTAAATTGGATCTAGGGTTTTCTATTGTTTTCTACTTAACCAAATAAATTACATATCTAGATTTTGATTTCTAAAAATCAAAAGGAGTATTCAGACACATATATCAGACATGATGAAGACAGGAAGAGAAATAGTGTAAAGAGAATATGTGAATATCACGAGTGCACCTGGACACTGATGCTAATCCGCCATGCCTCAGAAGTCCATAGAAAATCCCTTCCTTCTCCATCATTCGCAATTCCTCCAAGATCCAAGCCAACTGAATCCTCCAAGTGACTAGAAGTGCTAGAAGGAGCATAGAAGCATGTAGAAAATATATGAGCATATGAATCTTCTCCAATGCATGTAGGCTTTGAAGCTTCCATTTTAGCTTGAAGCTTGTAGCTTCCATTGAGCTTGTAGCTTGTAGCTTTCATTAAGCTTGCATTTAAACTTGTCCAAACACACTAGGAGAGCCTCTATTTAAAGGCCTCTAAGATGCATCTAGAGTGTCTCTAGAAACAACTAGAAGATAAGCATGGCAACCAAGCATGGGTCTTCTCCAACCTTCTAGATAAGTCCTAAGGTTGTAGACACCATGTACTCAAATAAAAATGCTAACTCCTAAGTGTAGACAACTTGTGCATTCTTAGAGTGCAAACTCCTGTGTTGTCTACATGACAACTCCCGAAAATTTGCCAACTCCATAATGCACATTAATTAATTTAATATTTACTTTACTCTTTCCAATTTAATTTATTTATTTATTAAATGTCATGCACTAACTTTAATAATTCCACTTTTCAATCTTAATATATTTATATGTTAATCACATGAAATCTAGAATCTTTTAATAATTTAAAATATATTTTCCACTTTTAAATTTCATTCTCCAAAACTTAATTGCTAAAATATTTATAATAATATTATTTAGTCATTTATTTAAAAATGAACTCCAAATATATTGTTATTAAAATAAATGTTGTCACATTCCAAATCTTAAAATTATAACTTTTATTTTCAAATTTAATTATTTTATTTAATTAATTTCCCAATTAATTAAATAAAATAAATATTAAAATACCATATTAATTTTTCATTTAATTAAACCATAAATTAAATCTTTTAATTAGGCTTAATTAATAGAAAATACATCAAAGACTCATAAGGTAAAAATATGAAAACCCATCATAGCCAAAATACAGACAAAATCAAACCAAGGGTTTAAATCATGAATTACGTCATCTGATGCATTCAGAGGGTACTCAACTCGGATACTTGTCCTAATTTTCCAATTAGGACAAATGGATTAAAGGGTTGGGATTTGGACTTGAGAATTTATCTCCCCTCTCTTATCATTGAGATGATGTGATAGGGTACGCTCATCCTGGCAATTCAAGGAAGTCGATACCCGGTACCTACTGTATATGAGCAATGTTAGTATGCTAATAGAAACCAAATTTAAATAAAGCTTCTACAAACTAAACAAAATTCATAAACTTCAAGATAGACTAAGATGAGCTCTCAATTGAAAATATGAGCCATTAATGGGCTCTCTCAATGAGAAGCTCTCTTGTTGAGTAGCTTTGTCTAAAAAGATAGGATGTATGCTCAATATGCTTCCAAAGGCTTCAATGGATGATTGTGGATTTTTGGTGTGGATAGATGGATTTAGTATGGATTTGGCTCTCAAAATAGCATTATAACTTTACTTCATGGATTGTGTTATTTTGCAAAGGGGAAGGATCCAATTTATAGGCAAGAGGCTTGAGGGATTGAGGGCTAAGATGCAAGGATGGGAAAAAGCTTATGGAAGGCTCAGATTGCATGAGAGGAGAGCACATGGATTGTGCTTCCTTATAGCCAATCAAGGAGTGACACATGTCACATGGTGAGAGGATGGAGGAAAGGGCAAGGATGAGTCAACAAAGGAGGCTCAAGAGATAAAATCTTCATAAAGACCCTCATAATGACTTGTAAGAGCAATAAAAGGGCTTGTAAGAGTCATTTATGACCTAGTGGACTTCATAAAGTTTTATGGTTGAGATATTTTGAGGGTGATGAGAGCAAATTCGACTTGGACTTGATTAGGAAGGTTCTAAGCTTGTTTAGGCTTGTGCAAATGATTAGAGGATGGATTAGGATGGTTTAGGATTAGCTTAAGGATAGGCAAGTGGATGGCATTTAATGAGGGTGGGTGAAGGAGGAGATATTTGTTAGCTTTGGCTTGGGTTAGTAAGTCTTAACCCATGTTTAGGGAATGTGACAAGGTTAGGAGGGGATTAGGATTAGGTTTAAAGACATCTTCTAGAAGAGTCTAGATTTTGGAGGAGGATAAAGACTTTCTAGAATAGTCTAGAATTTCCTAGGATGAGGATGAAGACTTTCTAGAAGAGTCTAGAACTTCTTAGGATGAGGATAAATTAGATTTTTAGGAAATAAATAAAGTTTTATTTATTTCAAGGGTTTGGGTTGAGGAGATATTTATTAAAACTTTTTTAATAAACATGAGGATTAATATTTAATTTTAATTAAATATTTTGAGTTGGGATTAGGGGTAGGAAATGATGGGATTAGCCTTTAATCAAAATTAAAGAAGGATTAGAAGATTTTGGAAGAGGTTATTGGTCATAAGGAAATTAGCCAACTTTTGGGAAAAAAATAAATTTTTTATTTATTTTAGGATTTTTGGTCAATTTATTAATTAAATAATTAATAAATAAGGAAATAATGTTTAAATAAGATTTAAACATTTTTGGAAGGGATTCCTTAATTAAATATTTTTAATTAAGATAAAGGGATTTAATGGCATAAAAATTAATTAATTAATTAAATAATTAATTAATTAATAAATGATGATGTCATCAGGACTTTTTCAAAAAATAAAAATACTTTATTTTCTAAAGGTTTTTAGGTGTCTACATTTTGCCCCTCTTTGATGTGATGCCGCAAGTGGCATGGCATCAAAGATAAGAAAATAAGATGCCCAAGGCTAGAGCAGAAGAGGAGAGAATGGACTATGAGATGCCCCCTCAAGAAGGCAGCGGGGAGAGAAAGCGAGGCTTGGTGGCTTCTTGAAAAACACAAGAATCTGGGATGAGCAAGGAGACTCAGATTGGCAAAGAGAAGGGGCTGAATTAGCTCAAACTCTCACTATGGGAGAATGATAAAGGGAGAATCAAAGGCACAAGAGGAAGCAAGCTTAAGATCTCAGGGATTGCAAAGGATGAAGGAGCGGAGCGCTATAAAAAAGGAATCCAGGATAGGGAGATGGATGAGGGGATTATAAAGCTGATGGAACAGGATTTCAAAGAGTTAGATTGGCGGAAGATGGGTTTCGGAGATCCCTAGGACTAGGATTGTGGATCTCGAAAGATGAGGCTTGGTGGGTTGATTTGGATTGGTGGATCCCTAAGACTAAGATTGTGGATCCCTAAAGCTAAGAGTGATGAGTGATTCAAAGAGATACTGATGCATCAGCTAGGGTAGGAGAGACAGATGCTGGATATGGGTGGGGGATAATGGAGATGAAGGAAAACCATTGAAGCTTTTTGAGCGGGGGGATACTTCAAAGAGAAGTACCACCATGTAGTTGAGCACTAGATTTTCTATAGGACTATTGGTTAATTGCCAAGGTTACCAAGAACATCAAGGCCTTTTCACCAACCGTCCAAAGGACTAACAAACTAACTCAAAACAAACACACAAGGATTGCCCCAACATCACACATGAATCCTAGAGGAAGCAGCGTGGAAACGACACTGGAGAACCCACAAGAAGAAAAGAAAAACAAATGAAAGACTTGATCAAGACCTTACGCTCTAATTGCCCCATTCGCAGCATACCATGATATGGAAGATCATGGCAACCTTGAGGAGGGAACAAGGAGATTGCTTGGAAAAGATACTTCAAGACCCAAAAGGGAAGATCCCAAATCAAAAGAAAGTGAAAATCCAAAAGAGAACCGTTTGCCAACGAGATGGGTAGGACGAGGTACTAACAGACCAAGATCAGACATGAGGAAAGCTATATCCTGCAAGGACCTATCGGAGAGCACCTAAGCTGGTGGATTTGGATGAGTGATGCGTCTGGCAAGCTGAACTAAGAAAGATAACACTTTGGTGACAGGAAATCTAGCTAAAGGATACGTTGGAATAGCTAACCAAGATGTGCGATGTGTGCAAGATGTTGATCAAGGAGGAACTGGCACAAAAGCTGGATAGATACAATAGTGCTAAGCTAAAGAGGATGTACAAGCTGACAGACCAAGATATTTACAAGCTGAAGCTGACCAAGATATTTACAAGCAGGCAAAAGCTCAGGATGATAGGAGAGCGGGATGGTTCGATGTTGTGTAAGATGCGAAAGCTAAGGGTGGGGTGATAGCAAAAGATATGGATTTGGTAGGATGCATCCAATGATGATGAGAGATTTTGTGACCAAGGATAGCTAGAGGAGCAGGATGAGATGGCTGGATAGGATGGTAGATAGCTAGGATTATGATGGATATAAAGAGATGACATTGGGTTTGCATGAGGATAGCCTAGAGCTAGATACCAATGACAAGGGAGGATGGACAAGACAAGATATCCAAGGAATATAGTGCCCCCAATCAGAAGATAACATGCAGAAGGAGGTCTTATGATGGATGTGATAGGATTGAAGCTAGGATGGAAAAAGCTGAAGGGGCTAGGGAGATGGATGATAGCTGAGATGATTGGCTGAAGCTGCATAAGATTAGTGGATGGTGTGAGATGGAAGCTGGAGGATGGAGGATAGGTGGATAGATTGGAAGATGGAGTTGGATGTCAAGAGATGACCAAAAGCATGAGGGTGATAGGCTAAGCTAGGGATGGTGGGATTACGCATGATGCTTGTTTGCCAAGTTTTCATCATGGTACTTGTCCAAGGTGCTTGAATTGCCAAGTTTTCACCAGTGGACGCTTTATTTTTCTTTTCTTTTTTGACTTTTTGACTTTGGACTTAGCTGGAATGATTTTGGCTTTCTTCAGCTATTTTGTCTTTTTTGGGATTTTTCACTGGCTGTTGGAATGTTCAATTTTGTTGCTAGCTGTTGGTACATCGGATGTGTGATTTATGCAATAGATCGAATTAGATGGGATTGATGGTAGGAGATGGAGGGATGAAAATGCTGGAAAGGAGCATGAGATGGGGATGCTTGCAAGAGCAACATTGGCACATGTTGGAACGGGTGTGAAAAGAGCATATGGGGGATAGATGGTAGATGCGGGCGTGATGGAGGATTTTTGGAAGCGTGCTTGGGGATATAGGCACCCAAGATGGAGTTAGGAGATGGGGGACATGAGTCACTAGATGGGGGATTAGCAATGGTGGATGCCATTATGCATTGGGTTTCAACTTTTTTCTTGGGGATCCACATGGTTTTGGATTTTCTTTTCATAGGCTTTTGCATTGTTTTGTATTCTTTGATTGGATTTTTTCTTTTTGGAGTATGTCTTTTAGAATAGACATATGATTGCCTAGGATGTGGATTTTTAGCTTTATGCATTTTGAAGTTGGCATTCACATTGCTGTGGTAAGCTTTGGGAAGATGGTTAGGAGAAGCTTTGTGAGATGGAGAGGATATGAAAGAGCACGTAGGGGGATGATGATGGATGATGTGCCCTGATATGTGCCTTTGTTGATCTTGCATAGGAATGGATGGAATAGGATTTTTATGATGGCTAATAGGAGGATGGAGGATGGTAGATTTTGGGACATAGGGACCCAAAATGGATTTAGCGGATGAAGGGGGGATATGGTAGGTTGTTTTGGGTTGCAAAGATGGTGGAGGGGGGATGACATAAGATTTCTTGAAGGAGTGATGGGAGGCTGGCATGGTGGGCTTGGAGATAGGCTTGGTTTGGGGGTGTGGTGTACCAACACCTTTAGATGGTGAGCCTTTGGATACATATCCAAGACCATGAAATCCTAGATTTTTTTGTGCAATAATAGGCTCTCTGATTCCTTGCTCTTGTGGTCCTAAACCTTGACCTTGATAATGCCATCGATTGAGCATTTGAACAAGCTGAGGAAACTTTTTGCTTGCAGAAAATGGTAGAAGTGATTTATTAGGTGTATTGCAATGGGGAGATACTGTTCTTAATTCTTCTGCTGAGAGAGGGCCACCACGGATGAATGCAAGTGAACCAAGAGGGTAGATTATAGATGGTTGAATAGCTTGGATAGGTGGTAAGATGGAAGCATGGAGCAGGGGAGATGGAAGGATAGGATCTTGATGTAGCTGGTGGGATGACAAGATATCTTGTACTGGAGGAGATATGGCTCGAGGTTTTGGAGATGGAGGAGATGGCGACTGCACTATGGATGGAAGACATGGTACAATGATATCTTCATTTATGCTTTGGGGGATGTCAACATGCTTTTGGGCAGGATCTTGATAGGATTGGTTTGGAGTGGATGGTGTGATAGGAGGTGAAGGGATGGATTCTTCAAAGGTAGCGGATGGATAGATGGGGGATTCAGTAGTGGAGATGGGTGAGTAGAAGATGGATGCATAAGGGTCATTACGAGAGATTTGGGAAATGCTTGGAGGCGATGTGGATAGGATTTGGAGGGATTTGATAGGTGGTGGGATTTTGATGCTTGCGGGAAGTGGAAGGATTTTAAGCAATTTGATGGATGGTATAGGGATGATAGCTATGGGAGATGTAGGTGATATTATAGATGGGGAAGCTTCATCACTGACTACTTCACATGGTTGGATTAGATGACATGGCTTATCAACTATTGGAGGCAACCTTTCTTGTATTTCCTCTAGGAGATTCCTTGGAGACTCGTGTGTCAAAGGTGGAGGTGGATTGACAGGAATAGCTAGTGTGATGGGGGTGGAAGATTGGAAGCTTGGTTGATGGGGTGATGGAGGGGAAGCTGGAATATCGGATGGCATGACTAGATAGTTTGGAATAACTCTTGGATTTTGGGGGATGCTTGGGGGAATGTTTCTAAGGCTTTCAATATACCCATCATAGTCAACAAGATTTTCATCATCATTGGAATAGGAGGTGGCGGGAGCAAGGACAATGCGACCAAACACATCATGATAGGATTGGTACTTCATGCTTTGATGGTGAGTTTGATGGGAACGGGGTCTTGCATATGGATGAACACGGAAGCTCATGGTTGGATTTGGATTAAGCACAGATTTTGGATTGACTATTGAAAGATTTCCTAGGGAGAGTCAAAGCTGTATGACAGACCTAAGGAGGATTGGATGGAGATTTTTGGCTTTCCTGTGGATGGAAGACTTCAAGGGCATGTTGTCAAAAAGTGAGAGTTTTGCTTTCCTATGCGCTGGATTGGTGGAGATTGTGTCAACTTAAGGATAGACTAATGATCCTATGGGCATGACACGAGATTGACCACTTGTGGATCCCAACCTTTAGCTCAAGGTGATGAGGGATGCAAGTGACAAAGCTGGATTACCCTAGACAATGCTCTGTCAAAGGGATAACCTTGGTGAGATTTGTTGATTGGTTGGATTGATTGGATAACAAATTCTAGCAGAATGACAACAACTCTCTAAAGGCTTGGGTGTGATTTTGGATTGGGTTTCTAGCTGGCTAGGGGGGGATGATTTGGAGAGACTTTGGATTTGGGATTGTTCTAAAGCAAGGAACTAGATAGATTTGGTTGCAGCGGGGGAGCTTGGATGATTTTCTGATAAGGCAGTGACTACGCTAAGTATGCCTTGAGCTGGGAGATTTCTGCTTTTCTGGAATTTTGACCAAAGTTGGCAAACATTCATTCAAAAGCTATGAACAAACAAGCAGACGAAATTTTGGAGCAAGCACATCAAACACACCAACATCCTAGGAAGCTTTCTACAAGGATGAAATTTGGTTTAGTTAGGGAGTCCTCGATATACGCAAGGTACGTGAGGCCCAAATCCGTAGATGAAACCAAAAAGATGTCACACAGCCGAGAGGAGCGGTAACCCACTTCTCCTCTTTCACTTCTCAAGGGTATAAAGTTCCTTGAGGCTTAGCCTGAGTGACAAAATTTTGATTCCAAGAGAGGTGTCTTTGGATTCACCTCCCAATTTTTATACTCCGCCGGAATGCTGGAGTTGAGGTCGTCCCAAGGGGTGATGAAATCCCCAAGCAGGCCTCCTAAAAAGTGTAAAACAAGACCACATACATGATCTTGGGCTTTAAAAGACACACATTCATTCCAATTGATGATTTAGATTTTGTAAGCTATGATTGAAGACACTTGTGATTATGGCATACAATGTTCATTCCAATTTGACAGCATCGTCAGCATAATGAAAGTCGAGAGATCGTCAACATAAGAAATGCGAGCGTCATTGAAAATGCATCCAAACCATGCAATGTTAATTGATTGTTAGGCATTCAAGATTGAGATTTGTTTTTTTAATCATGCATTCAAGAAAAATTTGATTTTAATCCATGGCATTCAAGAGTGATTTTAGCAACATGCATTCAAAGACAAGTGATTAAACATTCAAGTTTTTTTCCTTTGAGCATTCAAGATTGAGATTTTGTGTGTTGTTTTAAGAACTTTGAAGTGCTTTGTTTTAACCTTAGATCATTCAAGATTGTTTTGGACTCAAAAGTGAAAATGACTCTTTGGACTTTGGTTTTCATTCAAGATTTTGTGTTCTAGTTTGCATATTTTAAGCCCAAAAATGATATTCCTAGATTGTTTTGATGCATGAAAATCCTAAGAAACATTCAAGATTTTGCAATAAGACATTTGTTTGGAACAAATAACAAAGCTTTTAGGACAATTTTTGGCAACCATTTAGGACTCTTAGTTTTTATGAGATTTTTTAAAAGAACTTTAGTGTGCACTTAGTGTTGATTTTGAACCTTTTGAAATGGAAACTTGAAGTTCTTTTTAAATTTCCAAAAATGAAGTGTTCCTAATTTTGCATGAATGTATCTAAAACCTTGATGTTGCAAGGATGCAAATGATTAGATTGGTTTAGTTTCACTTGTTAAAAGATTTTTTCTTTTTTGCAAATTTTTAATTTTTCAATGGATTTAAGTATGATTTGGGGGTTCATTTTAAGCACTAAAAAGAAGTGTGTATGATTTTGCTTTCTTAAAAAAAAATGGCCAAGATCTCCCACAAGAAGAAGAAGAAGAAGTAGATGGAATAAGAAGAATATAGACAAGAAGAAGAAGAAGAATTTCAAGTTCTTTGTCCACCTATAAGCTTGAAAAATCTGCAAACACTATGAGATAGATTATGAGTTCCTTTGTCTTCTTCATGCTCATGTGGACCTACAAAACCAATTTATACAATCCTACCAATCACAAAAACAAGAAAAATTAGCCAAAATCAGCAAATGACATACAAAACTTGACTAAAAAAGCTAATGAAGATGACCCATGCGGGGTCCCACCGGGCGTGCCAAAATGTATATGAGCAATGTTAGTATGCTAATAGAAACCAAATTTAAATAAAGCTTCTACAAACTAAACAAAATTCATAAACTTCAAGATAGACTAAGATGAGCTCTCAATTGAAAATATGAGCCATTAATGGGCTCTCTCAATGAGAAGCTCTCTTGTTGAGTAGCTTTGTCTAAAAAGATAGGATGTATGCTCAATATGCTTCCAAAGGCTTCAATGGATGATTGTGGATTTTTGGTGTGGATAGATGGATTTAGTATGGATTTGGCTCTCAAAATAGCATTATAACTTTACTTCATGGATTGTGTTATTTTGCAAAGGGGAAGGATCCAATTTATAGGCAAGAGGCTTGAGGGATTGAGGGCTAAGATGCAAGGATGGGAAAAAGCTTATGGAAGGCTCAGATTGCATGAGAGGAGAGCACATGGATTGTGCTTCCTTATAGCCAATCAAGGAGTGACACATGTCACATGGTGAGAGGATGGAGGAAAGGGCAAGGATGAGTCAACAAAGGAGGCTCAAGAGATAAAATCTTCATAAAGACCCTCATAATGACTTGTAAGAGCAATAAAAGGGCTTGTAAGAGTCATTTATGACCTAGTGGACTTCATAAAGTTTTATGGTTGAGATATTTTGAGGGTGATGAGAGCAAATTCGACTTGGACTTGATTAGGAAGGTTCTAAGCTTGTTTAGGCTTGTGCAAATGATTAGAGGATGGATTAGGATGGTTTAGGATTAGCTTAAGGATAGGCAAGTGGATGGCATTTAATGAGGGTGGGTGAAGGAGGAGATATTTGTTAGCTTTGGCTTGGGTTAGTAAGTCTTAACCCATGTTTAGGGAATGTGACAAGGTTAGGAGGGGATTAGGATTAGGTTTAAAGACATCTTCTAGAAGAGTCTAGATTTTGGAGGAGGATAAAGACTTTCTAGAATAGTCTAGAATTTCCTAGGATGAGGATGAAGACTTTCTAGAAGAGTCTAGAACTTCTTAGGATGAGGATAAATTAGATTTTTAGGAAATAAATAAAGTTTTATTTATTTCAAGGGTTTGGGTTGAGGAGATATTTATTAAAACTTTTTTAATAAACATGAGGATTAATATTTAATTTTAATTAAATATTTTGAGTTGGAATTAGGGGTAGGAAATGATGGGATTAGCCTTTAATCAAAATTAAAGAAGGATTAGAAGATTTTGGAAGAGGTTATTGGTCATAAGGAAATTAGCCAACTTTTGGGAAAAAAATAAATTTATTTATTTATTTTAGGATTTTTGGTCAATTTATTAATTAAATAATTAATAAATAAGGAAATAATGTTTAAATAAGATTTAAACATTTTTGGAAGGGATTCCTTAATTAAATATTTTTAATTAAGATAAAGGGATTTAATGGCATAAAAATTAATTAATTAATTAAATAATTAATTAATTAATAAATGATGATGTCATCAGGACTTTTTCAAAAAATAAAAATACTTTATTTTCTGAAGGTTTTTAGGTGTCTACACCTACAACCTGCATAAAAATCACGCATGTACAAGCACAATATATACTAACTAAATAGGCAATGGCAGAAAGTGGTGCATCGTGTAGATCCCGACTAGTAGGTGACTACGACTCCCTTCCTTAACCACATCAGACACGCCATACAAAAGCAAACATGCAGGGCAAACGCACACACCATACACATGCAAGTATGGGGTAAGTATCCATAAGAAAACACTAATCATCATTAATAACTGAAAGCAATGTAATGATCATCATGCATACATGAAATATAAAGTCTAAGTGATCTCATCACAGAGTAAACTGAATCCATAGCACAATATCTGATAATCTCAAAAGAATGCTACTAACCAACAACATAAAACTAGCTCTAAAAGAGTTCAGCAATGATAACAAAATGCGAACCAGGGGCAGGCACTACATCCGCCCCCCCTTGGATTAGGCTTACTCGTGGAAGCTTACAAGAATGAGAAACTAAAATACTCACTATGTGGGTCCCATTGATCCCTTTTCCTCTGTAGGGAAACATGATTCCACTGAGGATATTACAACACATTTAGAGCAATATGATTCTGGTTTAATAGTAAATCGAAAACCACATTGATCCAACATCCATTCTTTTATCAACTACTAAAATAGATCCCTTAATACATTTTAAACAAGAGAAACTTAATGCTTACAAAGATAATCAAGGGCATACTACCTTACGACATAGATAAAAGATACATGTTTTGCAACTAGAATAAGTTTCAATTTTTAGTTTTACCCATGTTTAGGTTTAAGTAGAATTTTCAGATTTGAAAGCTAAGTGTTGAAGTATGAAAAATATACAAGTAACTATTTAAGTTCTGTTTCAGTTCACCTAGTTACAAGTTTTCAGTTTGAAAGAGATACACATGATAGTTCAAAGTTTTCATTTTTGTTCAACTAGTTAACAACTAGTGGCATTCCAATATGCCCAGAGCTCCCAATGTTGAAACTCGAGCTCTGATACCAAATGTAATGCCCCGCCAAGGAATCCAAAGAATTTCACTAAGTTTGCCAAACAATTTTTTTTTTAAACATGAAATATAAACCATTCACAAGTTATACATAGTAACGGAAGCATTAGCAACAATTCAAATGAAAGTAAACATAACATACGTAACAGATTACATTCTTTAAAGATCCCTTAACATTGAATCACATCTAAATTAACTATTCATCTAACATCACATTCTTATAAAATAACAATGATACATTCAATGTACTTAAACAATATACAAGTGTCCTTTTATAATTATGTTTTAGTTTAGCTCTATCATCCACTGTACATGTTACAAGGTATGAAAAGCTTAAAAGAATAAACATCCATATAAATAAAGTACATCATCATCTAATATTAATCCATGATACAACTAAAGTAAATGAAACCACATATCATACATGATACATCATCACAAAATATAACCATATATCAAAAACATAAATAACTAAGTGCACATTTCCTCCCAACCGTAAATAGCATCATTAGACCATCGTGGATCCTAGCCATCCCTCAATGCGTAACATTCCAAATCACCGAAGAGATCATCTGTATTATCATAGTAGGAATGTCACTCCTAAAACATCTTACTAACATGCAAAGTAAAGCATAGGATACCATCCTCTAACATATGCAAATCATCAATATAAGAAACATATCAATAAATACATCCATCATAAGGTATATCATCTATCATAATGATCCAAGAACATAATGAAGAGAAATACCAACCAAGAAAGCATCATCCACGGTGTCTTAGATGGATCTCAAATGATAAGAGTGGAATAACACTACCACCCGACCGCATGGAACCTAAGTGGTCCACTCCCACCGTGCTGAGGAGATAATCTCAAGTCCCAAACAGGCTATCCAAAACACATAGCACAAATCTCTAGAAGTCTAAGAATCCTAAAAGTATACTAACTCAAAGGTTCCAATCACACAAAACCAACATCTAATTCCCAGAGGCACACAATGACATGTAGGAAACCTACTCTGCAAGCAGGAAAGTGTCATCACAATTATCACGTACAAGTTACCCTGGCAGTTAGCTAAACTCCACGGGTCCATACTGATCTCATGTGGCCACTAGTATCCTCTCATACTGACGAGGCATACTACGGAATGCAAGGTCGCAACCATGTGTTCTCACTACTCCCATCCTAGCCTATACAAGCGCTCAAGGCATGGATGAGAACATCAAAACAATTATCTTTTTAGGTTCATTTAATCCCCATTTAGTGTGTAAATGTTATCACTTATTAACCAAACTTACAATGAGTTACCCTGGCAGCCACTTAGGGCCCCAACCCCCATTGCAAGCCACTTCTCGACACTACAAGTAGATTACCTACCTTAAGCTCATGGAATCATAAAATCACCACAGTCCTGTACAAGCGACTGTAAGGAAAATCTAAAAGATAATCCATAAAAAGAATCATCAAATATCCACAATATAAGCATCAAATATCCATAATAAGAATCATCAAATCTCCAAAATAAGAATCATCAAATTTCCATGAGCATCTGGAAAAGCATCCATAGAAAATCATGACCACAACAGTTCTCTATTGGTAACTAAAGGCATCACTAATAATCATAAGTATCCATTGGTTCTCAATAACCAAAATATATCTTGATGATGTCATGTTGTGACATGTTTGACTGGTTGGGGTCAAGGGGCAACGCAAGCCAAAAATGACCTTATATTGTAAAAGGCATCAGCTACTATTTTCTATTATTCTAGCCCTAATTTTATAAGTAGCAAAAAGCTTGTATAAAAAGGCTTAGGGTTAGAGATTTTCATAATGTGCGATGCAAAAATTGGTTCTTACAATGGCATTGAGATGTAAGGGATTATGGATTGTAATCAGGTTGTAATCATTGGATAATGATAATATTGGACTTGTTGTTGGTGGATGTAGCCTAGGGATTGGGTGAACTACGTTAAATCTTGGTGTCTTGTGTTCTCTTATGTGCATTGTATTATTTTATAATATGGGTTATATTTGCACGTAACTATTATTTTTGTCTAAGGTTAATCCTAACACATTTGAATTTTATTAATGAATGATCAATTATTCATTAGTCATGTTTATATTATTGGAGTTAGTGATTGGTAGTTTACTTTTATTGATGGTAGTTGTTATCTATTAGTTATTGTTCTTGTGACACTTGGCATTGACTTCGAGGTGGTTGTATATTTTTGGTCTTGGTATTTGTATGTTGACTTGGTATGAGATGTTAGTATTTGAATGAGTGTCCTTTAATTTTTTATCATCTCTTCTTCTTGAGTAGTTTGTATTACATTTGAGGTTGTTTTGGCTATCAAGATTCCTTGCTTAAGATTATTTTATGATTTGATTATCTATGTGTGGATCGTACAATATCTCTCCTACACAATGGGAGTGGGAGCCTGATTAGGTGACCATATGATTGGGAGGTAGTGTATTCTTACCATTTGGGTCCCCCTTAGATTGACAGACATTGGATGCTCATTGATATAGTGGTACCATTATCATTATTCCTCTTATCTTGAAGACTTCTATTCATTTGATGTATCTATGTATCATGCGTTTTGAGATCGTATGAGATATTTTATTGTATATTGATGTACTTGTATCTATTTTCACATACCCTGTGACATGTGATGTGGATATTATTCATTAGATGTGCTTTCATATTATTAGTTGTACTAATACATTTTCTTATATGAATATGTATGTGTTTATTCATTTTATGATTATGGACAATGCAATTGAGATTTAAACTTATTAATAAAACTTTCTTAAATGTGACTGAACGTAAAGGAACCTATAATGTCCCATTTCAGGACATTAGCTATTTTTGCATTTCTTTGTATAAATTTTTATAATATCCTCTATCATATCCTTGACATTCTATATTTATATGTGCATTCCATAGAGTCATGTCGCTTCATTAATATTAATTCTATTAATGATTATATAATTAATTATATATTTACATCAATAAGCTTAGTTAAATTGATTAATATCATAATGTATATTATATTATATTGTAATATATATTATTTTAATAATATATCAACTATATATTATTATATTATAATTCTTTATAGTGTTTCTATATTAAATCATATCTTAATCATTATGATAGCATTATTTATTTATAATTACATTAGATTATTATTTAATTCATTTCATACTTCCGTATTGCTATAATGTGATGATGTTATTATATGATAATAATATTACTCATAAAATATTATTATTAATATTAATTTTTATATAATACTTATTTGTTATTATAAATTATATGTCAAAGTGGGGACATCACAGTCCTCCCCTCTCGAATTTGCTTGCCCTCAAGTAAAATCTTTCATACACAAGCTTGTCATAGACACAAAACATACTTGTATGCCAAAGCCTAAAAGATTTATGAGATGTACATCTTGATGAATGAAAACACATAGTAGACATAAGGTAAACACTTGAATGCATGAAGACACAAAGTATACACGATGCAAACAATTGAAGACATGAAGTAAACATGGTGCAAATAGTTGATAACACAAAGCAAACATGATGTAGACAGATGAAGACATATGTTATGCAATTCCTTGATTATGAATCTACAACCACAAAAAAATCATTAGTACACATTTATATATAAATTTTCCTTTTTAGGATTTCCTTATATCAAACCCCTAATAAGGTATTTTATGGTCTCCATTTAGTGACTTTATCAAGCAAAAGTACAGCTCATTTATTAATTCATCATTTTTTGAGTACATGAGGAGAAACTATAATAGGGTGCCCTATTACCCAATCATGGGCCTCACCATTCTCCCTCATTACTGTTATCTCTCTTCAATCATCATTCTCAAGATGGTGCCCTTGTATGATGTACCCTAGGGTATTCACTCCACCATAGGCCTTACCTAGTACCTGTAGGCTTTACCTAGTACCTTTGAGTAGTGTCACCCAGCTCATTCCACTGTAGGCCTTATCTCATCTTTTTCTTTCCGATCATCATTCCCAAGATGGTGCCCTTGTATGATGTACCCTGGGGTATTCACTCCACTATAGGTCTTACCTAGTACCTATAGGCTTTACCTACTACCTCCAAGTGGTGTCACCCAGCCCATTCCACTGTAGGCCTTATCTCATCTTGGAAGATAATAACCTTATTGATTTTACTTAATAATACTATTTGTGATAATGATTGAAAACTAATCTCATTTAGAATTCAATATTATAGTTTTGAAAAATTAATTCTATTCAATCATTATTTGATTATTATTTTATGAACTTTAAAATAAATCTCATTTCATTATAAATATTCAATTAGGAACATTATAACTTAGATATTCGATGATTCAATATTCATTACAATAAAAAAATAAGTCAATAAATTTTATATGATAATAGTTACAAAATTTTCCAAAATAACAATATAAAAACAAAATATATAACTTTCCTCATACCTTTATGTGTTGAGTGGTGATTTAAGAGTACGAAATAATCTTCCAATGTTGATGTAACATTATCACATGGAGTGCATTGAAAATTGAAATATGTTGGACTTTGGGCATATTCCCCTACATCTTTCCTCTAATATCACCATCTTAAATATGCTTATTTTTATCCAATTAAAGGTGGAACCCTCCATACCAGTATAGCGCATGGACCCACTGAGGTGGGAGTAACTTGATCTTTTAAAACATCATTTCTTAATTGATTTAGCTTATTCATCTATTCTTCCATCCCATTATATTTTTGATGGATTCTCTTTTGTTGAAATAAATATTCTTGATGGCTTCTCTTTTGCAACTAAAGGTGTAGCTTGTGGGCATCTTATACAATTGAACTTTTCAATATTTCTTGTGGCTTGACCATCAGTTATAGGTTCTTCTATTATATGTACACCATGCAAGGAATCTTTACCATTATTGCAAAGTGTAAGGGGCTTTATATCTACCCAAACAAGCAATAGTAATGGGCTTATAATTACAAATAGAAATATGCACACAATGCATGGCATAAATCCTCTATCCCTCTTCCACATAGGAAATTTGGTCGGTGCCATCCAAAGCACTGGTTCTCAAGGAATCACAGCCTAGAAATGCAACAAAATATACATCATGAAATATCATAATTGTTGGAACAACTCATACCAAAAACCTTTGATCTTGATTTTGATGTGGAGGCTCAACGGTGAACATGCTCCTCTTTAATCATAATGGTTGAGCATGCTATACAAAGATGCCATTATTCTTACTTCTCATAAAGGATTTGAATGAATGATGTACTACTTGGGTCAACTAGAAAATATGGAATGTGAAGTGCTTCTCAGTTCCACTTCCTAAACTACCCTACTATCACCACTTTCGACCTGCCATTAAACAAGGATTATGTTCGAACAAACTATTTTAGTGCTAAATATATAGCTTTAGCACTTCAAATGTTTATGAATAAACTTTCTTGATTATCCCTACATTTTAATCCTTGTTGTTGATCTAACTTGTCTCACAAAGCATTGTCACAAGCAAATTGTTTGGTTGTCAATATGCATCCTTGCATGCTAAAAAACTTTCTTCCATACCACATTGTATAGTAGTAGGGTTTTGTGAAGGAGTAGTCTATTTATTTGTACCTCCATACGCAGGGTCAATTAATTGCATATATTCAATATCAATTATCATTTATGCTATAAATTTATGAATCTATGTAAAACTTATGTGAAATGTAAGGTTGTCTGATATATGTAGATTCATTAGACTGATTGATTGTTATACTTTCTTTTGATTTATTATTAACTATTTGTAATGATTCCTTAGTGTCACTATGACTTTGCACTTCTTGTCACCAATTTTTTGCATTCTTAATCTTCTTCCTGACTTTACCTCCCAATATTATTGAGTCAATTGGGTGTCTTCTAGAACGCTAAAAAATACATTTCCTCCATTTGGTGAGAGACGAATTCAAACTTGGTATCGTCTATCTGACTTCTCTCAGCATTAACAGGCCACAATGTTTATGTTTGTATACATTGATTTGGATATATGCTATTCATACCATCAAGGGAATATGTCACCTATAGGTAGCTGCATGCATTACCAGACCAACCATGTCACCTTTTCTATTTTGCACCCTTTAATCACCACTATGTTCACAACCTTCTTGTTATGTCTTCTAGTTTTCTCCCATTATATCTCCTTGTGCTATCATTTCTTTGTCTAATATATTTTAAATCATCCTTCCATGAATGATGATTTTCTCATTGTTATTGTTCCATAGGCTAGCACGAACAGGCTCTTATACCACTTGTAATGTCTCGTTTCAAGACATTAACTATTTTCCCATTTCTTTGTATAAATTTTATAATATCCTCTATCATATCCTTGAGATTCTATATTTATATGTGCATTTCATAGAGTCATGTCGCTTCATTAATATTAATTATATTAATGATAATATAATTAATTATATATTTACATCAATAAGCTTAGTTAAATTGATTAATATTATAATGTATATTATATTATATTGTAATATATATTATTTTAATAATATATCAACTATATATTATTATATTATAATTCTTTATAGTGTTTCTATATTAAATCATATCTTGATCATTATGATATCATTATTTATTTATAATTATATTAGATTAATATTTAATTCATTTCGTACTTCCATATTGCTATAATGTGATGATATTATTATATGATAATAATATTACTCATAAAATATTATTATTTTAATATTATTACAAATATTAATTTATATATAATACTTATTTGTTATTATAAATTATATGTCAAAGTGGGGACATCACAGAACCCTTGAGGAATTGAAATTGTATTTGTAATTGATTATGTGTTCTTGATGTGTATGTATATATTGCTTATGTATTGTTGTTAGTTTTATATTGTATAAACTTTAGAAGAAAAAAAAGTTCAGTAAACATTGTAATATGTTAGGTTTATTTCTCTTGGGTTCCCGAGCAAGGTGTTACATTTGGTATCAGAGCCTGAGTTTTAGTTTAAAAGATTTAATTTAAAAGTCTAATTTAAGAAGTTGGACAAAAGGAGAATTAAAATATCAAAAAGAAAATATTTCTTTATTATAATTATTTATTTAATAATAATTAAATCAGAGTTGCATTTAAACAATGAGCTTTGATTATTGTTATAAATTTAAATAATAAACTATGCTTTAATTAGTGCTTGCACTAATTAATAAACTGGAGGAAAATAAAATATAAAAAAATATTTTAATTTAAAAAAAATTTTAACTGCGCATGAAAGGATTAAATCATAAAAAAATTTATTAATGAGGGTCTTATGCATGTTCGAAAACTAGAAACCCTAGGTAGAGTTAAACTCTTTAGTAAGAGATGCGAGCTCATTTCTATACATAGATTTTGGGAGAAAAAATTCAAAATTGGATCAAAAGAATTGTTGAAAGTTTTAGAGGGCTTGGATTTGCATGCATTCACATATTGTCTCAAATTTTAGTTGTAGTTTTGAGGTAGGGTTTGAAAACTCATTGTAGAATTTTATTGAAAGATCTATCTACTTCATGTCTTCTTGTGTGTGTGCATAATGCTTATTAATTTACTATATTAATTTTTGGATAAAGAATTATGTAGTAGATTTTGAAAAAAGGAAAACTTATTAATTAAGAAAACTTGACTATGGAAAAATTGTAGAAAATTATTATAATTGTATTCTTTTAAACCCCTTTTAATATAGGAAAAATTCAATTACAAAAAATTGGAAGAAAATAACAAATTAAACAGTTAGGGTTTCAACTTTAAATTTTTCATTAGAACTATGTGATTATCATGAATTTTCTAAATATAGATGAATGTTCGTCTTCCATCTAAAATAATTTAATTGCAATATTTATTTAGAAAGAAAAAGATTAATTGAGAGGAAAGCACGTTGTAACTAGACATATACATGCATGTGAAAGCAAATATGCTAAAAATAGAAAGCTAAGTATAGTATGGTTACATGCATGTGAAAACAAATATGTTAAAATTAGAAAACAAAGTATAGTATGCTAGCATTATTTGAGAGACTAAAGACATGTGAAAATACTAATTGCGTGTTTATTTTTATTTTATAAAAATATTTCATATTTATTTATTTAAAAATATTAATAACAATTTATTAATTTCTAAAATTAAATAAATATTATCCATTTCATTATAAAGTGAATGTTAGTGTTAGTGATTATTTAAGTCTTATTAAACTCTTAGTTGCATACAAATGATTTTATATTTATTAATGCAAGAGAGGTTAATATATAAATATTTAGAATTTTATTATATTTTAAAAAGAAGTTGTGGTAGAGTTCACTTTTTAATCATTTAGTTAATAACTATTTGACTTTATGAGATAAATTATAAATAATTAAATTAAATTTATAATTTTATCTCTAGTTGCACTATGAATTAAAGGAAAAGTAAATGTTAATATTGGACTTAAATAGAAGTCAAATTAATATTTTAGAAATGAAATTGATATTAGTATTTAATCTAATAATATACATTTATTATATTAATTAAATCATTTATAATTTAAGATTATTTAAATAAATAACATGATAATATTACATGATATTTTATATGCACAAAAAGATTGGATATTTAAATACTTATTATTTTAAATAAGTATATTAGCATAACAATTTATATTAACATGTATATTCTTACTTTATTTCTAAACACATCCTTGTGACCTAAACTAAACAAGAGAAATTGATGGAATTAAATCATGTGGCTAAAAACTATGTATTTTTTAATATTCTATTCATAGTCATGATGGTTTTTCTTTGTGGGTTGTTTAGTTAGCTAAGTTAGGATGTGCACTAGAGGCATTTTTGAGATTTCTTTTACGATTATTTGACTGGATGTCATGATGAACTTTATGACTTGAATTGAGATTTATGTTTTATGAGTTTTATGCTATTGAGCATTTATGACAACTTGGGTTTCAAGAACCAATGTAATTGTTTGGGTTGCCTATTAAGGAACCAAATTTGATCAACATTAGTCTTGTGGCATGGAACACTATTGTGGTTTGTGATTTTTAATAAGGTAGTCTAGGTGCATGTCTATGGGAATGGCTTGCAATGGGGTCAGGGCCCAAAGTGGCTGCCAAGGCAACTCATTGTAAGTTGTGTAACATGTGATAACATAGTAATTAAAATATCTTGCCTAGCCCTTTCCTTGAGATACATTAAAAAGATAAGTTAGAGATTTTTCCTTGTCCATTCATTGGGTTCTTGTATAGACTAAGGATGAGATGGAGATGATACCTTGAGAGGTATGACTAGTTTTCTTATCTTCACGAGGGGGTATCCTAGTTCTGCATAGAGTCACTAGGGGGTTGGGGTCTTGAGAGATTGCTAGGGTAACCTTAGAATTGGCTCATGTGATGACACTCCATAGTGTGTAGCCTGAATCTTCATGGTTTTTTTATATTTGCCTCTAGTGTTGTACTTGTTAGATATTACTTTTGATAGTGTATTTATTGTGAGTTGTTACTCGTTGATTGGATGTAATTTATTGTTGATAGTCAACTTTTATTAATGAATGATCAGTTATTCATTAGTAGTGTTTTTATTGTTAAAGTTAGTCATTGGTAGTTTACTTTTATTGATGATAGTTTATTTGTTGATCATTGTGCTTGTGACACTTGACATTAATTTTGAGGTGGTTGTATATTTTTGGTCTTGGTATTTGATGTTGACTTGGTAAGAGATGTTAGTATTGGAATGAGTGTCCTTTTGATTTTGATTATCTCTTCCTCTTGAGTAGTTTGTGTTACCCTTGAGGTAGTTTTGGCTATTAGGATTTCTTGTCTAGGATTATTTTATGATTTGATTATCTATGTGTGGATCATACAATATATCTCCTACACGATGGGAGTGAGAGCCTGATTAGGTGACCACACAGTCGAGAGGTAGTGTATTCTAACCATTTGGGCTCCCCTCAAATTGACAGATGTTGGGTGTTCATTGATACAATGGTACCATTATCATTCTTCCTCTTATCTTCAAAACTTCTATTAATTTGATGTATCTATGTATCATATATTTTGAGATCCTATAGGATATTGTATTGTATATTGATGAACTTGTGTCTATTTTCACATTCCTTGTGACATGTGCTATGGATGTTATTCATTAGATGTGCTTTCATATTATTAGTTGTACTTATGCATTTTCTTATATGACTATGCATGTGTTTATTCATTTTATAATTATGGACAATGTAATTGAGACTTAAACTTATTAATAAAACTTCCTTATATGTGACTCAACATGAAGGAACCATTGAGGAATTGAAAGTATATTTGTAATTTATTATGTGTTCTTGATGTGTATGTATATATTGCTTCTGTATTATTATTAATTTGATGTTGTATAAACTTCAGAAGAAAAAAAAGTACAATAAATATTGTAATATGTAAGGTTTATTTCTCTTGGGTTCCTAAGCGGGGTGTTACACTCATCCTCCATCGAATCCATATATTGTTGACCCATAGAGTGTCTAACCAAGACTTATTGTACTTGCATTGTCTCATGGTCTTAGTTTCAGTCCTCTTTACTATTTGGCATGAGTGTTAGCCATGGACATTTAGTTTATGTGTGTTTGTGGTTGGATTATTATCTCCATCAGCATGGTAGGAGTGGACCTAAGGGTTCCACATGGTTGGGAGGCATAGCTACCTATACCACTACTAGGGATCGGTGTACAGAGACGGTCTATGTTTCAGTTTGAGACCAATGCTTGATGTTTCACTTGGTATATTCGAGTTCTGGAGTATGTTTCCTTGTGATTTATGCTTTAATTGAAATGTTTGGATATCATGTTTACATGATGTTAGTTTCATATGACACATTCCTTTATTATGATGTTAGCATATGGTTAGACGATATGTTATTCACTGTTAGATGGAGTATATGTGCTTTGTTGGTTTATCAAGTTATATCTTCATGTTCTTATGTAGTTATTACATTGTAGTAGTAATGCCCTCATAAGATAGTTCTAACCATCTAGTTGGCAGTTTGGGATGTTATGCTTCGGGGATGGCTAGGGCCCTTGAGGCCTCATGATTCTATTATGGTTGGGAGGAACCAAGCATGATTTCAATTGTTTATGTACATTATGATGTTTCTTTCTGCATGTTCCTTCATATGTTGTTGCAAATTAGATAGTTAGATGGTATTTACTTCCTTTTGTATGGTGTCATGTTATTCTTTTGTTTGAGTGTCCATGCCTCAATGTTGTGGATTTGGTACTCCCTAGTATGGAGGCTCTAACTCTTTTCTTTCTATCTGAATGTTCATTGTAGTGGTTCCTTGCATTCTTGGGTGACAGTGTTTTAGCATAGGGTGACATTGATTAAGTATCACATGCCTTAGGGAGTTGTTGTATGATACTAGAAAGTATCACATGACAGTTATAAGTTCTATCATATCATACTATGTAGTGCCTGCCCCTAGATCACATTTTTGTTATCATTACTGAACTCTTTTAGGTCAATTGTATATTGATGATTAGTGACATTATTTTGAGATTATCATATATTATTTCAAATTCAGTTGATATATTATGAGATTACTTGATACTTTATAGTTCATGTATACATGAAGATTATTACAGTGTTTGTAGTTATTAATGATGATTAGTAAGATGATTTATTATCATATGTATTTTCTTATGGATACTTACCCCATACTTGCATGTGTATGGCGTGCGTGTTTATTTTCTTTCTGTATGACATTTTTGATGTGGTTAAGGAAGGGAGTCGTAGTCACCTGCTAGTCAGGATCTACATGATGCACTACTTCCTGCCATTGCCTATTTAGCTTAGTATATATTGTGTATGTACATGCATGGATTTTATGCAAGTTGTAGGTACCGGGTATCAACTTTCCTGAATTGCCAGGATGAGCGTACCCTATTGCATTATCTCAATGGTAAGAGAGGGGAGATAAATTCTCAAGTTCAAATCCCAACCCTTTAAGCCATTTGTTCTAATTGAAAATTAGGACAAGTATCTAAGTTGAGTACCCTTTGAATACGTCGAATGACGTAATTTGTGATATTAACCCTTTTGGTTTGATTTTGTATGTGTTTTGCTATGATGGGTTTTCATATTTTATTTTATGAGTCTTTGGTGTATTTTCTATTAATTAAGCCTAATTAAAAGATTTAATTAATGATTTAATTTAATGGAAAATTATTATGAAATTTTAATATTTTAATATTATTTAATTAATTGAGAAATTAATTAAATAAAAATAATTAAATTTGAAGATAAAAGTTATCAGTTTAAATTTGGAACATGACAATAATTATTTATAGAGGTCATTTTTAATAAGTGCTAAATAATATTATTATTTAAGTTAATAAATATTTTATCAATTAAAGTTTCAAAAATAAATTTAAGAGTGGAAAAGATATTAAAATTATTCAAAGATACTAGATCACATGATGCATGCATGTGATTAAAATATATAAAGATAAAATAAGTGGATTTAATGAAGTGAGTGCATGAGATTTAAAATTAATAAATTAATTTTAAAAAGAGCCAAGTGAATATTAAATAAATTAATGTGTATTATTTTAATATTTATTCACATAGAAGTATGCGAACTCTTGTGAGTTGTCATGTTGACAACATAGGAGTTTGCACTCTAATTATGCACGTGTTGTCTACACTTAGGAGTTAGCGCATTATTTGAGCACATGGCGTCTACAACATTCTAGACACCTCATCATGTTTATCTTCTTATCATGGAAGATATGTTCTTAGTTGTCATGCTTATCTTCTAGTTCTTTCTAGACACATTCTAGATGCATCTTAGAGGCCTTTCTATACATGCTCTCTTAGTGTGTATAGACAAGCTCGTATGCTTCTACATCCTCATATGCTTCTACAAGCACTCCTAGTCACTTGGAGGGGGTTTCGATTCTTGGAGAAATTGCAAATGTTGGAGAAGGAAGGAATTTTCAGAAAAGGGAAGGTTTTGAAGGGAAGAGCTTCTCTACGATTTTTTGAGGCATAGCAAATTAGCATCAGTGTCTAGGTAGGCACTCATGATTATTTCGCATACTCTATTATGCTTTATCTCTTCCTGTCTTCATCGTGTTTGCTAGATGACTGCTTGGATGATTCTTGTGATGAATGTTCTATATTGTGGAAATTTGGATATGCATGTTGTTTCATCTGGATTGAGGAATTACAAATATTATTGCAATCTTCCCTTAGTAGAATCAAGATTTGGAAATTGATTCGGTTTTGGGTTCGAATTAAAATAGAATCTTATTATTATGCATTAGTTTTATATGATTTATTAACTAATCTAATTTAATTAAATTTAATTAAGATTAGTTAATAGTAGAAGAAGTGTAATTAATTATTAGTCAATTTAAGTAAATGGATTTTTTTAATGAGGGAAAATTAAAAGAAAAGAGATATTAATGAGTGTTTAAATAATTGAATTATTTTTCTTGAAATCAATGTAGATTATTTTAAATAAATGTTTGTCCTTGAAGTGTTTTAAGGAAGTTGTAAACTAATTATTTGAAAGTTGATAAGTATTATTCTTATGATTTGAATAATAGGAGATGCTCTTGGAATTAAGGGAGTTTCATTTAATTATTAGTAACATTGATTTGAGTAAAATAATGCAATGATTTTATTAAAAGTCAATGAGAATTAGTTTAATGATTTAAATAAGTAAATAATTATCTTTTGACTATTTTAGAAAATTGTTTTAAACTAATGGAGGGATAATTCTATGTTTTATTCAAAAAAATAAATGGGTTGACTTGGAGATCAAACGAAGAATGTTATACTCTTGAAATATACTTGAAACAAAATCTGAAACCTAATATTTGGCTTAACCATGTGATTGCAAAAGCAAACTAAAATATGTGTTTGTATCTTGTTCTTTATGCTATCCATGTTTGGGGTTTGGGTGGTCCTAGAGTGTTGACCAATTAGGATGTCTACTAGAGGCTTGGGAGTTATGCGAATGTGATGGCATGTTGATGTTATTTGTCTCGATTCTTTTAAAATACAACTATGGTAATGTGATGGTGTGCTCTATGAGATGTTTGTATTCACTGTTCATTGATGCGCATTAGTCTTCCTATGTGAAGCTGAGATGTATGTACATGAGACACTTGACTTAACCATTTTTTAGTCATCGATCAATCATACTTGGATTACTTTCTAGTCGCCATGATGGGACTGAAGTGTTGATTTATTCTTGATGTTGTCATGTTGTGACATGTTTTGACTCGACCATTTTGGAGTCTTCGATCAGTATTATTTTTTTTGAGATTCCTTACGGTTGCTTGTTGAGAACCGATGGATATTATGATTTTCATTGGATTCTTTTTAGTTGCTCGTGGAGAACTAATGCAATTATTTTTATTATCTTTTGATGCTTTCCAGTCGCTTTTTTAGGACTGAGGTGATTTTATGTGATTATGGATTTGTGCTTTTATTGAGCTTAGGGTAGGTTATCTACTCGTAGTGTTAGGAAGTGGCTTGCAATGGGGGTCGGGGCCCTAAGCAGCTGCCAGGGTAACTCATTGTAAGTTATTTAATAAGTGAAAACATTTACACTAAATGGGGATTAAAATGAACCTAACAAGATAATTGTATGTTCTCTCCCATGCCTTGAGTGCTAGTACAGACTAGGATGGAAGTAGAGAGAATGCTTGGTTGCGACCTTGCATTTCATAGTATGTCTCGACAGTACGAGAGGATACTAGTGGCTGCATAGGGATCACTAGGGGGTTGGGGTCTATTGAGAGACTACCAAGGTAACTCTAGTGTGATCCGTGTGATGACACTTTCCCACTTACATAGTAGGTTTCCTATGTGTCTTTGTGTGCCTCTGGGAGTAGATGTTGGTCTGTGTGTTGGAACCTTTGAGTTACTATACTTTTAGGATTCCTAAACTTAGAGAGTACTTGTGTTATGTGATTTTTTTATCTTGTCTTATGTGATTTGATATCCTATTTGGGACTTGAGACTATCTCCTCAGCATGGTGGGAGTGGACCATTTAGGTTCCACACAGTTGGGTGGTAGTGCTTTTTCACTCTTACCATTTGAGATCCGTCTGTAGACACCGTGGCTGGAGCATTCTTTATTGGTATTTACCTTCTTTCTATTCTTGGATCATTATGATGGATGTATTTACTGGTACATTTCTTTATATTGATGATTAGCATGTGATAGATGACGTTATCTGCTTTGTAGAATCATCTTATGCTTTATTCTTGCATGTTAGATTTCTTTATGCATATGATGTAGTATATTTTAGGAGTGACATCCCTACTATGATAATGCTGATGATCTTTTCGGTGACTTGGGATGTTACGCACGGAGGGATGGCTAGGGTTCATGATGGTCTAATGATGCTATTGACGGTTGGGAAAAACCATGCACTTAGATAATTATGTGTTATGATTTATGGTTATCTTTTATGATGGATGTTATATGTTTTATGATGATGGATCTATCATGTATGGAATATGGTTTCATTTACTTTATTGCACTTGCATCATGGACTTAGGATAGGATGATGTACTTTATTTTCACACATGTATATTCTTTTAAGCTTTTCATACCCTGTGACATGTACAGTGGATGATAGAGCATTATGAATTTAATTGCTAAAAGGCATTTAGAACAAATGTATATTATGGACATTGGACTTTCTAATTATTCTTTCATGTGGATGTGGTAGTTGTTAGTCTTAGTTTTAACTAAATCAAATGTGACTCAACGTCTTGGGATCCTTAAGGAATGTAACCTATTATGTATGCTTATAGTTGATTGTATGTTATTACTTCCACTACTATGTGTTTGATATGAATGGTTTATCTTTCATGTTTAAAAAAAAGAAAAAATTGTTTGGGAAACTTAGTAAAATTTAGGTTAATTCTTTTGGATCCCTTGGTGAGACGTTACATACTGGAAGAGTATCGTACAATTATAGACAACTCTATCACATAATCCCTAAAAGTATCACACAGTAGTTGTGATAAATGTCGTACAATACTAGACAAGTATCACAAGGCTATATTAAAGTATTGCCTAGCTATAGTGAGAAATATCACATGGCTATAGTGAAAAGTGTTGAATGGGTTTGTGAGAAAACGTACTTGGGTGACCAACAAGCACTTTTTCACTTGACTAGAACTTTTTGAGAGATGATTTGGCTACCCTTTATGGAGTTCTCAAACTCTAGTGTTTGAATTTTTGTTTTTGAGGTGTTTCAAATTTGATTGTGATTCGTGACCTCAGTAGCATTGCCATTTTTGATTTTAGTGTCGCTTGGAGATTCAATGGAAGCCTACATTGGTTGGTTATGTCTTCCATTGCGATTTTATGATCATATGCATGTTGATGTTGTTTAATTCCATGCTTTAAAAAAAACATTTGGCTTTCATTTATCCTTGTTCCAAGGATCTTTGGGTGGGGCATTACATAATGCCACTCTATAATGCTAACATTGCATTGCTTACCATACATATTGTACCTCATACCAACACTGATTCATCACTAGTTTTACCTCCTTCTTGCATGAGAGGTCTAGCTTAGGCTACAGGACATTTTTTATCGCTTACCATACAAGTTGTGCGTCATACCAACACTAATTCATCAGTAGTTGTACCTTCTACTAGCATGGGAGATCTAGTCTCTTGGTGTAGTACAATTTTTTTTTAAATTTTACTCCATTTGGAATCCCTAATGCCTCTCTATAATGCTAACATTTTATCACTTACCATACATGTTATGCCTCATACCAGCACTGATTCATCAGTGGTTGTACCTCCTACTAGCACAAGAGATATAGCTCAGGTTGTAGTACATTTTTTTCTACTCTATTTGGAATCCCTAATGTCACTCTATAATTCTAACATTCTATCACTTACCATATAGGTTGTGCCTCATATGAGTAGTGATTCATTAATGGTTGTGCCTCCCATGAGCATTGATTCATTGGTAGTTGTGTCTCCCATCGTCACTCTACCTCAACATTTTGTTAGGAGTCTCATCCATCGACAAAGGAGCCCATTACAATTATCATTTAGTCTAACTATGAGATAAAGGGATGAGGTAATGAACAAATCAACTATCCACAATTTAGAACCCAATTTCTAGTTATTTTCATATTACTTATAGATAAGATATTTGATAGTGTAATTTAATTTTTCTTTTGTAGACATCAGCTAGCCACAAACTGAATCAAAGAGGCTCAATTTTGATGATCCTACATAGTCATAGATATTGATAGTGATATACACATGTAGTTGTGGTCATCACATGACATTGATATATATTTGACTTTTGTAAATTGTATATATTCAAGATTTGTATTGTGCACATTCAACATTTGTTGGGTGTTCAACTTTTGTATTGTACTGATGACACATAACATATTTTTGTAACTATATGATTGATATGGCATAATATATTGTTGATTTTGATATACATTAAACTTGGATTTGCATCCAACTTGTTCAATGTATGCATACAAACTTGTATTTCAGCTTACTTTCTTACAATTAAACAAACACATGAGTGTTCATTATTTTATACAGAAAATGTAACATGTTTATCAAATTCATTATAATATGTAATCATATGTCACTTTAATTTATATAATAAGACATGAAAAGTAAAAATATTTCATGATTTTTGTATTTGTGTCAAAGATCGTAGCCCGATAGTTCTTAGAGACCCTTAGGTATACTTCCATTCAGTGTGGTTGATACCATTAGAGCGATGTTGTGGCTGAAATGAAGTTGGTTCTAGCATAAACCTATCTAACTAGAGCTAACAGAGTAGACAATTTGATCCTAGGACTAACTATTTGAAATATACACAACCTTGCTCATTTGAATTGAGCAACCTTGCAACTTTTGGCAATAGGCGAGATACATATGTCAAATCCAAAAAAAGTTGAATCTCTAAAAATTAAGTTAGTTTTTTGTAGGCCTAGATAACACAATCATGTAGCACCTAACAGTTTTTTGATACCTCTCACAAGCTCAAGGAAATGTCCACTCAAAGATCACAACCTGATGGTGCTTAAAGACCCTTAGGGACACTTCTGTTCAGTATGGTTGATACCATCAGAGGGACGTTGTGGCTGAAATGAGGTTGGTCCTAGCCTAAACCCGATCAACCAAAGCTAACAGAGTAGATGATTCGATCCTAGGACCAATGGTTTGAAATATACACAACCTTGCTCATTTAAACTGAGCAACATTATAACTTTTGGCAATAGGCAAGATACAGATGCCAAATCTAAACAAAAATGAATCTCTAAAACCTAAGATACATTGGTGCAGGCCTAGATAATGTGATCCTATAGCACCTAATAGTTTTTCAATACCTCGCATGAGCCTAGAGAAATGCCCGATCAAAGATTGAAGTCTGATGGGGCTTAGAGACCCTTAGGGATGCTTCCATTTAGTGTCATTGATACCATCGAAAGGATGTTGTGGTTGAAATGAGATTGGTGCTTCCATAAACCTAACCAAGTGAAGCTAACAAAATAGACAATTTGATCCTAGGACCAACAGTTTAAAATATACACAACCTTGCTCATTTGAACTGAGCAACATTATAACTTTTGGCAATAGGCGAGATATGGATGCCAAATCCAAACAAAGTTGAATCTCTAAAAACTGAGATAGGTTATTTTAGGCCTAGATAACACAATCTTGTAGCACTTGATAGTTTTTCAATACATCGCATGAGCTCAGAGAAATGTTTGATCAAAGATCTTAACCCAATGGTGTTAAGAGACCATTAGGGATGCTTTTTTTTAGTGTAGTCAATACCATTAGAAGGGCATTGTGACTAAAATGGGGTTGGTCCTAACCTAAACCTGGCCAACTGGAGCTAATGGAGTGGACATGGATTGCTAGGAATGCATTAGAAGCTTCAAACCCCTAGTTGCTAGGAAAGCACAAAATGAAGGAAAATGAATGCAATCTATTGTACTAATTCAAATAAATGCCTTGAACATGTGAAAGAAATCCAAGGACTAGATTCAATTAGCTCATCACATAAAACCAAAAAAAAATCTTGAAAAAGTACGGATCTACACTCTAGAAGGCACAAAAAATTGTTCCAAAACTTGTCTTCTTGATTCGAACCAAAAAATGTGGTTATCGCCAACACATATAAACTCCTCTAGGTCATTGGGTTGTTTCCCAACCAATTTTTGCACTTGTTTGTGCATTCTTGACAACTTTTGCAAGAAAGTGCAAAAATTGCACACGTTGCAAACTTTGCATTGTGCAACTTTTTAACAACTTTTTGTACTATTATGCAATTTGACTCCAACTAGGTATGAAATGATCCCAAATAATGTCTAAAGACTAAAGATGACCAAAAATTATCAAATCCAACTTTCATTCATCAGGTGACTAAAGATGTGGATTCATCATTTCAACTTGAGATGTCGTATTAGGGGCATTATGTGACATAAGTGTATTTGCCATAATCATTTCAATTGGGGTATGTTGAACATTTTCATTTGTCAAATTAGGTGTGTTTGCAAAATCAATATCAATAGGAATGTTTTCATTGCTTACATTGGAGGCATTTGATGATGTACCTTCATCTAATCTCCTCATACGCTCCCTTGTTTTTTCCTTTTCTACCTCTCATTTTTCAATCATTCCTCTCTTTTTCTTTCCCATGAATGTTGATGCAAAGTGCCCTACACAAAATACCATTTATAAAATAAACAATAAAATAAAAAACTAAACAAATTTGCATGATTATTTTATGCTCAATCACAAGAAACTAACATAAAATAAGATGTTGGCACATGAAAAATATAAAATTTATCATTTTCAAGCATAAAAAACCTTACACTTGCATGCCTAGTATAGAAATACATGTGAATCAACATTAGAATTTGGTGGACCACACTGAAACAACATAATAATCATTGACATGTTATTTTATTTACAATTTTCAATAGCCTTATTAGGTTATTGAGTTCTAACTACATTATCCATATGGACTAATAACCCAATTGGGTTTTGTATAACTCAATCGAGTTTTTTATAACTCGATCAGGTTTTGTATTACTACTACACAAAGGTAGATTGAAGGAGGGAGGGAGTGATGGAGAGAATGAGATAGAGAGAGTGGGGATAGGATAAAGAGAGAGAGGGGGATACGAAGAGGGAGAGGGAATAAGAGACAGGGAGAAGGAGTGTGTGTGTGTGTGTGTGTGTGTGTGTGTGTGAGAGAGAGAGAGAGAGAGAGAGAGAGAGAGAGAGAGAGAGAGAGAGAGATTAGGGGATAGGATATAGAGAAATAATTAGAGAGAGATGATGGGATGGAGAAAGGCTTAGGGGATATGAGAGAGAGAGAGAGAGAGAGAGAGAGAGAGAGAGAGAGAGAGAGAGAGAGAGAGAGAGAGAGAGAGAGAGAGAGAGAGATTAGGGGAAATGATAGAAATTGTGTGTGTGTGTGTGTGTGAGAGAGAGAGAGAGAGAGAGAGGGAGAGGGAGAGGGAGAGGGAAGGGGAGAGAGATTTGGAGAAAGGATAGAATGTGTGTGTGGGTGTTCTTTTATGAAGTTGTTATCTCCTAATTGTAACTACACTAAATTACTCAAATATAAATAGGATTTTAAAAATAGGAAAAAAGAAATGGATTTTAAAAATAGAAAAATGGAGTCATTTGATTCAAAATATGATACTACCTCATTCAAATAAGATAGCAATAAATCATGGAAATAATCTTTCTAAATTATTCTAAATCTTTCTAAATCTTTTAATATTTTCAAATATTCTTCAATATTGATTGTATTTAATATATGATTTTCTTAACAACAGATATTTGCTTATGGTGTAATAGTAATTTGATATATATATATATATATTCTATTGTAATTTTTTATTTGAGAATTGAAAACTAACTTATTTAAAATTCAAAAAGTGACTTTTAACATTGAATTTTACAACTTTTAATAATAAACTAACTAAAAAATTCTTAATATATCGTGGAATAAATTAGTAAAATGTATCTATATCTTTTAAGAATCTATTCTTTTTATGAGAGAGAGGAGAATGATTGACTCAATAAAATAATCACATAACTAAAGAAATAGTAATTTTAGGCTTTATGCTTTAAAAAAGGATATCAAATACAAATGAAAAAAAAAAGATTTTGTGATACAAACTAATAAATTGAATGAAATTTATACAAATAGAAAATGATTACATTCCACCAAAACTTTTCAGTAATAATAAGTGGAATGTAATGCAAAAATAATTCAACCTATTTGGATAAATGAAGAATTCAAAGGAAAACAAAGTTAGAGAAAGTTGGGTTTGGCTTAAAATAGGTAAAGTAAATGAGAAGACAATATTTTTTTAAATAGGTACAAAATGGGATGGATTTTGGTACAGGCAACCTGAGGTTGAGAAAAGTTAATGCATGCCTTTTGACAAGTTATTGTGGTAGTCTACATTCAAAATATTAAATGAATTATAATATTTAATAGCAAGCATGGATTGTAAAATGCAACATGCAAAGTAAAAGAAATAACAGGCTTGAATTGTAATACTTGATAGCAATAGACACACATGCGCTAAACGAAATAATAGGTATTACCAAGAAAATAAGAGATGCACATGATAGCAAAGGCATAAATATAAATTAAAGTTGGTAAAGAAATGGTAGAAAAGAATACTTGGAGGTGTACTAAAAGAGATTGCTACTTCTGGATAAGATGACAATGTGTAAGTTCTAATTCACAGAACTTTAAAAACTCACCTAATGAATGTTTCATTATTGTTTAGAGAAGATCAAACAATATTAAAATAGATACAATGTTGTGAGGAGGAGCAATAAATGAAATAAATTGTGCATATCATTGCATTAAAGTAGTTCATATGGTGGCTCAATTAATTAGAAAATGATACATAACTAATTTGTGAAAAGAAAAGCTTTGGGTGAATACAAGATTAGCAGCTTCAAAAAAAAAAATGTATTATAATCAACTAAACCTGCAACTAGAAACAATCACTGAAATCCTAATCACCAAAAAAAAAAAGTGGCATAACACTCAGCCAACAGATTGAAATAAATCGTGGCATAATGCTCAACCAGGGGATGTAAAGGTACCCCAAATACCGCATGTTGAATGGACATGGTTGCTTTTTTTAGATAATCGTTGCTTAGGTCATTTGTAACTTTTATTACAGCAGTTACATTCAATAACGTATATCTTGATTAATTCATCTTTTGTCAATTACATTCATTAATCGGTTAAAGAACCTTGTCCATGCAAGAGATCAAAACCCAATTAAAATATATCAGACTCTTGGCAATAGTTTGGAAATTTTTACTTGATTGTCCATTTTGATTGAAGAAAGCAACAATAATTTGAAAAATTTGAAATGATCGTCAATTATTTTTTAAAGTACAAAATGTTTACATTGATGAATGCTTCGACTGTAGAAAGCTTCTCAACTAGAAATAGGATTAGTAAAAGTGTAATAGTAATGTGTCTTAATAGTTATATAATTGTATTAAATAAATAATAAATAATAATAATAACAATAGAGGGTGCAAATGAATTTCTTTTAGTTTTTGGTCAATATATTGACTCATATTTTATGAGTAATGATTTTGAAGAACCTATTGTACAGTTTCAAAAAATTTAAGAACTATGGGTTAGGCTTTTTATGTTATTGAACCAATCGAAGATACCTTACTCTTGCTCACTAGTTGTGATTTGGGTTATTGTTATTGATGGATGTGAATACCCCTTTTGAAATCATTTTAATGTTTTCCATTTTTTTTGAAGTTCTAGGAGGAGCTACTCTAGAATCTAGGATATATGCCTTATTGCATAGCTTATGTGTATTATCAACGTGATACATATTTTGTTCTACTTCCTGTTGTGAGGGCACCACATATGCTATAACATTGTTTTAGAAAGATTTTAACATATAAATTTTGTTTTGGAAGGAATTTTTAGTTTTGATTGCTAAATACTCTATAAGGTTGTCAGCTGTCAAGAGGAGGAGAGCACAAAGAAAGCCATTTGAGGGTGGATAAACACAGTTTGACCAATTTATAAGTCATCTACCACCAAAGGAGTTGAAAAATATAAGATATCTATAATAATAAGATTTGGCACACCTTCAAGCTAGAGATCTTGTTTTCTTTATGGAAAGATAGGAATGTTGTTCTTTTCACACACAGTTTTTTGGATGTTAACATTGCTATGTATACTAAAGCATGCATTTGTAATAAGGTAATTATGCAGATTTAGGTGCAAGCTAATAAAGTTGCACTTGAAGTTGCTCACCTGTAGGAGTTGCTCAATCACTGGGGCAATGCTCCTTGTACTGTTGCTAGATTTCCTCCAGATGCCTCAGCAGAGACCTTGATGTCTCGCGGTCGTCATCCTTTGCACCACTCCTCTGGCTGCCACTCGCACACCCTGCGCTCCCAAGCTTCCTGCCACCGCTCTCCCAGTGGTGGTGATGGCGGATGGAGGCACTACTCAGCTTCCCCACCTGGTGGTGGTACTGGTTGGTCCCTAGCTCCTGCACCTAGTTCTCATCATGCGCACTCAGGGAAGTGACCTCGCCTGGACCTGGCGATTTCTCCTCTGTGGCCAGAGGTTAAAGATGCAAAGGCTACCACTGTTGCTGCTACTAGTTACGATGACTGGACTATTCCTTGTCCGCCCCCCAATCCTAAAGATTATTGGGGTTTTCAAGATAAAAGATGATCCACCACCCTTGATTGGCACTGCTTTAACAGCCTGAGGTTGCCTTATATGTTTTTTTTACAAATAGTTTATGATTTTGACTGCGGCCATGTTTTTAGTCCGACTTTGGCCATTTTAACTCTTTAGCAGGGTGATCTTATATCCCCCAGACCTTTTTTGTGAATTGTAAACTGAGTATATTTTATTAATAGAAAGGGTCACTATTCATCAGAAAAAAACTTGATAATTTTAGTTGAAAAATTAAAATTCTAAAATGGGATGGAAAATTAAATCTTTGTGGAAAAATGTTGCAAATTATAACATACTTTATATATGTTTGATTTTAATATTTGATTTTTCAACTATACCTTTAAAAACATATTTTAATAATTTTTTGATTAACCTAATTTATATTAAAAATAATTATTTTTAACTAACAGATTTACCTAAAATCCTTTTCTATTTGTAACTAGATGTAGATATTGATACTTACTTTTTCCCAAGTAGTGTGGTTGAATATCTCAGTTAAACAAATTACCAAGTACTCACAAGATAATTTGCAGCCAAAAATCGCTCATTAACATCTAAGCAAAGTTTTGCCACGTTTATTATGAGTAAAGAATTTAAGAATTTTTCAACTATACCTTTAAAAACATATTTTAATAATTTTTTGATTAACCTAATTTATATTAAAAATAATTATTTTTAACTAACAGATTTACCTAAAATCCTTTTCTATTTGTAACTAGATGTAGATATTGATACTTACTTTTTCCCAAGTAGTGTGGTTGAATATCTCAGTTAAACAAATTACCAAGTACTCACAAGATAATTTGCAGCCAAAAATCGCTCATTAACATCTAAGCAAAGTTTTGCCACGTTTATTATGAGTAAAGAATTTAAGAATTTTTGTAGTTTAAACTTCACAAAGTCTGGTAGGAGTAAAAGTTGCATCTCCCAAATTTTGCTAGAGTTGCAAGTTTTTCGAATTATGAGAGCATAAATTATTGTCTAGGTTTGGAGAAGGTAGCCAAAAGAGCAATGTGGCGCAAGTTGGTCACCACCCACGCATAAGGACTACGATTTGAGACACTAGAATATTTTTCTTTTTTCTTTTATTAATTTATCAAATGTTTCAATCATTCCATGTTTATTTCTTATGTGGATTAATGAAGAATGGTCTAGTGAGAGTATGAATTTTGAATCAAATTTGAGGAACAAATATTTATGTTTGATGTAAATTAGGGCATCAATCTTGTTTAATATAATTTCAACTTATCTATAATGGTTATGTGTTCTATATACACAAAGAATTGAAGTCATATATGAAGTTAAAAAATATGAATTTGTTTATTGCACTTTGGGAATATGGGATTTAAATAATAGTTCATCTATTTTAAAGAACAAATAAACATGAGACGTGCTTTAATTTTGCAAAGAAAGAAAACAAAGATTTCAATATTAATTAATTTAAGTATTAACAAAGCTCACCAATCTATCAAATAAGTTTAATGTTTAAATCTTGAAAATATTTTTGAGAAGAAAATGTATTAAGATTTTATTTAATAAAATAATTTATTTTAGTTTTTTTTTTTTTTTTTTTGTGTCAATTTATTTTCATCACATAGTTCAAATTACATGATAGGAAGAAAATTATAGCTTTTCTTTCCTAATATAACTTTGCTCTGGCTTTCTTGATTTTGTCAACAAATATGTATTTATTTTATCCATTATTTTTGCAAAGACCACCAAGGTCTTTGTAATCATAAAAGATAGCATGTTCTCATTAAATAGAAGCACATAGGACATAAAAATATGCAATAAGCTTACATGTTACCATGATATAGGAACACAATGTAAAGATACAAAATAAGAATTGTTTTGTTTTGTTTTTTCTTTGCAACTTTATATACCGTTATTTTGCAATTTATAGTACATATTCTAAGAATAGTAATCATAGGGCCTCTTTTAATGGATCGCAAAAGAAGAATGGTTAAAAAAAGACATAGAAGTAATCTATCATCCCAAGGATGAAAATTGGAATAAGGAAGAGAATTTGAAATCCATATTTGTTAGCATTGTTAAGCTAAGAATACTCAAAGCCATGCAAAAGTATCACACCATTAGTCATAAGAACTCTCTCAAAAAGGCACTAAAAAAGGTTAGACACTATGCAACCAAAACAAAATTATGTCTTATAAACAAGTTGAACAAGAATATATTTCTATTGGCATGACATTGTTAAGGTGACAAAGTGCAAGGAACCTCACTGTATAGTGAGTCCACCATAATGTACAATGGAGGTGAGTAGCCATACAATGACAATGTTTTAGTGTACGGTGAAACTAGTGGAGTCTATACATTTCATCTCCATGGCGTACATTGACAATGTGTTAGTGTACAATGAAGCCAGTGGAGTCTGTATGTTCCATCTCTGTGACGTACAGTGGAAGTAAGGTCACCATACAGGATAGTCTACCAGATGTATTTTGCACGATGAATGACATGTGTACAATGTGTTGGTTAATAGATTGGTCTTCCTAAAAATATATATAGACTCTAATTACCCAAAGGAAATCTCAATTGAACCAATAGTTGAGTAAACAAGAATGGGTTTACCCTTTGTATATAGGTACAACTTCCTTGATATGTTCAATAAATTACTAAATGAACTTAATTTTCTAATTTACATTTAACCCGAAAGTAAAGAAAGGCTTAACATTCAATCATCAACACAATATGAATGCTCTTGAGATAAGCACAAACTCACATAGACATAGGAAAGTTGTATGAAACTAACTTACAAATTGATGTGTATGCACTTGAACTCTGATTGTGACTCACTAATGCCTCACAGGACAAGGGGAATTAGAGTATCCAAATATCTTAACTACTTTAACTTTACTCGTAGGCTTCAAAAATTAAACTTTAGATGTAAGAGATAACTACACCATCACATAACTATTCCAATAGAAATTTCCATATGATCTACTCACAAATAAAGTTGCATAATATTTCTTATTCCACACATAGACGAAATTTCACTGAACCATAAATTACCAAAAGCCTGTTGTATTATAAGTTTAGAACAACAAAGCTAGCCCAGCTCCTAATGGAAAAAAGATAAAAAAAGGTCACTCCACCTACATACATTTTTGCATTTATATCCACCAGGCTAAATCGCCTTGAATTTTGATCAGTGGAACCGACTAGACAATTGAAAATTGAAGAAAAGCATAAAAAAAGTTTGTAACTGAAACAAGCCTAACGACCAAGAACTAGTAATAGTACTTGAAACTAAAATGAAAAAAAATATAGCTCCATGATCTCAAGGATTCCCAAAGCCATGCACGCTTCACCATTCCATGTATTCATTATAGAAGTCATGAAGGAGTTGGTAGTGGGGGAGGCCAATATGCAATATACACTGTCTCCACACTTCCTTGCCTAGGCTCACCTATTTGACTTTCTCTTTGTGCTCCTTGAGATGGTTTGTACAAATGCCTAGCATGGATTCAATGCGGGCAAACTTAGTGAAATCAGATGTGGTGACAGACTTAGATTCTTTGATCATATATATCTCCTCTTTAAACAAGTTTACCATATCTACGACTTCTTTGACAACCTGTTCATCCTCTTTCAAAAGTTGGGCATTTATGCATTTCAAATCCTTTTGCATAACTAAACTATGAGCTCTTTAAGATCTTTAAGAAGCTTAATTGATTCTTGGTGGCCATCCTTGATAATTGAATTCCTCCATTCTATATTTTCCTTGGCCATGTACAATATCTTATCATCTAAGTCCTTCACTACCTTTTCTTTTAAGAAATTTGCCACCTTAAATTTTTGTACATCTTTCATCTGCACTAGCATGGCATGCCATTTATTTCTCTCCATCTCTCATGTATTTTCTTTGGGTTCAAGTCCTTGAATGACAGCTACCACATCTTTGTAGACCTTAATCAAATTAATAATGTATTCAATTCACTATTGGACTATGGATTCTAACCAATTCTCAAATGTTTTGACCAACATCTATTTCTTTTGAACCTTATCCAAATAGTCCTACTTCATATGAGACCTTAGATCAAATGTTTGTGGAACCTAAGATAGAGGTGGTTGGCATGGTTCTTGCAACACATCGATGTATTCAGCCATCAATTTAATGACCTATTTCATTTCCCTTTTATCTCTCTTGTCCTTCCAAGTTTGAGACTATCTTTTTCATGGAAGTATCCAAATGTTTGGCATCCCCAGTCCTAGTTGCTACACCCAAATCAATATTTTCAATTACAAAGTCCTTTTCCATCGCATCCTCAAGGGCTTTATCAGAGATAGGCCAGGCTACCTCTACCTCCCAATGGCCTGTTTGCTTATTTACCTCTATTCTGGATTCACTCTTTAATTTCTTGGCCTTTCGAGTTTTACCAAGACATTTGCTTACCATGTCCTTCATAGGTACATTGATAGGCACCACATTATGTTTCTTACTAATGGAGGCTCATAGCCATCTTGAGATACTTGGTGGTTTTTCGACTAGTGCTATTTGGTATGTTGAAGAATCAACTACCACCAGAGTAGTTATGGGAATAGGGCATTCTTGGGATGACTGTGCTTCCACCTCCACCTCTGGAAGAGTAAGAATCTCAGCAGCTAGTAGATTCATGGTTGTGGTTGTTGGGTTGTCTTCACTATCTAAAATATCAATAGCCTCTTTCGCGGTCTGCTCTCTTTTCATCTTACTTATGGCTTGAGCAACACAAACAGTTGGAGGGCTTGGTACTATATCCTTCAATTGTTTGGATCGAACTTCTTTTCTTCAATTATCACTTGAACCTGTAGCATCAATGTTAACATTAGAAAGGGAAAATGGAACATGAGCCTAAGAGTATTGAACTTTGTGTATGCTCATAGAAGTGTCCATTTTAATTCTTTCTATGTGGTCTCTCAACCACTTTCCAGTGCATCTTATGACATTAAACATGTGGGTTTAAATGTTATCCTCCTCTTTCCTATTCCAATCAATTTCTAGAATAGGCTGATTATGCACCCATCTATTGAACTTTGGATTCAATAATTCCTCATTCTACACCTCTGGAATACCAGTTATGTTCATGAGTAATTTGAGAGTAATGATTTGTTGAAGAGAAAACCTAGACCATAGCCTCCTTCAGACTTCAAATTCATCAATGCAATCCTCCCATTGAAGTTCATGTACAAAATTGAAATCAACATTCAAATGAACTTTAGCAAAGTCTTTACTGTCAAATCTAGGTCTAACAAAGTAGGGTTGAAGATTGAACTTTTTAAGCTCTACAACCAAGTTTAAAGCATCTAAAATAGTCTTACAACTATAAAAGACGAGTTCAATAGGGAAATTGGAGGCAGCTTCATTCCTCGTCCCAAATTTCTTCTCCACATGAGCTAATTTTCTACATACCTCCAAGAGTATGTAACTACCAAATGCATATCTTGGCAATCTGTAAGGCTCACCTTCAAAACTGCCAATCCTCACATAAGTAAACCTAGGGAACTAGATGAAATAGCTCCCATAGGTGCTTATTAGGTTCGTGGCCTTAGGGGACATTCTCCTATGCAAATTCCCATCCAACTCAAAAGCCAATCTACCAACAAAAACATCATTCCATCTATAAAATTTTTTAGTATACCTTTGCAACTGCAAGTGGTGATAGAACTCATACACTCTCATGTCATCCACCTAGGGATCCTAGTGAAGACCTGGCCAGTCTCTCACACATGCCAAAATGTAGAACAAATAAGAGGACATGTGAAAACCAACCATCCCAACATAATTACTTAGCTGCTCATGTAACCTCTCTACAATAACTTGGTCCCAAGCTAAATATTTTTCTCTACACAGTAGCACCTAAATGTAGAAATACATCTAGTCCTCCTAGTAAAAAGCATGAGCATCCCCTTTTAATATATTCAATAAAATGACAATATCCCTCACTTTAGGTATAAGATGTTCCTTGGTTAGGGGTTTGGGTAACCTCAAACCACCCTTCTGCACTTTTATGAGCCAATTCCTGGCTATGACACTCCTGTATATAGTCTTCTTCCCAGAAAAGAAAGAATAAGAAGTCCTAATTGACCAATCTTCATAGACCTTTTGAGGAGGAATCCCAATTGCCGCCATGACAGTCTCCCTATCAATATGCACAAACACTTCAACATTGCTTATCCTAATACACCTATTTCCAGCATCGCATTTACTCATGCAAGCATAGACCAATTCAGGAAAAGGCACAACAATTGGGAATGCAACAGCCTCAATTAAACCACTACGTATAATTTGTGCCATCATGGGACTGGGCTTTGGATTCTTTGCTCTCTCCAAGAAATCAGTTAGTTCTTATTGAATCAGGGTCATGTCATCGAATTCTAAGAGGGCACTAATCGGGCAAGAGGTTTTTCCCAATTTAGGGAGAAGGGGCCTCATCTTCACTATGAATTCCTTCAATTATACTGAAATCTATTCAGAGACTAAGAAAATTGTATGCTACAACTAGAATCAAAGCAGAGAAAAGAGGATGTATAATTGAACTCACCTTGTCTCGCTTGAACTGTGTAACTTCCGAAAGAAATGAAGGTAATTTTACCTTCCAACTCTTTGTTCTTCCATTGCAGTAATAATGATTATTTCATTTATGAGATCTCATATTTAATGGCAGAAGATTTTTAATAGTACTATCACTTACTCCTCACAACTCATCCATCCATGTGGAAATTCCTATGACTTGATGTGATTCTAAAAATATATTAATTAGCAATCAATGCCACATGATCGACATGCTTTCCAATGATTGTTTCCATAATCTCTTTTCCCCTTTAAAATGTGAGAATTTCAAAAATACTTAACTTCTCCTACACCACCCTTCAACTCTTTTAAGAAAAGGTCACTAAGTTGATATGTAGATGGTATTGAACCTTGAACTATTTTAAAAAGGGGTTGATATGTGCAGGCGAGCAAAGGAATAGGAGGCAATGGCTACTTTCAAGGAAGTGAACCTTTGAAACTTGAACCATTTCATTGGCATAGTTTAATGGTTCAAATTTAATGCAGCATTTAGGAATGTTTAGTCATTTGGTGGAATTTTTCCCTTTTGGCTATACTAAAATTGGCCCATGGGAAATGTAAGTTGTTCAATTAGGGAGCACAAAGCTTGAAAAATAAAGGAAATGAAGATTATTTATTTTGACAGACCATGGGAAATAAAAGCGATGCAACAACTAGCTCTAACTAGGGACTGGGACTATGAAGGACTAGGTGACGACTCCAAAATCTTTGGTTTCACAAAAGAACATAGGTAGGGATCTAAAACAAGGATGACGACACACAATAAAGAAAAGCACAAAAACAAAATTTGACTATTTACAAGGAAAGTAGGGGATACTTGCTCACAAATTGTATAATTTGAAGTCATCTCCATTACAAGACAGGGGAAGAACTGTACCATCTATGTGCACTAGAGCGAAAGAATTTGGTCCTCTTTCCTCATGAATCACAAATGGTCCTTTCAATAGAGATTCAAATTTACCATGAGCACCTTTAGGTTCCCTTCTTTTATCCTAGAGTAGAACTTAATCTCCCTTTATGAACTTCCTTGGTTTGGCTTTACGGTTGAAGATAAGTTTGACTTATTGTTGATGTTTGGTGAAATGATCAACCATTTATCACATTCCTCCTCAATTTTGGCTAAATGTATCACTCTTATTTCCAAGGCATTTTGAATGTGGGAATACTCTATGACTATCTGTAATTTGGAAGCTGCTAGTTCCAGAGGTAACGAGAGTTGAGCCCCAACTCCATCTACGAGCTCAAAAGGTGACATACCTATTGCTCGCTTTGCCAAGTTATATCTACCCATAGGGCTTCATATAGGTTCTTGTGCCAATTCTTGGGATTTTTGCTCACCAATTTTCTCATGATATTTACTAGGTTCTTATTAGTGGATTTAGCCCGACCATTTCCTTATGGGAAATATTTAGAAGAATGAGCCAAAGTAATTCCATAATTGTAGGATAGTAGAATGATTTCTTCTAAAGAGAAAATTGTGGCATTATCAGTCAAAATATTCAATGGGACTCTAAAGTGAACCATGATACATTATTTTAGGAAGTCGTAGACCACTTCATACATTGTCCTATTAACTGGTATTACCTCTACCCACTTAGTGAAATAGTTGGTTGCAGTATGAATAGGAGTATGTCCATCTCTTGAGGATGGTGTGAGCAGACCTATAAAATCTAAACCCCATTACTTGAAAGGTTCATCCACTACTACTAGTATGACGAGTAACACCACAAGGTGAGGTTTTCCCTTGAAGAGCTTACATTTCTCACAATTTGCTACCCAAGTGTATGCAGCTTTGAACATACCCAACCAATAATAGCAATTTCTTAGGATTTTATAAGTAGTAACTGTTGAAGAGAAATGGACTCCACAAGCTTCATTGTGAAATGCTTTCAGTAGGGCTTCTCAATGAAATTCATCAATGCACCTACGAAAGGTGCAACCTAAACCTTTTTTATATAGTATGTCATTAAAGATTACATAGCTAGCAGATTGCAACCTCAGATCTCATTTTTCTCTTGGAGACAAATACATAGGGTATTCTCCACATGTCATGTAGTAGGCCACATTGGTGAACCATTTATCTTGCACGCTAACAAAAAGAACTTGGGGAAAATCTTCTTCTTCTTCTTCTTCACTTTTCGCTATAATGCGACATAGACCCTATCTGCAAACTAGCTTAGTCAGACTGATGTCAAGATTGCACTCTTGAACTCTTGAAACCTAGGTAGCTCTATTGTTCATTTCCACCTCTTATTGGGTTAGGATTCTTTTTAATAGCCGGACTGGGTACGTAAACAATTAAGTGAGAGTGTAGTATATAATATTAAAAATGCTTGAAAGCTTTGACACCTACAAATGCTTGCTTCTTAATCAAAGAGTAGTTCAATTCATGCTTTTTTAGTGGGATTCTCATGAAAGCTATAGGGGCTTCTTCATTCATTTAATTTTTTGTACAACAAGATACCAAACATGGTATGTTCTAAAGCATAACAATATAAAATAAAATCCTTTTTGAAATCGGGATGTATTAATGTTGGGGTGTGATCGATTTCCCTTTTTACTTCTTTGAATGCTCTCCTAGCTTCTTCCTTCCATTTAAAATGGTGTTTCTTGCTCATCATCCCTATAATGTGTCTAGTAATTTTGGACAAATCTAGCACAAACCTCCTTAGGAAACTGACCTGGCTAAAGAAGGATTTGACACCACTTCTATCTAATGGCAAACCTAGTTGTTGGATGGCTCTGACCCAGTCTAGATCAATTTGTATGCCTTCCTATGAGAGTATATGCCCCAGTAACTTTCCTTCAGTAACAGCAAAAATTAACTTTTTTGGATTTAGAGAGATATCGTGATCTCTATATCTTTGGAGTACAGTCTCCAAGTCTTTGATGTGATCATCTTTTTTCTTTGAAAAGACTATCAAATCATCCAAATAAATAACTATGATCTTACCAATTAGATGATCAAACAAGAGTTTCATTTCTCTTTGAAAGGTTGCTCCAGTGTTAGTCAGGCCAAAAGGCATACGATTGTAGGCAAAGGTTCCCCAAGGCATTGTAAAAGTTGTCTTGTGTTGGTCTTCTTTCACCACACTTATTTGATTATATCCTGAGAAGCCATCTAGCATGGACATCATTTCTAAACTAGCAATGTCATGGAGAATATGGTCCATAGGGGGCATGGGGTAATTATCTTTAAACTTGCCTAATTCAAATTCTAAAATTCTACAAAAATTCTTATCTCCCCATTTTTATTTCAAATTGGAACAATGTTGGCCACCCAAGTGGAATGATGTATTGGATAAATGATCTTTGCTTGCAACATTTTATCTACCTCTTTAAAGATTGCATCTACCACTTTGGGATTATAGTTTTTCAACTTTTTCCTGAAGGGGTTCATCCTAGGTTTGAGAGGAATTTGATGTTGGAATTGTCCATTCCTAAAGTTCTTTAAGTTGTCATACGACTAGGCAAACACATCTAAGAATTTTTAAGTAGCTGAATGAACATACCCTCTTCCTTAGGATTGCAACATTTTCCTAAATTCACCATCCTTGGCTTATGCTCATCACCTATATTTATTTTCTCAAACTCTCCTAAAGCACAATAATTTTTAGGGACATCACCCTAAACATATCTATCATCTCTATCAAATAGGTTTTCAAGAGTTTTAGATTACGGTAAAAGAAGTTTTTGAAGGGACCCTGAAACCCTTTAACAACTAGAGAAAAGATAGAGCAATAAAACCACTGGGAAAGAATTCTTGAAACCAACAACAAAATCAGGTTTTACAAGGACCTAAAACCACAAACATAGTCCAAAAAAAGAGAACCCAAGTTTTATAGGGACATGGAACCACTAAAATAGTTTAGACCATACACCAGTTAACAAGAGTTACCAAAATAGGTTTTCAAGAGTTACCACACCCTTTGGAATCTAGTTCCCTTTTAATTGTACAAATTCTTCTCTGAAGCTTCCTTCTTCATCATGGGAGAACTCATTGTACTAATTAGTAGATCCTTGGAAATAAGAAGATGCAAACATAGAGGTTTTTTGTAAAGAATTATTGATATGTCCATCATCCTCAAATACTTGCCAAAACTTTGACTTATCAAGTACATTAGGGTGATACACCATTTCAATTCTATATACATCTAAATCAAAGTCAATATGTGGGAGTAATAGAGATGTTGACACTGCCAATGAGTCGGTATGGGAGTTTTTCGCTCTTGGGATCGCCCTAATTGAGAAAGTGTCAAAGTACTCGATTTCATCCCAAACTCTATTCCTATAATGTTTGAGTCTTTCATTCTTGATAGAGTACTAATTTCACACTTGGTTGACAATCAATTTAGCATCTCCTTTAACATTCAATAGCTTGATGCCTCTTTTCTTGGCTTGCTTGATTCCAAGTAGTAAGGCTTCATACTCCACTATATTGTTTGTATTTTTTAACTCATGCTTGAATGAGAAGGGGAAATTATTACATTCTAGAGAGATGAGTACAACTCCAGCTCTGGACCCTGCAAAAACACAACTTCCATCAAACTCCATCATCCATAATCCTTCAACCGAATTTGCCACATCCTCTACATTCTTGGTACAGAATTTGGGACCTAGGATCACCTGAAGAAAAAATTGTGTATTTAGATCTCGGTTTCAGTTGCAGAGTGAACCTTTGTTTCTCAATGGGAATAACTACCTCTGAGCAATCCATTTTGATCTCTTCACCCAAGTCCTTGTAGAAACTTTGGCTTAACATCATCCCATAGTTGGTAGGGATATCAACAACTAGAATGGTGAGCTTTAGTCTCTTATTAGGATGAACTGCAAGCACAACCTGGGCATCTTTAATTTGACTGAGTAAGGGAAGTTTCTTTGAATCCATAGAGTAATACTTCCCAAAGGTTTTTGTAAAAGACAAGCCCAATGCTTTAGCAACTGCAGAAGGCATTATGTTATCTAAAGCCATAGAATCAATGATACAATTACTGAGCTTAAATCCATTTATAAACAGAGATATATAGAATGGTTAAGGCTTCTAATCCAATGGGGGTGGTACAATCAGCCCATTACTTAAAGCCTTAGACCTGAATGTAAAAGATGAACCTAGTAGTTGGCTATCATTTTCTCTTGATGATTCTAAGTTTACCAATGGTGTGTTGAAGTTTTGAAACCTTGAACCTTCTCCCTATACGTATCTAACTAATTTATCCAATTCCTTGGGGTTCAATCTAAGATATTCTACAGGGGAAATTTGAAATCTTGAGTTCTTACAAAACTTGACTATATCAAAGGAAGTATCCAGTCCTGAATGCTTTAGTAATTAAACCTCTAGCTGCTTCAAACTACATTCTATAGACTGGTTCAAAGGTTCTTTAGCTTTACCTAATGCTTATGTTGCAGTAGAGGCATTCAAATGTTTAAACTAATGTTGATTCCTTGTAAGAATGACACAAGAAGGGTCTTCAAGGGTAACCAATATATCACCTCCCTTATCTGAATCTGACTCGTATTCTAGGAAGTGGATTTTAGAGTTGTCAGGTTGGCCTTGAACCTCTTCAATTGAACTAAGCTCATTGATAGGTTCTCCTAAAGTAAGAAATTGTGTGTGACATACCATTTCTAAGCAAGAGTTACCATCATGGTTATCTATCAAGTGGAAAACACACATATTTCCTTTAGTTGGTCAAGCTTCAATAGCCAACCTTTGTTGTGCTGCAGGCAATTCTAAGGCCTTATTTCCTAATCCTGTAGCTGTACTGTTGAACCTCCTTGGTACATCTTGATATGGCTAGGGATAAGACATATTGGATTTAGGAAATTTTCTTTTGAGATTATCATATCATCTACCAACCTTTGAACCATGGGATCTAATGAAGTTATTGTGGGAGAGAATTTTAGGACATTGAAGTTTAAACTTCTCTTTTCCACTTCACCACAGTAATCAAATTATCTTTTAATTCGATACCTAGAGTTTTAGCAGCTACTAAATTTCTTGCTCTATCTCTTTTGATCAAGAAAATTATTTTAACAAGGATAGCATTAACAAAAAAAAATTTTAATTATCATTAGAGGGCCTCTGATTAGCCAGGATTTTATGGACAATTTTATCAAATTTTGCTACAAAGTCCTTCATGGATTTGGGAACCTTCTTTTTAAAGTAAGCCAACTAAGCCAATAAGGAGTTTTCATCTTTAGTTACCTTGAACCTAGCCCCGAACTTGGTTCTCAAGTCCTTCCAATCAATTGTTGCTCCATTGGGTAAATGATAAAACCAATCTATAGCGGCTTCGACTAAGGTTTACACAAATAATCTTACTACTACGTCCTCATGTTGTATGGCCAATACACCGCACACTACATTGAATGCACTCAAATGTTCATCCATTGTTACTTTCCCATCACCTTTGAATTTTGGTAGATGTTCTCTTGAACCTTTGGGTAGAGGGTTCAATTTGGCTTTGAGAGTAAGAGGTCCTATAGCCGGTCCCCAAGGGTTATTCACTACCATGGACAAAACAATATTTAGAGGGGTAGGATTAATAACAGCTAGGAGAGAAACATAGTGCAATGTTAAATCATGAAAAATAGAGGATAGTAGTAGAGTAGCACAAGGGCTATGAAGCCTATTCTTTAGTCTTCTCCTAGGTGTGAAAGAAGAGGAGAAGTTCAAGTTTTGCAATCCTTGGAAGAGTGGGTCAAGTACCCCTTCACATTTTCTAGCCCTGGTATAGTGTTTAGAATCCAATTTATTTCTTGAAAGATGATTGTCTTAAGGCTTTTAGGATCTACTGATGTAAAGGGATTTTCTTCTATTTTTGCCTCTGTCTTTGAAACTGCCTAAGAAAATTAAGCCTTAGTTCTTCAACAATTTTATCATCTATCTCCAACACTCTGCTAGCTCTTTGATATTCCTCTATACTCCTATAGCACCAGGTGAGGGTGTTCAATTAGTCAATGATATCTTATTTTTCATCCTAAAAACCTAAGTTAGGCTTCAATATAGGTATGATGTTTTCATTGGGTAGCACCATTTCGCATTGTAACCAGTCTGTCAATTCACCTCCCTAGTAGAATCGCCAAAAATATGTTGGTTAACAAATTGGTCTTCTCGAATATATATATATATACTCTAATTACCTAGAGGAAATATCAATTGAACCAATAGTTGGGTAAATGAGAATGGGTTTACCCTCTATATATAGGTACAGCTTCTTAGATATGTTGAATAAATTACTAAATGAACTTAATTTTCTAATTTCCTTTTAACCCGAAAGTAAAGAAAGGCTTAACACTCAATCATCAACACAATATGAATGCTCTTGAGATAAAAAAAACTCACATAGACATAGGAAATTCATATGAAACTAACTTACAAATTGATGTATATGCACTTGAACTCTGATTGTGACTCACTCATGCCTCACAGGACAAGGGAAATAAAAGTATCGAAATATCTTAACTACTTCAACTTTACTTGCAGGCTTCAAAAATTAAACTTTAGAGGTAAGAGATAAATACACCATCACATAACTATTCCAATAGAAATTTCCATATGATTTATTCATTGGATAAAGTTGCATAATATTTCTTATTCTGCACACAAATGAAATTTCACTAAACCATAAATTACCGAAAGTTTTATGTATTATAAGTTTGGAACAACAAAGCTAACCCACATCCTAAAGGAAAAAAGATAAAAAAAGATAACTCCACCTACATAAATTTGTGCATTTATAGCCACTAGGATAAATTGCTTTGAATTATGGTCAATGGAACCAACCGAACAACTAAAAATTGAAGAAAAACATAAAAATAGTTTGTAATTGAAACAAACCTAATGACCAAGAGCCCATAATAGTACTTGAAACCAAAATGAAAAAAAAATGGCTTCATGATCTCAGGGATTCCTAGTGTCATGCACACTCCACCATTCCATGTATGCATTGGAGAAGTCATGAAGGACTTGGTAGTGGGGGAGGCCAATATGCAATATACATTGTCTCCACACTATCTTTCCTAGGCTCACCTGTTTGACTCTCTCTTTGTGCTCCTTGAGATGGTTTGTGCAAATTCCTAGTATGGATTCAATGTGGCCGACCTTAGTGGAATCAAAAGTGGTGATAGAATTAGATACTTTGATCATATATATCTCCTCTTTAAACAAGTTTACCATATCTATGACTTCTTTGACAACCTATTCATCCTATCTCAGAAGATGCACATTTATGCATTTCAAATCATTTTGCATCGTTGTTGTGAGCTCTTTAAGATCTTTAAGAAGCTTAATTGATTCTTTATGGCCTTCCCTTATAATTGAATTCCTCCATTATATATTTTCCTTGGCCATGTACGATATCTTATCATCTAAGTCATTTGCACTAACACAACATGCCATTTATTTCTCTCCTTCTCCCATGCCTGTGCTTCGAGTTCAAGTTCTTGAATGGCAGATATCGCATCTTTGCAAACCTTAATCAAATTAATAATGTATTCAATCCCCTGCTAGACTATGGACTCTAGCCAATTTTCAAACGTTTTGGTTAGCATCTAGTTCTTTTGAAACTTATCCAAATAGTCATGATTCCTAGGTGACCTTGGATCAAATGTTTGTGGAACCTAACACAGAGGTGGTTGGAATGGTTCTTGCAACACATCAATGTATTGGACCATTAGTTTAATGACTTTTTTTGTATCCCTTTTATCTCTCTCATCCTTCTCGGTTCAAGACAACATCTTTTTCATGGAAGTCTCCAAATGCTTGGCATTCATAGCCCTAGTTGTTGTGCCCAAATCAATCTTTTCAATTACAAATTCCTTCTATGTTATGTCCTCACAAGCTTTATTAGAGATTGGTTGAGCTACCTCTGCCTCCAAAGGGCCTATTTGCTCATTTACCCCTATTCTGGATTCTCTGTAATTTCTTGGCCTTTGGAGTTTTGCCAAGACATTTGCTTGCCACACCCTCTATAGGTTTTTTGATAGGCACCACATTTAATTTATTACTAATGGAGTCTCCTAGCCATCTCCAGGTACTTGGTGGTTCTATTGTTGGTGTTGTTTGGTATGTTGAAGAATCAACTACCACCAGTGTAGTTAGGGGAACATGACATTCTTAGGGTGACTGTGCTTCCACCTCCACCTCTAGAAGAGTAGGAATCTCGGTAGTTGGTTCATTCATGGTTGTGGTTGCTAGGTTGTTTTCACTATCTAAAATGGTAATAGCCTCTTTGGCAGTCTCCTCTTTCTTCTTTTTACTTCTACATTGAGTAACGTGAAGAGTTGGAAGGCTTCATACTGTATCCTTCAATTGTTTTGAATGAATTCCTTTTCTTTTATTATCACTTGAACCTACAACATCAATGTTAACATTAGAAAGGGTTAATGGAACATGAGCCTAAGAATCTTGAACTACTTGTATGCTCACAGAAGTGATCGTTTCAATTCTGGCTCTGTGGTCTCTCAACCACTTTTCCATGCATCTTATGACATTAAACATGTGGGTTTGAATGTTATTCTCCTCTTTCATATTCCAATCAATTTCTAGAATAGGATAATTATGCACCTGGCTATTGAACTCTGGATCCAATAATTCTTCATTCTACACCTCTGGAATACCAATTATGTTCATGGGTAATTTAAGAGTAATTATCTGTTGAAGAGAAAACCTAGACCATGACCTCTTTCAAACTTCAAATTCATCAATGCAATCCTCCCAATAGTCTTCTAATTAAAGTTCATGTGTAAAATTAATATCAACATTCAAATGAACTTTAGCAAACTATTTACTATCAAATCTAGGCCTAGCAAAGTAGGGTTGAAGATTGAACTTTTTGAGCTCTACAACCAAGTTTAGAGAATCTAAAAGAATCTTACAACTATAAAAGCCAAGTTCAATAGGGAAATTGGAGGTAGCTTCATTCCTCATCCCAAATTTCTTCTCCACATGAACTAATTGTCTACATACCTCCAAGAGTATGTAACTTCCAAATGCATAGCTTGGCAATCTGTAAGGCTCACCTTCAAAACTGCCAATCCTCACATAAGTAAACCTAGGGAACTAGATGAAATAACTCTCATAGGTACTAATCAATTTTGTGGCCTCAGGAGGAATTGTCTTGTGCAAATTCCCACCTAACTCAAAAGCCAATCTACTAGCAAAAACATCATTCCATCTGTAGAAGTTTTCAGTATACCTTTGCAACTGCAAGTGGGGATAGAACTCGTACACTTTCATGTTGACATGGCTAGTCTCTCACACATGCCAAAATGTAGAAAAAATAAGAGGACATGCAAAAACCAACCATCCCAACATAATTACTCAAACCCTTGAGTAGCCTCTTTGCAATAACTTGGGCCCAATCTATATATTTTTCTCCACACAACAACATCTGAATGTAGAAATACATCTAGTCCTCCCAGTAAAATGTATGAGCATTCCCCTTCAATCTATTCAATAAAATGGCAATATCCCTCACTTCAGGTATAAGATGTTCCCTAGTTAGAGGTTTGGGTAACCTTGAACCACCCTTCTGCACTTTTATGAGCCAATTCCTAGCTATAACACTCTCATATATATAGTCTTCTTCTCAAAAAAGAAAGAATAAGAAGTCCCAATTGACCAATCTTCATAGTCCTCTTGACGAGGAATCCCAATTACCACCATGATAGTCTCCCTATAAATGTGTACAAATACTTCACCATTGCTTGTCTTAATACACCTATTTTCGGCATCTTACCTACTCATGTAGGCACAGACCAATTCAAGACTAGGTACAACAATTGGGAATGCAACAACCTCAATTAAACCACTACATATAATTCCATGATCATTGGATCGGGCTTTGGATTCCTAGCTCACTCCAAGAAACTAGTTAGTTCCTCTTGAATCAAGGTTGTGTCATCAAATTCTGGGAGGGCACTAATCAAGCAGGATGTTTTTCCCAATTTAGGGAGAAGGGGCCTCATCTTTGCTATAAATTCCTTCAATTATACTGAAATCTATTCGAAGACTAAGAAAATAGTATGCTACAACTAGAATCAAAGTAGAGCAAAGAGGATGTATAATTGAACTCACCTTGTCTCACCTGAACTACGTAACTTCCAAAAGAAATGAAGATAATTTTACCTTCCAACTCTTTTTTCTTCTACTGCAGCAACAATGATTATTCCATTCATAAGATCTCATATTTAATGGCAGGAGATATTTAAAAGTATTGTCACTTTCTCCTTCCAACTCATTCATCCATGTGGAAATTCCTACAACTTGATGTGATTCTAACAATATATTAATTAGTAATCAATTCCACACAACTGGCATGTTTTTCAATGATTGTATCCATGATCACATTTCCCTTTTAAAATGTGGGAATGCTAAAAATACTTAACTTCTCCTGTGTCACCCTTTAACTCTTCTAAGCCAAGGTCGTTGAGTTGATATGTAAATGGTATTGAAACTTGAACCATTTAAAAAATGGGTTGATATATGCAGGCGAGTAGAGGAATATGAGGCAATGACTACTTTTGTGATTGTCAACCTTGAACCATTTCATTGGTGAGGCTCAATGTTTCAAGTTCAATGTAGCATTCAAGAAGGTTAAGTCACTTGGTGGCACTTTTCTCTTTTGGATATATTGAACTTGACCCATGAGTGATGTAAGTGGTTCAATCGGGGAGCGCAAAGCTTAAAAAATAAAGGAAATGAAGATTATTTATTTGGATAGACCATGGGAAATAAAAGGGACAATATAATTGGCTTTGAATAGGGACTAAAACTATGAAGGATTAGGCAAGGACTCCAGAATCTTTAGTTTTGCAAAATAACATAAGTAGTGATCTAAAAAAAGGATGATGACACACAAAAAAATAAAGCACAAAAACAAAATCAAACTATGTATAGGGAAAACAGGGGATACCTACTCATAATTTGTATAATTTGAGTAACTATTCATTATAGGATATGCGAAGAACTCTACCATCTACATGTGCCAGAGTGAAAGAATTTGGTCCTCTTTCCTCATGAAACAAGAACAATCCTTTCCATAGAGATTCAAATTTACCATGAGCACCTTTAGGTTCCCTTCTTTTACCCTAGAGCAAAACTTGATTTCCCTTCATGAACTTCCTTGTTCTAGCTTTGTAGTCGAAGATCTATTTGACTCATTGTTGATGTTTGGTGATATGATTGACCATTTTATCATGTTCCTCCTCAATTCTAGTTAAATGCATCACTCTTGTTTCCAAGACATTTTGAAATTGGGAATCCTCTATGACTGTCTGCAATTTGGAAACTACTAGTTCTAGAGGTAACAAGAGTTGAGCCTAAACTCCATATATGATCTCAAAAGGTGACATACCTATTGCTTGCTTTGGTAAAGTTCTATTTGCCCACAAGGCCTCATATAGTTTCTTGTGCCAATTCCTAGGATTTTCCCTCACCAATTTTCTCATGATGTTTACTAGGTTCTTATTAGTGGATTTAGCCTGACCATTTCCCTATGGGAAATGATTGGGAGAATGAGCCAAAGTAATTCCATGATCATAGCATAGTAGGATGTTTTCATCTGTAGAAAAATTTGTGGCATTGTCAGTGAAAATGTTCAATGGGACTCCAAAGCGAATCATGATACATTCTTTTAGGAAGTCACAGACCACTTCAAACATTGTCCTTTTAACTCATATTTGTAATCACCTAAAAATGGTCATCTAGACTATTAGCCCCCTTTTCAACATTTTGGCTAAATTAATTTAATCACTTACCTAAGCCAAATTGCTAATAATCAATTTATTTGATTATAACCTATAGTTTGACTATGCTATCCTAAGTTCATTATTTGATTAAAAGAACATGTCCCCTTTTAATTAAATAAAAGACCCCATTCTTCTAACCCACTTAAAGTGCACACATAAAGTCCTTTTTCTATTTTGCAATTAAAAGAAAAGGCTTTGTGACTTTTGTCTTATATGACAAGTCAACATATATTCTATTGGTTGATTTGTGTGTGCACATGGATCACTCCTCTTTTTGAATTCCACTGTTGATCATCCACCATCTTCATCTTGATCTCTACCGTCCATACATCTTTAAAAGGGAGAGAGCTTTCCCCCTCAATCCATCATCATTTTGAATATTGTTATGATGCAGGTTTTCTAACAGGTTTCTTTGGAGCTTTGTGGAGAACTTCTATTTCTTGTCTACATTCTCTCATACCATAGCATTTTAGCTTAGATTCATGTTGCATGTTAGTTTAGCTTCTATTTTGCAATAATCTATCTCACATAGCTTAATATTTGGATTGTAACACTCTCATCCATGCTTAGAATAGCTGCACTTTTCATATTCATTCTAGTTTAATCTTTAGTTGCATTGCATTCTTGAGGAACTCCTTGAGACATTTGCATTCTTGCATCTTGTCTTTGGAACCTCCCATTGCATGGTTTACTAGCAAGAAGAGTATTTCTAAGGCTCATCTGAGAGCCTTCTTATTTTTGAAATATACTCTCTTGCACTCCGTGGATAGGGAGCTCTAAGCTGGCATCTGAACATTCCAGCTTATGGAATCGTTTGGATAGAAGGGTTTAGAGTGGGACACTTTCGAGTGTACATTTTTGGCGCCCACCGTGGGGCTTGAATCAAGTTTTTAGCTCCATTTGCTTTTATTTTTTATCTCTGGTTTTTTACAGCAGCATATTGGATCTAATCAAATGCTTTTGTAGAATTATCACTTTGGTTTTAAGGCCAACCCATAAGTAAATTGGTTTGAAGGCCAAAAACTTAGTTGGTTTAAAGATTTGATCATATCTTTTAAACCGCTTGGAGTTTGGTTCTGAAATTTTTTTCACAAGTTGGGTATATGCTCAAAATGTCTCAACCCAATTTTCAGAGAATTTTGACATTATTTTTGAGAGTTATGAGTTTTTCTTTATTTTTCATAAAAATCCGTTTTTGATCGCAAATCAGCGAATTTTTTTTAAAAAATTATATTTTCAGAAATGGTTTTCAATTATAATGGGGGTTCTTTCTTTGTGTTTTGAATTTTGAAGTCGTATTAAAGATCAAAAACTCGATTTGATAAATTTGGTCTATTTTGACAAAATTGATCTCTAGAGAGCAAATGAAGAGATTTTTTAAAATTTCTTGCATTTTTGGAAATCTCTCTGATTTTTAATAGGGGTTTCTTTTTTTTATTTTCATTTTTGGATAAAAAATCATAGTAAACAAGTCCAATCTTGTTGACTAGGTCAAAATCAAAGAGTAAAAATGAGAGCATTTGTGATTAACTTGCACTTTCTTTGGATGCACTTGGTTGGAAGATAAATTGAATTTTTGAGGCAACTCACCACTTTTTATTGCAAATTTTTATGTTATTTTACACTAACTTTTGGTGCTAACAAGTTGTGATTACAGGTTGCCATCCTTATGAAAAAGAAAAAAATTGAAACATTGCATAAAAAGAACGCATGTCAAAGCTTCAAATGCGCAAGGGCTACTAACATTGTTTGCAGGGCTGCTCAAAGCATAAAAACTCAAACTTGCTTGATTTTTGTTTTTATGTGCGGCATTCAATAATTGTTTATTTTTTATAGGCACATAAAACTTGTGATTGAAGTCTTTTGGTAATAGGAGAGTATGCTCTTCACCCTTGTGGTGAATCAGAAATTTTGACTTGCCATTTGGTTTCAAAAGCAAAGGGTAACTGAATCTTCTTGGCATGTTTGGGAGAAAATTATTGGAATAGGAGAGTATGCTCTTCACCTTTATGGTGAATCAGAAATCTTGACTTCTAAAAGTTGATCCACTCTTTGTGTAGTTTAGAATCCTTTAGAGGGCCTGCTCTCGGACAACCTGAGAGGAATGACCCAAGTGGAGACAAACAAATTACTCGGCTCTTCCAACCCACTATAAACTCAAGGCTATCAAGGACACAAAACTTTTGTAGACGTAGTGTTTGTCTTCGCCTAGTGTGATTGCTTATGGGATTTCAACCATAGGGAGATCACTAGGCAAGAATGTTTAAGGTACTCTTGTGATCGTGAGATCGGTTACTCATCGCAAGGTGAGGTGTCTCGTAATAGGGAGCAAGAGGAACACTATGAACGGAAGCCCTATCTAAAAACTCCAAGTTAGTAACTACCCTTTTTTAGCCGCTCAACTTCTTGGTGCAAGGATCGATCCTAGTGGACTACCCGGATCACCCCAAGATTTTACACTCACCATATGTGTTCCCTTGGTTATGCTTATGGCATTTCCATGACAAAGCCAATATCTCTTGTGGCAAACCACTTGGTGTGAGGCAAAAGAGCATCAAGCGTGGGCCAAGTTGTTGAGTAATGAACCATGACATTTAGATAGATATTGCTTGATGTGTTCTTGAATGTGCTAGACCTATGAAAATTTTTTGAACATACACATGACGATAATTCTAGAAAATTCTTTTGAGACGTCACATATGCTTGTATCATGCAAGGTTGCTTTGTCCCTTGCTTGATTGTTTGAAGAATACTCCATGTGTCACTATCTTGCTTGGAAAGAAATTTTTTTTGAACATCAAACTTGCTATGCTATCAACTATTGTCAAACTTTGTCAACCAAGTCAAAAAATCAAGTGCAAATATTTTCTTGTGTTGCTTGCTAAGGGGAGTCTCATCATTTGATTTTCATTTTCTATTTCTCTAATTCTTGAACATGCTTAAAGTGACTCTTTGGTCTTGGTGCTCTTGGTCTTTTTGTCTTCATGGTCTATCTCCACTTGCTAGCCATCCTTTTGCTAAAATGGTTACCTTGATTTCTTGAGTACACTCTTGGGTTGGGAAAATTGTTCACTTGTCACCCTGCTTGCTCTATCTATTTGGCTATTTGGGCATCTTGCCTAGCTATTGATTTGAGTCATTCATGTCATAAGTTTCTTGGACATATTGTTTGACAAGTCACTTTCATCTCTCTCTACTATCTTGGCAAGTGAACAATCTACCTCCTATAGTTTCAACATCAAGTTATCTTCTAGGCTATTTTATGCTTGGCTTTGCATCTAAAACTATGGAATCTAAACCTTGTGCTACCAAACTTCAACCAAATCTAGATGCTCATGATATCCTCCATGTCACTAAAGAGTTTCAAGATCTATATGCACAGTACAAAGAACTAGAAGAGACAAATGATCTTTCTTACCTTTGTCTCTCTAAGCGCATGATGGAAATGAAGTCTAAACTTGAGAAAAGGTTAGAGGAGAAGATTGCATCATTAAATGAATCTTCCTTAAGGTATTTACATGCATGTGAGTCACCTTCTTTGAGGTCATCCTCTTCTTCTAGGTCCACATGCTCTACTTCAAGACATCAAATATCTTCATCTTCTAGATCTAAAGACCTCTTTAGAGAACAAGCAATTGATACCTTCTTTGAGCCTATGCTAAAATTTCATGATGGACCTATCTTTGACCAAGATAATGATGAAGACATGTATGCATACGATTCACATGAAAAACAACAAAAAGACTCTAGACATAATTTTGATAGAACTTTTGCTCCCTTGGAAGATTCTTATGATGACACTTTGCAAAAAATTCTTGGCAATAAGATCATCATGTTACCTAAGTCTAGCTCATATGGAAACCCATTCTTGGATATCTATTGTGCTTATCATCAACATAATGAGCATAGTACTTCAGATTTCATTGAGCTAAAACATAAAATCCAAGATCTTATTTATAATGGAATTATTGGAACCTCTAGTGACTCATGTGTTGAGGATACTTCTCTTGAGCAAGATTACATTAATGAACCTATGTCTAGTAGTGGCTCCATTACATCTTCCACTTCTTCCAACACTCATGCATCTCCCAACACTTCAAATCTTTCCAACATGCCTCCATCAAATAAAGAACCTAATGCTTTCCACATTCACTATGTGTATCCTCAAGGGCTATCTCTAAAAGAAACTCAAGCTAACCTTCACTTGGCTACAAACATTTTCCATGCTACTAATCCTAAACATCCTCAACCTTCATGCACTACTATGCCTAATCCAAGCACTACTCCATTCACTCTTCATTCTCCCTTGTCCTTAGAAGTGGCTCCATGTCAAGAGGAATCTCAAAAAGAAAAAGCTATAAATGTCAAGAAAGATCAAGATCAAGCACCCTTTCATCTCTTTCAAGATTTTTCCCCTCCATATCCTATATCTTGTCCACCTCCTAAGTATGATGAAGATACCACTTGCATTATCTCCCTTGAGCTTACTGAAAATTATGAGAAAAGTTCTCTTCATATGCTATCCAAGGCTGCTTGTCAAGATCAAAGCATCCCCTCATGTTCTACTTCTCCATATCCACTTCAAAATTGTGCTCAAGCTTCAAGTGCTCCTATTAAAAATGTTGTTCCTATCAAAGCTACTCATGAGTCTATTGATGGCTTTGACTATGTTGCTCAATCTAAAGATGTTGATATCCCTTTTCACTATCCATTTGCATCTTCTAAGTCTATCCTTGGTCCTTATCCATCAAAGCTAAAGCCTTCAAACCTTCCATCTATATTGGGACCTTATGTTCCTTCATCTCTTACACTTTCCACTCCTAGCTCTCCCACCATACCTCAAGATCAACAAAGACACTCATCCTTGATGACTTTTCACCCATCTATACATCTAAACCAATCATATCATCCTTATTCATACACAAATCCCAAGTCCTTTGGAAGTGAGAATAAACATAAGAATCCATTAAAAAATAAATATCACTATGTCCCATCTAATCGACATGTTAATACTAAGAAGGAGAATGCACAAAAGAGACCGCAAAGGTCCACTATTAAAAAAACTAAATCAAATAAAATATGGGTTCCTAAACCCATTATTGAAGAAATTTGTTTTGAAGTATCTGAAGGAAAATCTAAAGCTATATGGATTCCCAAGTCTCTTTTAAAAGACTTGAATATTGAAAATACTTCAAAGTTGACATTCAAGCTTCCAAAGGCTTTCATTCCATCTTCTTTCAAAAATCTTTCTAAAAATATTCCAAAGCCTTCCACTCCACTTTTTTCCAAATCTCTTCTACCACCTCATAGATCTAAATCTCAAGCTATTTCATCCATGATTCCTCCATTGTTCCAATAACCTTCAAGGTGTGTGTCAATGTTGATCTTGTCCAATATTTCAGCTACCCTCATGAAATTCTCTAAATCTTACACTTACTTTCTATACATGAACTCTTATCCTCAATATATTCTTCCTACTACCATTTCTCTTTCATCACCCTATCAACATCTTTGAGCATACCTTTCTATGGTCTTGGCTTATCATGACTTATCTTTCCTATAGGAGCACTATCTACATTCAAATAGCTTGAGCTCTTTCTAAAAATTCAAGAAAAAAAAGAAGAAAAAATACAAAAAAAAAAAAAAAATGAAAATGTGCCTTGGTGAAAACCACTTCTTGTGGCACCTTGGTAGCAAAAGTAAAGAGAAATAAATCCATCCTATGGTGAAAACTACTTCTTGTGGCACCTTGGATAAGTACCATGATGAAAACCTAGCAAACAGGCATCATGCGTAATTCTTCCATCATCCATCTATCCCCTCTTCTCTCTTTGATCTTGACAATGTTGAGCTATCTTTGCATATTGGCTATCTTATCCACTAGATTTTCTATTGTGCTCTCCCATTCACTCATAGCCTCTATCTTGAGCTTTATTCTTATTGCTCTATCCCATTGCTATACTATCTAGTTGACCCCTTGATCTTGATCATAATAAATGAAACATGGTTCTCATAGGTCTCTTGAAATGGCTACTCTTTTGGACTACACACTTCATGCTATCTCACTTGTTGGCTTCACCACTTATCCTACATGCTATCTTTCTCATTAGCTTCCATCGCTTATCTTCATGCTATCTCACTTGTTGGCTTCATTGCTTATCCTACATGCTATCTTTCTCATTACTTCCATTGCTTATCCAAAATATGCTTCATATGACTATTTCACCTCTTTCCCTAGCTTGGGTACTCTTGAGGAGTGTGTCCTTGAGGATCACTTTCACTTGCTTCATACTCCTTTCTTATCCATCTTTGTCTATCCACCAACTTTTTGCTCCATCATGTCCTACACCTTGCTAGACATTAGGAGAAAATGATGTGATCTTTCTTGAGAACTAGTAATCTCTAAAACCTTCTAAAAAATCCAAAAAATCTTATATGATGTTGAAAAAATTCTAAAAATAAAAAAAAGTCCTAAAAAAATCTGTCAAGTGGTGAAAACTTGGAAACAAGTGCTACTTGAAACCCTTGCACCTATGTCTATCCGTCTCAATCATCGACTTTGCTACACATTTCCTAGCTTGGAATTGATTCTTGTCCTCATCTCGAGGGCATATCTACTTAGCCTATTAAGGTATTCTTGTACATTAGGGTTTCTTTGACAACTTACAAAACAATGTTTCTCAACACTACCCCCACCCACCTTGACATCAAGTGTTTTTTTAACACTTTTTTAGATAGTTTACCTATGGTCTTTGATGTCACGATATTTCTCACTATCAGAATCAAGTCTTGAAGAAGTGGCCAAGTGATTTACACACACACACTTTAACACTTAAACAATTGAGCTATGCTAATCTTTATCTACTTTGTGTGTTGTCTATGACAATTTCTTTACTATATGTTCCATCCCTAATAGTCTTTCAAGGATGTCATTGACTAGAAGACTGGGGGCATGGGGCATGTTTTCTTGATTTCTACTTGTGGGTATACTTTTGTTTTTCTATAGTGTTGTAAGCATTTATGCTGGTCCTATTCAACATGTTGACTTACAAATGTATCATCCTTGATTGTTTTGCAAGATCGCACTCAGGGTTTATCCTGGCGCTTATGCCTTGATATAGGTGTAATCTTGCTAAATTAAACTTAGGGAATCTAATCACGTAGTTATCTTGACTTACATGTCTCTGATGCTTAGATTGGATTTCCACATACCTATCTAATATCGATCATATTCATATCCTCATAGTTATACTAGTGATGGTTGTATGATCTCATGATGTCCCTAATAAATGCTCAATGATGAAATTAAGAGTCTAAATGTTATGTGCTTCTTGCTGGTAAACCACTTTGCATATTAGCTTGCATTTTAGGTTCATTTTCTAGCTTAGTCTTGCATTCTTGCATATGGGGAGAGCTCTCTCTTCATCTTTTTGTGGACATATAGGCTAACTCCTTTCATATATTTCTTTACTTTCTTCTTGTTCATGTCCTTTACCTTCTTAATCTTTCACTTAATCTCTTTTCTATCTTATCATCACATTATATAAAGTTTTGACCTCTTAAATAATTTCAACGTCCTAGATTCATTTTCGGGATCGAAATCCAAATTCGAGTTCATCTTGATGGTCAAAATTGTCTTTTAAAATTCTACTTTCTTCTGAGCAGTTAGCTGACCTTTTGAGGTCTAATCTCTGAATCATCACTAGGACATCTTCATTTCTTCATCTCTTTATCATTTCCATACTTCATATCTACTTAAATTCACTATTTCATGTCTAAAATCATCTTTCTACTCATTTCGACCTTATTTTTATGCTATATCCTTCAAGGTCAACTCTAGTCAAACTGGGGCATTTTATCAATTTTTTTATATAGTCATTCTTGGGTTCTAATCATCTATCTGTCATTTTGGACATTGCTATATTCTAATTTTCTCATATCTAGCCAGTTTGGCATCCCCTTACCTCATTTCAATTTCGATCCCGAGGGGGCAGAAATACTCTATCACTGCTTAGGAGCATTTGTTTGATCTTCTCACTTGCTCTCACTCTATCTGCTTTTCTAAGTGTTAGTATTCTTCTTGAATTCTGACATCATCTCTTCCTAGTGTTCAGTACTACTGCTATCAGGCTGTGCATTCAGGACTTGCTATCTATTTCTGCATTTCACTCTTCGAGATTAGACATCTATATCTATCATCGCCTACTTGGCTTCGATTTTCTTTGACATAATGTGTTCCCAGATTGATCACGCATTAGTCAAAGAGGGCCAAATGTAATCACCTAAAAATGGTCATCTAGACTATTAGCCTCCTTTTCAACATTTTGGCTAAATTAATTTAATCACTTACCTAAGCCAAATTGCTAATAATCAATTTATTTGATTATAACCTATAGTTTGACTATGCTATCCTAAGTTCATTATTTGATTAAAAGAACATGTCCCCTTTTAATTAAATAAAAGACCCCATTCTTCTAACCCACTTAAAGTGCACACATAAAGTCCTTTTTCTATTTTGCAATTAAAAGAAAAGGCTTTGTGACTTTTGTCTTATATGACAAGTCAACTTATATTCTATTGGTTGATTTGTGTGTGCACATGGATCACTCCTCTTTTTGAATTCCACCGTTGATCATCCACCATCTTCATCTTGATCTCTACCGTCCATACATCTTTAAAAGGGAGAGAGCTTTCCCCCTCAATCCATCATCATTTTGAATATTGTTATGCTGCAGGTTTTCTAACAGGTTTCTTTGGAGCTTTGTGGAGAACTTCTATTTCTTGTCTACATTCTCTCATACCATAGTATTTTAGCTTAGATTCATGTTGCATGTTAGTTTAGCTTCTATTTTGCAATAATCTATCTCACATAGCTTAATATTTGGATTGTAACACTCTCGTCCATGCTTAGAATAGCTGCACTTTTCATATTCATTCTAGTTTAATCTTTAGTTGCATTGCATTCTTGAGGAACTCCTTGAGACATTTGCATTCTTGCATCTTGTCTTTGGAACCTCTCATTGCATGGTTTACTAGCAAGAAGACTATTTCTAAGGCTCATCTGAGAGCCTTCTTATTTTTGAAATATACTCTCTTGCACTCCGTGGATAGAGAGCTCTAAGCCGGCATCCAAACATTCCAACTCATGGAATCGTTTGGATAGAAGGGTTTAGAGTGGGACACTTTCGAGTGTACAATATTGCCTATACCCACTTAGTGCAGTAGTTGGTTGTAGTAAGAATATGATTATGTCTGGTGCTTGAGGATGGTGTGAGCGGACCTATAACATCTAAACCCTATTGCTTGAAAGGTTTATCCACACTACTGGTCTGAGGAGTAATGTTGTGAGGTGAGGTTTTCCCTTGAAGAGCTTACATTTTTCACAATTTCATAATCAAGTGTATGCATCTTTGAACATACTCAGCCAATAATAATAATTTCTTAAGATTTTGTAAGTAGTAACTGTTGAAGAGAAATGGCCTCCACAAGCTTCATCATGAAATGCTTTCAATAGGTTTTCTTGGTGAACTTCATCAATGCACCTAAGGAAGGTGCCATCTAATCCTTTTTTATATAGTATGTCATGAACGATTATGTACTTGGAAAATTTCAACTTCTGATCTCATTTTTCTCTTGGAGACAAATGTGTAGGGAATTCTCCACCTATCAGGTAGTAGGCCATGTTGGTGAACCATTTATCTTACTTGCTGATGAAAGGAACTTGGGAAAATCTTCTTCTTTTTCTTTTCTTTTAGCTATAATGTGACATAGACCCTATCCACAAGCTAGCTTAGTCGGTATGATGTCAAGATCAAACTCTTGAACTCTTGAAACCCAAGTAGCTCTATGGTTCATTCCCACCTCTTGTTGGGTTTGGATGCTTTTAACGGCCAAAATAGTACATAAAAAATTGAGTGAGGGTTCAGTATATAATATCAAAAATGCTTGACAGCTTTGACAACTACAAATGCTTGCTTCTTAATCAAAGAGTATTTCAATTCATGCTTTTATGTGGGATGCTCATGAAAGCTATAGGGGCTCCTTCATTCTTCTTTTTTTCTGCAATAGGATACCGAACATGGTATGTTCTGAAGCATAATAATACAAAATAAAATCCTTTTTGAAATCAAGATGTATTAATGTTGGGGTGTGAGCCATTGCTCGTTTTACTTCTTCAAAGGCTCTCTTGGCTTCTTCCTTCCATTTAAAATGTTGTTTCTTGCTCATCATCCCTACAATATTTCTGGTAGTTTTGGAGAAATCTGGCACGAACCTCCTTAGGAAACTCACCTAGCCAAAGAAGAATTTGACACTGCTTATATCTAATGGCAAACCTAGTTGCTAGATATTTCTATCTCGATCTAGATCAATTTTGATGCCTTCCTATGAGACTATATTCCCTAGCAACTTTCCTTCAGTAACACTAAAAATTGACTTTTTCAGATTGAGAGAGATACCATGATCTCTACATCTTTGGAGTACAGTCTCCAAGTCTTTGATGTGATCCTCTCTTTTCTCTAAAAAGACTGTCAAATCATCCAAATAAGTAACTATGATCTTACCAATTAGATGACCAAATGAGAGGTTCATTGCTCTCTAAATGGTTGCTCCAATGTTTATAAGGCTGAAAGGCATACGGTTGTAGGCAAAGGTTCCCCAAGGTGTTGTAAAAGTTGTCTTCTATTGGTCTTCTTTTGCCAAACTTATCTGATTATATCCTGAGAAGCCATCTAGCATGGACATCATTTCTAAACTAGCAATGACTTGGAGAATATGGTCCATAAGGGGTAGGGGGTAAATGATCTTTGTATTGGATAAATGATCTTTTCTTGCAACATTTTATCTACCTCTTTAAAGATCACATTTGCCACTTTAGGATTATAGTTTCTCAACTTTTTTTTGAAGGGATTCATCCCAAGTTTGAGAGGAATGTGATGTTGGAATTGTCCATTCCTAAAGTTCTTTAAGTCCTCGTATGATTAGGAAAACACATCTGAGAATTTTTGAATTAGCTGAACAAACACACCCTTTTCCTTAGGATTGCAATATTTTCCTAAATTAACCATCCTTAGCTTATGCTCATCACCTATATTTATTTTCTCAAACTCCTGTGGAGCACAAGATTTTTTAGGGACATCACCCTAAACATACCTATTCATCTAAATTAAAGTCAAGATGTGGGAGTAATAGAGATGCTGACATTGCCAATGAGTCAATATGGGAGTTTTTCGCTCTAGGTATAGCCCTAATTGAGAAAGCATCAAACTACTTGATTTCATCCCAAAATTTGTTCATGTAATGTTTGAGTCTTTCATTCTTGATAGAGTATTGATTTTACACTTGGTTGAAAATCAATTCAGCATCTCCTTTAACACTCAATAGCTTGATGCCTCTTTTTGTGTCTTGCTCAATTTTGAGTAATAAGGCTTCGTACTCCACTATATTGTTCATATTTTTTAACTCAAGCTTGAATGAGAAAGGGAAATTCCTACTTTCTAGAAAGATGAGTACAACTCTAGCTCCAAAACCCACAGACATACAACTTCCATCAAACTCCATCATCCATAACCCTTCAACTGATTTGCTACATCCTCTAGTGCTTCTTTTCTCTCTTCTGTGGAGAGTAAGTAATTCCCAAATTCACATTCTTGGTACAAAATTTGGGACTTAGGATCATTTGATGGAAAAACCATGTATTTAGATTTCAGTTTCGATTACAAAGTGAACCTTTGTTTCCAAACTGGAATAACTGCCTCTGACCAATCCATTTTGATCTCTCTTCCCAAGTCCTTGTAGAAAATTGGCTTAATAGCATCCCATAGCTGGCAAGGATATCAACAACTAGAATGGTGAGCTTTAGTCTCTTATTAGGATGAAATTTTAGTGCAACCTAAGCATCTTTAATTTGATCGAGTAAGGGAACCTACTTTGAATCCATAGAGTAACACTTTCTGAAGGTCTTTGTAAAAGACAAGCCCAAGGCTTTAGCGATTGTAGAAGGCATTATGTTATTTGAAGCCTCAAAGTCAATGATATAGTTATTGAGCTTGAATCCATTTATAAACAAAGATATATAGAATGGTTCAAGCTTTTGATCTAGTGGGGGTGGTACAATCAGCCCATTACCTAAAGCCTCAGATTTGAAAGTAAAAGATGAACCTGGGATTTGGTTGTCATTTTCTCCTGATGATTCTAAGTTTACCGATAACCTTGAACATTCTTCTTCTACCTATCTAACTATTTTTTCCAATTTCTTGGGGTTCCTTTTAAGATACTCTATAGGGTAAATATGAATTCTTGAGTTCTTACCGAACTTGACTATATCAAAGGAAGTATCCAGTCTTGAATGCTTTAGCAATTGAACCTCTGGCTTCTTGGAACTACTTTTTATAGTTCGGTTCAAAGGTTCTTTACCTTCTCCTAATGCTTCTGCCAAAGTAGAGGCATTTGGATGTTTAAAATAATGTTGATTCCTTGTAAGAATGACACAAGAAGGGTCTTCAAGGGTAACCAATATATCACCTCCCTTGTCCAAATCTAACTCATATTCCAAGAAGTGGATTCCAAAGTTACCAAGTTAACCTTGAACCTCTTCAGTTGAACCGAGTTCATTGATAGGTTATCCTAAAGTGAGAAATTGTGCATGATGTGCCATTTCTGAGCAAGAGTTACCATCATGGTCATCCATCAAATGGAACACATGCATATTTCCTTTAGTTGGCAGAGCTTCAATAGCCAACCTTTGTTGTGCTCCAGGCAATTGTAAGGTCTTATTTCCTAATCCCGCAGCTATATTGTTGAACCTCCATAGCACATCTTGATATGGCTGTGGATAAGACGTATTAACTTTAGGCAATTGTCTTTTGAGAGTTATCATGTCATTTACCATCCTTTGAACCACAAGATCTAATGAATTTATTACGAGAGAACTTTGGGATATTGAAGTTTGAAATTCTCTTTTCCACTTCCTCATAGTAATCAGATCATCTTCCAATTTGGTAGCTAAAGTTTTAGTAGCTACTAAATTTTGTACTCTATCTTGTCTGATCAAGAAACTTATTTCAGAAAGCATAGCATTAACAAAGAAATATTTTAGATTATCATCAGAGGGCACCTAATTAGCTGGGACTTTATGGACAAATTTATCAAATTTTTCTACAAAGTCCCTCATGGATTCAAGAACCTCCTTTTTTAATTGAGCCAACTAAGCCAAGATGGAGTGTTCATCTTCAGCTACCTTGAACCTGACTTCAAACATGGTTCTCTAAGTCCTTCCAATTAGTTATTGCTCCATTGGTTAAATGATAAAACCAATCCACAACAGCTTTTGTTAAGGTTCGCACAAATAATCATACTGCTATGTCCTCATGTTGTATGGCCAGTACACCGCACATTATATTGAATGCATTCAAATGTTCATCCATTGTTACTTTCCCATCACCTTTGAATTTTGCTAGATGTTATCTTGAACCTTTGGGTAGAGGGTTCAAGTTGGCTTTGAAAGTAAGCGGTCCTATAGCCTGTCCCCAAGGGTTATTCATTGTCATGGGAAAAATAATATTTAGAGGGGTAGGATTTATAATGGTTGGTAGAAAAACATCGTGTAATTTTAAGGCATGGAAAATAGAGGATAGTGTTAGAGTAGTAGGAGGGCTATGAGGCCTACTATTTTCTCTTCTCCTAGGTGTGAAAGAAGGGGAGAATTTCAAGTTTTGCGATTCTTGGAAGATTGGGTCAAGTACCCCTTCACATTTTCTAGCCCTAGTATAGTGTTTAGAATATAGTTTATTTCTTGAATGAGGCTTGTCTTAAGGCTTTTAGGATCTACTAATATCAAGGGCTTTGCTTCCATTACTACCTCTATCTCTAAAATTGCTTAAACAAATTAAGAATTAGTTCTTCATTAATTTCTTCCTCTCTCTCCAACACTTTGCTAGCTATTTGGTATTCCTCTATACTCCTAGAGTGTCAGGTGAGGGTGTTCTATTGGTTGATGATATCTTCTTGTTTTTCCTAAAAACCTATGTTAGGTTGTAATAAAGGTATGATGTTTTCATGGGGTAGCACCATTTTGCATTGTAACTACTCTATCAATTGACCTCCCTAGTAGAGTCACCAAAAATATATTGGTTAACATATTGGTCTTCCCAAATATATATATATATATAGACCCTAATTACCCAGAGGAAATCTCAATTGAAACAACTATTGGGTAAACAAGAATGGGTTTACCCTTCGTATACAGGTATAGCTTCCTTGATATGTTCAATAAATTACTAAATGAACTTAATTTTTTTATTTAGTTTTAACCCAAAAGTAAAGAAAGGCTTAAAATTCAATCATCAACACAATATGAATGCTCTTGAGATAAACACAAACTCACATAGACATAGAAAAATTGTATGAAACTAACTTATAAATTGATGTATATGCACTTGAACTCTGATTGTGATTCACTCATGCCTCACAGGACAGGGGGAATTAGAGTATCCAAATATCTTAACTACTTCAACTTTACTCACAAGCTTTGGAAATTAAACTTTAGATGTAAAAGATAAATACACCATCACATAACTATTCCAACAGAAATTGCCATATGATTTACTCACAGATAAAGTTGCATAATATTTCTTATTCCACACATAGATGAAACTTCACTAAACCATAAATTTATGAAAGTCTATTGTATATTATGTCTTCGCACTTTCTTGCCCAGGCTCACCTATTTGACTTTCTCTTTGTGCTCCTTGAGATAGTCTATGCAAATGCCTAGCATGGATTCAATGCGAGCGACCTTAGTGAAATCAGATGTGGTGAGGGACTTAGATTATTTGATCATATATATCTCTTCTTTAAACAAGTTTACCATATATGTGACTTCTTTGACAATGTATTTAGCCTCTTTCAAAAGTTGCACATTTATGCATTTCAAATAATTTTGCATCATTATTGTGAGCTCTTTATGATCTTTAAGAAGTTTAATTGATTCTTTGTGGCCTTCCTTGATAATTGAATTCCTCCATTCTATATTTTCCTTGGCCACATACAATATCTTATCATCTAAGTCCTTTATTGCCTTTTCTTTTAAGAATTTTTCCACCCTAGATTTATGTACATCTTTCATCTACACTAGCACAACATGCCATTTATTTCTCTCCTTCTCCCATGCCTATGCTTCTAGTTCAAGTTCTTGAATGGTGGCTACCACATCTTTGTAGACCTTATTCAAAGTAATAATGTATTCATTCCCCTACTAGACTATGGATTCTATCTAGTTTTCAAATGTTTCGGCTAGCATCTGATTCTTTTGAACCTTATCTAGATAGTCCTAGTTCCTAAGAGACATTGGATCAAATGTTTATGAAACCTAAGATAGAGGTGGTTGGCGTGGTTCTTGCAACACATCGATGTAGTCATCCATCAGTTTAATGAACTATTTCATTTTCCTTTTGTCTCTCTCATCCTTCTAGGTTTGAGACAACATCTTTTTAATGGAAGTCTCCAAATGCTTGGTGTCCAAAACCCTAGTTTTTGCACCCAAATCAATCTTTTCAATTACAAAGTTCTTTTCTGTTGCATCCTCAGGGGCTTTATTAGAGATAGGTCAGGCTACCTCTACCTCCCAATGGCATGTTTACTCATTTACCTCTGTTCTAGATTCACTCTTTAATTTCTTGGCCTTTGGAGTCTTGCCAAGACATCTTATTACCATGTGCTCCATAGGTATGTTGATAGGTACCACATTGTGTTTCTTACTAATGGAGGCTCCTAGCCATCTCAAGGTACTTGGTGGTTTTGCTTCTAGTGTTGTTTGGTATGTTGAAGAATCAACTACCACCAGAGTAGTTATGGGAATAGGAAATTCTTGCGATGATTGTACTTCCACCTCCACCTTTGGAAGAGTAGGAATCTTGGTAGCTAGTTCATTCATGGTTGTGGTTGTTGGGTTGTTCTCACTATCTAAAATGTCAATAGCCCTTTTCATGGTCTCCTCTTTCTTCTTCTTACTTATGGCTCAAGTAACACAAACAGTTGGAGGGCTTGGTACTATATCCTTCAATTGTTTTGAACAAACTGCTTTTCTTCAATTATCACTTGAACCTATAGCATCAATGTTAATATTAGAAAGGGAAAGTGGAACATGAGCCTAAAAGTCTTGAACTGCTTGTGTGCTCACATAAGTGTTTGTTTCAATTCTGACTCTCTGGTCTCTCAACCACTTTTTGGTGCATCTTATGACATCAAACATGTTGTTTTGAATGTTATCCTCCCCTTTCCTATTCCAATCAATTTTTGGAATGGGTTGATTATGCACCCATCTATTGAACTTTGGATCCAATAATTCTTCATTTTGCACCTCTAGAATAGTAGTTATATTCATGGGTAATTTGAGAGTAACAATATGTTGAAGAGAAAACCTGGACCATAGCTTCTTTCAAACTTCAAATTCATCAATGCAATCCTCCCAATAGTCTTCTAATTAAGCTTCATGTGAAAAATTAATATCAACATTTAAATGAACTTTAGTAAATTCTTTACTATCAAATTTAGGCCTAGAAAAGTAGGGTTGAATATTGAACTTTTTGAGCTCTACAACTAGGTTCAGAGCATCTAAAATAGTCTTACAAGTATAAAAGCCAAGTTCAATAGGGAAATTGGAGGTAGCTTCATTCCTCATCCCAAATTTTGTATCCACATGAGCTAATTGTATACATACCTCCAAGAGTATGTAACTGCCAAAGGCATATCTAGGCAATCTCTAAGGCTTACCTTCAAAACTACCAATCCTCACATAAGTAAACCTAAGGAACTAGATGAAATAGCTCTCATAGGTACTTATTAGGTTTATGGACTTAGGGGACATCCTCCTATGAAAATTCCCATCCAACTTATAAGCCAATCTATCAGCAAAAACATCATTCCATCTGGAGAAGTTTATAGTATACCTTTGCAACCGTAAGTGGGGATAGAACTCATATACTTTCATGTTGTCCAACTAGGGCTCACAGTGAAGACTTGGCTAGACTCTCACACATGCCAAAATGTAAAAAAAATAAGAGGAAAAGTGGAAACCAACCATCCCAACATAATTATTTAGCCCCTTCTATAGCCTTTCTGCAATAACATGGACCAAATCTAAATATTTTTCTTCCTACAACAACACCTGAATGTAGAAATACATCTAGTCCTCCCAATAAAAAGCATGAGCATTCCCCTTTAATATATTTAATAAAATGACACTATCCCTCACTTCAAGTATAATATGTTCCTTGGTTAGGGTTTTGGGTAACCTCAAAACCACCATTCTGCACTTTTATGAACCAATTCTTGGCTATGACACTCATATATATAGTCTTCTTCTCAGAAAAGAAAGAATAAGAAGCCCCAATTGACCAATCTTCATAGACCTCTTGAGGATGAATCCCAATTGCCACCATGATAGTCTCCCTATTAATGTACACAAACATTTCACCATTGCTTGTCTTAATACACCTATTTCTGGCATTGTACTTACTCATGTAGGCATAGACCAATTCAAGACATGGTGCAAAAATTGGGAACACAGTGGCCTCAATTAAACCACTGGATATAATTTGCTTCATCATAGGACTGGGCTTTGGATTCCTTTCTTTCTCCAATAAATTAGTTAGTTCCTTTTGAATCAAGGTCATGTCATCGAATTCTAGGAGGTCACTAATCAAGCAGGAGGTTTTGCCCAATTTAGGGAGAAGGGGCCTCATCTTCTCTATGAATTCGTTCAATTATACTAAAATCTATTCAAAGACAAAGAAAATAGTATGATACAACTAGAATCAAAGTAGAAAAAATAGTTGTATAATTGAACTTGCCTTGTCTCGCCTGAATTACATAACTTTCGAAAGAAATGAAGCTAATTTTACCTTCCAACTCTTTGTTCTTCTGCTGTAGCAAAAATGATTATTCCATTCAAAAGATCTCATATTTAATGGTAGAATATTTTTAAAAGTATTGTCACTTGCTCCTCCCAACTAATCTATCCATGTGAAAATTCTCGCAACTTGATGTGATCCTAACAATATATTAATTAGTGATCAATTCCACACTATCGGCATGCTTTTCAATGATTGTTTCCATAATTGCATTTCCCCTTTAAAATGTGGGAATGTCGAAAATACTTAACTTCTCCTACACCACCCTTTAACTCTTCTAAGCCAAGGTCACTGAGTTGATATGTCGATGATATTAAACCTTAAACCATTTTAAAAAGGGGTTGATATATGCGAGTGGGTAGAAGAATAGGAGGCAACAACTACTTTCAAGGCAATGAACCTTTGAACCTTAAACCATTTCATTGGTGTGGTTTAATGGTTCAAGTTCAATGCGGTCTGTAGGAAGGTTAAGTCACTTGGTAGTATTTTTCTCTTTGGTTTGTATTGAACTTGGCCTGTGGGCATTGTAAGTGGTTCAATCGGGGAGTGCAAATCTTAAAAAATAAATGAAATGAAGATTATTTATTTTGACAGACCATAGGAAATAAAAGGGATGTAACACAGTGACATCTCATTATGGTGAAGCAATGTGGAAAAGTTGGTATGAGTGACCGATGGCCAAAGGGAGTTTCAGAGGCCAAAGGGAGTGATCTGATGCCAAAGGGACTACAAAATGGAAGAGTGATCATCAAATGGATGAGTAACCATTGGGACTATAACCATTTTGTTCTTGATAGTTAATGCACTGGATTCTATAATGAATTACAGAGTGTATTGATTTTTGCAAGATTTTTTGGGTTGAATATTCTGGGGTTGTGAAAGTCAGGTAGATTGTAAAGGCATGTAAGAATTTGGTATAGCTCTGATACCATGTAATAATTTTCCTTTGGAAAAAATCACCCAAGACCAAGAAGCACAATAACTAGCACAAAATAGACCAATAGAGTATGATTAGAATAACAATATGATATTGAATTGATGTAATTGATTGATGTACAATGACACTAGGAGTGCGTATATATAAAGGCCTCTAGAATGCTTCTAAAATGACTAGGAGTTAGCAATATGATAAGCCTCACAACTAAACACATGTCCATCAAGAGTGGATTATCCTCCATTAAGCACAAGAATTACATAAAATAATGTTGTATATGTCATGTGCTTAATTAAGAGTGTGAACAACTATGTTGTCAACATGACAACTCAGTTGATTATGCAAACTCCAATGTTGTAGACACCATGTGCTGAATTAGAGTTGCTTACTCCTATGTTGTCAACATGCTAACTATTAGAATTAATAATCTTTCTTTGGTTGTATTTATTTATTTATCGGGATAAACCAAGGTATCCCTTATGTATTATTTATTTGTCCTCTAGTCCACATGTAAAGAACATGTCATTCTTGTCTTATTGTCCACTTGTGAGGACAACTCATTTTTGTATTTCCTTTAATAAGAAAAATAGATATTCCTCCTTAAGAGGAACTTGACACTTTGCACACACCTTTTATGAATGTGGCATTTATAAAAATGGGAGTTACAAATGCAAAGACATGCAACTCCTTTCTCATCTCTTTAAAAGAGGTGCTTCTCTCTTTCATTTTCATCTAGTCTTAATTATTCACATCAAGTTTTTGATGCTATTGTAAATGAGCTATTTTGCTCCATTTCTTCTCTCTCTCTCTCTCATTCTTAGGCATTTGTCTCATTCATAATACTCACAAGGGGTTTTCTTTGCTTTCCCCTTATCAAATCTTTGTCTCTTGTGTTGCTTCCTCTTTGGTATTGCTCTATTGATCTTGTATCATTTGTATGGTAAAACTCTTCTTGCTCTCTTGGATTAAATCTATTATTTCATGCTATTTCATTTTATTATATTTTATCATTTCAATCACTTTTTCTTACATGGTATTAGAGCTACTAATCCTTGTTTTGAGCTTGTGTGAATGATTCATTAGAAAAGCTTGATATTGTGAAGATCTTAAATTTTGAAATATTGAAAATCTTATCTTATTCTTTTGCAGATTTTTTTCTTTCTTATTCATTCTAACCCTCTTTGGAAGGCGTGCTACCAAAGAGTTTTTCATTTTTTATTTTTTCTAACCTCCTTTGGAAGGTTTGCCGCCAAAGGATTATTTATTTTTAAATTCTTTTTATTATATCTAACCCTATTTCTGTTGCAGGCTTTTTAAGTTTTTGAAATTCAAATTTTTTTTCTGTTTTTTGTTTTAGAAAGAAAAGTACAGCAATTCGTATTTTTCTTATATCTCATAATCTATGATCTGGGTTTGGTTGAAATTTTAACAGCATTTAGAAAATATAAAAATATAAAAATTCTTTAAATTTCATTTGTATCAGAATAGTATTGCAATTGTTATTATATTTTATGTGCAGTATTATTTGTTTTTCAAGTTTTAAGGCAGCCGTTTGTATTTTTATGATATCTCTCAATCCGTGATCTGGGTTTGGCTAAAACTTGAACAACATTTAGAAGACATAAAAATGAAAAAACCTTATAAATTTTATTGAAAATAGAGTTAAATTAAAAAAATTTATCGCTCTCTATGTGTAACACATTTTTTCAGTTTTTCAAATTTTTTATTTTTCCTGTTTCTTCAATCTGACTAGTGGTTTTGCAGGGAACATTTTAGTTTTTAATTTTGACTCTCTAAATCTCTTAATAATTATTTAACATTTTTGTGGATAATAAGTCTCACTTTTTTATTTCAAATCTATTATTTAAATTTTAAACATAATTTTAAAATCATGTCAACTTTAATTTCAGAAATCAAGTTAAATAACTCAAACTATCATGCTTGAAAAACTCATCTTTCATTTATATTCCATTTTAAGTATATTTTAGATGTTGCTACTGACCCTTCTGTAGTTCCTGGTACCTCGGCTACACAAGATGAAAAAAAATGTATGGAATACTAAAAATGAAGAAGCCCTTGGCCTCATTGGTATATCTCTTAACTCAGATTTATATGTTCTAATTTCTCATTGCACTAATGCCCATGAAGCTTGAGATATTTTAAAGCAAATGTATGACAGGCCATCTGAATCATGCAAGATTCAATTGCAAGACAATTTGGAAGACTTAAGGTATATTGATTTCAAATCCATGGATGAATTTTTACTTAAATTTGATTATATTAAAAGTCAACTAATTGGATTAGGTGTTACTCTCACTGATATTAGATTAATTACCATTATTTTAAAGAAATGTCTTCTTAGACAATTTCAACAATTTATTACTAATGTTCATTCTCAACTTGCTATTCCTACTTTGTCTACTCAATTAACTTATAGTATTTTTTAAAATTTGTTATGTCAAGAAGAAGCTAAGTTGTTGCAATTTGGTACTCTTAGATCTAATGAACATGTTTTTGTGTCTAAAAGTCAAAATCAGAATTTTAAATCTTCTAATAATGATTCTCCCAATACTTATAATAATAATCACAATAATCATCCAAACACTTATCATAATAATACTCATCCTAATCAATCTAATAAAAAACCTCACTGTACTTATTGTGGGAAAGATGGTCATGTAACTAATAATTGTTTTAAAAAATAAAAAGATAAGGAACTTATGAATAACAATAGTCAAAAATCCCATCCATCTCGTCATGCTTTTACTGTTAGTTACAATATTCTTAAAAATTTAGAATGGATTATTGATACTGGTGTGTCTCAACATGTTACTTTTCATAAAGAAATGTTTGATTATTTAAAACCCGATCCTTCTAATATTCCAATTCAATTAGCTGATAATCATAGTTGCAAAGTTGAAAGATTTGATAATGTTAGTATTTCAAATGAAAAATTACATGATGTCCTTTATGTTCCTGAGTTGAAATACAATCTTCTTTCTGTTGTAAAATTATGTCAAAATTACAAAGTTGAGTTTCATAGGAACATGTGCTCTGTTATTGATCCTAACACTAATGAAGTTGTTGCTAATGCTAAGTTAGGCCATGATAACTTATTTAAATTTTTTGGGTTCACCTCTTCTAGACACTCTTTGCACAAAGATATTACTTTTAATATGGAGCATGAAAGGCTTGCTCATTTGAAAAATGAGCATATCTCATCTAATAGAGTTGAAAATTTACCTCCTATTGCTTCATCTAAGATGGCATGTACAAAGTGCATGAGTGAAAACATGCAAAATACCAAAGGTTATCAAGCTTATAATCTTATTACTAACAAAGTGCACATAGCACGAAATGTTTGTCTTGTAAGAAATGGTGTACATGATTCTTCTAATGCTCAAAATGAACAAGTTTATGAAAGCAGAATTGTGTTAGTGGAGGACCAACCTCCTTGTCTAAACCCTACTCCTCATATATCTACCTTTATTCCTCCTATTCTTTCTTACAATGGTAATGGTAATGATGCATTTATAGATCATGGTAATAATGCTAATATTGATAATGGTAATAATGCTAATGTTGAAACAAATGATGCATTCATACATCATGACTCTTTCTCTAGTGATAAATTTGTTAAGAGAAAAAATAAATGGTTTCAAAAAGTACTTAGTAAAAGAGATCAATTTTTAGAATGGGTGGACTTCAACTTAGGAGGATTAATTACTGCAAATATTGTTTGATGTTAATAATTCTCTTTCATCATCTTTGGCATTTCTCTTTAATATATTGCCTAGAAATTATGTTCTATATATGATCTTAATTCTATTTGCATGATTTCATACCATGATAGTTTAGGTATATTTATTCATGTGTATATATGGGGGCCCACATATATATCTTGATAAATATACAAATTATTGTGTCTCTTGTGACTTATCAAATATGAGTGCATTCTTTATTTCACATAAGTAAATTTATTTTATTTATTTTTCTTATTCCTTGGGATTATGAGTTATTATACACTATTGCCTTCAACATTTATTTTGTTCTACTGATTCACACATAAGTGCAGTTTATGCTTTTCTAGCATCATTCTATTTCCATATTGGCACTTTATGGTTAATACCATTTATTATTGAAATTTTCCTCCAATTTTTACTTAATTTGACCCATCTTGAAGGTATTTTAATCTTATTTGAAGGCAATCAATTGTTAATACTCATACTCCTCCCATTTGATATCTTTGAAAACATGCCATATAATGTTATGTATACTTCTTTGCTTAAATCATGAGTCATGCAGGTTATGGATTGATCACCCATTAACTTGCAGTAAAATGACTTATTAGTGGACTGTCTATATCCACATGATTGAAGCATTGTTGATGTTGGATTCATTAGCTAGCTTTTTCTATGGTCTTTTCTTGAAAGCTTTGATAACATATTTGTTCTTTGTAGGATATGATTTATCTTGATTTCTTTGTGGTACCAAGTTACACTTATATTTACTCTATGAGAATTTACTTATACATAAAAAGTTTCTAACTTGAATATAAGATGAAATTATCCTTGTGGATAGTTGCCTTTGTTTCTATGTTTCTGGTAACCCATCAAGGCACATACAAGATATCATTATTTGTTGTACAGATCCTATGCCACATGAATCCACTTGAAGAATTGTCCACTTCTCTTAGCTCTCCAATGATGTACCCATAATGATAAGAGACCTCTTGCACAATGAAGATATTTCAAAAAATTAAGTTGTAATATTGTAAATTGGTTTTGACAACATCTCCCCAAGTAAAGATTAAAGGGTGGTGTTAGAATTAATAATCTTTCCTTGGTTGTATTTATTTATTTATCGGGATAAACCAAGGTATCTCTTATGTATTATTTATTTGTCCTCTAGTCCAAATGTAAAGGACATGTCATTCTTTTCCTATTGTCCACTTGTGAGGACAACTCATTTTTGTATTTCCTTTAATAAGGAAAATAGATATTCCTCTTTAAGAGGAACTTGACACTTTGCACACACTTTTTATGAATGTGGCATTCATAGAAATGGGAGTTACACATGCAAAGACATGCAACTCCTTTTTCATCTCTTTAAAAGAGGTGCTTCTCTCTCTCATTTTCATCTAGTCTCCATTATTCACATCAAGTTTTTGATGCTATTGTAAATGAGTTATTTTGCTCCATTTCTTCTCTCTCTCTCTCATTCTTAGGCATTTATCTCATTCAAAATATTCACAAGGGGTTTTCTTTGCTTTCCCCTTATCAAATCTTTGTCTCTTGTGTTGCTTCCTCTTTGGTATTGCTCCATTGATCTTGTATCATTTGTATGGTAAAACTCTTCTTTCTCTCTTGGATTAAATCTATTATTTCATGCTATTTCATTTTATTATATTTTATCATTTCAATCACTTTTTCTTACACCAACTCATATGAGTACACAAACTCCTAGGTGTCTTACCTAATAAATAATAAAATAATGCATTTATTCTAAGTAAACTTAAGCAAAGTGTAAATAATTATTTTTTATTCTTACACTCCCCCCCCAATCCCTCTCAAGTGCAACTTAGGGGATTGCACTTAAGCTCACAAAAGTTATGATGAAATGCATAATGGGCCCTGGCTACTAGTCCATGTTAGATACCCAAATACAAATGCAATGCTGAAAGGCAATGAAATCTCTTTGAAAATAGAGAAAGAAGGAAAACCTCATGGGAAAAACCCTCCTCCAAAAAGAGAGATATGTGCAATAAAGAAATATGCATATATGGATGGAGTAATCAAGACCCACCCCGCACCCCCCCCCCCCCTCCATTATGACATACATCATGCATATATAGTAGAGAATCCCTCAGTGAAATCCTCCCCTTAGTGAAGGATCTTGTAATGATGAGTGCTTGAAGAAAAAAGAGAATCCAATGCTGACAAATAACATTTCTCCCTTTAGGAAGAAGATACAACAAGTATAGGTGCAAATATGCTTCCCATTGTGGATAGGAAGATGGAAGAGGCATCCAGATGTAGTATGATGTGGATGTTACCTTTGAAGTCTGCTCATATGTTGACAAGTCCTTGATGAATGTAGATGCCATGAACCAATTTGGTGGATGTTGAAAAGACGGTGGCAAACAAGGTAGCATGTCCATGTATGAAGCTGAATCTACCTCCAAAGATGATGAAGCATCCTAATAGGAAGATGTAGGAAGAGAAGTAATGTTTCCTCCCCTCAATAATGTAAGCACACCCATGCTAGAAGCTCCTTGATGACTGAATAAGCTACACTAGAAAGTTGAATGATGTTCCTCCTTGTAGGAATAAATGGTGCCATAGGTGTAGTAGAGAATGCTCCCCAAATGATAGGAAGAATCCTTAGAAGATATGATGTTTGAGGACACTAAAATACAATCTCCAAAGACTAATATAACTCCTCATAAGTAAAAGAGTCCTTCTCCATCTACTATAAAGATGTATCCACAATCATGTTAGTCTCGAAAGACAACTCAAGTGGTTGAGGGTTAGAGTGTGCCCTCACAATGAGTGAAGAAGTCTCATCAACAAAGAGAAGGTTGATGTTATTGATGATGTCTCCCACATCTACAATGTGAGACTTCATAAACAACCATGCAATGTCTGAAAGAAATTCATCCCATGAAACTAAATTAGAAAGACATGGTAATTCTTGTTGCACTAGATCAAGAGTATTTGTGGCTGGAACTAAATCAGTAGAATCATCAAGAGTATCAGGATGTGTGATCTCATCTAGAGTAGAAGGTACTATAACTAGAGTGAATAAAGATAGAATATCTTCTAGAAATTGAAGAATTGTGGGATCTCTATATGCTTTCCAAAGACCTATCCAAATGTCATACGGATCATTGAACTTGTTAATGACATCAAATCAATATTTATTGACACTGAAATAAATGATACCATAATTATTTTAATGGGTGTCTAGTCATCAAAGGATCATTCTTTGGAACATAAATAAGGAAATACTTCCTTATGCTCTCTTCTTAGATGATCAGTGATCAAGGCACTACATTTCTAATAGTTCCTCTTTGTCAACCTCGATCTTACACCAAACTGACATGTGAAACAAAACTCCATGAGATCAAGAAATGTATGCACCCCCCAAAATGCAAAAAAAAATCAATGAACCCCACCAATATATGATTTGGCACTTTATAGGTAGTGCGATTACAATGGGCCACTTTGTCAAAATGGACTTAGTAGACTTCTAATTTTTTGTTTACAACCTCCTCTGATAGTTCAAATCTGGAACTTTACAATGTAGCTCAGAAATACAAGAATTTTGAAGCAATACAATGCAAAAGAGGATCTATTTCTGAAAGTGGTATTTCTGTCCACACAAGCCTATAATCTAATTGAAAATATGTAAATTAGACAAAAATTTATTCACTTTCAAAAAAAAATAAAACTTAAAAATGTGTCCAAATGAGCCCGTGCTAAGCCTTTAAGGTTGCAAAAATCAAGATTTGTGACTTGCAGAAAAATTTAGGAACATAGATTTTCAACATCCTACACCAATGTGTAGATCACAACATTCTACCCCAAAACATAAAAAATTGCTCAAGAAAAGGAGTCCATATGAGGGAGATATCATTTTTTGAAAATCACCTCTGTAATTATTTTTCCTGAAATGCTATCGTCACACCTCCAAAAATTAATTGACTCTAGATTTCACCTCAGATGTCCAATTTTTTTGAAATAAAAGTCAGTTTGGGGGTTTTTTGACCTTCTGGATATGATGCCAATATCTTATAAGCACCAGCAAGCTCTAATTTTCACCTGCAATAAAATCTCTCGTACTAACCTAATAGCCAAAAAAATTCTAGACAAAATAAGAAGATGCAAAAAATAATGCAGAGAAATTGCAAAGACTAAAATAATAAAATATGCAGATCTGAAATGATCATACCAAACTTGCAAATTGGGCTTTTGGGTGCCAGTTTGCAAAAAAAAGTTGTGTCAATTTTGATTATGGCTTTGAGTAGACAAATTTATGCTCAAAATTCACCATATTGATGCTCCAAATGCAATGGTAAGGTTCACTTTGGCTCTAGATGCTCCCTATAGCTATGGATACTCCATATCTAAATCAAGGTCCTCAGAGAAGTGAAGCAAGAGTGGTTTCCAATGGCTATGCAATGATGCTCCTATGGCTCTGATACCATGTAAGAATTTGCTTAAGGGAAAAATCACCCAATACCAAGAAGCACAAAATAGATCAATAGAGTACGATCAAAATTATAATATGATATTTAATTGATGTAATTGACTGATGTACAAGTACACTAGGAGTGTCTATATATAAAGGCCTCTAGAATGCTTCTAGAATGACTGGGAGTTAGCAATATGATAAGCCTCACAACTAAGCACATGTCCACCAAGAGTGGATTATCTTCCATTAAGCAAAATAATTAGTGTGATGATGAGAGGATAAGCCTACAAAGGTGTCTCACATAAAATTATGTTGTATATGTCATGTTCTTAATTAAGAGTGCGAACAACTGTGTTATCAACATGACAACTTAGTTGATTATGCAAACTCCAGTGTTATAGACACCATGTACTAAATTAGTGTTGCTTACTCCTATGTTGTCAACATGAAAACTCATATGAGTATGCAAAAACTTAGGTGTCTAACCTAATAAATAATAAAATAATGTATTTATCCTAAGTAAACTTAAGTAAAGTATAAATAATAATTATTTACGCTAACAATTTGAGCCTTTGAGCATATCTAGAAACTAGAGTTTGTTGTATGTAAATTGTTTGTTGTAATACAAAGTTTTTAGGGGGTATTTGGGTGGTTAGTTTTTCCCAAAAGGGTTTTCCACGTTAAACCTAGCTTCCTATGTTTATCTTGCGTGCATATTTTTTTCAATATTCTAAATTAAATTTACATTCTTTTATATTTCCTCTATAAATTGATATTTGGAAGGAATTTTTCACAAGTAGCTTTCATAACAAGTGGTATCAGAGCCTAGGTTATCCTTTTCAGGTAGGGTTGTTTTCTATGTCAATTTCTTTCCAATGGAAGTTTGAGAAGTGTTTATCTGGTAATTAAGATGGCAGTTATAGGGAGAGTAAAGATTGAAAAGTTTAATAGCATGAACTTTGAGTTGTGAAAACTTAAATTTGAAGATATATTGGTTGTTTGTGATCTATGGGTTGTTGTGTCTGGTAATAAGCCTTCAAGTATGAAGTGAGAAGATTGGGATCTTGCAGATTGAAAGGCCAGAGGACTAATAAGGCTATGTCTTGTAGATTTTGTTATGTTAAATGTTCATGAGGATAAAAATGCATATTCTTTGTAGAAGGAGTTGGGAGATATTTATTAGGGAAAATCCTTCGTAAATAAGATCTTCTTGATAAAGAAGTTGTACTCTTTGAAGATGAATGAAGGAAAGTCTATAAAAGATCATTTAAATGTGTTCAATATGGTGATTACACAGTTGACATTTATTGGTGTAGTTGTTATGGAAGAAGATAATTGCATGCTACTATTATGCTTGTTGCCTGATTGATGGGATCATCTTGTGATGGTCATTGAAAGTACTACCACCTAATTGAAAATGAATGAAGTGGTTGTTGCACTTTTTTTAGAGGAGATGTGGACCTTAAGGAAAAAAGAAAGAAAGACATGATTCATGAATGTTTAGGGAAGAAGTCCAAAGCAAAATGTTGGAACTATGGAAAAAATGGTCATATCCAAAAGGATTGCATATAGAAGAAGAAGAAGACAAAGAAGAAAATGGAGAGTTCTTCTTATTCTAAGTTTTCTTAGGATGATAATGAAGATGCAAGCAGTGTTATTTTGGCTAATCGATCATTTGATGATGACTAGTTAAAGTAATTCAACCTTTGTGTGGAAGATGTTTGTCATGATGCCATGTGTAAATTGGTACCACCGTATAGTGGGAGTTGTTGGTAATGACACCGATGCCATATGTGAATCAACACCATGATTTAGTGGGAATTGTTGGCAATGATGTAGTAAATGTGTTGGCAATATGGTCAGATAGATATCTTGATGGTTTTTGTTGTCACAAAAGCTTGCACCCTCTCCTAAATTTTTTACCTAAAGGCAACCTTGTGAAACATAGAAACAATCTCCAACCTGTGGGACTTGAACTATGAGATTGAGTCTCTGGAGAAGGTCAATTTCCTTACTATCAGGATGCACCTAACTACTCTTTGAGAGAAAAATGAAGAAGGAATGCATGAAAGAAAACTACCTAATCTAATCTAAAGGGGTTGATACACCAAAATAGTTTGTTCTGTCCTATTTCTACCTAACAATACACTATTCATCAATATAATCTTAGAAGACACTGATTCAACCTTTATTTTGACTCAACAATCACATACAAATTAGAAACCTAATGGATATTATGAGGAAGGGACTTCACTCTGTAACATTCAAAGGGAAATAGTAGATACTTTTAGGCATATTGAAAAATGAAAAAAAATACATTCACAAAGGTAAGAAGGTTTTATACTTATAGTAATGGAGAATGAGGCACGATAGAGAATATAGTCATTCATAGACAAAAGAAAATTACACTAGCAGAGCAAAATACTGCTAGTAAAGAATTTGAAAAAATGATCAACCTTAAGAAGGGTTAAAAAAATTGCTTTTATATTGAAAGCATAACTTAGATAGCTTCTACCCTAAGGCAAAGAACAACAACTACATTTAAGATGATAGAGAAAAATCTGTAGTGCCTCTCATGTTTGCAGTCTGCACCTTATTGTCTATTTTGGTTTGAGAGATACTTGTTACTCTTATTTTGTACCTTATGATGACCTGAGGGTCAAATGTTATACTTTGATTTAGTACCATAGATTTTATACTACTATGTTGTTTAGTTTATCATATTTGCATGTTGATGCTATTTTGAGATGATAGTAGATCTGTGATGATATCTAGTTTTATGGTTATTGGACATATTTGTTGATTATGCTATGTGATGGATTTTATGCTATTACGATTTACTTCATTCATGTATCTTTATGCTTTTTGAAAACATGAGTGATATAAATGGATTAAATAGTTATTTTAATACATGTTGCTTTGGCTATGATATTATATGCAATTGCACTTGATCATGTATTTTAGTGTGTAGGAATTATATCCCTGACAGTGGCACATGGAATTAGTGATTCAGTTGTTCATATTTTACCAATGTCATCCCTATATGGTTGACGTATCCTTATTTTAATTGTTGTAATTAAAACCTTTTAGTGATTAGTAAATCTGAACTCGCCTACATTATGTGATTAGACCAACGAGCTTGTCTATGCATTTAGAAGTTCATGTTGTCGTAAAAATATTAAGTGATTTTCTATGTTTTTTGGGTTTTTGGGCTTTAAATCTTTTCGGATTTGATTTCTGGTAGCTTTTCCTTAGGTAAATTTCCATTACGAAGAATAACTTGTTTACATTTGGGTCAATTCAAAGTCTAGCTGCTATAGTGGCTATTTTCCCTAATCAATTATTCACTCAAAAAGTGAATCAGTGTTGAAAGAGGAATTTAATTCCTCACCTTTTTTCTAATTTGGAATTTTTGAATTTGGAGAGATTTCTAAGAATCCTCTTCTAAAGGATTCGAATTCTATTCGTTCTAGGAGTTGTGAGCATGGGTTTTTCGTGAGGTCGGTCTCATTGGATCCAGCTCGGGGAGTTTATGCATTGCTGTCACTTTCAGTAGATCTGATGGGTTATTTATTTTTTTGTATGGGTTTCGATTTCTGCCCCTTTTTCTGTCAAGTAGGGCCTTCCCATTTTATTGTTTTTACTATATTTCAGCTTTTGTTTCTTGCAGCAGTATATTAGGAGGTTGAGAACTAGTGTTCCCCTTCGTTTCTGTATACTAGTTCTACCCGGTTGGTTGGATATGAATGTTTTCCCTATTTTCGAGATGGGGGTTTTGGATTTTGAGCCATTATGCTGGCCATTTTTTCATACGATGTTCAATTTCATTTATTTATGGATTTTTGAGGTTTTTGCACCCAAAGGCCAAATGGGTTTTAATTTCAAAAAATTTCCAAAATTTGGGGTTTTTACCTCATTTTGTTTGCCACATTGTTTTCTTGGGATTTCTCAGCACGAGTTGGGTCATGGACTTGGATTATTTGCTTGGATGTCAGTTGAACCTTTATTGCACTTTTATGTTGCTTTGGGATGCATGTTGCATCTGTCCTCCCGAGTCTATTTTGGTTGAGTGACTTTATGCTTGTGTTCTCATCCAGTCCTTGTATTTTGATCTTCGTGATGGTGGTTCACCACACACAAGTACATATAGATACCTTTGTCGGGTGACCTGTGAGGCCTAATCTTCCATGGTACTTTCAAACATCATGATCATTGGGGTCAGGTTGGGAGTTTACATGCCTACGAGCACTCATTATTTGATGAGCATGGGTAAGGTAGGGTAGCATATGGAGGGGATTCTATCTTGTAACCTGGTGACTATTTCCCCATTGGTTGGTAGAAGAAGTTTTATATAAGTGATAACTAAATTAAAACATTTGGGTGGTGATTATATATAAGATAATTAAAAAGTGAGAATTGTGTGCCTTCCGTTAGGAAGTTGATACTACCTAAAATTGTGTGCCTTCCATTAGGAAGTTGATGCTACCAATACTAGCTTGGGCTTGTCAATGCCTAGCAACTCTCCATGATGTCAACCCTTACTTAGTCGCCCATTGAGATGTCTAACCAGGACCTATAGTTTATGCATTGTCTTTATCTTGGATTCAGTCATCATACTGCTTGGCATGTGTTTTGGCCATGGATGGTTGCTTTGCATGTGTTTACAGTTGGATCATTATCTCCATCAGCACAGTGGGTGTGGACCTACAGATGCCATGTGGTTGGGAGGTATAGCTACCTTCACTACTGCTAGGGACTGGTGTACAAAGACAGTCTATTGTTTTAGTGTAATTGTGGTTGGATGTTTTCACTTGGTACTTTGGGTTCTGGAGTATGCCTTCTTGTGATTTATGCTTTCATTGGGATGCTTGTCTATCATGTTTTGATGATGTTATTTACTGACGCATTTCCTTACATTGATGATTAGCATGTGATAGGTGATGTTATCTACTTGTAGGATTATCTTATGCTTTCCACTAGCATGTTAGATTTGCTTATGCTTATTATTGTAGCATGTTTTGGTAGTGACATCCCTATTATGATAGTACCGACAATCTGATTAGTGGCTTGGGATGTTACATGTGGGGGATGACTAGGGCCCACAATGGTCTTATGATGTTATTAACGGTTGTGAGGAACTACATACTTAGTTTGTTATTTCCATTCACTGTGATGTTTCTTTCAGTACACTATGATGTTTCCTTTTGTACTTTTACTTCTTATTTTTTGTTAGATGGTTAGACTTTGTATCCTATTTTCTGTCTTTTAGCATTTTATTCGAGTGTTCTTGCCTCAAAACATAGATCTGGTACTCCCTGATGTGGAGGTTTTGTACTTAGTTTTATCTTCTTCTTTGTCTTTTTAGTGTTTCTTGTCTTACCTGGGTGACCATGTGTCAGCATGGTGCGATACAATAAAGTATCACATGCCCATTAGGATTCTATCGTGCGATACTGGAAAGTATTGCACCCCTTAGGTAGAAATATAGTGTGATACTGGAAAGTATCGCACCCCCTTTGAAGAACTACTGTATGATACCCTTAATTTATCACACACCCTTGTGATTTGTATCGCCTCATCCTTGAAAATGTTTCCCTGGTTCTTTAGAAGTATTGCGTGATACTGGAAAGTATCACCCAGTGCTAAGTTAAAGTGTCACTTGGAAATTGTAAACACCTGTGCAAGCAGTTAGCAGGCACTTTTCAATAAGACCCAAATTTTTTGAGAAGTGTTTTGGATACCCTCTTCAGTGTTCTCCAATCTTTTGGTGTTGCATTTTGGATTCAGAATGTTTCTATTCGAATTTAATTCTACGTCAGTAGTGGTGTTTGGAGATCCATTGATGTTAGGATGTTTGGTTAGTCTTCCATTGTGATCTTTGTGATCCATATATGTTGTTATCATGTACACATATACTTGTTTAAAAAAAATTATCTTGCTTATTATTCATCCTTGTTTCCAAGGATCTCCAGGTGGGGCATTACACAATCACTACAAATCTAGGGGAAGAATTTGATCATGGTACACATCCAGATGTAGGAAAATCATATCTATTCATTGAACAAAACCCTGAGAAGACAAAAATGATGGCCATTTATTTTTTTAACTAAGTAGATGGATAACCAAGAGATGAAGGGACTATCCTTTTCATTTATCAGGAATGGAGAATGATGAAAGTGGTTGAAGGTGATCGAGAAGATCAGATTTTTCATGTAAGATCTTTTTCTTTCTTGCTATCAACACGTCAAGTCAGCCATGTCATTGGTCAACTAGAGTCAATCTTCAAGGTCTTCCACATGGACCAATCATATTTTATCATTCCACTACCCAACCACTCTTCTCACTTTATGTTGACCTGTTGACTTTAACCTAGTCATAGCTTCACAACCATTTTATCTTAATTAATTGTTTACCTTGTAAAACTGTGAACTCATACTAACCACCATCACCATTTCGTAGCTTGAAATTCATGTAACATAAAATGCCCACAACCCTATGAGAATGAAACTAACTGCCACCACTTACTCACCACCTCGGCTTGCTAAGACAGATGTCCACCCATCCTTATGTCACTATGGATAATGGACTCACATCTTTGGTTAGCGACATAATGATGACACTCAATCTACTTTCAATCTAACAATCCTAAAGATGCATTGACCTTTGCCAATACTTTAGGCAATCAAAACCCTGCCTTATGCCAACTCATTCTGACATCCCTTTTTTGCCCATGGCCCATAGCTAAAAAAGATCCCACACATCAACGTGTCACATCGTCACTATCTCACTATGAAAAATGAACGTACATTTTTACATAGCAACATAGTGACAATTGTTGATCAACTTCAATCTAATGGTGGATAAGGTACACTAAGAAATTGGCCCACTTTCATAAAGCATAAATAAAAATTTTCCATTCGTTACCTCATTTGATAACTCCACTGGCCACAAAGAAGAAAGGTCCACCTAGGATGCGTGGTACATTGTCACTATGTCATTATGATTTCCGGTTGTGCAATTTTTTATAATGACAAAGTGATGAACATGGATTCTAGAAGATTGGATGGATGAGAAGATGCGGGCCCAGTAGGATTTTTATAATATGAAGTAACCATAGACTTAGGATATAAAACATAACCTAAGGTTTTAAATGTATCCTATTAAACATCAAAAATTTTGAATATTTGAAAATATGACTGTTGGCCACCTTTGACAAGTAAAACCTAATTTTTTAGTGGGAGGGAAAATATGGCTAACAAATGTTGTTAGAGTAAATAATTATTATTTACCCTTTTACTTAAGTTTACTTAGTTAAATTCATTTAATTATTAGTTTTAGTCTAGGAGTTGCTAAAAACACAGGAGTTTGTTCCTATCTAAGTCATACTTATCCTCTCACCTTGATTGAGGATATCCCACCTTTTATGGACATATGCTTAGTTATCAACTTTGTTAGAAGTTGTAATCTTTCCTTGGTGTATTTATAAACCAAGGTTAGACCTCCTTTATTTATTATTATAATATATTAGGATATAAGCCAAGGTATCCTAATATATTTCTTTTTTGTCCTTTTTCCACTACATCTTATTTTGGCATCTAGTGGAATATTTGAGGACAAATATATATTGTAATTTCTAATTTTAGATTATTCCTCCTTAAGAGGAATCTCACACTTGGCCTCACACACATATGAATGGTGGCATTCATAGACATGGGAGTTACATTCTAACTCCTCTCTCTCATCTCTATTTAAGAGATGACCCTCTTCTCTCATTTAACAATGAGGTTTCTTCCTCTTCTTAATTATTGTATGAGCATTGCTCTCTATCTCTCTCTCTCTTCCTTCTTAGGCTTTTCATGCCTCATTCATAATGTCACAAGGGGTTTTCTTTGCTTTCCCCTTTCCAAATATCTTGTCTCATGGTGTTGGAGCTTGAAGCTTTCTCTCTCCTATTTTATGGTAATATCTTTTCATGCATTTACTCACTTAGATTCTTTCCTGGTATTGCTTATTTACAGATTTCTTTTTCCATTTCTCACATGGTATCAGAGCAGTTTAATCTTTGTTTTGAGTGTTTGCATGAAGGTATGATTCGAAGGAGACTCTTGAGAGAGATTTCACTAATTTCTTCTTTAATCTTCTTAAGATGGAAGAAATTGAATTTTTTTAAGTTTGGTTGGTTTACCGCCAAACCTAATTTACTTCTGTTTGCTCTAATTTGTGCAGGTTACTTCTTATTTTCTATTTTTTTCATCTAAACCCCTTTGGAAGGCTTGCCGCCAAAGGGTTTTCCTTATTAGCAACTCTGTGCTCTTTTGATATCTGTCTTGCCTTTCCTCCCTTCAGCTTATGCATTTTATTAGCATTCTGGTTTTCTGCATAAGTTTGGCGAGAGTTAGTATTCACATTATGTCCCTTAGCGAGAGTAGTTCTTTTCAATCTCCACTAGCTTCTTCCTTGTAGCATCATGCAAAGCTGTATTGCCATTCCTATCAGGTAGCATTACTATGGCAAGATCAACAGTTAGAAGCTCTTTCCCCACTTCCAGGCAAGTTGCTCCTTTTGCAGCCATATGCAATACTATCTATCCTTTTTTATCTTGTTTTCAGGCCATTTGTTGAAATATGCAAATTAGATCTGTAAAATGCAGCTTGCATGTGAAATTTCCGTCCTTGGCTATGATTTATACATGAGATGATGTGTCATTGCAGGAATAGTCAGCAGGGGGCGTGATCCATCTGGACGATGCCTCATTGCAGCGCTATGCGGCAAGGGTGAAATCTCGATCGTATTCGCTATTCATCTTCTTCGATGCAGTGTAGATGCGAGATAATGTGGAGTTGCGGTTGCAGGACCTGCACGCCGAATTCCAACTGATGGCCTCCACCTTTATCGAGAACAACCCTTAGTTAGAAGAGGGCTTTTCGATTCTGCTTTGATTCCACAATAACCAACTAATTCGTAAATTGCCCATTTATAAACTGTTCTGTGTTGCATTTTGGGTTCAAAAATTTGTCGTTGCAAATTTTTTTACAAATTCTCATGGCTTCTTTGTTTGCCATGTTCTCCATCTTATGCTTTTCGTTATCCTGCCTGAAAAAAGAGTTTTAATGACGCTCGTGCTGAGCTTTCATTCTCTCTATAACAAGTTAATGCTCTCACCATCGATTCAAACCCTGAGTGGTGATGCGTAAGTAGACATTAGAGGAAAGTTTTTCACTATATATATTGTAGGTTTATCATCATAGCTTTTTAGAAGCCAGAGTTGCATGGTGTGGGCCTATTCCCTCTCATTACTTGGAGGCAGCGACCTCCACGCCTCTGTTCCCGTTGCCGTTGGAAACGTAGATAGCGTCCAAAATGTAGGGACTATAGGGATTATATGCTGACCCAATCCCTTCACACTTAATGCCGAGATCAGTAGGAGTAATTGAGGAAGGTGCGGGCTCTCAACACACGTGCAGCCATTCCATCCCTTCACTCACATCTGTGTCATCACGGTGGGAAACGAGCTGCTCAGCCACCCAGAATGGTGGCGCTTGTGGCTGTTACTTTTCTCAGCGATGCGGAACCTCCATTCTGCCCTGAAAACCACCGGACTCCACTGCGAAATCAAACTCTGCACCTGCATTGCCTTTGTCTGTCAGAAACCATTACTAATTTTAGTAGCTTGTCCTCAAGAAATCTGCAAGTTGGTGTTATGCCAAGAAGAAAATGAGGCCTAAAAACATTAGCAACTCTAAAACCCTTAGTCGTTGCAAATTTTTTGTTGCTCTATAGTGTTCCCCACCATGGCGATCATGGCTTCTCGCCTTCAACGTGTTGTTTCGTTAGCAGGGGTTTTTTCCACTACTTCATCCGCCTTTAAGGCTCGCTCATCTTCGCCTACTTTAGTGGAAAAAACATCAAGATCCGCACTTTTTTACCGGCCATCTGTGCTGCCATTTTGTTTCTTGGGTTCTCGTTTCTTCAGTGATTTGGACTACGGATTGCTGGATGAAACCAATTCGTTCACTACTATTACTCCTGATGGGAAGAAGCGTAGCACGCTTTCATTATAGATAACATGATTTTGTCAATATATATCTCATATTATGGATTTCATTTTGTGGGTAGTTTAACATGATAACACACCATATCAATATTAGGTGTCTACAGTGTATTCAATAAATTGCCCACACGTCGATTCTAATCATCTTTTGTTTTTTTTGATGAGGAATGTCGAAGTCACTTGATTATGAATTTATGTGCTCTGCAATGGCGTCCGGGGCCAACAATGTTGCAAAATAGGACAAAATAAACTCATCTATGATGAAGATCGGCATTGTGGGATTTAGAAAATTTGGGCAATTTAGTAATATTTTCTTGTTTTTGCATGCAAGATTCTTTTTCCTTTTTGAGCTCTGACGGAGGCATCTTTTGCTTTTATCATTGCCTCTTGTCAACCTATTTTTGGCAGGTAATCATTCATTGTCAGGCAAGTGCAATCTCTCTTACTCATTACAAGCTTTTATTCAAACTTTTTTTAGAAAAGTTTCTTAACTTTTTTTTAGTATATTCTTATCTGCCAGATCTAAACTCTATCATTGATTACTAAGTTTTTTTAGTTATATCTTTCTGAATGTTTTAATTCAAAAAAAAAAATCTTTTTGAATCACTTTCCATCGTGAAGGCATAGTATGAGAAAAATGGGGAGATCTTTTTGCTCCATGACTTTATGTTCTTATTACCTTGAGGTTATATTTTTGAACCAAGGTAAATATTGTGACCTTTTATAAATTGTGACTTTCCAAAATATTACGTATGGAAAGATGATTATTTTCTTTAACCAATCTATTTTCGTATATTTATTTGAGTATATATGGGGGCCCACATATATGCCCATATAAATATATAATTTATGACTATAATGATTCAGAAATTAATATTTATACCTTTGCAAAATGAATTTAATACTCATGTTTACCCTCAATGGAGTTTTATACCTGATATCTATATTTAGTTGGTCTTCCTTAAATCATTTTACTTAATTGGATTATGAGTAATCTTACACTATTGCCTTCATTTTGATATTTTGATGTGCTCATAGTTGCACTTTTATGCTTTAATAGCATTGTTCTATGCCCATGTTGGCACTTTATGGTTTTATACCATTGATCTACATGATTTATATGATATTTTTTGAGTTGCATAGGGAGCTTAATATTTTTTCAAGGATGACTATGTAGGTCCCCTCAGTATAACTGATACATAGTTTCCTTATCTGGCCCATGGAGTTTCCCTCCATCCTATATTGGTATGCACTCATTTTATATGGAGTTTCCCTCCATTTGATCCTATCTGTTCCATTTTGATAGGATAATATTTTTATGGAGTTTCCCTCCATGTTGTTCCATTTTCTGTTCCTCAATGAAGAGGATGTTATTATTGGAGTTTTCCCTCCAAATTCAGATGATTTGATCCAATTTGAAGGCAATATGTTGTTCTATCCTCATAATCTATTCTTTTGATTATCCTAACCAATCATGATTATTCTGATTTGATCAGCATGTCTCTCTTGTTACTTTATTTTCATATATTAATGTGATAATGATCTACATACTTTATTGCTTAGATCATGAGTCATGCATGTTATGGATTGATCACCCATTAACTTGCAGTAGGATGATTCATTAAGTGGACTGTCTATATCCACGTGATTGATGCAAGATTGATGCAAGTATCATTAGTTGGCCTTGTCTAGGGTCATTTGTGCAATATAGTTTTCATGAGAGCATTGATCAAGCTTTTTACTCAATTTGTCCTTGTTGACAATTTTTTGAGCATATAATTTATCTTGATATCAGGTTATCTCCATTGTTCTGTGATAACATGTTTTACTCAGTGTTTCTCTATGAGAGTTTTATTATCCTTATTCAAAAGGATTTCGAATTTACATATATGATGGCATTCTACTTGTGGATATTTGTCTTGTTGTTCTTTTTTTTCAGGTGATCCATCAAGGAACCTTCTTGGTTTTCCACATATGAAGAGTTGTCTATGCTTCCACTTGATCACATTCAAAGGACTCATGTACTTCTCTTGGATCTACAAATGTTCCATATGGCTTGAAGACAATCAAATTACTTCATATTGAAGATTAAGTTGCATATTTTTGTAAAAATTATGGGTTTAATACCCTTTGATGTAATTTCCCCAAGTAAAGATTAAAGGGGGGTGTTAGAAGTTGTAATCTTTCCTTGGTGTATTTATAAACCAAGGTTAGACCTCCTTTATTTATTATTACAATATATTAGGATATAAGCCAAGGTATCCTAATATATTTTTTTTTTGTCCTTTTTCCACTACATCTTATTTTGTCATCTAGTGGAATATGTGAGGACAAATATATATTGTAATTTCTAATTTTAGATTATTCCTCCTTAAGAGGAATCTCACACTTGGCCTCACACACATATGAATGGTGGCATTCATAGACATGGGAGTTACATTCTAACTCCTCTCTCTCATCTCTATTTAAGAGATGACCCTCTTCTCTCATTTAACAATGAGGTTTCTTCCTCTTCTTAATTATTGTATGAGCATTGCTCTCTATCTCTCTCTCTCTTCTTTCTTAGGCTTTTCATGCCTCATTCATAATGTCACAAGGGGTTTTCTTTGCTTTCCCCTTTCCAAATATCTTGTCTCATGGTGTTGGAGCTTGAAGCTTTCTCTCTCCTATTTTATGGTAATATCTTTTCATGCATTTACTCACTTAGATTCTTTCCTGGTATTGCTTATTTACAGATTTCTTTTTCCATTTCTAACAAACTTTATCTCCTAGCACTTTCTAGCTTGTTCTACAAGCTTCCTAGAGGCCTTTATAAACAGGCTCTCTGTTTTCATTTTTGTACAATAATTTTCATTTCTCATTGTTGCAATATAATTTCTCTCACTTTGTTGAGTTTCTCAAAGGCCTTCCGTTCCTTCTTCAGTTTCTCTTCAGTAGGTTATTTGCATGCACATGATCTTGGCAAGTTGTGAAGTTGGCTTTCATCAACTTCTACATGGTATTAGAGCTTCCCTAGTAGTTCTTGGTTGAATAATTTTTAAAGCTACAATTTAGAGACACAACCCCTAGTTTATTTGTGCATTTTTCTTCAATTAGGAGGAAGAGTGAATTTTTGGAGCACTTTGGGCCTAAATAGATGTTTCCATTGAGTTCAAAAGGCCAGTTACAATCAAAATTCATATAAAAAAAATTTATTTTTTCTGTTGTGGCATTTGGAGATTTTTTTTAGCCCCCCGCTCAAGCCGGCCATATGGACTATACAAAAGTTTTGTGCAAAAAAAAATTATTTAGCAACAACACTGTCGCATAGCCAGTGCACTGTTGTGGGGCCATAGCCATGCCACCTGCACATAGTGCAAGTGTCCTTGTAGCTGGTTGTGCCACCATGGTGACACCACTGCTCGGTCGTCATCGACGGGCCATCAGCCCACCACCCTCGCTAGCGAACAACCAACAGTGCCACTAGGTTCTCCTCCCAGGTGCCACCACCATCAACGGTGCCACCGCCTGTCACCACTCTGGCATTATGTCACTCCCCGATAATGGTGATGTCATTCTTTGGCACATACATTAGCTTTTTTCTTGCTCCATGTCATCTTTTTCTAGCAACATGTCAAGATGACATCATCACACTTGCCTCACCTACTAATGTCATTTTCCAACTTGATGATGTCATTTTTTGGCTACTGATGTCATAAAATTGGCGACCAAATTTTTTTCTGGCAACATCCAATTTGATGACTATACGGCCATCAATTTTTTTTTCGTGACTGTATTTTTTCAATGAGCTAGTCTTTTGGAGCTGTAGTTGGTTTTTTGGCCATAACTTGAGCATACAAAGGTCTTTTTTCGATCCAAAAGAAGCATCGAAAATTTGACTCAATGATGTTGGTTTCATCACATTCCAAGTTCATTTGAGCTCTCATTTTTCGCATCAAAGTAGAGGCTTCTTTTTCCTCCTTCTCTACATCCAAAATCCAAGTTCTTTTTCAATTTTCATGCTTTCTATAGTTTTTTTTTTTTTGTACTTGAAGGATATCTTTATACATTGTGGTGAGGCATTTTATTTTCTATAATTTACTTCAAAATAAGACCCTTCTGCTTTCATCTTCTTCTCTCAATGCCGGATCCATCTATGACCTAGCTCATGCCACACAACTATCACACTTGGAATGCACAAATGACTAGGCTTCATGTCTGGATGAGAACCAACCTATTCTAATGTGCCTTTTTGAGGTTCTTCAACACAAGAATAAAATGGATGAGGCCATGGGATTGACTGCACTAAACATTTCAAATAGTCTATTGTTTCACTTGGATGGTTTGACCACTCCACAGGCTATTTGGACCAAATTCCAAACTTTTTTTGACACAGTGAATGAGTTGTAGGCACTTCAGCTTGATGCAGAGTTGACTTCTTTGTCACCAGATAGCTTTCCCACCATTAAAGACTTCCTGATGAAGTTCAAATCTCTAAGCACAGTTTTGCAAGGATGTGGGAAAAAAAAAAAAATGATGAGTGTATCTTTTTGATACTCTCAAAGTTGTGAGGACAATATCAGATCTTTTCTTCCACTTTCTACTCCACTATGGATGCCTTGGGTACCAGACATCAGATTCTTTCTTTTGAGACATTTTGTGATTGGCTGACATGGGAATAGTCCATGATCACTTAGATGGATTCACTTATAGGTTCACAATCATAGGCACTGTTTGTCAAGGATACATAGGAACAGAAGCCAAAGCAGATATCTAATTCCTCCTCTTAGCACTCTATTGGTTCATCCTCTTCTTCTAAGAAAAAGAAGACTCAGACTCCTACTTGTTCCTATTGTCAGAAGGAACCTCATGATGAGTCACATTGTTTTCAAAAGAGATTTGATGGCTATGAGAAACAAATTGCCGATTTGCAAGCTCTCCTTCAGAAGAGCACTATTTCCTCTCCATCCTCTTCTACCTCATAAGGGTCTTCTTTTTAGTCTTCTTCCACCTCTTTGACATCTACACCAGATCTTGGAAAGGGTCATGTATTACGGGCTTCCATTGCATCCCCTTCACAGGTCCCTTGGATATTGGATTCAGGTGCTTCTCACCATATGACATCTTCTCAAGGTGTCTTCTCCACTATTGAGATTTCCCCCATTCCTCATATTCTCATGGGGAATAACACTACCCTACCAGTCTATGGGAAAGGTTCAGTTCACATCTAGGATGGTATATTCAATGATGTACTGTATGTTCCATCTCTATCTATAAACGTTCTCTCAATTTCTCAAATTACACATAGTGGATCAAGGAAGATAGTTGAGTTCATTACAGATTCAATCTTCATTGGGGATCATGCAATAGGATGTCTTATTGCTATAGGGACTATTAATCCTTTCACTCGTATCTACACCTTCTCGCGCTTGGGCCACCATCTCCATTGACGGAGAAAGCTTCTTCTCTTTTGTAGGAGCATCATGCGGTGTAATCAAGATACTTGAACCTTTCTATTGTTCTTGAGATCCCTATTTTGACTTCCACACCACATCCAGTTGAGATCTTTTCTCTTCAACAAGATTCTTCTTCTGCTCTGCCTCATCCTCCAGCTCCATTCATCTTGCCTCCAGGTGCACCTATTGCGAATTCTACAGTGGACATTCATGACAGTGTCATCACACTTGCCTTGGTGATTCCATTTTAGGATCCTCATATTTTCTCCTTTGAGCATCAACTAGGCCTTCCAATTTTCCCTCTCATTCAGGGGTTCCCTTGTTTTGTTCCCTTATTTCCTCCGCATTGGAGTTTCATTGGTTTGATTCTTTCTCCAAGGGCTCCATTATTTTGGGGGGGGGATTGGGTGTCTTTTTTATCTCTCATGGGGGGGGTTGGTTGTACTTATGATTTTGAGAGAGTCTCTTGAGCCACTTCTGGTGGAAGTTGTCCTTGGGGGGTCTTGTTGAGGCCTTCCTTCCTTCATGTTTGTTTTAGCATGTTTGTACTTACCTCTTTTTGGGGGAGGATTTTTCCCATGAGGTTTTCACTCTTTCCCCATTTTCAGAGGTTGCATTTCTTTGCATTTGTACATGGGTACCTAACATGGCCTAGTTGTTGGGACCCATTTTGCATTTCATCTTAGCTTTTGCAAGCTTAAGTGCATTCCCCTAAGTTGCACATAAGGGGGGTGTTAGAGTAAATAATTATATTTACCCTTTTACTTAAGTTTACTTAGTTAAATGCATTTATTTATTAGTTGTAGTCTAGGAGTTGTTGACAATACGGGAGTTTGTTCCTATCTAAGTCATACTTATCCTCTCACCTTGATTGAGGATATCCCACCTTTTGTGGATGTATGCTTAGTTTTCAACCTTATCTCCTAGAACTTTCTAGCTTTTTCTAAAAGCTTCCTAGATGCCTTTATAAACAGGCTCACCCTTTGCATTTTTGTATAGTAATTTTCATTTCTTATTGTTGCAATATAATTTCTCTCACTTTGCTGAGTTTCTCCAAGCCCTTCCTTTCCTTCTTCAATTTCTCTTCAGTAGGTTATTTGCATGCAAGTGATCTTAGCAAGCTATGAAGTTGGCTTTCATCAACTTTCGCAATTTTCATTTATGGCAAGATACATTCAGCTTTTCATTTCTACATTTAGAGATAGAAAATTGTCTAAGCATTAGATAGTTTGCAGCAGCACAGAGTAGAGATCTTAAGAGTACGAATGATGCATAAAGAGTTAGCTTATGTGTAGTTGAAGAAAGATTTTTTAGACTATCATGATGATGTGTACCAGTGTGTATGTGTGTATGGATAGTACAATGGAAGTTATACTAAGATTAATAATGCGAGCATTTAGCAGTGCCATAAAAGCATAGTAGTAAACAGAGTTGTATGGCTTTAGGAATTATTCAAGTTACAAAATAATTACTAAGTTACGTTGAACCGACTATGTGGATATTATTCCATAAGTTATTTTATATTATTTCAAACATGTGATAACATTGAGTCGGCTATGTGGATATTAGTCCATAAGTTATTTTATGTTATGTCAAGTGTGTGATAACATGAAGGCTGACAATGCAGATTTTTGTGATTGTACAAGGTATAAGTAAAGATCTTATCTTGTGCAGATAATGGAGAAGTTGTGTGATTAGATGTGACATGCAAACTATTTTGAGAACTATCTATAAGCCTTATGTGATGTGAAATCTAATGTAAGATCAGAGCAAGTGTGAGTTACAATAAAAAAGTATTGTATGTATATCTATCTTGTAAAGGAATTGAATTGTATAATTGCATGTTAGGGCAGTGGGCTCTTCTTGCATACATTATAATTGTTCTACCAACTCCTAATAAGGTTGTAGCAACTCCTAACAAGGTTGAGGCTTATAACAAGGCATAGTCCTCTAATCAAGACACTATATGTACTTCATAAACTCCTAACAAGGTCAATATCCTTAACAGGATCCTATTGTTTAGTGAATCATCTAGTGGGTATCATCCCCATCGGGGTTTTCCCTTAGCCAAGGTTTCCCTAGTTAGCAAATAATGGTGTTATGAGTTCTTTATATGCATGGTTATATTTATTGTTCAACATTGTTGGTTTACTTTCATATGCAAGTTATAAAGTAATTAACAATATTCAGTTGTGGACAAAAGTTTGTAATATACTAATTCACCCCCCCAGTATTATCTATTTGTAACAATTGGTATCAGATCATAGTTACTTTGAAGAGGCTTAATGGCTTAAGTAAGATCCCAATGAATATGGAACAATTGAAGAATAATCTTGAAGAAGCCCTTGAACAGATCGATCTTCTTATTGAAGAGAGAGATAACTTAAAAGATATATACAAAGATGCAAAAGTTTACATTGGCAAACTGAAAGATGAAATTGATGATCTTAAATATGGCAAAGAACCTTTTGCATAGATTAGTATTAATGATGATACAAAAAAATCTCAAGAAAAAGAATGAGATCTTGAAACATGAGTTGAAAATTGTTGAACTAAAGTTGAGTCTTAAAACTAGTGGCAATAAGAGTGAACCTAATCTAAAATCTTAGAATGCAAACCTTAGATCCCAATTAAGTCAAGTGACATCTAAATTAGATTCTATTAAGATTGAGCATGCAAAGTTGGAAAAAATAATATCATTGTGAAAGGAAAGATAACACAAGCAAAACAACAGTTAGAGAAACTTTACACAAGTACTGAGAAAATTGATGAACAGATATTTCATCAAAGACCTTCTTATGACAAGAAAAGCCTTGGATATCTTCTTGGAGAGAAGTTAGCAAAGAAAGATGAGATTAGGATAGAACTAGATTCTATAAAATAAATCCCTAAAGAAAAGTTTAAATGGTCTCATGAAGTTGAGAGAATTAAATTGATAGAGAAATTTGATGAACCTAGAACAACAGAGCAAGTTGAAGAACCTAAGCACAATGATTTATCTAAAGAGGTAAGACATCAATTTAGAGCTAGATGCTACATATGTAATGAAGTTGGACATATGAAGAAGGATTGCATAGGTAAGTCTTTTAAACCTATTACTAATTTCTATTGTTATAATTGTCATGGTTATGGACATAAGGTAGTAGAATGTAAGAAACCTAAGTTTATTGATGATAATAAGAATAGTAGAATGTTTAGGAATTCTAACCCTATAGGTAATGGAAGAATTAGATCTTAGAGCATATTTAATGATGGAGAGAAACCTAATGGTGAGAAAAAGTAGTTTATTTGTTACAAATGTAACAATCCTAGATACATTGCAAGAAATTACAGAGCATCTAAAAATCAGAACGAAAACAATCAGAGGAGAAATGCACCTATATGTTAGTTATGCAATAACTTTGGAAACACAACAAGATTTTGTAGAATGGATAGAAGGAACTTTAACAGGAACCCTAATCATAGAAGGAACAATAACAAGAATGATAAAACGAATGAAAATGGAGGTAACAACAGTCAAAAAGAAGAAGTCAAAGAACATATTGAGGAATTCAAAGAAGTATTTTTGAAGGCTTGTAATCCAGAGAGTTCACATATAGTATTGGAAGAACAATAATTTGATGCATATAATGGAAAGTAGAAGTCACAGATTGTTTGTGGCTCAACCTATATGAATTAAGCTATTACAAAAGTAGTTGAGCATCAATGGTTAAAACTGATGTTAGAGAGTGAGTTACTAGTTGTGCAGTTAACAAAAGGTAGAAGACATAGAGAGAAAGCTATGGTTGAATGCACAAGTCATGGTATGATCACAGTAAGTGAGAATTGTAAGAGAAAGGTCACTAGTAAACAAAGATTGTATTCTAAGTTTGTGGTAGATATGCAATTATTACACAGTCCATTTTGAAATGATTTAAGGCTCATCAACTAGATTTGATGTACCATTTATTCATGCAAAGTGTCTTGAGCAAGAAGAAAGTAGAGAAAGAGATAGATTCCATCCTCAAGGAATTTGGTATGTCAAGGCAAGAATTCAACAAGCTAAAGGGAATTGCGCTGAAATGAAGGCTAGTGGGTAGTCTAAATTGTTAGTAACAACACCTATTGCAGTAGCAAGACCCTCAAAAGAAGTAATGGTGGCACAACCATGTGCACAAGCTCCTATTGTACCGTATGTAGTAGTTGTGCAAATGCAACTAGTAAATGCTAGCTATGAACAATCAAGAAGGAAGCCAGAGGTAGTAGTACCTTCTACACAGAGGAAGTCAAGAAGACTAGTAAATGTTAAACAAGAACTTGCAAAGAAAATAGTCAAACATACCACCAATGGACCAAGAAAGAGAAGAAAAACCATGCAAATGAGTAGTTTTGAAAGCTTAGAAGATGATACTTAAGATAGACCTATTGAACAAGATGCACAAGAAGCTAAGACAACTACAAGAAAAAAGGGCATGGAAACCAAAGGTAGAGAATCTAAACATGTAGATTAAAAATGATGGCAATTTTGTATAGTAAAATAAATTTTATAGCATGTATAGCAACATGGATAGGAGGCAATTAAAGAATGCCATAATAAGGATCATGATTTAATAAGGAACATGATTCTAAGGAATAAGAGATTTGGTAGCATTCAGAATAAAATTCTTGAAGACCTATACAATAGGCTGATTAATAGGAAGAGAAGAGTAGTAGAAGAAGATTTGAACATGAGGATCTCATCCATAAACAAGTTATGTGATGCTGGATCAAAATAAGAATCTGACAAATTTTTGGAGCCCTTGCTGAGGAACAAAAGAAGAGCAATTCTTCTAATGGGAGGCAATTATGAAGAGGTTAGGCAAGAAACAAAAGAGGCAATAGTAAAGTACATGTCCTTGGTGCCAAAGGAGAGTGCGCAAGCTAAAGATGATAGTCTAGTGTATGTGGAAATCCATACACCTTCCAGGGAAGAGGAAGAAGCAGAGAAAACAAAGCAAGCACTATCACCACCTCATATTGTTATGGGTATTGAATCCATGCACTTGTGGATAGTACACACATAAATGTGGACACTAAGGAAAAATCATTTGCAGGGTATGGAGCAGATATTGTTGGAAATATCAACAATATTGTTGATTATTCCAGTTTTGATGATGATGAGGAAGAAGAGAAAAGGAAGAAAGAAGAACAAGAAAAGAGGGAACATGATGCAAAAGAAAAGAAAAGAAAAGAAGAAGAGGAAAAGAGGAAGAAAACAGAAGAAGAAAGGAAGACGAAAGTAGAGGCTAAAGAAATGAAGAGAGAAGAGGAACAAAAGATAAAGGCTACTGTACTTTCAATAGGGTCAATAGCTAGAACATCAGCAACAACATCTAATCCATCTGATGATGAAGATCAGAAAGAATTAATGGGCACCTTGAGCAAGCTATGTGATAAGAATAAAATTGTTAAGTCTTCGAAGAAGACTCTTGCTGAAGTCTTGGACTGCATGCAGAAGACAGTTTCCACAACTATAGAAAATCTAGACTTGTAGGCCAAGGAAAAAGAGTTGGTGAAGACCATTGATGGGGAATTCACAACTTTGGCTAAAGTAGTAGCAGTGCAATCACAGACAAAACATGAAGTAGCCCCATTTAACACAGTGTGCACTAATGTGCGCAATGATTTGAAGGCACTTGATGGAAACATCAAGGAATTGAGGCAATGTATTACTGAAGGTAAGAAATTGTATGGACAATGTGCAATGTCTTACACTTACCTGTCAAATTTTGATGCAAAGATCAAAGGCCATATGAGTGAGCTTCAGACATTCACTACAATATTGTAGCAACCTTAGATCAGAATTAAAGATTCTGAGGATGACATTGAGAAGATTCAAAATGTTGTCAGAAGCATTGAATGTGACAAGGAGAAGGTAATAAGAAGATTCTTTGTTCATAGAGAATATCTAGCACCTAGAGTTGTAATTTTGTAGAGGCAATTGGAGGAATGTCTTTTAGCAAAGAATTCATATGATAAAATTGCCTATACTGACCTGAGCATAGTTGAAGTGGCATCTTATGCACTTTGTGCACTCATCAGTATATCAGATATAGTCAAAGGTAACTAGAAGAAAAACTTTGACAAAATAAAGATTGATTTTTCAAATTGCATATCCAAAATCACGAGCTAATCAACAATAGGCAATAAGTTTATGTGCTACAGTTTTGGCACTTTTGTCATTGATGTGAAAGGGGGAGTATTATGTAAAGGAAAATTTGTATAGATATAAATGTATATGTAAGGGGAAGCCTATGTATGTATCAATGTAAAGGAGTGATAAGGATTGTAATGATTCATCTCCATCAAAACATGAATAAAATTGTTATGTTTTGAAAGCAATTTTTGTGTAGTTATTTTTATTTGTTTTTGTTATGTATGACATCATTCTGGGACTTAGCCAATTTTTCCAAATGTTACCATCAATGCCAAAAGGGGATATTGTTGGCAATATGGCTATATAGATGTCTTGATGGTTTTCATTTATGGAAACATACATTCAACATTTCATTTATGCATTTAAAGATAGAAAACTGTCAAATATTAGATAGTCTGCAGCAGCACAGAGTACAGATCTTAAGAGTATGGATGATGCATAAAGAGTTAGCTTATGCGCAGTTGAGGAAAGGTTTGTGACACTATCATGATGACATGTACCAATGTGCATGTGTGTGTGGGCAGTACAATGCAAGTTATACTAAGATTAACAGTGCGAGCATTTAATAGTGCAGAACAAAGCATTATTTTGGTTACAAAATAATTAGTAAGCTATGTTGAGCCGACTATGTGGATATTGTTCTGCAAGTTATTTTATATTATGTCAAGCATTTGATAACATGAAGGCCAACAGTGCAAAGTTTTGTGATTGTGCAAGTTATAAGTAAATATCTTATCTTGTGCAGATAATGGGGAAGTTGCATGATTAGATGTGACATGCGAACTATTGTCAAAATTATTTGCAAGCCTTATGTGATGCAAAATCTGATGTAAGATTAGAGAAAGTGCGAGTTACAGCAAAAAAGCAAGTATTGTATGTATATCTATCTTGTGAAGGAATTGAATTGTACAATTGCATGTTAGGGCAGTAGGCTCTACTTGCATACATTGTAATTGTTCTACCAACTCCTAACAGGGTTGCAGCAACTCCTAACAGGGTTGAGGCTTCTAATAAGGCCTATTCCTCTAACAAGGACTCGAGACACTCTGTGTACTTCATAGACTCCTAACAGGGTCAATTTCTTTAATAGGATCCTATTGTTTAGTGAATCATCTAGTGGGTATCATCCCCACCAAGGTTTTCCCTTGGCCAGGGTTTCTCTAGTTAACAAATAATGGTGTTGTGAGTTCTCTATGTGCATGGTTATATTTACTGTTTAACATTGTTGGTTTACTTTCATATGCAAGTTATAAAGTAAATAACAATATTCAGTTGTGGGCAAAAGTTTGTAATATACTGATTCACCCCCCCTCTTAGTATTATCTATTTCTAACAAAATTATCTTCATTAGTATTGCAGAATGCGTGAGATTCTGATGTTACAAGGATCTTTTCACATTTGTTGAAGTATTGTTTGGAGATGTTAATCTTCATGTAACTGAAGATGTTGACATCTTGAGGGCTCAATAGAGTCTTTGGTAAGGGTGTGGTTTATGTTTTCATTTAACATGTTATGACATGTTTAAATGGAGCATGTAATCTCTTTGGTTGGGATTGTTTAGATCATGTTGTCATGTTTATGTTCCTGAGATTATGGTTGAAACTTTGACTTGTTAATATTGGTTTAGTTTCTTTGTTTTGAGTACATTGATCATTTGTTGGATACTTCATGATTTTGTAATGTTGCATTCAGAGTCGGCATGGATTGATTAGTTGCAGGTGCTTATGGAAACTTGGAGATGGAAATGACGGTGTTATCTCTTGTGATTAGAGATGTGTTTTTTGGAATGGTTGGTGTAGGAAGTCCAAGAGGCATTCATTTGATGTGATAGGAGACTTGGATATCTTGATGAGTATTGTCATCTTGGTCTTAACTTCAAATTTCTTCAAGTGGGAGATTGTTAAGATGATGAAGTGCAAGGAACCTCACCATATGGTGAGTCCACCGAACCAACTGTACTATATGGTAGAGGTGAGTCACCGTACGGTGACAATGTTTTAGTGTACGGTGAAACCAGTGGACTTCATATGTTTCGTCTCCATGACGTACAATGGAAGTAAGGTCACCGTACAGGAGAGTCTACCAAATGTATTTCATATGATGAATGGCATGTGCATAGTGACATCTCAATACGATGAAGCAATACAACAAAGTTGGTACAAGTGACCGAGGGCTGAAGGGAGTGTCTAAAGCCCTGATGTCAAAGGGAGTTTCAGAGGCTTCAAAGGGAGTGATCCCATGTCGAAGGGAGTTTCAAAGGCTGAAGGGAGTGACTCGATGCTGAAGGGACCTCCAACTTGAATAGTAACCGTCAAATGGATGAGTAACCATTGGGACTGTAACCATTTTTTTATTGACAGTTAATGCACCAATTCCATAACGAATTGCAAAGTGTATAAATGTCTGTAAGATTCGTTGGGCTAAATAGGTTGGGGCTGTGAAAGTCAAGTTGATTGTAAAGACAATCTAAACCTATGACTCTGTCCAAAAACCAGAGTTTGTTGTATGTTAATTGTTTACTGTAATACAAAGTCGAGGGTTTTTGGGTGGTGGGTTTCCCACATAAAATCTGGCTTTTTGTGTTTATCTTGTGTGCATATTGTTTTTCAATGTTCTTGTTTTTCTTGTGCATCTCAATGTTCTAAAGTAGATTTACATTCTTTTATATTTCCCCTGTAAATTGACATTTGAAAGGCATTTTCCACAAGTAGCTTTCATAATAGACATTGCACCTCATTCAGGTGCAATAATTATAGATAAGATTTTTAGATTCCATTCTACACCTTTCAACACTAGTTTTCAAAATTAAAAATAGTGTATTATACATTATAATTTAATTGATTTAACATGAAATATTTATGGTGGTGTAATATTTTCAACTACCCCAGGTGGATAGGTGAATGATAAATTCATTGTATTTCTAGTCCACCTAATGGCTCAATTACTAACTTTGAAGAATTATTTTTTATTTTTATTTTTTAAAACTTAGTTGATCCTTTTCATATAAACTAATATTCACTTGTATTATGGGTAGTTAAAATTTATGGACTTTGATTGAAAATGTGTAAATTTAATAGTGTCTAAAAACTGTTTGTAAATAAGCATTAGCGAAAACAATTGTTAAAAATATAATTTACTGTTTTTAGAAGAAAAATTATTTGTACTATTTTTTTATATTTTTAACATTATTAAGAAAATGTTAGATTACACTTCTTAAGAATTACTTTTTAAACATTATAAAATTTATCTTATTTAAATCATACACAAAGATATGCACTTTTTAAAACTAAAATAACTATTTAAAAGAAATAAATTAATTATAACACTATTGTTATGAATTAAAACTGTAATTTAGCAGATAAATTAGAAATATTTTTTAAAAAACTACTGTGCTGTAATTTAGTAGAATTAAAATTAAAAAATATATATATCTTTTTTAAATAAAAAAAAAGGGCGGAAGAAAATTAAAAAACCACAGGGTTTGAAATGAATTTCAACATGCGAACGCCGAACAAATCTGAAATTAGGTTTTACAGACAACCACATCAGAAAAGAGGGAAATGTCCAAGGAAGAAGAAGATGCATACAAAAATCCGGGACAAACATGCATGCACATTCTCATTCTCATGCCCTCGTTTATTCAATTCCAACTTCAGGAAAAGCGCCTGCTCTGAGGCACCATATTTACAAAAGAATACCTGTACAATCTAATAAACAATGTGCATTTCTAAATCTATTCCTCGATCTAGATGGTTGCCAGTCGATGTTGTCTGTTCATGCGATCTAACAATTTCTTGGCCTTCCGCCGGGCTTTACACGATCCATTCAGGCTCAGATCTAACAACTCCATGTATCCCCCTGCATTCTTTGCCTCCTTTACATACCGGGAATCCCTAGCGCACAATTCCGCCATGATCCCAACTGCATTTTCTTTGTTCCGAGCGGAAGTTTCTTTTACAATAACACCCACAGAAATGGAAATCCCGCCGCCCTCTCCAATCGCCTTTGTTCCCTCCTCGCAGCTCGCAATTAGGGCCAGAAGCGCCAACAATTCATCATCCCCCATTCCCGCTCTCTGTTCTTCACTCATGCTCATGAATTTCAGCAAAACTTGCACCAATCCGGCCTTCACACACTGTATTTTGTTGGCCTCATTGAGGCATAGATTGAACAGAGCAGATGCGGCGTCTTTCTTGCCTCTTGAATTGCCCTCCCTGAGAAGATCCACAAGATCAGGGATTGCTGCAGGGGAAGCGCCAATTCTCACCTTGTTTTCATCCACGGAAGAAAGGCTGAAAAGAGTTGCGGCCGCGTTTTCTCTGGCAGCCATGCTCGCCCCTTTTTTCAGTACCCTTGCAATTGGATGAATTCCTCCTTCCTCCGCAATCAATGCTTTGTTATCGTTAAATATCGACAGATTCAGCAGAATCGTCACGGCGTGCTCTTCAGTTTCCGAATCGGGGCTTTCGAGAAGAGAGATCAATAGATTTATCGAGTTGGGTTTCCCCAGAAAAACCCTGTGATTGGGTTTTTTTCTGGTGAGTACTCGAAGCTCCCGCGCGGCTTCTCTTTGCTGTATTTGGAAAGATCCTGCCATTTTTTGCAGCAAAATGTTGACATATTTAGCCTCCTGCGGCGTAATGTTGGTTTCGCTGGTGCGATTTGCCGACGGGGCGGGAGGTTGTAAGCCTCTGGAAGAACACCATTCATGGATCATAGATCGGACTAGATAGTTAGGGGTAAGGACCGTGTTCTGTAGCACTTGCTCTGTTTTGGGGCATGTCACATGATCTGCATCGAACCATTCCTGAATATAAGCCCGGTCATATGTCTGCAACACATAAGAACTCCATTGCTCAGAACTAAAACTACCCAAAAAAATCCAAGTTAGATGTGGAAGAATGAATGGGATCTCAAAAAATTCAGATTTACCTGCCCTGAAGCCAACACCACGGGATCCGCCATGAGATCGGAGGAAATGGGGCAAAGGAAATAGCGTGCAATGGGATCCGTCTTTACTGGATCGACGCTGAAATTGAGCTCCTTGATGGCCATTACAGTTTTCGAGATCTCATTCAAAACCTCAACTCTGCAGTCGTCTTCCTCAGTAACCAAGCCCACCAGTCGTTTCAACTCAGTTTTGAGCCCTGTGATAGACTTCGTTACAGCTCGATCATCCATTACAGGAAGCGTATATCCCCAAAATGAGGTATTTTGTGTGCTTTTTAAAATCTTGAATCAACAATTCCGTAGCCTAGAGCGCCATCATATGCGAATCTCGAGTATTTTACAACTGATTTGAAAGCAGACAGTGATGAATGGACGAATTAAATCATGCAATTCACGGACCAAATCGTGCCCTACCCCAGATTTCGCAAGAAAAGGGCGGTGACAACTCACGCCTGCACAAAGACAAATCTCCTGCCGTGCGCTCACTGTTTTTCTTTTGGGTTGCATTCAATTCATACAAACACAAAGCGGCGCTTGCGTTTGATGGGAAGTAAAGTGAACATAGTTGCATTTAATGGCTGCCCCACTTAAAATTCAAACAAGTCGTCGGCTTGCTTGTGATGAAAATGGGTATCGGCCATGGCCCACGGTCCACCGCACACGGTTTGCCATTTTTAATTTTCCCCTTCGCCTGCAACAGATTTGACTTGGGGCTGCTGTTTATTCTTATTTTTCTCTCTGGAACTTTCTACATCTTAATTAACCAAAACCCTTCCATGATTTCAGACTCGGCGCGGCTTTTACGGGGATGTCCTAACCATTTTCATCTTACAAAACGCGTTTATGAGATCGGCCTTCACACGGTTTGTGTGACCCACGGCCAACTAAGACAGAGCATGTATCGAGTACATTCTTTTACTGCTTCTGCAGTGGGAAATTCATACGCTTATGAAGAAGGTGGGTAGTTACGCGGTGCCGATCTGCCTGCTGTTGCCCCCACGCAACTATTTACAATTAGAGGGCACAAATTGTGTGATTGAAAGCAAGGTCGACATGGGCATCATGATCTCAATGCACAATGCACGCCATCAGCATTTGAATTCGGAAAATAGGGGAAAACGCGGCTTGGATTAAGGAACCAGAGCGGCGTATAGAAATTGATGGAGTGAAAGGAAATCGAGACACTACTCGAGTAAGATGCTTCAAGAACCTCCTTTGGATGACAAGAGCACGACATGTTATCATTGATGTTTGACCGCATCTTTTAGACCGCTTTTCTAAATGTCCCATCTTCTCTGGTTCAGAACAAATTCGAGAGGCGTTCTTATTGATTCCTCCAGGACGCAGATTATTTATGCTTTCTTCGTCTTCTTCCACCTTGAGCAGTTCATTAGCAATTCCATTTCGATGTGCAATGGCAAATCTCATTTTGAATAGATGTGAAAGGTCAACTAGGAAAATAACTGGTCGATTTTTGTATCCATCATGGAGTGCAGTTGGTAGGTCATTTAATATATATCTGAATGGAAAAATGATAGCTTTGAATCAACTATGCAACTGTTGCTTTAAACATGATTGAAACAAAATGCATGAATCAAAAAGAGAAGGCTCCAACTCCAATATAATTATGTTTTGTTTGTGATGGAGAAAAAGATAATAAGGCTCTATTACCAATATCATTATGTTTTGTTCGTAATGGAGAGAGGGACTAAGAAATAATAGATAGGGCAAGATCAAGAGAGGGATAAAGAGATGGGTAAGGAGATTGAGCGAGGTGATAGATATAAAAAGTGAGATAGATGGAGATGTAGAATAAAGAGAGAGACGAGAAATGGATGGACTTGTATATAAGTGATAAATATAAAGGTGGAGAGAGGGGGGTGATGAAATAGGGCATGGTAAAGGTATAAAGTAGTGATGTAGAGAGAGAGGGGGGTCTAGAGAGATGGAGAGTTGAAGAATAAATGAAGAGAGATAGAAGTAGAGAGGCAAAAAAATATAGATGTAGAATTCTAGGAAGAGGGAGAGTGTGTGTGAGAGAGGGAGATGGATGGATAGAGAGGGGACATGTCTAGAGATAGAAGGGGGGAGAGGAGGAGAGAGATAAAATAAATTAAGAGGAAGAGAGAGGTGGATGGAGAGATAAAGATAGAGAGGGAGAGATAAAAAGATATAAAGGAAGTGGGAGAGGGAGAGGGAAGATGAGAAAAAACATAAATTGTGATATCAGTATTGCAACACTTTCACACAAATTAATAATTTCAAATTTTAACCATAGAAATCTACAGAGAACAATGTTGAAAAGCAAAGCACAAAGCAATAAGGAACTCATAAAACTATGATTTATTTTCAAGTAACCCTAACCAAGGGAAAACCCCAGTAGAACTGGTACCCACAACTATGTATTAATCTAAAAATACTCTTGTTTGGAGTTTTGACCCTAATAGGAATCATTACATACATTTAGTACATTAGTCATTGTTAGAAAACTAGACCTTGTTAGAGGTCTAAACTCTGTTAGTAGTCGAATTACAATAGGAGTTCACTACTCAATAATGACTCACAATCTAATATACAATGTAGGTAATATTTACAATGCCAATATGACTATTCTGACATCTCAATGTCTGATTAGTCCATAATATATCTCACATTTGATCTGATCAAACATTAAATCTCACATTTGACCATCAATGCAACATCATAGCATCATTAGTACATGTCAAGTTTACATAAATATTGTATCACATGCTCGCGTACAAAAGTCGTGTTTGCACTTTATACCTTTCCCAATTAATTTCTTTATAAAATATGTGGCACAATAGTCAAAATCAATTATTAAAATCTATTATTGAAGGGTTAAAATCTAGGATGGCATCCATTCAATACCAAGTAATTGAATTGGTAAAATTGCTTTTCTAAATGTCCCATCTTCTCTGGTTCAGAAAAAAATCATAATAGAGGCTTTCTTATAGATCCCTCTAGGACGCAAATTATTTATGCATCCATTGAATGCTTTCTTTTTCTTCTTCCAACTTGACCAGTTCATTAGCCATTCCATTTCGATGTGTAATGGAAAATTTCATTTTGAATAGATGTGAAAGGTCCATTAGGAAAATAACGATTTTTGCATCCATCATGTAGTGTTGTTGGTAGGTCATTTAATATATGATGTTTATGGAATAAATATCAAAATGGAAAAATGATAGCTTTGAATCAACTACGCATCTCTTTCTTTAAACATGATTGAAACAAAATGCGTGAATCAAAAAGATAATAAGACTTTATTACCACTATAATTATGTTTTGTTTGTAATGGAGAGAGGGACCAAGAAAGAATAAACAGGGCAAGATCAAGAGAGGGATACAGAGATGGGTAAGGAGATTGAGCAAGGTGATAGATATAAAGAGGAAGATAGATGGAGATGGAGAATAAAGAGAAAGACAAGAAATGGATGGACTCATATGGAAGTGATACATATAAAGGTGGAGAGAGGGGGGCGATGTAATAGGGCATGGTAAAGGTATAAAGTAGAGAGAGAGAGAGAGAGAGAGAGAGAGAGAGAGAGAGAGAGAGAGAGAGAGAGAGAGAGAGAGAGAGAGAGAGAGAGAGAGAGAGAGAGAGAGAGAGAGAATAAATAAGAAGAGATAGAAGTAGAGAGGAAAATATATATAGATATAGAAGTCTAGGAAGAGGGAGAGTGTGTGTGAGAGAAAGAGATGAATGGATAGAGAGGGGGACATATCTAGAGATAAAAGGCAAGAGAGGTGGATAGAGATGAAATAAATTAAGAGGAAGAGAGAGGTGGAAGGAGAGATAAAGATAGAGAGGGAGAGATAAAAAGATATAAAGGAAGTGGGAGAGGGAGAGGCAAGGATGGGGAAAAAACATAGATTGTGATATCAGTATTGCAACACTTTCACACAAATTAATAATTTCAAATTTTAACCATAGAAATCCACAAAGAACAATGTTGAAAAGAAAAGGACAAAGTAATAAAGAACTCATAAAACTATGATTTATTTTCAAGGAACCCTAACCAAGGGAAAACTTCAGTGGGGATGGTACCCACAACTATGTACTAATGTGAAAATACTCTTGTTAGGAGTTGAATTACAATAGGAGTACACTGCTTAATAATGACTCATAATCTAATATACAATGTAGGTAATAATTACAATACCAATATGATTGTTTTGACATCACAATGTCTGATTAGTCCATAATATATCTCACATTTGATCTGATCAAACATTAAATCTCACATTTGACCATCAATACAACATCATAGCATCATTAGTATATGACATGCCAAGTTTACATGGTGTATCACATGCTCACGTACAAAAGTTGTGTTTGCACTTTATACCTTTCCCAATTAATTTCTTTATAAAATATGTGGTGCAATAGTTAAAATCAATTATTAAATTCTATTATTGAAGGGTTAAAATCTAGGATGGCATCAATTTAATACCAAGTAATTGAATTGGTAAAACAATTCAATTCCTTCGGCCAAATTGCTCAATTACTAAAACTTATTCTAAATATTGCAATCTCAACTAGTCAACATACTTTTCATCCAAAACCTTCAATGGCAAAGACTATACTATACTATACTACTAGTCAACATGTTTTTCACTACTACTATACTACTACCAATTTGACATCAATGACAAAGACTAGAATCCAAAAAGTATTGTGTACATAGTAAAATTATTCAACTTGTTGGCGCTCAAAATTGTAGCCCGGATTTTGAGCAATTTTGAGAAATTGAGCCCTATAAACGCTTTCAAATGCCAATGTACTCGGCTGTCAAGTTGAGGCCTAAGAGGTGTTCAATGCTTCTAGCACCTTCCATTCAACCTGTCTAAGTGTTCCATGAAGTTAAATTGCCGTTCTGAGCCATTTCGTAAAGTTTTATTTTGAGCTAGTTCCAAATCTGCATTTTTATCGTTAAGTGTCAAACAAAGACAGGAGGTTGTGTTTGTCATTGAATATCTCGCACCCAAAAATGTTTTGTGACTTTTTGCTTTGGGAGTGTTTAGTGTCCATACCTGAGAACCTATATCTCAGATTTCAAGCTGTTTCAAATCCGTTTGAATAGGTTTTGAATCCCTCAAAGTTGGTAATTCACTATTTTCACACTTTTGCAATTTGCACATAATTTTGGGAAGCCCTGTTTGACTTGTAATAACTTTTGACCAGTTGATCAAAATGTTGAAATTCTTTTTGTGTTGCATTGTAGACGTTAGAGACTTCTTATGTTTCAATTTTTAAGTCTTGACGAATCTGTTTGATTAGTTTTCAAATGTGATTCCAAACACAATTTGTAACTTTTTACTAGTGTCAGCAAGTGCAGATTGTTTGGAACCCTTGTTCATGATGTTATAATTTGAAATCCGTGATAGGTGAGGTCAAATGGATTGTACCACTGTATTGTACTCTGAAAATACTCCAAGTGTGTCAGTTTACAAGTCTTGACGAATCCATTTACACACTTTTCTAGGTCCATTCCATTTGCAAAAAATGTTTTCCTGCAGTGCTTCCAGTTTGCAAAATCCAAGTAGCCCACTTTGATTGCTTTCCATTTGTGCCCAATTATTTTTCATGAGCCCAAAATGTAGATCCATAATGTCCTCGTGACAGAGAACTAGTGTCCCAATTTTCGTTTCCCCATGTTCTCATTTGCCCAATTTTCGAGGCCAAATCCAAACCCAGTTTACTACTATCTAACATATTTATTTGCAGGTAATTATGAGAAAGCAACTTCGAAAACAAATATCTTTTGACCCCTAATTCGTCGTGAGACAAGATTTGACAGGCTGCAAGAATGCATAATAGAGATTCAATATGCCAGTTTTTAGAGCCTGGTCAGGTGTTTGGATCAATTTTTAAGGCCAGTCAATGGACCTCTTGGCGCAAATTTGACAATTGGCCGAAAGTGACAAATTGAGTTTTTAACAATCAATCAATGCTCAAATTCGAGTTTAATCAGTATCAAATTGATCAATAGGTTAGTTTTGCATTTTAGTTGTTCAAAAATGAAAAAAATTTAGCCAGACCCACATTGGGGCCCAACTGATTCCATCAGGTAGAATGATTCAAAGCATGAAAATAATGGAGTTAAAGTAAATGCCTCTATGTCTAAAGTGATGAAGCATATTTATTGACCACAACATCTAAAGTGCTTTACAATGATTGGTCATATTTGGACTTGCTGAACACTCCTTCCAATCTCTTCCTTTGTTTTTGTTCCCATATCAGCAGCCGAAGACTTCTTTCCATCAGGTCATAGAATTGAACAAAGCGAAGAAAAACTCAAGCAAGATGGCAAACAACAATGTCAATGAAACAACTATTGCCAGGAGAGATGTGGGTGAAAGTTCTAATACTACTATTGAGATTAAGATAAAGACACTTGATTCACATATTCACACTTTACGAGTTAAAAGAGATACGCCAATCCCTGTTCTAAAAAAGCAAATTGTAGCCTTAACTAGTGTCCCATTAGAAAGACAATATCTTATTTGTTGTGGAAAGGTCTTGAAGGATAACCAACTGTTGTTAGATTATCATGTTGAGGATGGATATATATTACATTTGGTGGTTCGACAACCTCTTCCACCATCTTCTTCATCAGTGGCAGGGGCAAGGAAGCCCATGAATTTGAAGAAGAGCCAAGAAACATGTAGTCAACACTAAAGGCAAGATAAAGTTAGAGAAGCTAGCTAGTGGAAAAAGGGAGCCTTGCACATCCAAAGCCCCAGTTAATGGTAGGGCAACCCATGCCATGTAACACTTGAAGGAGATTCACGTAGGTAGCTGGCCAACATCGTGCAAGAAGATGCCTACTCCAAGGAGCCACGTAAGTAACAGGGGCAGAACATAGTTTAAAGATCAAATGACCAAGAATCCACGTATAATGAAATGAGGAAGACTCACAAGTTTCTACTCATACCCCAAAAGAATCGCAATCACATCCCAGTGACATGTAAAAAACTAAAGCTCAAGCCAAGGAGCTTGGAAGCTCAAGCGAATGATGAAAAGTTTAACTCTATGGATACTTTCAAAGCACTTAAGCTAAGATATGAGCAGACTCATGTCATGAGAATAGGAGCAGTCCACAATTTAAAATAGAGCAATCAAAGAAAAACCACGAACTTGCAAAGATTCCATGCATTGACAAGAAGAGCACGCGAAGGGAAAACCATAAAAAGCATTGCCCATGTAGGGAAGTAAAGGGAAAATTTTTATTGAAGAAAGCAATTAGCGTATAAGCAAGGTACCCACGTCCAAAGGTAGCAAGTGTGTAAAGAGGCAAGAAAGCTCGCGTCAAAAGGAGTCCATGATAGCATTCAAGTTAAGACCATCATATTCAGACTTTCCAAATTTGGAGTTTGGTTTATTAAGCCCAGAAAAGCTCTGCTTCCAAACAGAGAAAATAAAAGGAAGCCGCCAGTTTAAATATAAAAAAAAATAGCACTGGAAGAGACTCCATGCAAAGAGTCCAAGGCAGCACAAGGAGACCCTGCGCAAAAGGAAAGAATGCCCACGTCCAAACAAGGAATCATGCTAGAGGAGGTGTCTTCAAAGAATAAATCTATGCTAGAATGAAAGAATGGAGGATAGCGCAGGGGAATGCATTTGAGAATTTGTCTCACATTGGGGGTGTTTGTTGGAAGTATCAGGGTTCTCAGAGGGGGGGTGAATCAGAACACTATTAAATTCTCCCAAAATCTGAGTTCAGTAATTTTAATTTATAATTTACAGCAGTGGAGAAATCAAACTGTACTGAAATGTAAACATACTGAATAATATCAACTCACAGTAAGAAGAGACACCAATTTTGTGCCGAGTGGGAAACCCTCGAAAATCCTCATGGTTTCATCATAGGGAGAAAAACCACTCCATGAACCTGTATTCTTTATTGAGTTCCAATTCTTTTACAATCAGCAGCTTCTACTGCTCAAGGTATTTAACCCTTTTATCAGTGCTATAATTACAAGCTTATACACACATATAAATGTGTATGTAAGACATTTATACATGCATACAAGTCTATAATAAGACTTTTAGTCTTTACAAACTGTTCTGAAATATAAGTCTTCTTTCTTTCTTTTTCTTTTTTTTAACTCATCCCCTTTAAATTACAAATGATCTCTATATTTATAGAGATAAAATTTGAATGTAATTAGTTACATCAGCCCAACTGAACCAGTTTGGGTTGTTACACAAACTTCCGTTTAAAAATGATGTTTGAGAGACTAACAAAACAGTTTTAGTTTTCGGATTTGTTGTCTCAAATTTGGTAATCATTATAAACTTCCAAACTGATCAATAATGTTTCATTTTTATTTTTTAGATACTCGAAAATAGTTTCCATTATCTCAGACCAAATTCCTTCATTGCTGTTACAAACTTTGGAGAAAACTTCATTCAATATTTCATGAAACTTTTCTATCTTTTTATAAAAAATTAAAATCGTTCCTTAAAAAAATTGCCATTTCATTTTAAACCTGAACTGACTATGTATTTGTTTTAGGACAAATATTTGTGCATCAAACTGAGTCAAAGAATTTCTTTCAAAAACCCTTACTGCTGGAGTTTCAAATGAAGAACTTTGTGCATTCTTTTCAAATGAAGAATTCAACTGTTCTTCAAGAAAATGATTATGTCTGGGAAACAACATACCTGACATGCTCATGAAAATACCTGTGATATTCCTTTTATGTTTCTGCCTGATCTTGCATATTGTTTCATAACGTGCCTTCTTGTTCTTTGCTTATTTCTCAGGCATCTGTACAATGGCCAAGCTCTGTATATAGCAACATAGCTCGTAGCGACAAAATTCATCAAAAGATCAACAGAAGAGAGGTCAGAAAATGACAAAATTGGTATCAATATAAACCTTAGTGAATGTATAACCACATAGTAAAAACCCAGAAGCAAGTCAACTGAACCTTGTTTTAAACTTGACAAAGCATCCTCTACGTCTGTGAAAATACAAACTGACGGAAGAATAGAGAAGTTACTATAATTTTCAAACTGCCCACCACCTTAAGGTTTTTGCAAACATTTTTGAAGTCCGCCATACAAATCTGACAAATGCCACAAAAATTGTGACGTGCATCGTAAATATCTACATACATCCAGACCTTAATTACTGTGCAAGTGCTACAATGATACTTTATTCTATGCCAACACTGCAGATGAACTATTGCCATGTGATAAATATATCATGTGATATATTACGGCTTACTTATCACCTATTCTTTTTGTCAAACAACATATTGTTGAGATAATGGGTGTTGCACACATTGCATAATATTGTAATTTTTTAAAATTAATTTTATTATGTAATGTTGTACCTAGATGGATGTGCAACATGTAAAGATTCCCATGGAATATTCTTGATGAGTTGTATTGTAACATTGTGAAAATATTTCATGTAATTATTTAATATTGGGGAAAAGAATTAAATGCCCAATATTAAATGTGGGGTCAGTGGGTTAGGTAGCACATGGTTTTAGCACATGGTTTATGTAATACCACTTGGTGGTTTTGTGGGACTTGCTACTATATAAGCAGCCACAAGGGTAGTTGTTGTAGAGAGAGAAAAAAGAGTGACAAGGAGAAGACAAAAGGCAAGAGTCGAGCGGGACAAGGCTTGACAGGTTAGCCAAGGGAGCATTTGTGAAGGTTGGAAGCATGGCATGGGATGTGTGGATTCATGCTTGTTCACATAGTTTGCTCGGTTGTGGCTATGGCCATGAAGGCTTCCATGGTTGTATGGCAATGGTATTTTTGCTGAATAATATATGATGATGGATGCTTTTGGAGGCTGGGTTTTTCCCTCAATGAGGGTTTCTCAGGGTATATCTTGTGTCACAATTTTGTGGGTATGTTGTCTATTCTCTTGCATGTGGATTTTAATTTTGTGTTTATTTTAGATCTATTATGGGTTATATGGAAATGGTTATATTCTTTATTGCCAAGTTTCCTTACAAGTGGTATTAGAGCTATGGTTTTATTATTGTAACCCTAGATTGAATCCATGGGAATGCATGAGAGGATAAAAGAAAGGGCAAGATATATGAATGATTTATTACAGATTTGAGGGTTTTGGGTTTGCTGTTATGATGGGATGTTAAAAGATTTGGGCATGTGAAATTGTTGAAGAAAAAGATTTTTTCGGATGTTTCATTTAAATGAGGGTTTTGGGGGGTAGCTTGCAAAAATGACCTCCTAGGTAAAAACAGACCTCACCATTGGATCCGGGTCGACATTTCCATAAAATTTGATATATAATATGCCCTAGTTTGGCCATGTTAAGATGAAATGAAAGAGTTTTTTAGTTTCAACCCATGATGGCCGTCAAATTTAATCCCGTCGGAATTTTCGTCACTAAAAAAATAAAAAATGAAAAATCGTACTAAAAATGGTAAAAAGACTGTCTTAGTAAAACGGCCATAACTTTCTCTCAGAATATCGGATTTCAGAGTTCTTACAGGCGTTGGAAAGCTAATTCAAAGCACTACAACATGGTGTAGGTTTGGTTCTATGATTTTGAAATTTTGTCAGGTTTTAAGAGCCCTAAAGTCAAATGTTATTTATTTTGAGCACGGATTAGGGCATAACTTGGGCATACGGAGTCGAATTTTGGACTTCGAGTAGTCAACAGAAAGCTCTTGGAGAGCTCTACACATTGGTTCAGATTTGGTGTAGGTTTGGCATGATTTATTTGTTGATATATTTATCTGAATAGTTTATAGGTATATTTTGACTATGGTAACATTGTGAGTTTATGGCATTGGAAATTTAAGATTTGATGTCATTGTATACTCAGTTCATATTTCAAATTGGTCTCATGATGATATGGTTATCAGTGTTTGGTTTGAATATATATGATGACTTGTTGGGTCTACAAGTTGTGCAGTGTTGTAAGCGGTCTATACTTACAGGTTGCATTTATAGCTTGGTTATGGGTTGTCTTTGCCCATTGATCTTTCATTATTGATGCATATTCAGATTGGTGGCTTGGATTTGGGTTGTCTATGCCCTAAGTCACATGATTTTATCTTTATGTAGAAGGGATGAGATGTTGTTACCAGGTACAATCATGGTGGAGGATTGTGGTTGACTATTTTATGCTGATAGGTTGGACACTTTGAGAGACAGATGCTCAGTTCATGGATGTGATCATGGTGTCATGGATTTTGGCATGACATGATTGTCTATACAAGTACATCCTCGATGTTCATTAGCTTGGATTTCTGATTTGGTTATGGTGGTATATTTTCTTGGTTGAGGATCATGGTTATTTAGTTTCTTTTGAGGAGCTCATGATGTGCACTTTGAGTTCTTTGATGGTTTGATGCCTTGGTTGATTCTCATGGTTAGAGGATGGGTTTTCATCATGATGTCATGGATAGCTTGGATACATGGTTTAGTGGGAGCTTGTGATAGTGATGAGGTGACAGTGCAGGATTAGTTCCTGGTTTGGTTTATATCTTCTTGGTTTGGAGAGGATGGATTTTATGATGCCATAGGTGACTTGGTACCATGATTGAGTGGGAGTTTTGTTGGCATTGATATATTTATTGAGTGTTTGCAGATGTTGGAGGTTTGTCTTAGATCCTATTGCTGTAGAAGCGTCTTTAACATTTGCATGGTGCACTTGTTATCTTCATCGTGTGTGAAGATGGTTAGATCTTGAGGACTTATGGAGTTCTTGGTTATCTTCATGGTATGTGGAGATGGTTCTTCCTGGTATGTGGAGATGGTTTCTTCATGGTGTGTGGAGATGGTTGCATCTTGAGGACTCATAGGGTTCTTGGCAAAGGTGTGGTTTATGCTTTTATTTGGCATGTTATCCTTGGTGTGAGGATGGTTTTATTATTATGTCATGGTATACTCTTGATACGTGTTTAGAGTTGTGACATGTTATAGTATGTTCATGTGGAGCATGTTATCTCTTTAGTTGAGATGGTAAGATCGTGTTGTCATGTTTATGTTCCTGAGGCCATGGTTGGAACTTTGACATTGATCTTGGTTTAGTTTCTTGGTATTGAGTACACTGATCATAAGCTGGATACTTCATGATATTTATATGTTGCATTTGGAGTTGGCATGGATTGATTGGTTACAGGTGCTCATGGATACTTAGAGACGGTGGTGATGCTAATTTCTCTTGGATTAGAGAAGTATTTGTTGGGACAGTTGATGGTTTCAGCAAGAAGTCCGAGGGGCAGTCACCTGATATGGACTTGAGAGGAGATTGTTCTTAGATGAGTCTTGGTTGGAGACTTGGGTATCTTGATAAGCATTCTCATTCCCCACTCTTGGTCTACTTGGCGGTTTGCTACTTGAGAGGTATAGCCCATTGTTTCTCTCAGTTGCATTATATTTATGCTTGTCTTTCATGGATATGGATCTTGAGCCATGGTACATGAGTTAGTTCTGGAGGGTTCATTTGAGAGATGGTTAAGCATTGGTTATCTCCGTGTGCATATGTTGTTATGCTGGTTGAGTTTGGGAGATGGTTTTATATTGGGCATTTTCCTTAGATTAGGAATGGTTATTCATTGGTTTAGGAATGGTTTTATTGAGTTTGATCTTCTTGTGAGAGGCTTACATCCATGATTAGTTAAATGGTATGGTTTGGGTGTTGTTGAGGCTTCTTGTTGGGGTTTTATGGAGGAGATCATACTTGCACAGTTTACATCTAGAGGTGTGTGTAGAAGGTCATGATACAGGTTATGATTTGCATAGTTTCTCTGATCTCGGTTATCTTCCTGGATGTTTAGTTTTGCCTACATTGGATTTGAGATTGGTTAGAGATTGTGATCACTGGTTTGTGCTCATGTATGTCATGTGAGAGATGACATGGTTATTTCTTTCTCTTTCCTATGTTGGTTGTGGTGAACTTGGGAGAGCATTGGATACTTGTTATGAGAGTTGTTCTTGCAGGATATTAGTTTATGTATTGTGGATGTCCTTGATACTACATGGATTCACTTCTTTGAGATGTTGTGAGTGGATTGGTTATAGATTTGACATTATCTTTTGCAGTGGGAGCTTCTTGGTATATATGTGGTAGGTATTGCTCTTGAGGCTTGTGATTGCAGGTTATAGATTGGATATGTCGGTGATATGAGATTCACTTGTTATACCTTTGAGGTATGGATAGTTGGATGGGTTTGGCACTTTTCTATGGGTGCTATTTTAGCTATGGATATTTTGACAACTACAGATACATGTGATTACCTTTGGATCAGGTTATTGGTGCTCGGAATTTTCAGTTGGTATAGGATTTTATGATCTTCTAATGCGATAGGTTGGGTGGCTTTCTCTTTGGATGGCTTCTATGTATGTCTAGTGGGAGTGGCATAATAGGAGGTGAGATCATTCATGTTTGAGATGTTGGATACTTTGATTTTGTTGCGGGTACCAGGATGAAGCACTTGGTGTATTTTGATCCATGATGGTGGATGTGGTGGGAGGGATTGTTCCCTTGTTCATTTTGTGTGGCTACGGATTGACCCTGTGCAATGTATACAACAAGTGGGAGATTGTTGAGATAATGGGTGTTGCACACATTGCATAATATTATTATTTTATTATTTTATTTTATTATGTAATGTTGTACCTAGATGGATGTGCAACATGTAAAGATTCCCATGGAATATTCTTGATGAGTTGTATTGTAACATTGTGAAAATATTTCATGTAATTATTTAATATTGGGGAAAAGAATTAAATGCCCAATATTAAATGTGGGTTAGTGGGTTAGGTAGCACATGGTTTTAGCACATGGTTTATGTAATACCACTTGGTGGTTTTGTGGGACTTGCTACTATATAAGCAGCCACAAGGGTAGTTGTTGTAGAGAGGCAAAAAAGAGTGACAAGGAGAAGACAAAAGGCAAGAGTCGAGCAGGACAAGGCTTGACAGGTTAGCCAAGGGAGCATTTGTGAAGGTTGGAAGCATGGCATGGGATGTGTGGATTCATGCTTGTTCACATAGTTTGCTCAGTTGTGGCTATGGCCATGAAGGCTTCCATGGTTGTATGGCAATGGTATTTTTGCTGAATAATATATGATGATGGATGCTTTTGGAGGCTGGGTTTTTCCCTCAATGAGGGTTTCCCAGGGTATATCTTGTGTCACAATTTTGTGGGTATGTTGTCTATTCTCTTGCATGTGGATTTTAATTTTGTGTTTATTTTAGATCTATTATGGGTTATGTGGAAACGGTTATATTCTTTATTGCGAAGTTTCCTTACACATATTTATTTGGCCATCTTTTATTTACGCATTTTGCCATATTTCAAAAAGGTCATCATGGTCAACAGTGTTAAGGCATTTTATATGCTTTAAATATAATCGCACACACTATCATGTTGTTCAAAGACATGGGGCTTTTGAAGCCCAGGCTTGCGATGCGTAATAGTGTAAAGAAAATTTTCAAAGTCTCTGGTCCTACGATGAGTTCATGCGAGCTTAAAGGCGTAAGACATATTACAAAAACTCTCGATGATATGCATGAGCGTAAGAACGTAAAGAAAAGTCTTTAGTGTATGAGCGTGAGGTTAAACCAAGGTGGTCACGATGCTACAAAAAAAGAGGATTTAAAGGGTGCCCATGAGAACGTAAGGCATATCACAAAGGCTTCTGATGATACACATGAGCGTATAGGGGGAAATGAAGGAGTAAAGGGGTCTTGGGGTTACATGATATTCATGTATGAACATAAAGGGAGAAATGAATGCCTTCCGATGCTACATGAAAGAGGAGAGAGGAATTAAGGGATTAATTAATATAGATATTAATTGATTAAAAAATCTCAAATGTTGTTGTGGCTAGTAGAAAGGTGACAAGTGGCGAATGAAGAAAAACTATGGATTGTAGAATGAATTCAAAATGAAAATTCAAAAAATTCCATGCATGATTTGCTCAAATGAGAATTTCAAATATATTTTGAATTCTTATATAGTTCAGACTATATACTTTTTTAAATTTTTGCATTTTAAAATGTCAAACTACAATCCAAACCTGAGTTTTTCAAATGGCCATAACAGGGGCAATTTTTGTCCGAATTAGGCACTTCAATATACCATTGGAACCGACAGAACCTGAATTTTTCATATTTGAAGTCAGATTATGCACAGGTATTCATTGGTTCGTGTTGTAAGAAATTTTGTAATTCCTAGGGCCTTCTCAGTGCAATGGCCAGATTTCATCATGAAGCATTAGGATCAGTCACAGGGCAGTTTTGAAGACCTTTTGGAATCTGAATATGAAGAAAATCAAGCTTAATCAGTTTTCTTGCATTTTACAGGCCATTTTCAACTGATTTGTTACTTTTACCTTGTGCATTTACTTTAACGTCCAAAATCAGTTACTTTCTCTCATCATCAAATATCTGAGTTTCTTTATGCATGGAAGAACCAGAATGATGAGCATTTGATTTTCAGTTATAGAGAGAAGTTAGAGAGAAACTTTTGTTCTTCTTGGGAAGGAATTCTGAAGGGACACATGTTGATTGCAGATTCAATCCAAGAATTCCTTCAACCTATATCTCTCTCATTCTTTCTCATTGTAAGGGTTCCAGTTTTATCACTGAGAAACCAGTCGATTCCAGTTCTTTGGAAAAAAATTACACATTACTGTGAGACCATATTCTGGTTCCAGATTTGATGGATTCCAAATACTGAGACACCATTCTTCAACATTTCTTCTTATATGAACAACAATTAAGTTATATACAAATAGTTCTTGTCTGTTAGGTGACTTGTGAGTTATTTTTTGTACGTCTTTCATGTATTTGATTTCAAGAAAAACAAATCAAGTGTAGCAAAGGGTTTCAAATTCAGTCTGAATCTTGTCTCCTATTCATGGATGTGTAATTTCTTCTAATTTGTGAACTAAGAGCATGAATTAGGTTGCATTTCATTTTGGAATGTATGTGGTTAAAATGTCTTGCAGATGGAACAAAGAGCCATGTAATTGCTTGATGTTTATCACAAGGTTCACAAATCTCATGATGGGATAATTTGAGTATGAGATTCAAATCTGAAGCAGATGTATGTTCACAAGGTGAAGGATAGATTAGGGATCTTGATGTAGAGATATGTTTGATATTTCCAGAAGATGTATGGTTATAATTCATTTAATTGCCCAATAGATAAGGCACTGATCAGAGATAGGATCGTTAGGTTTTGTTGCTCATACCTAGGTCTTGTTGATATCAACATTATTAATCAAACGCTTTTCCCTTTCATGTTGAAGAGTTGTAATAGAATGCCCTCACTCAGCTTATGAGATTCACAGCTTTGCATTTAGCTACTGTAGATCTGTGTCATTTCATGAGTCATTAGGAGAAATAAGTGTAAAATCTACTTATATTAGATTTAGTGTATGCTTTGATAATTGGTACCATATAAAGAATCTATAGGTCTAACCGCCTAGGTTTAGCAAAGCTGAAGTAGAAGAAGGGTCATGCCTTATAGTTGGCCTATTATCAGAAATGGCATGTTGAAAATGGGAGTTAGCTACCCTTAGATATGTCAATTTCTCAGTGGGATAATTGAAAACCCTCTAGCGGTTTCAAACACCAACACAACCAAAAGCATACTACACAAACCTAAATACATCTACAAAGTCTATATCCCATGACTTCTTCAAGTTTTATGCAACTTCACAAAGAGGTAAAATAAAAATGAGTGTCATCAAGCCCCGAAACACCTCACATGGGAGCCCCATGGTATAGGTCACTTTGGGGCAACCTATACCTATGAGTGATGATTTTGAGGTAAGAAGGTATAAGATCTATGGAGTATCTAAAATTTTGATGAAAGACACACATATAAGTAGGGAAATCAAGTGTAAAGGCTAAAATGGGACCAAGGAGTAAGGTGAATAGGTTAGATGGATGGATAAACAAGAAATTATGCATATTAATTAGAGTTAACATAGAGTTTTGAGAAAGATTGAAGGAAAAAATAGAATCTTAAATTAAATAATACATGCAATTAAACACAATGTAAGATCCTAATGTAAGAGACCACACTAAGGAGGGATAAAATGGTGTAAAAAGGACATAGAGCAAGTGCTTACTATTTAAGACTATACAATAATATTTTGAAAAAATAATTTAGATTTGTTTTTTTTTTTTTTAAGGTCAAACTAATATACATATCCATATTATAATGATTTTTGGTTGATAGGAATTGATCATGTTTTTGGTTGCACAACTATAAGATCGATGAATGAGGGTATAAACATGTTGATGATGGATGCAAGAGGAGTCAAAATTTTTACTATGTAGGTTTCAAGACATGGATTGCAAATTTCATTTTTCAATTAATGAAGAACGAGGATAAGGGGCAGTCATAGATATAGGGTTTTAGATCTATATTTTATGCTTATGCAAAACTATAATTAGACATTAGAAAATGTTATCTTAGTAATTAATCATCTACTAGTCATTTTAGTGATCTTTGTAAGGCAAAAAACCTTCTTTTGGGTTGTAGCCTTGGCATTTTTAGCAATGAGTTATAGGCAATGTGCCTAAATGCAATTGTATTCCTACTTGATTATAAGACAATATTTTTGTATAGTATTGGCTTGTGGGTTCTATCCACACTATAGTTTTTTCCTGAATAAATTTTCAACAATTAAAAATCATGTAATATGGATTTTTGTTTATTTTCTTTAAATTCATGCACTTTACTTTTCATTGTATGTCTTAAGTGATCTGTGAATTAAGTGAATAAGGATAAAATTTGTAGAACATTAATTCATAGATCCCTTCCTCAGTATTCCCTCCTTTCAATACTTTTAAGCTTCAATAAACAATGACACATTTCTTATAACCATGAAATGTAAGGTAAGCAATTCAAAATTAAAACTTTATTCAATTTCAATGTTTTTTGGTGTGTCGTGAATTATAAGAAACTCTAGTTATTAGTTCAAAAGAAATTATCATACAAGTTGCCTCTATGTACATATATAATAAGTTGTAATATGTGAGAAAGACCTCATTAAATTTTTATTTTGAATAGCTTAGAAACTTTAAGGTTTGGTGTGATAACATTCAACTTAAATATATTTTTCTTGTTTAATTTTGGATATTTGTCTAAGAAAAAAATATCAAACTCAAAATTTCATAAATAAAAAACAATATGATTATAGAAAGGAATTTGTCATTAGTCAAAACTATATTCTAGGTTATAAAAATTAAGATATAATTTACACTTATGACTTGAATACAAAAATAGAGGCATCAAGTCACATCTTTGGCAACATAATAAACTTAACCACATGTTCCAATCAACCTAAAACCTATGTGTATGTCTATGATGAGCTTAAAATGGTATTCACTTGTTTGTTTGCAATGTCTATAAACCTCTCTCTAGTGACACACTCCCTCTCAATCCTAGAGAGAAAAGATGATCTTGCATTCAAGTTTAAAAACTATGATGATATTTAGTCATGCCATCATCATATTTACTCAATAATATTTATCACAATTCTCCAACCTTTAATGAAAGACATTCAAATTACATTATGTTGATACCAAAACATCCAGCTAAAGAAACTTCACCCTTTCATGCATGATTATACATATATTAACATAAAAATAAAAATAAAGTAACTACAAGGAGGTCACATGTAATACCAAATAAATTCAAGGAGATCACATGTTGAAAAAACTAGAAGATAAGAAGTTTTATTCTTTATTAGTTCATGCCAATGGAAGGTAACTAATATATCTAGTAGGTAGATTTTTGTTTACATGGACAGATAAAGCTTCTGGACCTTTAAAAATACTTTGTATTTTGATGAAAGGTGTGCCCCTTAATACAAAAAAAACACAAGTAGAGAAACAATAGAATTTTTGCATGAACAAAAAATGGGCTTCTTATTATCTTCAAAAGTACAAAATTGTTTATTTTTAGAAATACAATATGTAGAGGCACATGGGCACTTTCTTTACAATATCCTTGAAGATAGAGTCATGAACTACCACCCTGAACTGCCCTAGATGCCTCTACAAGCCTTCCTTATATAAGCAATTTTTCACCGCTTAAGAAGGTTCTAGATATTTAGCCCTAATCCTAAACATTTTACTCTCTATTTGCTTTCCTTTTTCTTTGAGGATTATCTTGAGTATAAAAACTTTATTGCATATTTTTGTTTGTGATCTTGCACTATTTGGTTTCTTGTTGTGTCATTTCTCTCAAATCCAATGGATAATGTTAGTTTAGCTTGGGTTATTATGTGAATAGCTTGACAAAGTTCTTTCTAAGAAGTGTAGGGCATTCTGAGATCTACAAGTTGAAGTATAGTCACCAATGGATGCAAACATCGTCATTGTTTTATTTGAGCTTCATGTTTTGTAACTTGACCCATTTTTGAAGAAATCTCCAACATAAACCTTTGCACATGAACCAAATAGGTATCTATAACTTGATCCCAATGCTAGAGCATTGGCCTCCATGACCTATTTACAAAATAATTCTCATCAAAATCTAGTGCTTTGCACAACAACCATATTCATTTGAAAGATCCAAAATGGAAATGTGCAAGTGAAAACACAATATAAGGTAATATTGTAGACCCCCCTTCTCTCAATGTAGAGGAGTTGAAGATGCTTAAGAAAATAAGCAGAGTAAAACATATTTTTAAAATTGTCTATAAAATCTTGTTATACAAAATTATTAGAGTAAAGGGTTAATTTAATTTAATTTATTAAATTACCTTTACTCCCTTCTTAAGATTTCACTTTATGCACATGCATTTCTATTGAATAATTAAATATTAATTGTTAAATGTAATTTATCTCTTATGGTTTTCCTTTTAGGTTGTATGATCTCCTTCTATAAGGATTGGTTAATTGTAAATTTTAATTCATTCTTTTAGTTTGATAATATATTCTTCCATATTTTTAGAGCCAAACCCTTGCCTTCTCTATCTTTTATTCTCTGTGATAGGTGCTTGCATGCAGGTGTTCTTCAGGTTTTGTGGATTTGTATTGCTCAAATCCTTCATGGTATTAGATGCATATCTATTGTTTAGTTTTTTGAAGAAAATGGAAATGAGGGTTTGTTGGATCATTCTACTATTTTTTGTGCAAATAGGGGTTTCTATGAAAGTTGGAGCTCTTTGAGTTGAAATGGACATCATAGTTAGATTCAGAGCACATCAAAATTCCTATTTTCATATAAAATTCATCAAATTTGGACAACATTGAACTGGGAGGCAAAAACAAAAAATTTTCCAACCAAGGTTGTATGGCCCTGCATGCAATCCAAAGAGCAGACATGGTTTTTTTTAATTTAAATTTTAAAAAAGAATCACACTGTAGTTTAAAAATTGAGTGGTGGTTAAATATTCTTCGTTGCAATTACCTAGCCATGCAAGGGTCTTTGGCTAGCTGTCTACAGCTTCCTTCAAACCATTGGAAGTTTCCAAAATAGCACCACCAATGGGCCACCTTCTCCACTGATTGTGCCGCCACTAGGCCACCACCTCCATTAACTACACTCTGCCACCGGGCCACCACCCAACTTGACCCGCCTACAGTCACGTGTGGGGCCAAGGGCTTAAATTTTAGCCCTTTCCAAATTTTTTTTGAGTGTTTCAATTTTTTTTTGCCTTCTAGAGTACCTAACAGTTTTTAGGCTCTATCTTGAGCATACGGTATCATTTTGGGAAAACAAGATTTCATTACAAAGTTGATTTTGAGACAAACGTGATGCTGAAGGTATTTTTGGAAAAAAATTCATTTTTGTACTTGTTTTTTTTCTCGAAGTCAAATGATGCTTTCTACCTTCAGGGGGCATAACTTGCTCATTTTAGCTTCATTTTTCAATCTGAAAAAAGCGTCAAAAATCTATTCTCGAGCACTTTCCAAATTCTCTATTATTTCACCAGTATTTTTTTCTAGGTATTTGTGATACTCAGCTGAAGCCTTTTTTTCTCTTTTCTTGTATACACATTCCTTCTTGCAATTGGGGTTTAGTTTTTTGCATTGTGGGGGATTTTTTAAAATTATTTTCTGTTATAATATTAGTATATCAAAAAATTTAAAAACCTTTATTAAAACAATGGTTGGGACCTCTACTTGTCTAGTTCCTCTAAACCCACATAACTATCACACATGGACATCTGCTATGCAATGACATATCCATTTAAAGGGTTTGCAGTCTTGTTTAGATATAGTGTAGCCAATTTTTCAAGTCAATATTAGACTTTGTAGCACAAGAATAAGATGGATGAAGCTACGGGTCTGATATCTTTGAGTATTTCAAACCACTTACAATTTTATCTTGATGAGTGAACTATTCCTCAAGAAATGTGGGACAAGATCAAGGACTTGTTTGGTGCCATCAATAAGTTCATAGCACTTTAGATTGAGATAGAACTTACTTCACTTGTACTAGATGGTTTTCCCTCTATTGAGGAATTTCTTATGAGGTTCAAACATTAGAAAACCTTGTTACATGGGTGAGGGAAAGTGAAGACAGATAAGAAGTTTATCTATCTGATTCTGTCAAAGCTTTAAGGAAACTTTTAGATTTTCTCTTTTGCCTTCCATTCCACTGTGGATGCTTTGGGTCCTAGATTAACCATGCCCACTTTTGAGGTTTTTTGTGATCGATTGACTAGAGAGTAGTCCAAGCTTACACAATTGGATACTCTCATAGGATCAAAGTGTTGGAAATATAAGAGGAGTAATAGAGAGGAGAGGGGTGAATCAATTACCATTAAAACAATTTCAAATCCCTTACATGTCAATACAAACTTCCTTTAAACTCATAGCTTGGTTAGAACTATATATTCATTATAACTTGGATAACAAAGAAATATGATATATTGATGTGTATTAATCTTTAGAAACTTAGTTGTAGAAAGATAAAGAAATAATAAAATAATGCGAGCACATGAGATACCAAAATTTAATGTGGAAACCTAATTTGAGAAAATCACCAATGCAATTAAGTTACAACTTTTCACTCTTCTGAAGTGAGCCCTATTAGGAGCTAACCCTGTTAAAGGTTACAAAACACATTCTTAGGTGTGACCTTGAAGGATTTAAATCACCTTATTAGGGGTGGCCTTGTTAGAGGTCTTAAGACACTTCAATCTAGAAATGCCACCTAGTTAGAGGATTTACAAAATGACTATTAAGTCAACTCTATTAAGAGATTTCTTCATTGCTACAATTGTTAGAGAGTAACAATGATTAACCTAATTTATGAAATAATTGGATTGCAAATTCAAATCATTATTCTAGCTTATCCTCTGGATCCTCCTTGATCAAAATGTTCTTTGTAGCTCCTTGGATATTCTGCTCTTAATCAGATATCTTTTTCTATTCACTTCTTGCTCATTATTCAATCCACATCTTGACCTTTTGTATATATGAAATCCAATGTCAAGTCAGCTTGAAAACCCTTTCAAACAAAAAAATAACATCCATTGAGTCAGCTTGCATAAACCAAAAAAAAAAAAAAACTAATCTGCTGAAGGTCGGCTAAAATTAGGTCACTCAGTTACCATTTAATTCCTTGGTAACCAACCTAACTTGTTTTACACTAAACTCCTTTGGTAACAAACCTAACTTAGTTTACATAGGAATTCTTGAACTTCTCTTCTTCTATACTTCTTCTCGGCGAATACGAGAGTCTTTTAAACTTGGTTCCAACTAGCAACACTCGGTCAAAGTATAACATTTTTGTAACATTAGTGACAATATAAAATTGAATAATTGTTATCAACAATCTCCCTCTTTGACATTGATGGAAACACAACATTTCATTAACAAAAGAAAAATTACAGCAATCAAATGAGTTGTAAGATTTTATAATATCCTTAATTTCATTCTGATTCTCTCTCCATCCGTTATTGCTAGGTTTTCACCAAAGTACCTATCCAAGGCACTTGAATTGCAAAGATTTCACCATTGGACACTTATTTTCCTTTACTATTTTCTTTTGCTTTTTTGGATATTTTGATTTATTTGGTCTTTTTTCAAGAATTTTATGATTTTATTTTATTTTTCATAATTAGTTGGACACACTAAGTGTCTTAGGCATAGAACTTCTTGAGATGAATGATGTTGGTGGGATCATTCAGAGTTTCACCTTCTAGTGTTGATAGTTGATATGCTCCTGAGCCAAAAGATGTTGTGACAACACATGGACCAAGCCATGTGGGCTCAAACTTGCCCTTCTTCTCTTGATCTTCTAGGGCTTTCATGTTTTCTTTGATGACCATGTCACCTACTTGAAATTTTCATGGGTGAACCTTTTTGTTGAAGTTTCACTTGAGTCTATTTTGGTAGACTATGAGGTGGTCATAGGCATATTGTCTTCTTTCATTTAATAGATCCAGATGTGTGATTCTAGTGAATCTATAGTCCTCATATGATATTTGTCCTCATAAAAATATGCATATGGATGGGAGTTCAACTTCAATAGGCATGACTACTTCGACACCATAGACCAAGGAGTATGGAGTTGTGCCTGTGGATGTGCGAAATGAAGTGTGATAAGCCCATAAGGTTGGGTTGATTTGCAGATGCTAATCATAGTTAGAAATATTGAAAACCTTCTTGAGGATTTTGAGTAGGTTTTTGTTAGTTGCCTTAGCCTGACCATTGCCTTGTGCAAAGTATGGGTTGGAGAAACAATGATAAATTTGGAGGGATGTAAACAACTCTTCCATATTGTGGTTTTCAAAGTTACCTCCATGATCTAAAAAAATGTTAGCAGGGATATCAAAGAAATATATAATGTGATAGAGGATGAATTTGGAAACTTGGACTCTTGTAGCAGTGATAAGTGGGATTGCATCAACCCACTTGGAGAAATAATCAATAGTTGTGATTATCCATTCGTTCTAAAGATAGGGGTGTAATAACAATGACAAGGTCAAACCCCCAACATGAAAATGGCCATGGTGGTGTGATTGGTTGGAGATCTTGAGTTATAGCTTGTATCAGATTTGCATGTTGCTAATAGGGTAGACACTTTTTGACAAATTCAAACCATTATGTTAAATAGTAGGCCAATAGTAGCCCACTCTTAGGATTTATTGTGCTAGGAATATATCGCTCATGCAAGCACCACAAAGTCCATAATGTACCTCTTCTAATGTCATGGCGGCCTCACTTTGGTCTAAATACCTAGACAAAGTATCTTGATAACCTTAAGGATAAAGGGTGTTGGCTATGATAGTCTAGTGGGATGCTTTGTGAATGAGGTTTTAGTATTGGTTCCATGTAAGGTGAGGGGATATGATACCATTTTTTAGATAAGCATGAATTTCATGGCACCATGGGGATTGAGGACCAACCAAGATGCATACTTGTGTGGATTCATCATTCTTGTATATGGGCTCATGTAGCTACTTGACTAAGAACTCATATTGTGTAGCTTCCCGAGGAATTTCCAAGAGTGAACCAATGGTAGCCATTGCATCTACCATCTTGTTTTACAACCTTGAAATCTACATGAATTAGATCTAGGCAAAATTTTGCTTCAATTGATCGACCAATTCTTTGTAGGGTAGCAGTTTGTCATCCTTTGTTTGGTATTCATCAAGGACTTTCTTGATAATTAGTTGTAAGTCTCCAAAGACCTATATATTTGTTATGTTCCATTTAACTGTTGCCTTGAGCCCTATAATTAGAGCTTCATACTCTGAGATATATTGGTGTATTGGAATTGTAGATTTAATGCTTTGGGAATATAGTCACCTTAAGGGATAGCCAATTATATCTCAACTCCTAATCCATGACATGTGTAAGATCCATCAAAATATAGCTTCCACAAAAGTTGTTCTTCTATTACAAAGAGGTATTCGTATGGAAATTTGATGACTAGTGGATTTGCATCAATCAAAGATGCATCAGCTAAGTGATTTGATATAGCCTATCCCTTAGTTTATTTTTTATGAACATATTGGATGTCAAATTCACTAAACAAAATGACCCATTTTCCTAGCTGACCTGTGAGCATTGTTCTTGAGTGCATGTATTTTAAAGGATCAATCTTTGCTATGAGCTTGACTATATGACTGAGCATGTAGTGGCAAAGACTAGTGCTAAACCTGATTTTTCCATCAAATTGTAGTTAAGTTCATAGCCAACAAGTGTACGATTAATGTAATAGATGGCTCTTTCTTTTTCATTGTCGTCAAGATGGGCCAAGAGTTCCCCTAGTGTGGTTGGTGTTGCTAATATGTACAAGAGAAACAATTTCCCAACAACTAGTGGTACTAGGATGGGTGGATTTTCTAGGTATTGCTTGATATTTTTAAAGCTACATTGGCATATAGGGTCCCATTTGAAATTATAGTCCTTCTTGAGAAGATGTGTGAATGGTAGACACTTATCTACTAGCTATGAGATATATCATCATATTGATTGCAAATTACCCTAAAGAGAATGAAGCTATCACAATGTCTTAGGAGGAGGCATGTCCATGACGAACTTGACCTTTTGGGGGTTGATCTCAATGCCACATTGTGATATAATAAATCATAAGAGCTTCCCAAATGTGATGCCAAAAATGCATTTCTTGGGGTTAAGCATGAGGCAATACTTTGTTAACCAATCAAACACTTATTCAAGGTGAGTTAGGTGATGCATGGCATCAATAAATTTGACCAATATGTCATCTACATAATCTTCAAGAGTTTTTTAGATGAGGTCGTGGAAGATGACTATCATAGCTTGCTAATAGGTTGCTCCTGCATTCTTTAACCCAAATGTCATCATTTTGTAGAAAAAGGTTCCCCAAGGGGTGGTGAATGTAGTTTTATGTTTATCCTCTTCTACTATTTGTATTTGATTATACCCATAGAATCTATCTATTAGGGATAGTAGTTTGTGACTAGCTATGAGATCCACAATCATGTCAATATTTGGCAAAGGGAAATCATCTTTGGGACAAGCCTTATTGAGGTCCTTGAAGTTTTTTCAGATCTTGATATCATTAGAGGGTTTTTCTTACTAGTACTATGTTGGAAATCCACTATGAGTAATCACTTGGACAGATGACCTTTGCTTCTAACATCTTTTCTAACTTTGCTTTTACCAACAAGGTGACCTTGGGATGCATTTTTCAAAGTTTCTACTTGACTAGCTTGACTTTCATATCTAATGCCAAATGATGTACAACTAAATTAAGATCTAGTCCTAGCATGTCCCAATATGACTGTGCAAATCAACCAATGTTTTCTTGAAGTGCCTCAATGAGAAGTTGGCTTGGTCTAGTGGTAAAGATGTTGCAATGTACATGATCTTGGGTGTCTTTGTCAAAATAATGTCGACTGGTCATGTTTCTTCAATCAGGGTAGATGATACATTTGACCTATGATCCTATGAGGGAAGGAAGAAATCTCCACTTTCGAGCACCTTAGACAGGCTTTCACCATCAGACGTGTCCTTTATTTCTCTTTTATTTTTTTATTGATCGAATGGTGTTCCAAAAGATTTTTCACTAGGGGATACCTTTTTTGTTCCTTTTTTATTTTCATTGCTTTTTTGGTTATCATTTTTGTGACTAGAGATTTATTCCTTTTTGAAGTAGCATTTTGGGTCCAATTTCTAGACATAAGTTGATGGTGTCTTTTGTTTCTTGTGTGGTTTCTTGGCCCCTATGAATCTTAGGAGTGTTTCCTCAATAGGGAACTCGCCAACATGGGATAAACTTGGTTGGTCCCAATAAATGAGTGAGGGATGAGTGAGGGATAGGTATATGGGGTTGATGGATAGTTCATTGAGCATAAAGTATCCTAGGGAGATATTTGTATCATGGATATTGTCATAAGCTCTCTTTTCAACTTCCTCAGGGATTTTTTCAACATCTATGAGTTCATCTTGGATGTTTAAGAAGGCATGACTATCTTTACTAGTGCCCCCAATTGTTGGGGGTCCAGATCCTAGGCCTTTCTTCTTCTCTTCTTTGTATGCCTCTAAAAGTTTCCTAATGCCTAAATCCTCTTTTCCTAGGCCACCTCCTTGATAATCCTATTGTTTTGTAGCTAGTTTATGTGAACGGGGATATTTCTATTTGAAGTAATCGAGGAGATTTTTGGCTTTCAGAGCTGGATCCTTGTACAACCATGTGCTAATGTTAGGGTTCATTTCTTCCCCATCGAGGATCCCATTTGTAATAAATGTGGTGGGCCCAAATTGTTTGAGCTAAGGAGTTATTTATTTCTTTGGTTCTTGATGGATTGGGTGCCCCCAAATTTATGGGTCAAGAGGTAAGGTGCCAACAAAAAATGCATCTAAGAGACTGTATTTTCCACAACCCTAGTAGTTTATCTCAATAGTGGAGAGTGTGGAGGCTAAGATGGTGCCAGGGTCATTGTAGGTACTATAAGAACTGGGAATGGTGGTGTCAATCTCAATTCCTTAGCCATGATGATCATAGGATTCTTCTACCATATTGAAATAAGAAAAGGGTTCTAGATCAACACGGATGGTTATCTCATTGCCATGATGCAAAAATTTGATGTAGTGATGATAAGTGGATGCAATGAATTTCATGGCATGAATCTATGGTCGGTTGAGGAGGGTGATGAAAGGTAGGTTAAGATCAACTACATGACACATTGTTTCTTGAGTAGCGAGCCCAACTCTAATGGGAAACAAGATAGTTCCCTTTGTAGTTCTTTCCAAGTTGTCATGGGCCTTGATAGTGATGACCTCATTGATAATGTTTTCCTTAGTGTATCCTTCTTGTTTAATGAATCTCAAAGTACATAGGTTCAAGGAGGACCCATTATCTAGCATGAACCTTTTCACAAAAAAATTCAAAGACCATGACAGCTATGTGGAGTGGATGGATGTGATCCAGCTCAATTTCTAAGACATCAAAGGGTTTGAAGGATAGTGCACATGAGGCGAAGAGGTGTCCCACTAGGATTCTAAACTCTATGACATTGATATTAGTGGGGACATGGGATTTGTGGCGGGTATTGTTAAGGATTTCTCTATAAAGTGGGCTTGTACAACATAAATCTAGGATGGATATTTGGGCTGGCATGTTTCTAAGATGTTCTAGAGTATTGTATTACAAAGTTGAAGGAGCAAGTGCAAGCGTAGGTGGCCCTACAATATTGAGTCAAGTCTGTCATGTTGTGACTGCATATTGATTGTTTGGTCCCTTGATATTTAGCAAATTAATAGAAGGTTCACCATGGGATATATACATTTGATCAAATTACCATAGTCAAGGTATGCTAAAGTGTAGTCTTGTGATTTGTCATGATTGTCACCTTGCTTGGGTTGGGTATTTCTATTTTTTTTGGTATTATTTTTTTGTACAAGTGTCTTGCTTGCATTTTTGTTGTTGTATGGTGGGAATGCATTTTGATAGATCAATATTATTGTATTTGGAGAGGCTTGTGGTCCCACCATGATTTCCTTATGATCAATTAGTTCTTACACATAATCTTTGAGCTACATGCATTTGAGGGTGGCATGCCCTTTAACATGATGAAATTTGCAGAACTCATTCTCTCTGTACCATAGTGCTTTTGGTGTGTTTGGGTTCAGTGGTTGTGTTTGTGGGTAGTGGATGAGATTTTCATGGGAAAATTTGTCAAAAATGACATTGAGTGGTTCCCCCAAGGGAATGTACGCGAAAGGTGATTTTGGATCCTTGGTTTTTGTCCAACTATGATGGTGATAACATTGGTATAATTTATTGGTACTTGATAAGTGGGTACTGGTGTATTGTGTTGATATTGATGTTGCAAAGGTTGTTGATATGTTTGTTGATAGAAAGTGTTTGGTTGGTATGTTGGTTGATATTGGAACATTTTTTGATGAGGGGTTTTTGATGTGTTTGGTGCAACACCAACTACATGGATGTATCGAGTATCAGTGGCATTGTCCGTTACTGTGTTCTTGTTCTTGTTCTAATACCATGGCTTATCACTAGAATGTCCTTGCTCTTGGTGATTTCATTTATCGAGATTTATGATTCCATCATTAATAATCCCTCACTTGATGCCCATGCCTTTCTCCTTGTTCTCTTTGTATGTTTGTAGGTAGTTCATGACCATTGGTGAGAGAGTCTAGGATTTGCATTGTTAATAAATATTTTGACAAGATGGTGCTCTAGTATGTTGCAACAAATTCATGTTGTGAGTGTTTGCCACCTTTGTAAGTAATCTGCAAGGATTTCACCCTCTTTCAAATATTATAACATTACATTACAATGCCACACTTCACTAAACAAAAAGTTATTTCTTTATACCAAGATCTTTCATCCCATCAACCTTGCTACTTGATACTTTGCTAAATATTTTGATTTATATTTTTCCTCATGTGGGTTAACATATAGGATGTTGTCCCAACATTTTTAAGTCATTATTTGGTAAACCAAAACAATCCCTTAACCAAAATTCCTTTACTTGCCCTTACCTATGTTATGCCTATTCAGTCCTTCTTAACTAGTAAAATGCTTATAACTTCGCTTATACTAATCCAAAACTTTAGTGTTGTTACCCATATTCTCTATACTATCTCCATCTAAGAGCGCACATGCTCATGTGCCTCTAGGGAAGTGCACCAAAATAATCTTTATGATTCTTCACTGTTTCCTTTACAACACTTGGATAATTTTCTAAGTCTTAATATGAAAAATTTCATAATATTTTTTGCTCTCTTAATAAAATCTATATGTTGTCATAAATGATAACACTAACAAATATCCTTATTCAAATTGCCACTGTGGACAATTCTTAATTCTAATATTTTTGGTTTATGAATCTAGGATAATCTATAGTTTTTGTCAAATAAGGAACAACATTCACCAATATCAATAACATTACTTATAAATCCAAATTGAAAACAATGTGTATTACCCTACCCCCTCTCATGGTAGTTAGTCTATCGCACATAGGCAGTGAAACCATAAATAACATGATATGTTAGGATATCTAATATAGAGAAACTCAATATGAATTTTAAGGGAAAAACTAATGAATTTAGAAAAAAAGGCAAGACTTAAATTATTTTTTAATGTTTGGAAAGTCATGTAGAGTTATTGTACTGAAAAGGCATTAAAATTTAGTATCATCATTTTTTATTTAAATACATGTAAACTTTTTAGTTCTTGGAGTTCCTATTTATACATCTACTTCTATCATAAGTTGTACTTTCAAGTCCCAAGGACTTGTTTTGGTTATGATCAACATTAATATAACCTCTTATTTCCTTCTACTTTCAATGGAGTCTCAAATTTATGGATATTTCTTTGACTGCCAATAGCATCCATAAGGATCCTATTAGGATGTTGGGATCACTTAAATCAAGCATGATAATGTTATCACTAAATTACATATATTCATTTACTGCTTTCAAATTTATGGATTTGATTGTGTATAGTTTAACGTGTTGGACCATACTACATGATCCATCATCAGGATGCTAGAGATAAAAGAACATAAGATGGTAGAAAGCATATCCATTAGACTTTGAAGGAGTGGGGGAAGGGATGAGAGAGGAGAGATAAGGCATTAAAAATCTCCCTTTCCATCAAACACCCCATCCCCCCCCCCTGCCGACCCCTCCTTTAAGGTTTGATGGATTTGCTTTTTGCCATCTTATGTTCTTTTCTCTCTAGCATCCTGATGATGGATCATGTAGTAAGATCCAAAATGTTAAACTATACTCAATCAAATCAAGAAATTTGAAATCATTAACATGGATTATGGAAATCTAATAGATCTCATATATTCATTTTTTCTAGAACAATAGGCTCTCCACTTTCCATAGACTTTTTTCCAATAAATTTTGAAGTGTGTGTTTCTCACTTCTTCTGGTGGAGAAATTTCAACATATATATTAGAGTTTGTGATTGCATAACGTATTTTAATTTTAAATTGTAATACAATTTTATGATATTTATTTTCCATAAAACTCCATAAAAATATTTACTATCGATAATCTTGTGTATGTTTTTTATTCCATTTATTTACACGAGCTTTGTTAGATACATTTTTAAACATTGTTTATTGTTGTTGGTGCATATAATCTTAAGTTACTTCTACTTTAGAACATCCACAATCCTTTTGGTAATACTCCAAAAAATAATACTCCAAAGAAATCATGATAGAATTTACAAAACAAGTTATTAATATTAATTCTTCAAGTTCATACATGTAAATATATAAAGCTTCCAGTTTCAAATTTCTCTATTCAATTTTAATTTAGTCATCTCTTAATTACATATTGTTTCTATCTATTTTTTTGTCAATGCATAGATGTGACGTGCTTTTGTGCTTATCTGTCATAGAAGTAGTTGTAATAAGTTTCAACTATTTTGCATTATCGTGTATAGTTCTATTTGTGTGACTTTAAATGCAATATTGTTGGATTTTGTTTCAGGTATTTCCTTTACCATATTATTGATTGTTTGTTTTATTTGATATGAATTCATGCATAAATTGAATGATAACTCAAATCAATATTACATAGAATTTCTAATTTTATTTTTGATGTGTAAGAGACTAAAGCCAAGATTTATTATTATTATATATTGTGATCAATTATTAAGCTTGAGCATACTCCAACCAAAGACCTTCAAGATAAGAGGATCACAATTTATTGTTGTGTTGTATATTCTTGCCTATATTAGATAGAAACTTAATAGGTTTGAATTCTCACTATTTGAGTGAGTAATGTGGTAGGTAGGGTAGGGAAATTACAAAGAGTTTGTGAATGCAAAAATAAGAAGATTATTTGTATTAAGATTTTTTTAATATTTGAGAGGGTATCATAGTGCACTTGTATGAGAGCTTGCTAAAAATAACTATGCTATCATCATAGTACAAAAAACATTGAATTCTTCTTCATGTAGGTTATGCATTTAAAAATTATCATCTCTCTCCTTTATTTAATCTGAATTCATTCTATAAATTGACTAATGAGTCATTTTAATATTACATCACAACACAAAAAATATTCAATTCTTTTTCCTATTAGAAATGCATTTAGAAGGATAAGTCTATTGGAATTCTTTAGAATAATTGAGAAGGGGGGGGGGGAGGGGTGGTGGGCTGGTGAAGGGTGAATTAGTTATCCAAGGTCAAGATGTACAAATAGAACTTTTCACATCTCAATCAATCTATATCCATAAAATGTATTCATGCATGCATCCATTAGATCTTACAATCACTTAAACTTTGTAGGTTACTATCAAATCAACTTTGCAAAAATGTAAGCATGAAACATAATAGATTCAATAACACATTTAACACAATGATTTTATGTGGAAACCCAATTTGGAAAAAACCATCACTAACATGCTACTCATTCTCACTCTTCTGAAGTGATGCCCTGTGAAAGGTTGCAATACACTGTTAAATGTGACCTGGTTAGATGATTTTAATTACCCTATTAGGAGTGAGCCTCGTTAGAGGACTTTAGATAATTCATTTGGAATGTCACTTGGTTAAAAGATTTACAAATGACTGTTAGTTCAACCTTAATTCAAAGGATTTATCCTAGACTGGTGGAATGATTAGAAAGTAACAATAAGGCTTGATCTGATAACAAATCACAACTCACTTGTAGATTACAAATCTTTGTTTCAATCCTCCATTCTTCTTGGCTTTCACTCACTTCATCTCTGATAGCTTGTTCACCCTTTAAGAATTCATGCTCTGAAGCCTTCTTACTATGCTTTCTAATAGTAGTCTCTTCTATTTGGTTTTTGAATGAAGCAATACCTTAGACCTCTTTTCTAACTTAGGTTCTTGAACATTGACCAACCTTGCTTTTGACCAGCCATCACTATAAATAAAAATTAAGATCTTTTGTCATTCATCCTCTATCGTCCATTTTAGGGTTAGGTAAGATTAGGCAAGATTGAATGAATCTACCCATCTTTTCATTTTAGCCCCTTCCACAAACTTCTTCTTCAATCCTCTTTGAATTTGCCTCAAAATGGTTTACCATGAATTCTATACCATCAACTCATCATAGTTATCTTCCACATGCTTCACAAAATTTAAGAAAACAAAATAGTCAGCTCAAATTTGTCAAATCCATGATTTAACATGAATAATGACACTTGGCATCAATATGTTGTCACTCAGCTTCCATACTATTCTTCCACACTAGATCACTCGACAAACACTTAAAGTTTACTAGTGCTTGGCATCAACTAAACTTTACTTGACTTACATTGTATCATTCGGCATACACTAACTTTGACTTTGCTCAGCTCCAACTAATTTTTGCTTAGCTTGCACTAACTTTTCTTAGCACCTACTATCCACTCAGTTAAGCTTGGCAAACTCAATTCTTAATACTTATTCTTCTAGACTTTGTCAATGTATCCAACGTTGGCAACCTTAAGTAGATAATTAATACACTATATCATCATTGTCTTAACTAATCTTTGTACTCCTTTTTACATACCATAACTCAACCTTTTCTCTAGGTGCTTTTGTTATCTCATTTGATCAAATCCTCTTCATCAATCAAACAAATGATAGTACTCAAATAAACTAAGAAGTTATCTTACCAACAAGTAGTAGGTTTGACATCTATGACAAAATAATGATTGAAACACATTCTCATAGTTGTGTCAATCTATTTTCAACAATCTCCCTATTTGGAATTGATGCAAAATAGTACCAACAACAATACCAAAAAAAAAAAAAATTCCTTGTATTGAAATCACTCCCTCTATTAGCTTTCATCTTCTATATAGGTTACAAAATTCTATTCTAATAAACAAACAATCAACGCCTCCTCATGACTCCCTCTTGATCACTTCTGCTTTCTAATATTTAGGTATCTGTCTCTGCCTATTTTGTTTTATATCTCCCTCAACAATATCTCCCTCTTACTAGGTAGATGTAATCATTTCTCTCTCTATAGTAATAATTAGGTAAACGATCTCCCTTTGAGTAGATATTTCATGTTTCTTCCTTCCTGTATTTCTCCCTTTTCTTTTGTATTTCTCCTTTTGTTGTATTTTTTCTATTTCTCTCTCTTTTCTTTCTATTTCTCCCTCTTTTACAATAATGCCAAAGACTTGTCATCTTAATATGTAGATATGAACATTTTTAGTTTCTCCCTTGGTCACCTAGCTTGTGACTAATCTGTAGCTCCAACTCTTTGATTACTTTAGGAAGCCCCTAAAGTAAGATCCACTACATCAATGTGTAACATATGTCAATCATCTTAGTTGATGTAGGGGACTTCTCATGCTTCTTAAATAGCCTTGGATAAGGATATCACCCCTAGTTTACCTCTTAGATACTCATGAACATCCTTAGGTAATGCTTTTGTGAAGATATCATCTATTTTCTCTTTTGTATTCACATGTTCCATCATCACCTCTTTGTCTTGAACTAAATCTCTCAAGTAATGATACTTGATTTTAATGTGCTTAGTATTTGTATGCATCATAGGATTATTTGATATATTTATACACTTGTATTATCACAATAAAGTATATTCATGGGTTTAGTAATTTCTTCCTTCATAGTTTAGTACAATGTTTGTACAATTTACTGTAGTAGCAACATATTCAACTTCAGCAGTAGATTAAGATATACAGTTTTATTTCTTGCTAGTTCATGTAACTAGCCTTTTTCCTAATAAAAATTCTCCTCCACTAATGCTCTTTTTGTCATCAATATTTCCAGCCCAATTAGCATCAGTGTAGGCTCTCAACTCAAACTTTTCATTTTTCTTGTAGTATAGACCACAGTCTTTTGTACCTTTCAGATATCTCATTATTCTCTTAATAACCATCAAATTATTACCCCTAGGACTAGCAAAGAATATTGCAACTACCCAACAAATAATGCAATATCAGATCTTTTATGCACTACATATATTGTAATTTTCCAATCATAGACCTGTACAGTGTTTGATTCACCTCAATTGAATCATCATTCTTTGACAATTTGTATCCTATCACCATAGGTGTGCCTACTAGCTTGGAATCTTCCAATCCAAAAGTTTTCAATATCTCCTTTACATATTTTGACTAAGTGACGTATATACCATATTTTATTTGATGTACTTGCAAACCCACAAAGAAATTGATCTCTCCAAACATAGACATCTCAAATTCTTTCTTCATTTCATTTGCAAAAGCTTTACATAAATTATCCTAACCTCCAAATATAATATCATTAACAAAAAATTCAGATAGTAAAATACCTTTTCCTTTCTCTATCTTCAAATACAAATTTCTATTCTCATCAGTCCTCTCAAATCCAATCTTCACAAGATAATTCTAAAGCCTTTCATAGCATTCTCTTGGTGCTTGCTGGAAACATACCGTGTTTTTGTTATTAGCATCAAAAAATACTTCTAGTTGTTCTATATAGACCTCTTCTTCCAATATGTCATTTAAAAATGTAGATTTAATCCATTTGATACACTTTGAAACCTTTGTATGCAGAGTAAGCAAGTAGAGTTCTTGCTTCTTCCAATCTTGCAATTGGAGTGAATGTTTCTCCATATTCTTGCTTCTTCTTGTGCATACCCCTTGCAAACTAATATTGTCTTATTCCTTGTGACTTCATCATTAATGTCTAACTTTTTTTTGTACACCCACTTGGTGCCAATCACATTTTTATCTTCTAGTCTAGGAATTTAAGTCCATGTCTTGTTCTGTTCAATTTGTTCAATCTCTTCTTTCATGGCTTTTCTCCAATCAACATCTTTTAAGGAATTTTTCTTCTTTTTTTTAGGTTCATGCATGCTAAGAAAACATGTATCATTTCTCAACTTATTTCTTATCATTGGTCTTGCATCTTTATCTCCAATAATTTTTGTAGTAGGGTGATGTCTTTTGACATGCTTTGAAAATCTTGGTTCTACTCTATTTTCCTCATTTGGTCTATCAACTTCTGAGTCACTATGTACTTTTGTTGTGATGTGGAGCCTAATCAGACTTGAAGGTTTATTCAGCACAGTTTTCTCCCCATATTATTTCTATGGAGGTTTGGGGCTAGCACGCCTATGAGATCAAGGGCCAGCACCCTAGGTGCATTCCCTATTGTAGTAGAAGGTGGGGTCAAGGGGCAATGCCCCCATGAGGTTTTTGGGGGTAGTGCCCCTAAAGCCAAAAATGACCTTATATTGTAAAAGGCATCAACTACTATTTTTCTATTATTCTAGTCCTAATTTTGTAAGTGGCAAAAAGGCTATATAAAAAGGCTTAGGGCTAGTAATTTTCATAATCTATGATGCAAAAATTGGTTCTTATAGTGGTATTGAGTTGTAAGGGATTACAAATTATAATTAGGTTGTAGTCATTGGATAATAATAATATTGGACTTATTGTTGGTGGACATAGCCAAACGATTGGGTGAACCACATTAAATTTTGCTGTCTTGTGTTCTCTTATGTGTGATCTATTATTTTTTGATATTAATTACATTTGCATGTAACTATTATTTCTACTCGAGGTTAATCCTAACAACTTCTCTTTCAAGTAATTCAAAATCTCTTTCATGTACACTAATTATAGAATCAAAATGTACCTTAACTTCATTTTATTATGATGTGGAGCCTAATCAGACTCTGAGGTTTATTTGGTGTAGTTTTCTCCCCATATTATTTCTATAGGGGTTTGGGGGTAGTCCAAGACAGGGTCAAGGGGTAGTGCATGTGGACTTTTCTATATCCTTTTTAAAAGTTATGATTCTATTTTGTTACTTTAGCTTGCATATGCACATAGTACCATATCTTTCTAAAGTGGTGGCTAAATGTACTATGTTAAATTGGACACACTTTGATTTAAGACCTTTTATCTCCTCTTTAGTGTATTTTTCATTTTATGTTCACATCTTTAGCACACACCTCACATCTTTTCTCTTCTTTCTCTTAGGTGAAACTGATGTAAGACCTAATTGATCCTCCTTGATTTCTCTCAATCATTGAATCATGATCTAATTTATGAGTATCCTCTCTTCCTAAGACCCCAAAACCCTAGATTGGATCTCTAGGTGAAAGTCTAGGACACATATTCCATCACTGAGCCTCTATTAGTGTTGAATCTAGATAGGAAGACCCTTAAGGTTAACATTTTAAACTAGGTCGACCTAGTTTAGACTAGGTTGCCTAGGTCAACATGGTTCTAGTGCTTCTAGTGATTTTTGTTCGAATTTACAAGTAGGAAGTATACTTCTAAGAGGGGGCACTACTAAATTTGGACCCAATTTTTGACCAAGGTTCATCACTATTTTTCTAGTCAAAATTTCAAGAAAATTGTAGCTTGGTCAAAATTTTGACGAATAAATTATAAGTTGGTCAAAATTTTGGCAAATATATTTATCAAAATTTTGACCGAACTAAAATTTGGTTGAAATTTTGACAAGAAAAATAGCGATAAAACTTGGTCAAAAATTGGGTCCAAACGTACTAGTGGGGGTGAATAAGAAGTACCAAACATTAAGCTATAAAACTTTTAACTAAAATCAATACATGCATGTAACATTTATAGTTAACATGAAAGTAAAGGCATGCATGAAAATAGACAACACAATATTTGATCACTTAGAAACCCTCCAAAATGAGAAAGTAAAAATGGGGTGGGAATGACACCCACAACTTATCACTGCAACAATATGTAACTTGTCAAGGTTATAAAGTTTGACCATCAGCAATGGTCTACCCTGTGAGAGGATTGCCCTTTAAAAGGGTCCAACACCCTGTTAAAAGTGTACCTTTCTAAAGGATTTACAAAACATTCACTTGGAATGTCACCCTGTTAAAAGATTTACAAAATGGCTATTAAACCAACCTATCTTCATAGGATTTTCATTCTCCTAATACAATAGCTAGAAAGCATAGTAGAACATGTTGACCTGATCACTTACAATCTTCAATTATTGATTTCAGATCGATGTTCTATCCATTTTTATCTGATCCTCTTTGATCTAACAATTCCCCTATTTTACTAAGTCACCTTGAATGTACTCTTCACCCTTCTATTCTTCACACTCTTTTACTCTATCATTCCTCTCCTTCTCTATTCTCTTCTCACATACTCTCTCATACATTATTGAATTATGGGGTTTTGACCTCCTTTAAAAGGTTTCATGACGTAGGGTTAGGTACGAATCTACGATTGAGATTCATCCATCTTTCCCACTCAAATCTTTTTCATTTTTCTGATTGGTTGCATGTTGATTGCATAGGAGAATCAAATAGATTCAATCTTATCTTTTAATCCTTCATAATTTATCATATGTCAGCTAAAAAATGGTTTACATCTTAGTTTGTGAGGGCACAAACTCTTATGTTGATTATGTTGGAAATTTGATTGAAAAATGAAGTGTCAAAGAGGGAGATTGTTGCAAGGAAGGAAGATGGTTGATAAATAATGTTTTTAATCATTGTTTTGTCATTGATGTCAAACTTTCTATTTTCTAGAATGAAATTTTTTTATAAGATCCAAGTACTATAACTTATTTGATTGATGAAGAGGATTTAATCAACAAGATGTAACAAGAGTACCTAAAGGAAAGGTTGAGTTATGGTTTTGTAATGAAGTGCAAGGATCAGTTAAGATATTTGTTAAATGATGAATTGATAACATACTTGAAGATAAAGAGGTTGGTCACACTTAGAAACACTGGAAGAATAAGTTGCAACAAGGTTGACTGCAAAGCTTAACTAAGTTCATTAGTGAGTGCTGAGTAAGCTAGTTCAAGCTGAGCAGATTTTTAGTTAGTGCCAAGCATATGAAAAATCTAGTGTGTGTTGAGTGATATAAAAGAAGCCAAGCATGCTTAGGTGTCGAATAAAGTAATAGGTGTCAAGCATTAGAAAAAATTAGTGGATGCCGAGTGAATCCATAGTAGGTGTTGAGCATCGGTAAAACATAGTTGATGCTGAGTAACACATTATGTGTCAAGCACTAGAATTTTGATAGTGCCGAGCTATTGCATTATTTGAAAAGTCAAAGATTTGCCAAGTCTAAGCTGACAAGTTTGTTACCTTGAATTTTGTGAACCAGTTGGAGGATAAGGATGATGAGCTGGTGGCATAGAATTTTATGTAAACTATTTTTGAGTGAATTCAAGAGGATTCTTCATGACCTTTCTAGAAGGAACAAGATGTGGGTTAGATTCAATGAATCCTACCTAATCATTTTGAACTAAAATTAAAGGAGGGAAGAATCAAGTGGGAAAAGAAATTGCAAACTTCTATTTAAGGAGTCATAGGCCAAGAAGCTAGAGTTGCTAATGTGCCAAATTGCAAAGTGGTTGAAGGGTGTCAAGGAGAAGGAAGAATAGAGCACATAGACTCTACTTTGATTAGTGGTTGAAGAAAGAAGATTACATTGGTATATCAAGCATGAAGACTCAAGGAGACAAAGCTTGAAAGGAGGACAAGCTATCAGAGTTGCAGAGACTGAAAGCCATGGAATGTTATGAGCTGAACTTTGATTTGAGATCTACAAGATAAGTTGTGAGTTGTATCAGGTCAAAAGCCCTTGTTGTTACTCTCTAACAATTGTGCAAGCTAGAGTAAAAATCCTATGGACATAGGTTAGTTTAACAACCATTTTTAAATCCTTTAACAAGGTGGAATTCCAAGTTAATGTTCTAAAGTCCTCTAACTAGACCCACTTCTAATAGGGTGGTTAAATCCTCTAACCAGGTCACATTTAACAGTGTGTTGTAGCCTTTAATAGGGTGAGCCTTTCATTGGAAATCACTTCAAAAGAGTGAGAATTGAGTGGCATGTTACTGGTGGTTTTTCCCAAATTGAGTTTCAACTTAAATCACTATGTTATGTGTTGATCTTTGATGTGTTATGCTTGCATGTTGATTTACAATAACTTGCTAAGTAGGAAAGTTTAAGCTAGATGAATGAACCATTTTAAAGGCTCATTTTACTTGATGAGAAATTTTTAATTAGACATTTAGACCTTGAATAGCTAATTCACCCCCCTCTTAGTTATTCTAAAGCATTTCTAACAATTGGTATCAGAGCAATTTGCTGATTTAATTTAAAGGTACTAGAAGTAGGAAGATCAAGATGTCCAAGAGAGAAGTTCCTAAGCTCAACAAAGATAACTTTGTTGCATGGTAGAGCCTAATGAAATTATACCTTGGATCAATAGGTGATTATGAAAAAACTTCAATTATAGTGGAACATGTAGATCTAGCTAGACCCCTCTCTGCAGATGATTTGAACAAAAGGAAGGAGCACAATCAGGCAACGTTGGAGATTGCCTCTGCACTCAGCTATGCTAAATTTAATGACATCAAAGGATCTGATTCTACATTCAAGATGTCGAAAACCCTATCAGATATTTATGGAGGAGATCAAAATATTCAAAGAGCAAAGAGAGAAAGCCTCAAAGGAAAGTTTGATGACATGAAAATGGAGGAAGGAGAGAATGTCACTCAATATGCCTCTAGAATGAAAGAAGTGGTAAGTGCAATAAGAAGTTTGGATGGTCATTTGGAAGATGATATTGTTAATAGAAAATGCTTAAGAACTTTTCTCCCCATCTATGCCATTAGAGTTTCAACCATCCAAGAGCTAAGGTGTGTCCTAGGAAATTGGCTAACTTTTGAAGGAATAGTAGGGAGACTCACTGCTTTTGAGTTGTCCAATTATGATAACTAGAGACCTAAGAATCTTGAATCTACTTTCAAGGCTAAGCTATCAATGAAAGATACTTAGGAGGTGAAATCAAAGAAGAAAAATAAAAAAGGAAAATATGCATCCAGCGATAGTAGCATAGATGAAGAGAATTTGGAACAATTGGAAGCACTACTGGCTAGAAGATTCCATAGAGGCAAAGATAACTTCAAAGGTAATCTCCCTATCATTTGTTTTAATTGCAATGAAGTAGAACATATTTCTGCAAGGTGTACACAAAAGAAGAACTAAAAATAAGGAAACAAGTACAAGAACAAATGAGAGGATGATAATAGAGATTACAAGGACAAAGACAAAAGATACTACATTGTTGAAGAAGATTCTGATGAGAATGATGATGAAGTAGTGTATGTAGCCATGAAGGATGAGTGAGATGAAGATGAGGCAACAACATTGGTAACTTGTGTGTACAAGAATGATAAATGGATCATAGACAATGGATGCTCACATCACATGTTAGGAGAAAAAAGTAAGTTTATTACCTTTACCCAGTATGATGGAAATAGTGTTAGATTTGTTAATGATGCTCTATGTCAAATCAAAGGAAAAGGTTCTATTAAAATTACAAAGAAAATCTCATGTGATAATGCATACTATGTTGAAGGATTGAACTACAATTTGCTGAGTGTATCACAATTAGGCAATGTAGGTTGCAAAGTAGAATTTGGAAACAAAACTATCAAAATCTATGATACTAATGGAAATCTGATAGGAAAAGGTGAACAAACTAGGAGTAATTGTTTTTTACCTAGATATGGAAGATGCAACTTGTCTTATTTTTAGATTTGATGATGTGTGGTTATGGCTTAAAAGGTTATGTCATGTTAACTTTGACAATCTGATTAACATCAAAAAAAAGAAGAAATCCAGAGGTTTGCCTATGCTAAAGAAGCCTAAAAATACAATGTGCAAACAATGTCAACTAGGAAAGATGACCAAGTCAAGTTTCAAAAGCAAAACCTACACTTCCAAAGAAATACTAGAGTTAGTGCATACTGACTTATGTGGCTCAATAGAAGTACAGTGCTACCCAGGAGATAGATACATAATGCTATTTATGGATGACTATTCTAGGATGATGACTACCATTTTCTTAAAGAAAAAATTTGATGCATTTCAAATGTTTAAGTGGCATTTGGCTAGGGTTGAGAAGGAAACATGAAAGAGCTTGAAGTATTTGAGATCAAACAGAGGAGGAGAATTTCCATCAAAAGAGTTTGAGATATTCTGCAATGACAAAGAAATCAAAAGACAAACATTAGCACCAAGAACTCCCCCATAGAATGGGATTGTAGAGAGAAGGAATAGATCAGTAATAGACTGTGTTAGAACATTAATGATGGAGAAAAATGTTACTTTGAAATACTAGAGAGAATCTATAAGTACTGCTATTTACACCTTGAATCGAGTACAAGTTAAGAAAGGAACAAATGCAACACCTTTTGAATTATGGTATGGTCACTCACCCAATGTAAAACATTTCAAAGTGTTTGGTTGTAAATACTATATTCTTAAAGATACTAGAAATGGAAAGTTTGATGCAAAAAGTGATGAAGGCATATTCCTTGAATACTCCACTAGAAGCAAAGCACATAAGTATTTAAATATTAACACTAATAAGATTGTGGAGGGTGCAAATGTAAATTTTGATGAGCTTGAAGAAGTCCAAGTTGATGAACCCAAGAAACCAAAAGATTATAGATCTTTAGTATACTTCTATGAAGGAATGTCTATTGAAGATGAAGTTTCCAATCAAGTTGGGAATCAACAAAAAATATTAGTATTAGCTGAGTCATAGCTAGTGAATGTCAAGTTGCACTCAGAAGCTGAGTTGTAGAATGAAGAAAATGCACATTCTAATTCTAAAATTAGTACACCTGGAAGAGATAATGAAATACCAAAAAGTGATGTGAGTGACTCTGAAGCTGAAGGACCAAACATGGAAAGAAGGATAGAACAAAGACTATCCAGCTATGTGAGAAGACATCACCTTGTAGAACAAATCATTAGTGATAAAGATACAATACCAATGACAATGAATAGACTAAGGAATGAATCATGTCTGTTGAGAAAGATTGAACCCAAAATAGTGAAAGATGCACTACAAGATGATAATTGGCATAAAGCTATGGAAGAGGAGATAGATCAGATTAAGAAGAACAAAACCTAGACTCTAGTTCCTAGACTAGTTGATAAGAATGTAATTGGTACCAAATGGGTCTTTAGGAACAAACTTGATGAGAATGGTGAGATAACAAGAAACAAGGCCAGAATAGTTTGCAAATGCTATGCATAAGAAGAAGGACTAGAATATGGAGAAACATTTTCCCCTGTTGCAAGAATACAAGGAGTAAGAAAATTATTTGCATATACTAGTTACAAAGGTTTCAAAGTCTATCAGATGGATGTAAAGTCTATTTTTTTGAATGGTATACTAGAAGAGGAAGTCTACATAGGGCAACTAGAGGGATTTTTTGATGACAATAGCAAGGATATGGTTTGCAAACTGCATAAAGCACTCTATGGTCTAAAGCAAGTAGCTAGAGCATGGTATGAGAGACTGTATAAATACCTTGTGAAGATAGGATTTGAGATAACAAATGACAATAGCAACCTGTACATCAAGGTGGAAAAATGTAAAGACATTTTGAGATTTGAAATCTTTGTTGATGATTGTTGTCACAAAAGTTTGCACCCATGTCCAAAGTTTTTACCTAAGGAAAACCTTGTGAAACATGGAAGCAACCTCCAAGCTGTGGGAGTTGAACTATGAGGTTGAGTCTCTGGAGAAGGTCAACTTCCTTTACTATCAGGGTGCACCTAACTACTCTTGGAGAGCAAAAGGGAGAAGGAATGCATAGGAGCAAACCTACCTATTCTAACCTAAGGGGGTGATGCACCAAAATAGAGTGTTCAAACCAATCTCTGCCCATACATACACTATTGAAACATCATGATACCAAAAGATATACACATCCAGACTTGCTTTAATCTAACAATCACATGGAGATCAGAAAACCCAAATGAATGACACAAGGAAAGAGAGGATTCACTTATATATCATTCATAGGCCAAAAGAGATACAGTCATGCAAGATTGCAAATATCTACAATACACCAATGAGAGGCAAATAGTTCTTGCACTTCACATCAATGGTTGAAGGAGATAAGGCAGAATGTCATACAGTTCAAAGGAAAAGGGAATTTATAGTGAAATTGCAGGGCAATATCAGAGAAGTTAGAGAAGAGTTGACCAGAACAAAATCTACAAAAATTGCCTTTATAGCTTAGGCATAACTGAGATATTTTCTAACTGAAGTTACTCCACAACCACCATCATTAAGTCTTACAAAGAATAATCATGGTGATCTAGGGTGAATCCAACCTTGGCACAGACATAGATACCATGAAATCTGATATTTTACCAAAATAGGGCCTTGAGAAGACAATAAACGGTGCCATTAAACCATTCTAACCAAGTAGATGGGTAGGATCAGAGGTGGTGGAGTGTAGCATTCACTCAAGATTGGTTAGAATTGATCATGAGGATCAAATCATGCAACAAAACTCAATCCCCTCTATTTCTAGCTCATGAATCGACAAAGTTAGCAAGTCAACCAAACTCTACCACCAAGATGAGCCACATGGGCCAATAGTCTTTCAATTTTCTGCCACCCCACAAAGTCTCCATGTAGTTGACCACATCTAACTAACTAACCAAGCCACCTTTTTAAAACCCTAACTGTGGTGGTCTCCCAACTACCAACCTTGATTGCCAATGCCTTAGCCAGGCCTGTTGGGACCTATGTTCTTCAGGTGCTTCCCCACAATGTTTAATTTCCTTACATCTTTAAATTGTGAGAAAGTGTCGATCATTGATCCCTATGAGATCAACAATCGTGAAAGATCCTCCATATACTGCGCTTGCTCTTTAAAATTTTTGGCCCCACGAACACTCAGCATCTGACTCAACATGACTTGGCACTACCTTAGCATCACCCTATAGCCTACACAAGAAACATATCCCACAGAGACACATGGAAGTGATGCACATGCTCGTATTGCTTAACATCCTTGCACTTTCATGATGTGAGGAAGTGCCAGCCCTTGATTTTTTTGAATCTGATATTTGAAGGTACAACTAAGAAGATGTGATGTCACTATAACTTTAGCTTTTATTCCTTTGGGCCCATGAGGACATGTGGCAAAAATGTGCTTGTCCGCATTGTCAGGAAGTCTGACAAAACTTAAAATGCAAGAAAGTGAGTGCCAACCAAAATGCCAACTAGACTGAGACTTTTTCCCTCCGCGGCCCACAAAAGAACACAGACCCACCTACTACGCAGCGCAAAGGGGCTTCCCTACATTATGTAAAGGTTGCTTGTTTTGAAAATGTGGGAAAGCGCCCACCATAGATCGCCAAATATCTGGCGGCATGAAAAGTTATGGGAAAGGAGAAGGTTTGATTATTTTATTTTTGTATTTTTGGGGCATTAAAATAATATTAAAGATGGAAGGCGACCCTTGGGTGGGCTCAAGCACTCAAATTCAAATTTTTGGTGAGAGGCAAAAAATGGTAACATCTTTGGTGACTCAGAGGGGACGCAAGCTAGCTATGTGTATGACCAGTGGCCTTATGCATCCATTGGGCATAGAGTTGTAAAAACTATGGATTAGTGCACTGTGAAACCCTAACCCTACCTCTGTAGTAGCAAAACACCAAAAACTCTTTTCAACTCTGCAACCTCAGCAAAACACATGTGCTCGTGCACTTCTTGGAAAGCTGGGAAAAAATGGGAAGAAAACTAAGTTACCTATGTACAAAAAACCTCAACCCCTATCAAAAACATGGTTTGAGATAGATCCCATTGACTGGGATAGGAAAAATTTCACCACCAGGCTTGCTTAATTGAAAAGCATTGGCCTGCTTGCAACTGAAAATCACATAGGGACCACTCCATAGTGCATCAAATTTTGAGTGCCTCCCTGGTTTTGCCCTGTCTACATCCCATTTCAAAACCAAATCACCTTCTCTAAAGATTTTGACCTTAGCCTTCTTGTCAAAGCTCCCTTTCACCTACTGCTGATGTGTTTCTAGGGTCTGCATGGCCTAACTTCTTTTCTCTTCCAGCTCCATTAGCTCTGCCATCCTCCCTATCATGGCATCATCTTTAATTAGCTCCAACTAATGAGCTAGTTCTAGGGATGAGAATTCTAATGAAATTGAAAACCTTGCTTCTCTGTCATATACCAACATAAATGGAAAATTTTCTATTGACCTCTTAGGTGTTATTCTGTCAGCCCACAGTGTAGTTCTCAACTTTTGATGCCAACACACATGGTTATCCTCTATAGTTCTTTTCATAATCCTAATCAGATTTTTGTTGGATGACTCAACCAAACCATTGCGTTGAGGATAGTAATTTGAGGATGTGCTCAAGTAGATGTTATGGTCAACTACCTATGCACAAATCTAAGCTCCTACAAAAGATTTTGCATTATCTAAAATAATGGTTGAAGGGGCATCAAACCTATTCATAATTCCATCAAGGAACTCAACAATTGAAGATTATGTGGCATCCTTCAATGAAACTACCTTTTTCCATTTGGTGAAGTATTCTATAGAAGCTAGAATCAATTTGTGACCAAAACTAGAGGGATGATTGATAGGGCCTATGAAATCCAATCCCCATTGAGAAAAAGGCCAGTCCACCTGAATGGGATGAAGAAGAGCTGCAATCTTTTGCTTACCAGAAAATAAGGCACATTTTTCACACTTCCTCACATACCTATGAAAATCATAGAATAGGGATGACCAATAGTAACCAGCCCTCATGATCTTCATTGTAGTTGTCCTTGCTGAGAAGTGACCACCATCAGGACCATCATGAAGCTCTTTGATCATTCTTTTAGCTTGGTCCATGTCAATGCATCTTAATATGACTTCATTAAAATCTTTCTTGAAAAGAATACCGTCGACTATGACATAAGGATTTGATTGTAATCTATACTGTCTCCTTTTAGTTTTATCTAATCCTTGAGGATATCCATTACCCAATAAGAAATTCGTCATATCATCCATCTAATTCTATGGGTCATCATTTCTTGTCTCTTGTTGTTATGTTAGTATCGCAGTGACTTCCTCATCTGGTTCCTGATATGATATCATCTATTTATACAACCCTTTCCCTCTTACCAGCTTGGTGATCTAGATGTCAACATCATATTCCATTACTTTAGTAATCCAACTAGCTCTCTTCTCACTAATATCCTTGCTCAAAAGGAAATCCTTCACACTTGCATGGGGTACTAATAGATGAATTTTATTATGAGACAAGAGTTGTCTAAATTTCTTTAAAGCTTTGATGACTACAAGGGCTTGCTTCTCTACATAGCTATATTTGTCTTCATACTCTTTAAGCCCTTCACTAAAGAAGGCTATGGGCTGCTCTTCATCTTTATCATTTGTTTGAGTCAAGACAGTAGAAATGCTTGACTCACCACCTAGGGTATAAAGGATGAAATCCTTTTCAAAATTTGGATTAATAAGAGTAGGGGCTAAGGCTATGGCTACCTTGATCTCTTCAAATCTTTCCTTCCCTTCTTTAGTCCATGAAAAGACCATACTTTTCTTGAGCATAGCTGTAAGTGGTTTTACCATGGTAGCAAGATTAAGGATAAATCTTCTCACAAAATTTTTCCTACCAAGGAAACTTGCAGCCCTTTCCTATGTATAGGAAGAAGGAGAGAAAGTATTGCTTTCATTCTTCTTGGATCAATGGTTAAACCATCCTCAGATACAATGTGTCCTAATAATTTTCCTTGATTGGTAGCAAAGACACACTTTCTTGGGTTAAGGGATACCCCAAACTCCCTACACCTTAAGAACACCTATCTTAAATGATCAAAATGATCTTCTACATTCTTTGAATACACTGTGATATAATCATTGTAAACTAATACAAACTTTTCAATCATGTTTTTGAAGGCCATCTCCATTGCCTTCTAAAATGTAGCACCTACATTGGTTAGCCCAAATGGCATCTTACAATAAGAATAGGTACCCCATTTGGTAGTAAATGAAGTCTTGTACCTATCAAACTCTTTGACTAGCACTTGATTGTAGCCAGAAAATCCATCAAGAAATGAAAACCTCTTTGAACCGCTGACCTTGGACAAAATCTACTCCATGGAAGGGAGAAGATGGTGATCTTTAAGGGACACTTGGTTAAGATCCCTAAAGTCCACACACAATCTAATTTCTCTATTCTTCTTCCTAACTAGGACAAGGTTTTCTACCCATGATGAGTGCTTGATGGGAAAAATTATATTGGCCTCAATCAATTTAGATAGCTCCTTTCTCATTAAGGGTTCAATTTTGGGATTCACTAGCCTCTATTTTTGTCTTACTGGTTTGATATTATCAATTAAATCTATGGTATGCTGAAATAACCTTGGGTTAAAACCCTTTAAATCATCATACGTCCAAGAAAATACATTATTAAATTCTTGACATAGATGAATAAAGTTCTCTTGCTCATCTTAGAACATACCTTCCCCATGTTTAAGGATTTTCCATTAGCAACCGTGACTGGGGTGTGATCGTCTTTGTTAGTAGCTAGGTTCATGACTCTACCTCTCGCTTGGTCATCAAGATTGAAAAAACTCTCTAAGGTAATGAGACCCTTAGGCAATTTGTTGGAACCAAGATTAATGATTTGATCACCATACTGATCCTACAGTCTCAACTAGTTTCTATTTTAAAAATTTTGCTTCATTATGCAAGAAGCTTACAATTTTTTCATCAGATTCAAACACTTGCTAATGGATGTTGTTGTTAAGGATGGAAGTCCTTACCACCATCTTGATTTTTTGCTTCTTCTTCTCCTCAAGATTCCCTAGCACATCATGAGATGCACCTATTGTTGCAAGTCTATCAGCATGTCTATTTTCTTTTCTAGGGATGCTTTGAATATTAAATGCATCGAAACCCTTAAGAAAATCCCATACCCTATGTTTATAAGACTTGAGCAATCCATTCTTGGTGATATTCTGATTTCTCACTTGATTAACCACCAACTCACTATCTCCATATACACTTAAGGCTTGAATTCCTCTTTTCTGAGCAAGTAGGGGACCCTAAATCAAGGATTCATACTCGGCCACCTTATTAGTGCAACTAAAATGGAGCCTAAAGGAGAAGTAGTACCTTACTTGTACAGGAGAAATCAACATCACACCAGCCCCTTATCCATTCTTATTCCTTGATCCATCAAAGTACATACTCCATATCCCACTCACATCTTCTTTAGTCTCCACAAGATTGAGAACTAGAGCATCCTTCTCTAATATACAATATGTACTGAGGCCTATCTCAAGGGATTCTGGCATAGGATCAAATTGATATGCATTAGCCCATCCATCTAAGAGAAAATTAGGTATCTTTACTAGGGAAGTGGTAGGCTCATTCATTATGTCATTCTCATCCATTTCTAGGATAGTGCAATTCATGTTGATGAGATTAGGGGTGTAGGGTTTAGTATGATGTAGGGCTTGAGGCTCTACTATGATTGAAGTTTTGGTCTCGTACCTTGTCCTAAAAGACATATATGACCAATCAGAAGATAACCACCTATTTGGGCAATGAAGTCTCTTGACAAGCAAATGGCAAAATGTGGCTTGACTTCAGCAATGGATATATCTTGAGTTATAGTACAACCAAGACATGCATGTAGGGCCATTTCCACATTCCTAAGGATCCCTACAATCTTGACAGTACTACCATCCAACTGTAATACATCCTTAACAATGGGCTCATATTTTATTTCCAAAGCATCAGCAACACACCTAGGCATCACTGGACTACTTGTAATACCCCAAAATTGGCTCATTTCCATGATCACCAATTCTGATATATTCTGATCAATTCTAAGACCTATTCTAAAGGCAATTCTTATTCTGGTACTCACTACTTAACTTAAATTTCAGATGCAGAAAACTCTAATCTGCATTCATCATGCTTATTATTTAATTCCTATAGTATTTACTCATATTAGTCACATTAAACCTATTGATTAATATTTAATTTAATTATTAAGTACTTATACTTTAATTAAATTAAATTATATCCTAAGGCTAATGTACTATGAAATTAAATTTATTTAATTTAATAAATGTGCCTATTTTAATTAATTTAAAAAATATATTTAATTAAATGGAGAACTTACTTCTAATTAATTAAATGGGAAGCCATTCCTAATTAATTAAATGAAGCTATTTAATTAAATAAGAAAAGTGTCTCTAATTAATTAAATAGAATTATTTAATTAAATAGAAAAGGTAATTATGAGAGCATATCTCATTTTATTAAATTAAATATCTCACCAAAATCTCTCTTTAGTTCAAAAGGAATTAAATCAATTAACTCCTTATTCTACTCAAAAGAAATTAGTTAACTCTTTATTCTACTCAAAAGAAATCAGTTAACTCCCTCTAATTTGGGAATCTTCCTTTATGACTAAACTTCATCTTCAATCTGACCATTGATTAAAATCAATCTCAACCGTTAGAGGTTTTCAAGAAAATCTATATAAGAGACCCTCCTCTCTTCATTTCAGGAGGGAGGTTGAATGATAATTTGCATCGAATTGCTACTGGATTGTGCATTCATTTGAGCTCACTATTTTCATAAGATATTCATTTTCTAGTTTAATCTCATTTAGCATAATATGCATACATTTTAGCATAGTTTTCTTTTACATGTTCTTAGATTAAATGTGCATACTTCATTCTAGATTAATTTGCATTCTCATATAGATTAGTCGCATTTTCTTTTAAATCCTTCATTCGTAGAGGGTCTGGTTGCTTAACACCTCAAATGTGAGGATATCTAACAAGTAATTCCCTTTAGAAACAAGGCAACAGGTCACCTTGCCAGCAAATTTTTGGATGAAAAATCCAATGTTCATTCCGGGGTGAATCCGCAAACAATGATCGTGTTGAAGTGTGTGTGTTAGCATAGGCCACATATTCACACATACACTACTAGCCCCTGAATCAATCATGCAATTGTGGACTAGTTTACCTCCTATAATTAGAGAAACATAGAATGGAGGGGGTCTAACCTTTTTACTTTTTTTTTCCTCCCTTGATGGTTGTACGAGGCTTGTGGCACTTTCCATGCTGGGTGGCTGATCCTTTTGTTCAATACTTTCTAATTCTTGCTACAACAACCTCTTTTGCATGGGTATATTAGCAATAGCATCCCACATCGATGTATTCACATTTGTCTTCTTCATTTGCTCTACCACACTGAATGGCATTCTAGGAACTTTGGTAGAAGCCTTGGAAGCTACATTTGTAGGAGGTTGAGATGGAATAACCCGAGGATCAACTACATTCTTTCTGCTATTATTTTGCCTTTTCTGCTGAAAGGTATTTGATTGATCATTTACTACTTGTTCATGAGGTATTGCATTTGAAGTTTAGGCATGATTGGGAGGAGGAGGGGTAGCATCTTTAATATCTCTTCTCTTGCTCCTAGTGTTGTGAGCAATGGAATCCTTGTTTACATTATAATGTTCCTCCACTTGATGATTCATAAAGGAGAAATCACCTTGTCCTTGCATATATGAGGCATCCTTAAATTGGTCCTCCTTGTATGATTGTCTTGCTACAGGCTCTTAGATGGTCAAGGCCAAAAAAGATTTAGCCTTCTAATACATGCAATGAGCATAGGAGTAGTTACAGGAGGGATGAAAATCTTGATCTTGGGCCATATTGTTTTAAGGGACTATGGCCCTACTTTGGTTTACATTTGAGGTTGAAGCATGGCTATTTGTCTATTCTGATCGAAATAATTGTTCTCATGATTATGATTTGGAGGCCTACCACTATTTAGAGTTTAATATTACAATTGGTGAGCCTTACTACCTTGAGCTTGCTGTCTCTCTAAAGTCACCACTTTGTCATGTCCCCTTTTCAAATAATTAAAAATAATAATCTTTGCTAAGGCAGGCAGGCCCAAAAAGGTGAAGTTTTGGAAAAAGGGGATAATCCTTGGAAGCTAATGGACTAATAAATGAAGATTATTATTAAAATATTTTTTATTAACCCCTATTGGACGTGAGTTAGGGTTATGCCCTCTTTTAAGGGGTTTGGAGGCATTTTGTGCTGATTCAAGAACTTGATTTTTGCTCATTTCTTTGTTGTTCTTCAGAGGCTGCCAAACTTGTGGAGAAGGAGACCCAAGAATGGGAGTTTGTAGGTTTCTAGGAAGGCTAAGGATGGGATTTTGAATCCATTCCATGTGCATGCTCATACAGAGTTTGCCTTTGTGCTGAACAATGCAGATCTGTGGGTTTTCGGGTGTGATTTTTGTAAGAGTTTGGTGTTTTCGGTTGAGTATTTCATATCAGTTTGGGGTTGCTGCTGTATATCAGACATTTAGATGTTAAAATAGATCTAAATATATTTATTTGGTCATTATTATACTTCTATGACAGATTATCAATGTTTTTGTGGTGTTTTCGGGCTATTCTATGTTGTTTTCGAGAGCCCGATGAGCATTGTTTTTATCCTCCATTTGGGAGCTGTTGTGTAAATGTTATACAAATCTGAAAATGTCATTTTGTAGGCTGTTATGCTGCTGAAATTTCTATAAAAATTTCCACTTTTAGATTTACTAATAATATGTGAAGCTGTGAAGTTTTTGGCACTATTTCCGGCATACCCAATTTGGGGTTTATTGAGAAATTGGTGGATCTTTGAAAGATTGGTTATTTGATCTTAAAGATTTGATTAGAGGCTTGAATATCATATAAAAATAGAAAAGGGACATTTTAGTGGTATCAGAGCTATGATCTTGCTAGCCTGAGGGTTTGTAGAAGTTTGCATGTCAGTTTTGACAATTATCGAAATCTTTCATGTCAAAATTTATGGTTGCATGCTAATTCTAATCATTTGCATGTTAGTTCTTGGTGAATTTAGTGGTTGCATGTTGCTTCTAATTAGCTGCATGTGAAAATATATGGTTGCATGCTACTTCTAATCATTTGCATGTTAGTTCTTGGTGAATTTGGTGGTTGCATGTTGCTTCTAATCAGCTGCATGTCAAAATCTATGGTTGCATGCTACTTCTAATCATTTGCATGTTAGTTATTGGTGTTTGCAGAAGTTATAACCTATTGGGGTTACAATGTACATTATCCAAAATGGACAGGTATAGTACAGAGTCTCAGAGGACACAATCTTGGATAATTGATATCCAGAGTCGGGATAGTAAGAAGGATGGTTATTTAGACATTCGAGATAAACTTAGGAAAATAAGCCATGACATGTCTGAATAGTTGGTCGAGCACCACCATATGATGAATGACATATCGTCCGACCCAGCTAAGGTGGATAAGTTGACTGGATTTCTATTTGGCAGATTTTTTGATAAGGCAGATGACACAATTACCAAGAATTTGCATGAGGAGTTTGAGAAACTAGCTTATAGCTAGGTAGAGGTCTCAGATTCTACTCTGCCACAAGAGGTAGTGGGTTTAGATGATGATTATGAGGATTTTGTTGTGTATGATGGTGAGATACCTAGTAGAGATGAGCAGACATTGAGCATTCATGACTTTGCTAAGAAAGAGTACCAGGCACAGTTAGATGCTTCATCACGTGAGGTTGAGGCAGGTAGTACTTCACATGATTTGTCTAGCTAGCTAAAGGTGAACAAAGATAGTATTGTGACTTCATTATCTCATCTTTACAGGATGCAGGATATGATAGAGGGGCACATTCAGATGATTCAGTTACAGGGTAGACATAAGGGAGTTCAGGAAAAGTCTCCTTCTGTTGACTTACAAGCGATTAGGGAAAGAATGGGAACGATGAAGTTGAGTTATTTACATCTTCTATCAAATCATGACCATCTTCTTAGCCTTGTCAGAGACTATTTAGATGCCTTGAGGAGGAAGGAGGAGGAAGTTGATAGGATTTCTCACGAGCTTAAGGACACTCGAGTTTCTTTGGTGAATACTCCATTGGTGTTACAAGACTGGGAGAGCATGGGGATAAGCATGGCCTGGAGTTGAGTTTAGTTTCATCTTGCACTCCTGATATTCAACTTTCTATGAATGGTAGATCATATGTGGTCTTTGATAATGTTGCGAGTTCATCTTGCATTCACATCCAGGATATAGGGACAATGTCAGACATGTATGTGGAGTTAGTTGGTATTGGTCATATTACTCAGGTGAGGAGTTTGCTTGAGTTACTAGCTGATTATAGTTTATGGATATGGACTTGAGATTGTTATATTGGCATTTGGGATTCAGTTGACTGGAAATCTTTAACACTTTTTGGTAGCAGTGATTGTTTGGGTGCTATCATGGATTTGATTAGCAGATTGCACGGTGTTGTCTTTTCTTGTGCCAACAGCTTGTCCGATGCTGGTATTAGTTTTTATACACCAGTGTTGGGTTGTGTTCATATATCCAGTCAACCATACTTGCTGGAATGTGTTGATGATCTTTCATATTTGGCAGTGTGTACAGATGAGTCCTATGATCATATTGGCATTGATGACATCCAGGAGGATGCAGTGGGCAGTTTTGAATACTTAGTTTCCTTGGTGGTTTCTTTTGGTACATAGGAGTTGGATAGTAGTGCTACAATTTTTGATACTCCATATGTTGATATGAGCTTTAGAGTTGATTTTCATGATATGAATGGTAATACTCTAGAGACCAGTAACCTTGAGGACGCTCCTTTAGACAGTGCATCAGAGGAGGTTTGTAGGATACAGTCTAGCCAGTGCCATCATGTGTCTAGTCAATTGAGAGTTAGTGAGTGAGACATTGCTATCGCTTGCCAACATTTTGATGCTGCTTGTCAATTGTTAGCAGTTTATGGATGGAGTTCTCCTACTAGTGATGAGTAGGGAGGTAGTTATGTTTCCTTGACAGAGTTCCACTCTTTATGGGAGGCTATCTAGATTTTGAGACAAAACTATATGCAGTTGGTAGCCGACAGAGATTATCTTATGAAGTGGGGCAGTACATCATACGATGCATTGTTGGTCAAGGAACATAAGGTGAGTGAGCTTACCCAGCAGCTTGAGGTGACTTCTAAGATTCTTGAGAGTACATAGTTGGTTTTCAAGGAGTCACAATTTCATTTGGCTAAGGTGACCATGGAGTTAGAGCAACTACAGTCTTTACTAGATTCTATACAGTCACAAGTTGTGGTGTCTGGTGATTCGAGGATGTCCATGGTTGAGATTTTCAAAGAGAGTGGAGATGGGGATGCATCCATCCTTAATACTAACATTGGCATATTGGGTTCATCCCCACTAGAGTCAGGTTTAGTCAAGTTGGGTGCTGCAATAGATTGTTGTGGTATGCCTGACATGGTGGTGACCTCTAGTACTAAAGGCACGGAGACTAGAGATGTTGTATCAAAGACCATGTGTGATGTTGGTGAGCTGACAATTGGCATGGTTCCTACTAGTAATACTACTCCCTTGGTGATGTCTTCAAAGGTATTAGTTAGTTCCAACTTGATTAGTGATCGATTGCAGTTAGTTACATCTGGATTGCAGTCTGAGCCACTGACTGAGATTGGCACATTCTATCGACATTACATTGTGAGGTATGCTCACCAATTTACCTTTGATGACCATGTTGGTGAGATGATGATACAGAGATGTACTTTGGTTCCTAGTGCTTATCGTTAGTTATGAGATAGTTTGACGCCTCGAGATGAGAGTTGTGATGGGCACGACATGGTGATAGGTTCTGCAGTTGATAGCTTGATAATACATGACTTAGAGCAAGATTTTTGGAGTGATGCTTCAGCATGTGTTGTTATTGATTCTACTCCTTTGGCTATGACATCTCCTCACTTAGCTCGTGATCAGTCACAGTGGGTTGTATCACTTGTTCATGGAAAATTTGGTTTGGGTTCCATTTCTTGATGTTTATCTTGTGATGGCTTTTCACCATCAGGGGTGCATGGGAGTTATGGTTATGAGACAGTGGCCAGTGATTTGTAGAGTTGTGTTGAGTGCAGGAGTTTTATAGTGAGTGGATTCTCCACAGTTGGTACAGTTTCATTTGGGAGCATTCACCATTGTTACAGAGTTGGATTGTACATTTCATATAGGCCAATGGGATGCGTTGATGGTATTTACTATGTTGGTAGTTTGATTTGTCCACTTTACTTGGGTTTTGATGTTCTAAGAGTTTGTGTCTCATGGGTTTCTGACTGTGGAAGTTGTGACTTTGGAGTTTGGTTGAGCTGTAATTGTCAGTTTGATTATAGATTCCTCTTGGTTATATTGCAGAGGATATTGCAGGACCCTGTGTTAATTGACAGTAGTATAGTTCATGACTACATTTGGGATCCAGGTGGAGTGATTGGTTTATTGTTTAGCCATTTCTTTAGGACAAGCAATATTTGGAAGGGGAGGACTTGTCATGTCCCCTTTTCAAATAATTAAAAATAATAATCTTTGTTAAGGCAGGCAGGCCCAAAAAGGTGAAGTTTTTGAAAAAGGGGATAATATTTGGAAGCTAATGGACTAATAAATGAATATTATAATTAAAATATTTTTTATTAACCCCTCTTGGACGTGAGTTAGGGTTATTCCCTCTTTTAAGGGGTTTGGAGGCATTTTGCGCTGATTCCAGAACTTGATTTTTGCTCATTTCTTTGTTGTTCTTTAGAGGCTGCCAAACCTGTGGAGAAGGAGACCCAAGAATGTGATTTTGTAGGTTTCTAGGAAGGATAAGGATGTGAGTTTGAAGCCATTCCATGTGCATGCTCATACAGAGTTTTCCTTTGTGCTGAACAGTGCAGATTTGTGGGTTTTCGGGTGTGATTTTTGTAAGAGTTTGGTGTTCTCAGTTGAGTATTTCATATCAGTTTGGGGTTGCTGCTGTATATCAGACATTTAGATGTTAAAATAGATCAAAATATATGTATTTGGTCATGATTATACTTCTATGATATATTATCAGTGTTTTTGTGGTATTTTCGGGCTATTCTACGTTATTTTCGAGAGCCTGATGAGCATTGTTTTTATCGTCCATTTGGGAGCTGTTGTGTAAATGTTATACAGATCTGAAAATGTCATTTTGTAGGATTTTATGCTGCTGAAATTTCTATAAAAATTTTCACTTTCAAATTTACTAATAATATGTGAAACTGTGAAGTTTTTGGCACTATTTCCGGCATACCCGATTTGGGGTTTATTGAGAAATTGGTGGATCTTTGAAAGATTGGTTGTTTGATCTTAAAGATCTGATTAGAGGCTTGAATATCATATAAAATAAGAAAAGGGAAATTTCTTGTTGCTCACTTTCTACATCACAGAGAAGCTATCCTCTAGCTTCTTTTCTTGGCCCTGCAATCTTTTATCTAAGTTCTCTATGTTTTGCATCGTCCCCTTGATTTATGTTATAATTCTTTTAGAATAACTAAGAGGGGGAGGGGGGAGTGGGGTGAATTAGTTATTCAAGGTCCAATAATGTCCAATACAATTTTTTTAATAAAACGGGGGTGAATTAGGAGTACTCACCTTTTTACTTTCTTGTCAAATCCTTGATGGCATATAATTGAAATTATCATGCATTCATTTAAACATTAAATAATCATGAAAAGTAAACATGCATCACATTATAATACAAAGGATTTTTTTGACCTCGAAACCCTCCAGGAATAAGAAGGTAAAATTGGGGTGGGGATGATACCCACAAAATTGATTTCAACCACTTCTGATGGTTTTCCCTGTTAAAGGCTTTATACACTATCAGATGTGACCTTGTTAAAGGATTTCTACACCTTATTATGAGTGTGCCCTGTTAGAGGACTTAAGAACATTCAATTTAGAATGCCACCCCATTAAAGGATTTACATAGAGCTGTTAGGCCCACCCAAGTCCATGGGATTTACAGTCACCTTCTCAAAAGGATCTTTTATCCCTCTCTAAGGATCTCCTATCATTCTCCTGGGGATCTTCTATCCTTTTCTTGAGGCTTATCCACCTAGCTATTAAGCTAACCTAGCAATGTATGATTTCAATGTCTAATACAATGGTAAGAAAGTATTAGAAAGGTTTTGACCTAATAAATATTGCAACTCTAGCCTTGCAGATTTCATATCACTCTTCAGTTCTTTTCTTTGCTTGGCTTTTCTTCCTTGCAGTGCTGACAACTTGTCCACCCTTCAAGATCTATCTCCTTGAGTTCTTCCACTCATTATGCCAATGCACTCTATGGTCACTTGATCAACTCAAAGTCTTGATGCTTTGTGCTTACTCCTCACTGTGTCCTCTTCTTGAAACTTTACACTAGCCTTCTCTTGGCTTCTTCACACGACCACACTTATGACCAACTCCCTCTAGACTTTCGATCTTTGACCTATAACTCCTTATAAAGAAGTGTTATTATTCATTTCCCACTCAAATATTCTCGCTCATCAATTTGATTTGATCTGAGATAACAATATTATTTTCCCTCCAAATTGTTTCTTCTAGAAACTTCATGATAATCCATCAGTATTCACTCAAAACTGCTTTGCATGGTTTACATGAAATTTTGTAACATCTACTCATCATCCTTATCATCCAACTATTTCACAAAATTCAATGTAACAAACTTATTTTTATTGATCTGGCAAATCTTTTGACTTAACAAATAATGCAACAACTCGACATCATTGGTTTACTGATGCTCGACACCTTCTATGTTACTCAACTTCGACTACATTTACTGATACTAGGCTCCTTCTATGTTACTCGACTTCTACTACATTTACTAGTGCTTGGCACCTTAAGCTTTCCTGTATTGCTCGGCTTCTACTTTTTTCTTGAATCACTCAGCTTCTATTTACTCCGTAGTGCTTGGCTCCTATTGAATCCTGAGTTACTCGACACATGTTGAATTTTGTATAGCTTGACATATGAACATCTCTATTACTCGGCATATATAGAATTTTGGATCACTCGGCACCTAAAGAATTGCTTAGCACACATTGAAGTTGAACTTGCTCAACTTTAACTAGCTTGCTTAGCACTCACAAATGAACTTAGTCAAACCTTACATTTTTTATGTGTCTTAGTGTGTCCATTCCCTATGTCTTAGAGTATGTCGTCAATACACTATTTCATCAATGGCTTAGCTGATCCTTATACTTCATTACAACATCATAACTTCAACCTTTCTCTAGGTACTTTAGTTACATCTTATTGATTGCCTCCTCCTTGTCAATCAACCAATTGACAGTATTTGGATCACTTAAGCAATTGTCATTCCTACAAGCAGTAAATTTGACATCAATGACAAAAAAATGAATGAAAAAATTCTTTACTAGTTCCATTATTCTTCATTCATGATCTTTTCAATCATTTCCAACAATTTCATCTATTCCATTTGAAGATGTGGAAGCTTGAGGGACTAGAGCAAGGGATTGTGATGTGGAAGTTGTGGAAAGAGGAGCCATCGCTGGTTGGTGATTTGGAACATCAAGAAAGGAAGGCATAAGAGGACTTGGAGCTAACTTACCTCCTTGTATTAGGATGTTTTCTGACTTTATTGCTATGTCATAAGAATTAGGCAAGGTATCTCCTCCCATAGTTTGGATTGTAGTGGCAATGTCACTGTTAAAAGCTCTTAGGTAATGTAGGAAAGCATTACCAGGGGTAGGTTTTACTGAAGTAGGTATTCTATCCCATGTCTATTGAAATCTATAATTGAAATTGGTCATACATTCATGGAGGGCTCTTTTTATAGTAGTCAACTATTCTAAAAGTGACAAATGGTTCCTTTTGTCCTCAAAGTGTTTGCAAAGTCGTGCTCCTAATCCATCCCAATTTGTTATAGAACCATGAGAAAAACCTCTATACCATTGTAGTGCTTTTCCTTTCATTAATGAGGCTAGAAGCCTAACTACAACATCATCTTCTATAATACCATGGATATTACAGACATTTGCAACTTCTTAAATGTGTTTTGAGGGAGAGATAGAAGATTTACTAGTAAATTCTGGTATACTTTTGAGTGCAGCTATTGGTATGTCATGTCTTTGGGCCAATAAAAGAGGACTTCCACCATTAAAGGTGACAAAAGCATGAGCCCTGGGCTATGCCATATAGACAAGTGATCTATTGATATGTGCTAATGGCAATCTAGACTAAGATCTAATAGCAAGAGGAGTAGAGATGGATCTTGCAGGTGTATTCATTAATATTGCACTCTTAACTGGTGATGAAGATACTCTAGTCTTCCTCCTTCTAGGATTTGAAAATGAAAGCTCTTAGTACTAAAATTTACCTCTAGAAGATGCCCTTGTTTCAGCTTTGGGAATAAATTACTACAACTTTGGTCTGGAACCAGATGTATTTGAAGCTTAAAGTCACCAAGTACTTGAAGAATGAGCCTCTTGAAGGCTTGAACACCAAAGCCAGTACTATCTCCTTGGTATTAATCTTGAAATCTTCCTTTTGACACTAGTAGACTTGAAGTTTTCTGAATATTGTCCCACTGGGCGTGCCAAAAATTGTTGTTACAAAAGTTTGCACCCATGTCCAAAGCTTTTACCTAAGGACAACTTTGTGAAACATGGAAACAACCTCCAAGTTGTGGGACTTGAACTGTGAGGTTGAGTCTCCAGAGAAGGCTGGATTCCTTTACTATCAGGGTGCACCTAACTACTCTTGGAGAGGAAAAAGAAGAAGGAATGCATAGGAGAAAATCTACCTATTCTAACCTAAGGGGGTGATGCACCAAAATAGAGTGTTCAAACAAATCTCTACCTATACATGCACTATTGAACCATCATGACACCAAAAGATATACACATCTAGACTTGCTTTAATCTAACAATCACATGCAGATCAGAAAATACAAATGAATGACACAAAGAAAGAGAGGATTCACTTATATACCATTCATAGGCCAAAAGAGATACAGTCATGCAAGATTGCAAATATCTACAATACACCAATGAGAGGCAAATAGTTCTTGCACTTCACATCAATGGCTGAAGGAGATAAGGAAAAATGACATATAGTTCAGAGGCAAAGGGAATTTATAGTGAAATTGTAGAGCAATATCAGAGAAGTCAAAGAAGAGTCGACCAGAACAAAATCTACAAAAATTGCCTTTATAGCTCAAGCATAACTAAGATATTTTCTAACTAAAGTTACTCCACAACCACCATCATTAAGTCCTACAAAGAATAATCATATAGATCTAGGGTAAATCCAACCTTGGCACAGAATCAAATACCATGAAATGTGATATTTTTCCAACTCGAGAAGACAACAAACAATGCCATTAAACCATTCTGACCAAGTAGATGGGTAGGATCAGAGGTGGTGGAGTGCAACATTCACTCAGGAGTTGTTATAATCCTACAACAAAACTCAATCCCCTCCATTTCTAGCTCATGAATCAGCAAAGTCAGCAAGTCAACTGAACTCTGCCACCAGGATGAGCCACATGGGCCAATATTCATTCAATTTTCTACCACCCTGCAAAGTCTCCATGCAGTTGACCATGTCTAACTAACTAATCAAACCACCTTTTTAAAACCCTAACCGTGGCAGTCTCCCAACTGCCAACCTTGACTGGCAATGCCTTAGCCGAGCTCATTGGCACATGTGTTCTTCAGGTACTTCCCCATAATTTTTAATTTCCTTGCATCTTCATATTACAAGAAAGCCTCAATCATTGATCCCTATGAGATCAATGATCGTGAAAGATCCTCCATATACTGTGCTTGCTCTTTAAAATTTTTGGGCCCATGAAGACTCAGCATCTAACTCAGCATGACCTGGCACCACCTTGGCATCACCCTATGGCCTACACAAGAAATAGGTCCCACAGAGACACATGGCAATGAGGTGCATGCCCGCATTTCTTAACATCCTTGAACTTTCATGATGTGGGGAAGTGCCAGCCCTTGATCTATTTGAATATGATGGTGGAAGGTAAAACTAAGAAGATGTGATGTCACTACAACTTTAGCTTTTATTCCTTTGGGCCCGTGAGGACACGTGATGAAAATGCACTTGCCCACATTTTTAGGAAGTCTAAGAAAACTTAGAATTTGGGAAAGTAGGCACCAACCAAAATGCCAACTAGACTAAGACTTCTTCCCTCTATGGTCCCTAAAAGAACACGGACCCACCTGCCATGTGTCGCAAAGGGGCTTCCCCACATTATGTAAAGGTTTATTGTTTTGAAAATGCTAGAAAGCACCCACTGTAGATCACCAAAGATCTAACAGCGTAGAAAGTTTCAAGAAAGGAGAATGTTTGATCATTTTATTTTTGTATTTCCTAGGCATTAAAATAATATTAAAGATGGAAGGTGACCATTGGGTGGGCTCAAGCACTCGAATTCAAATTTTTGGCAGGAGGTAAAACATGGTAACAATGATATAATATTTGGAGGAAATGATGCTCTATGCAAAGATTTTGTTGATCAAATGAAACATGAGTTTGAGATGTCAATGTTTGGAGAAATCAAATTCTTTGTTGGAATGCAAGTACATCAACTAAAGCATGGTATATTTGTGATCCAATCAAAATACATCAAGGAGATACTCAAGACATTTGGATTAGAAGACTCAAAACCAGTCAGTTCACCAATGGTAATAGGAAATAAGTTATCCAAGAATGATGAGTTAGCTGAAGTGAATCAGATAATGTATAGATCAATGATTGGAAAGTTGCTATATGTTGTACATAGTAGACCAAACATTGCATTATCTGTTGGAATAGTAGCAAGAATTTTTGCTAACCCAAGAGAAAATCATCTAATGGCAGTAAAAATAATATTGAGGTACCTAAAAGGAACTTATGACTTTGGTTGAGGAGTGAAAATTTTGAGTTAAAATCCTACACTGATGCAAATTGGGGAGGTAATATTGATGACAGAAAAAGCACCAGTGGAGGAGCAGTTTTCTTAGGTAAAAGATTGATTACTTGGACTAGCAAAAAGAAAATTTGTACCTCACAGTCCACAACAAAAGCTAAATATATTGCTACTACAATCAATTGCACTAATATTGTATGGATCAAACAATTTTGACATCTTTACCAAAGCACTACCTAAAGATGCTTTTGAGTATCTTAGAGGTATGTTAGGGGTGATACCCCTAGCCAAGGCTACTTGAGATACAACAAGACTACCCTACATCAAATGAGTTGATTGATTGGCATATTAGACATTGATGTAGAGGATATTTACATTAGGATCATGCTTGAAGTAATCAAAATGTTGAAGTTCCAAATTAAACACAAGAAAGGTGACATAGGGAGAATTTAGAGTACCTGCAAATGCTACATTTGCATGTTAAGATGTTGAAATAGTATGTCTTTGGAATTATTGTCAAAGAGGGAGAAGTAATAAGAAACTGATCAAATGAGCAGAGGGAGAAGCAACTAACTACTTAACAGTTGAGGGAGAAGTGTCAAGAAACTAATCAGATTTATGGACAGAGAGAGAAGAAGTCGATACCAAAATAACAGAAGATGATCAATGCATATAAAGTGAGAAATAATCTAAGAGGGAGTTAGGAGTAGTAGAAGACAAAGATATGAAAAAGGAAATAGTAGCTCAGAGGGAGAAATTAGTATAGATGGGAATCAATCAGAGGAAGACAGTTTATTAGCAAAGAATTTAGAGGGAGTCATAAGCTAGTTTATGTTGCTGATAGATTGAGTAGTTTTGAATAAAGTCTTCTTTTTGGCATTTAATTTACTATTTTAACCTAGTTAGTGTTCTAATAACTTGGTTGACTAGTTTTTTTTTCCATTACTACCAAAGAGGGAGATTGTTGGAAATCTGATTGAAAAATGAATACTATCAAAGAGGGAGATTGTTGAAAGGAAGGAAGATGGTTGATAAAGAATGTTTTCAATCATTGTTTTTCATTGATGTCAAACCTACTATTTTTTGGAATGACAATTGCTTATAAGATCCAAGTACTATCACGTAGTTGATTGATGATGAGGATTTAATCAACAAGATGTAACAAGAGTACCTAAGGGAAAGGTTGAGTTATGATTTTGTAATAAAGTGAAAGGATCAGTTAAGACAATGGTTAAATGATGAATTGATAACATACTTTAAGATACAGAGGTTGGTCACACTTAGAAACACTGGAAGAATAAGTTGCAACAAGGTTGACTGCAAAGCTTAACTAAGTTCATTAGTGAGTACTAAGAAAGCTAGTTCAAGCCGAGTAGATTTTCAATTAGTGTCGAGCAAATAAAAAATCTAGTGTGTGCTGAGTGATATAGAAGGAGCTAAGCATGTTCAAGTGCCGAATAAAGTAACAAGTGCTAAGCATCAAAAAAACTTAGTGGATGTCGAGTGAATCCATAGTAGGTGTCGAGCATTAGTAAAACATAGTTAATGCCAAGTAACACAGTATGTGTTATGCACCAGAATTTTGATAGTGCCAAGCTACTGCATTATTTGAAAAGTGAAAGATTTGCCAAATCTGAACTGACAAGTTTGTTACCTTGAATTTTGTGAACCAATTGGAGGATAAGGATGATGAGCTAGTGGCACAGAATTTTATGTAAACCATTTTTCAGTGAATTCAAGAGGATTCTTCATGATGTTTCTAGAAGGAACAAGATGTGGGTTAGATTCAATGAATCCTACCTAATCCATTCAAATTGAAATTAAAGGAGGGAAGAATCAAGCAGGAAAAGCAATTCTAGACTTCTATTTAAGGAGTCACAGGCCAAGAAGCTAGAGCTGCTGATGTGCCAAATTGTGAAGTGATTGAAGGGTGTCAAGGAGAAGGCATCAAGGAGAAGGAAGAATAGAGCATAGAGACTCTACTTTGATTAGTGGTCAAAAAGGAGATTGCACTAGTATATCAAGCATGAAGACTCAAGGAGACAAAGCTTGAAAGAAGGACAAGCTGTCAAAGCTGCAAAGACTGAAAGTCAGGCAATGTTATGAGATGAACTATGATCTGAGATCTGCAAGATAAGTTGTGAGTTGTATTAGGTCAAAAGCCCTCCTTGTTACTCTCTAACAATTATGCAAGCTAGAGTAAAAATCCTATGGACTTAGGTTAGTTTAACAACCATTTGTAAATCCTTTAACAAGGTGGCATTCCAAGTTAATTTTCTAAAGTCCTCTAACCAAACCCACTTCTAACAGGGTGGTTAAATCCTCTAACCAGGTCACATTTAATAGTGTGTTGTAGCCTTTAATAGGGCAAGCCTTTCACTGGGCATCACTTCAGAAGAGTGAGAATTGAGTAGCATGTTACTGGTGGTTTTTTCCAAATTTAGTTTCCACTTAAATCACTATATTATGTGTTGATCTTTGATGTGTTATGCTTGCATGTTGATTTACAATAACTTGTAAAGTAGGAAATTTTAAGCTTAGATGAATGAACAGTTTTAAAGGCTCACTTTACTTGATGAGAAGGTTTTAATTGGACATTTAGACCTTGAATAATTGATTCACCTCCCCTCTCAATTATTCTAAAGCATTTTTAACAATTGGTGTTACCTGACACTTACTGATTATTGATGCTCGACACATATAGAAATTTTGTCTTGCTTGACACCTATAGTTTACTCGGCACATATACTGGCCTAGCATCTATTAGTCACTCAACAGTTGAAACTTGCTCGACACTATCTATTTGGTTGACATCTGAATGACATGATACATATTAAATTTTAGATTCAACACATATTGTAACTTAGTATCTATATTATACTCGATATCAACTTAGAAAGTTTCTTAAGTGTGTTGATACTCAATTGTCAAAACCAATCTAAGATCAACAATCTCCCCCTTTGACATGAGTGTCAAAAACACTTAAGTATACACGATGAATCCAATCTTTTTGAGTATAATATACATTCTATTTGGCATATATACAAAACTTCAAAATTGTTCAAAATTTTGTGGACTTTATACCTCAAAATTTGTAACTCCCCCTGAGTTGATGTGCCTTTGTTGATTTTGATATTCTTTATCTATGCCTTGCCTTATCATTCTTTCTCTATCTGCTTTGTTCTAACTCTTCAAAATTTGTGACTCCCCCTTTGACATATCTTCCCTTGTAGTTATAGTTTCCTTTTGGCTTTTCCATATCTCCCCCTCAAAATTTATCTCTCACTTTTTTGACACTTATGTCAAAGGGCTCTATAAATTAACAATATATTTTGCTAAAAAGGATCTATTTACCTCCATTACTATCCTCAGAGCAGCATCCCAGTTCTATAGTGCCACTTTCAGTGATTTAATCTGGATGGCTGACTCTACTACAAGGTGAACTAAGCCATCTAATGTGGAAAGATTGGGGTCTTTCTTTAATACATTTCCAGCATAGGCTAGTTCTTTTTGCAAAACTTCCATGTGTGTGGTTATGGGAGATTGTATTTGGATTAGTTTGGCCTTTGTATTTTCCTTTTCTACTATTAACATGACTAGTTCCTTCTAAGTGTGAAATGTAGTGTAGAAATGCTTCTCACTTTGAGCTAGATCTCTTAGTAGTTGCATAGTAGATAACTTTAAGTCTCTTTCCAAGCTCATAATCCTCTAGCTAGTTTCCTATGAAAAGATGGAAGGATGACATAGCTTTGTGTACAATGAGAAAATGTTCTCAAGTACTTCCTTCACTTTTTCAATTTTCTTAGCTAGTTTAACTTGTGAAAGTGAAATTTTAGTAGAGATTTTCTCATTCACCTTCGCCTAAAATTTCATTTATGACCATTCTAGTAGTTTTGCATTTGTATCAAGGTCTTCATTTTGCACCTAGTCCACTATATTGGATAGTTGCTCCATAATGGGCATAGTTTCATTAGGTGTTTGCAAGTTGAAGGTATCTAGAAAGATGTCCTTGATTTCATGTAAGGCTTTCCTTTGCTTGTACTCATTTCTGAGTATCTCCTACTTCTTTTTCCTCTCTAGTGCCTCTTGCACTTCATTGATTTGATCAATGTTCATAGTTTCATAGTCATACTTGGGAATGACTATATCCTCATCTAATGTAGGGTTTCCATATTGAAGTACCCTTGCTACTCTTGTTGAGGTCAAATCTGGTGTAGATATTTGTAGTGGCATGGCAATAGTGCTCAGCTTCTAAAGCATTGTTGGAGTCCCTGTTGTAGGAAAATTTACCAATGTTTGTATTGCCTCTTGCTCCTTCTCCTTAGGACTTTCCCTATCCTCTTCATATCTTTCCTTATGAATTATTGTGATCTGTGGGGCTGCACCTTGTACTTGTGCTATAGAGATAGATGTATCTATCTATCCTATTTTCTCCCTTGTAGGATCTTTCTCCTATGTACCCTATGTCTTTTATTCAATCATCAAGACTTGAACTATGGAGTCAAATTTTGTAGATGTGTCTTTTTCTATTTTCACTATTGGTTGTCCAGTTATGGCTATAGGGATGTGAGATGGTGGTTCTTGTGGATTCACCTTATCCCTTGTTATATCTACTACAACCTTTTGTTGTTCCTTGACACTAAACAAAATTGGATTTGTATACAATTGTGGTTGCAATGTAGTTTCGTTAAGAAACTTTTTGAGATCCTCTATAGTCAATGGATTGATGTTGTGACTAGAGTTGTCAAGGACATCATTTATAGTTATTGTATCTATAGGTATGGTGGTATAATGTGGAGGGCTCAAGGGTGGCAGTTGTGTGTCTTGCACACTCTATTCTTATTGCTGCTCTTCAGTATTTGCCACTTTATCCATCCTTTGTTGTGTCTCCTCCACTATGTTTGCCCTTGACTCTTTCTCTACTTCCTCCTCCTTGTCATTCTCTTCTTCTTCTTCATTTTCTTTATCTTTAAGAGGACCCTCTTCTCCTAGTTTCACTATTGTCAATCCATATATCAACTTCCATATTTTTGTTGATTTATTTACAACATCTTTAATGTTATTCTAAAGAATGTTGAAGGCTCTATACTTGGGATAAAATTTACTCTCATGCTTTTTTCTTGCCTTTCTGATCTGACCTTTTGTTAGCTTAGGCATTACCCTAACTAAGGTAGATTCTCTTATTTCCTTTTCCATGTTAAGGTAGTAATGCCATTTATTTTTAATAATTGAATACAAATCTTTTGGTATTGAGTTATCAAGTTCAAGTGGAGTTATCTTGAAATTAGACATCATGGTGTAGACTAATTCTTCCACCATGTTTTGCTCTTCTCTACTCAACTTACCAAAATCAACACTTTTCAAGCTAGTCAAGTCAGCATTATCCTTAATATTATCACAAATGTTCTCTAAATCAAATTTAGATGCATGACCTACCACTCTAACTTGACTTATGTCTTCTGACTCGGTCTTCTCTTCATCAGAGTCAGGTTAAGCAACATATTTTCTTCTCAACTTTTTCTTTGCTAGCCCTTGTTGCTCTGTTGCCTTCTTCTTTTCGTTGTCTTGTTCTTTGACTTGTTGAGTGGTTTCCCTAGTGCTTTCTCTTGTTGTTGGCTTGGTAGGGCTTGGCTTGAAAACTTTCTTGGGCTTTGCAACTTGTTTGGTGGTAGCTTTTCTTTTCTTTGGCTGAGGTTTAGTAGGTGCTTCATCAACTTCCTCTTCCTCGACACCTTCTTCTATGTCTTCTCCCATGCCTTGTGTCAAGGCAAGTGGCCTTTGATCCTATTCTCCTTCTTCCTCATCTTCCTCTTCATCCTCCTCCTCACCTTTTGTTCTGCCTTCACCAAATTTGGATTTTAGCTTCTTCACTAGTCTATCTTTCTTTTTCAAAATTGATGCTATCTTCAGTTCTATCTCCACCTTGGATCTGACAACATCATAAGTACCAAAGGGTTCAACACTTTTATCTACTTCCTCTACAAGTAAAGTTGTTATTGCCACTGAAGCTTCATCAATATTGATTTCATAGCCAAGTGGCCTTAGCCATCTAATTCTTGGCACTACAGCTTGAATATATGTATAATCAATGTCAACTAAAAAATAGATGTCATTGATGTGTTTCTCAACTAATGAAATAGGTATCCTAAGCCTTTGTTTCATAGACTTCTCAAAGTCTTCAAAATAACTTGTTAGAATTGTTTCAAAATTTGCCCCCATCTACTCTATATATTCATTGAGCTATATAGTAGCTGATCTATTTGTTTTCCAGCCTATATTTCCAAAAGAAGGAAATTCATTCTGAACATAAAAGAATATGCATATCAAAATTGATCCAAATTTTTATTGGGCACTCTTGGACCTTTTTATGGCTCCCAATTTCTCCATGATTTTTTTTAGTTGCAACTCAGCTAGGTCATATGTATGATTCTTCTTCACAATCTTATATCCTACATCAAGTACAATGCAAGGCAAACTATTCAATCTACTTGATTGATAGAATTTGTGAGAGATAACTCTAACAAAAAATTCTATGAGAGGGTCCTTAATTTTTTAAATTTTCATACCCCTCTTATTCCATTGAGCACCAGTGTTCTTTTCAATGACCTCCTTTGAGTCACTTCTTAAGGTTTTAGGCCGATCTAGGGTTGGATACCCTGTGACTCGATGAATGATTCTCTTGGTTATCTTTACTGGTCCTCCTTCTAACCATAAGTAGTCATCATGAATTCTACTTAGAAAAAGTCTAATCCATTCCATTTTAAAGATTGTAGGGAAATCTAGGGCATGGGTAAGTCCCTTTTTCTCAACTATGTTGTATTCTTCCTTCAACACTCCATTGTCACATATTTTATTATATGTTTCCCTAATATCCATGTCTCCTATCCCACCTACTTTGCAATTATAGCATTTTTGAACATCTTGAACCATGACTACTTTAGGGGGAATGATGGATAGTGTGCCAGCTAGGTTGTTCTTATAGGAAACCTTAGGGATTGGTTTGAATTATAGCTATCTTACATCCCTACTAACTAGTTGAACTTCAAATGACTCCTTATCCTTGGGGTTTCTAGAGCTAGAAGCCATTTTCACAAACTAGGGTTTAATGAATTCAAACACTGCGTAGCTCGACACTCGAATAAATACCTTTAGATCAATGAAATTTCTCTGAATCTCTACTCAAATTTGTTTGAATTTTTTTCCTTCACTTGAAATTACTTCTTTGCTCTGCTCATTCTTTTCTCTACATTTGAATGACAAAGATGGTCAAAAATTCAAACAAATACCCTTCAATACCTAGCATTAAATCCTTAGTGCTCATACAGTTGTTAACTTAGCTTGTATGCATTTTCTTGCATTACTTGATATCAATGCAATTTTCCTTTTACTTGGTAGCTGAAGGATTTACCCTTACTCGGCATCAACTAGCATAGTTTTACTCGACAACAACTAATCACTCAGCTTCCACTAGTTCAACTCAGCACATACTATGATTTCACTTGGAAACTAAAGGTAACTTTTTATACTTGGGAACAATATGAAAGCTTTTGAGGATAAGCTTGCATCTTTATTCATGCTATTTATATCCTTTGCAGTACTGACTTATCTTGGAACTAATGTATGATAAAGCATTGTATATAAGTTCCTCATACCTTATTTTTCTTAGTTGGATGAAGTGTGACCACTTGACCTTTTTCTCCTCTGATGTGTTCAACATCAACTTTCCCTTTTCTTTTGTTGAACTTAGAGTTGGGTGCCTTTAATCTTGTTGGGCAATACTTTTTGATGTGCCTTGTCTTTAGGCAGCTGAAACAAGTGGTTTGACTCAACCACCTATTGTAGTTTCCACGAAAGTGTGTTCTTACGTAGTTCTCAGGAATGTTTCCATATTCTTGACAGTAGTGATAGCTCTGCTTAGTGTTGTAGTCCCAATGGTAGTGATGTCCGTGACTATTTTTTGTTGTTGGTTGGTATGGTGTCCACATAGGCTTGGATCTGCATTCATAGGTTCTATGTCCATACTTCTTGCAATTATAGTAGTGACCTTCAAATCTTGGTGTCCTAATGGTTCTAGTCCTACAGTCATGTGCCTGATGACCTTGCTTGTTGCACTTGTGACAGTGACCCATGCTTTTAGGTTTGTCATGATGATTATCATTCTTTCTCCTACACACATTAGAGGTATGTCCCTTTTTACCAAAAAAAATGACAATTGGGTTTTGTGTTCTTACCTTTGTCACTTCTTTCTTCTACAGTCTTAGATGACTCTCCTTCTTCAGTGTTGGTGTATCCTAGTCCTAAAGTGTCATTACTAGATCTTGGTGATTTTAGCAGCTATTCAAAGTATTTGATGGCTTCATTAGGTTTTTTGAAGCTTTTTGCAATTTCTTTTTCTCTTCTCAAGTAATTTTTTAGTTGTTCATTCTACATCTTTAGTTTGGAGATCTCAATGTCCTGGACATTTAGCTCCTGATGGGCATTCATCATTTGGCTTAGGGTGTCTAGCTACATGTTGGAAACACTTGCAAGCTCATTTGACTTTTCCTCTAATCAATTGGCAAGGTTTCTCTTGTCATCTTCTATCATAGCTTTATCTTCAATGGCTCTTTTCTTCTATTCAGTCACTTCACATAGCATCATGACTTGTGATTCTTGTTCAATCTTGAGAGTTCTAATCTCTTCTACTTGAGCTCTATTCTTCTCCATTAGGTCTACAATTGCTACATCAAACTCCTTAGAATCTCCATTTTTAAACACTTTTGAGGTGTCAATCTCCTTGTACTATGTATCATTCTTAGCTATGGTGATGTCTTTTCTTCTCTTTAAGGATTTCCTCAGTTCTTCCCTAGCTTCTTCCAAAGAATGTAGAATGAGATGTATTTCAATCTCCTAATTTTCTATAATCTTCCCAAGCTTGTAGAATTCCATTTCTAGATATGTTCTTCAAGTTGTAAGGCTTCCCCTTTTAAGAACTAGGCTCTAATACCAATTGTTGGAATTTACAAGTTGGAAGTATACTTCTTGCGGGGGGTGAATCAGAAGTACCAAACTTTTAACTGAAATCAATACATGCATGTAACATTTCTAATTAACATGAAAGTAAAGGCATGCATGAAAATAGATAACACAATATTTGATCACCCATAAACCCTCCAAAATGAGAAGGTAAAATTGGAGTGGGGATGATACCCACAACTTATCACTACAACAATATGTAACTTGTCAAGGTTACAAAGTTTGACCATCAACAATGGTCTATCCTGTGAGAGGCCTACCCTATTAAAGGCTTCAACACCCTATTGAAAGTGTACCTTTCTAAAAGATTTACAAAACATTCACTTGGAATGTAACCCTATTAAAGGATTTACAAAATGGTTGTTAAACCAACTTATCTTCATAGGATTTTCATTCTCCTAATAGAATAGCTAGAAAGTATAGTAGAATGTATTGACATGATCACTTAAAATCTTCAATTACTAATTTTAGATCGATGTTCAGTCCAATCTAATCTAATCCTCTTTGATTTGATATGATTGTGTATGAAGTTTTAATACTCTATTCTGTTGTTAATGGATCTGACAATTCCCCTATTTTACTAAGTCACCTTGAATGTACTCTTCACCCTTTTGTTCTTCGAACTCTTTCACCCTATCATTCCTCTCCTTCTCTATTCTCTTCTCACATACTGTCTTGTACATTATTGAATTATGGGGTTTCAACCTCCTTAAAAAGGTTTCATGATTTAGGGTTAGGTATGAATCTGTGGTTGAGATTCATCCATCTTTCCCACTCAAATCTTTCTATTTTTCTGATTGGTTGCACATTGATTGCATAGGGGAATCAAATAGATTTGATCTTATCTTTTAATCGTTTGAGTTTTATCATATGTCAGCTCAAAAATGGTTTACATCTTAGTTTATGAGGGTATAAAATCTTATGCTAATTCTATGTTACTCGACACTTATGATTATTAATGCTCAACACATATAGAAATTATGTCTTGCTTAGCACCTATAGTTTACTTAGCACATATACTGGCTTGGCATCTATTAGTCACTCAATAGTTGAAACTTGCTCGACATTGTCTATCTATTTAGCATCTGAATGACTCGGTACATATTGAATTTTTGGCTTGGCACATATTGTAACTTGGCATCTATATTATACTCGACATCAACTTAGAAAGTTTCTTAAGTGTGTTGAGACTCAATTGCCAAAACCAATCCTAGACCAACAATTTTGGGCTTGTAGTTGTTTAACACTATTCTTAAAATCTCATTTATGATATCAGCCCCAATGGTGTAATTTCATGACTATTCCAAAAATCCACTATAAAAAGGCATGCAATCCCTCACTTCCACATAACATGACATGACATGGTATGAGAGGAGTAAGGATCAAGCAAGTGTGGACACCCCAATGTGACTTAGAGCAATTGTAAGGTGGAAACAAAGGTTGGTACTATTGGTCTAAATTTTTGAATGATAGAAATCCTTTGCCTGGATATAAAATTTTTAGATTTTCTCCATAAATTGATAAATAGGGTTTCTAGATAAGTTGTCCATTTGCAAGCCTTTGAAAGTTTTATGTGAACCCTATGTTTCTTTCCATTCATAATTGTTTGGGTGCGAAATGTTTGAATTAGGAAAATTTTCTTTTTCCATTTATGTCTTTTGCACCCCAAGCTACTTTTCCTCCCAAAATTTCCCAGTCGTCTGATCTAAGTAGATCCACTGGGCACTCTTTATGTATAGCAAGGTAGCGAGTGCCTAAAAGTGTAAAACGAGACCGCAAGATGAAGACACGACAATCATAAAATTGTCTTCTAACTGATCATTTAGTCATAGACACCTAGCAAATGTTGTTGGAACAAGAAAAGGGGCCCGATTGGAGACAATCAGAAATTGGCACCTGAATGATAATTTTTTCGATGTCTCGCTATCTCACTATCAGAAAAGTTTTCCATATCATCGTTAGTGAAGTAGCGAGGTGTCGCAAAATCAAAAGTATGGTGGCCTTGAAATTTATCAGTAACTATGGTATGACTAGGTGGCATGACAAGCAATAATTATTGTCAGAAACAGTTGGCAAGAATGATAATGATTTGATGGGTCTTTGTATTTCATGACGTCGAGTTCTTTTCAAGTCATTAGAGTTTGCTACCTCACTATCGAAAAAACCTGACTCCTCGCTGTTAGTGAAGTAGTGAGGCACTGTAAAAACCAATAGCCAGTGGGACCTGAGGTAACGTCGATGGCTGACTAGGCTCAAAGTAAAGTTTTATTGATTGCCAACTGTGCAGATTCTCCTATGTCAGCAATGTCTTGAACCTGTAAAAACATTTGAGAGATCCCAATTGCCAAATCAAGTTTCAATCAAAAATCCTCGCCATCCCACTATAAAGAGTTGCAAGATGTTTAGTCTTTGCGACATAGCGAGTGTAGGACCCACTTTTCCTTAGGTTACTTGGTGCATTTCCTCCACCTTTGATGTAATCTTAGATTAACAGCCATTGTTGTCTCACCATAAAAAGTTTCTCGAACAATATGTATAGTGAGATAGTGAATGAGGGCCCACCATTATTTTTCTAAGTAGTACAGTAGCATATCATCTACAAGATCAAGATTAGATTGATGGTTTTCCTTGCTTTGCTATAGCAAGGTGCTCGTTCTTTATGTATAGTGAAGTAGCAACCTATTGACACGTGTCCTCCGTTGCCAGTGGGTCCAGACAGAAGCGCCATCAAGGAAAGAGCTGTATACGTGGGAGATTTTCATTGGATTAGAGGGCCAACTTGTTGAGTGTGATACCTATTTGTCTCTCTTTGTACCCCATGATCGTATGATTTTTAAGATTGACAAAAAAGTTTTAAATACTGAAGGTGGTGGCACTCTGCACATTAATAAGATGTGAAAAGTTTCGCATGTGAAGTTAATAACAAAGTATAACAAGCAAGATTTTCTTAGTTTCACCTTGCACGAATAAAGATTTTGAAATATTTTTTGAATGAAGATAATTATTGCAAGGATCGAGATAAATCTGGCACGAGTGTGAAGCAATTGGTTCAAAGATAAATTGCAGAGTTACGAAGAGCAAAAAACTCCAAGTTCTCATGCCATAATTTTCGAAAAAAATTTAGTCTTGTACTGTTTAATCAAAGGATGGTTCCAAAGAGTTCACTAGATCCTGGGTTATGGATAGCAGAGGGATTATTAGGTAAAAATATTTGGGCCTGGGATTGTAATATCTTGCATACTAGTTCAAACTGATTTGCAGAAAAGAAGTGTTTTGTCCCGTGTAGAAGTATATGGATTTTTGATAGAGGAAAACTAGTAATCGTGATTGTTTTCTTAAAGTTTCATCTCTTTGAAACTATGGTAAGATATTGTAGTCAAGTAACCAAGGTTTTAAGAAGGATAATGAATGAACCTGGTAAGATAACAACCCTCTCAGTGGTAACATCATCCTTTAAACAAATTTTCAAGATATCATAGCCTGATGCTAGGGTAAAAGAAATGTGTGGGGTCCTGTGCATAGTTTTTGAGGAAGATGAAGAAGATTTCATACTCATGGGTATGGTCTTTCTTTCTTTTTGTTAACATGCACCTTTTTTGTATCAGTGGATGGAAAATTTTGGTCAAAAGGTGGTTAAGAAAGCAGACGTGGCTGGGAATCAGAAGTTACCCATTTTGTTATATTTGACAGCCACATTGTCTCCCTGCTCAAAGGCTGCACACTAAGTAATTTTTTCACTATTTCTGAAGCTTGGCATGATCAGAGAAGAGTGGGAAGTAAATATGAATTTCACAAAGTAGTTATCTTGACAAAACCCATGGGTCAAGGATAGAGTGCAATCATCAGAATAGATTTTGTCAGGGACAAGCATAGCAGTTACATATACGACAAAATCACTATTTGAGCAAAATCAACGAAAGGAGGTAATAGACAGAAGCCTACAAGAAAATGTGTGATTGGCATAACTTCTTGTTAGTCTTTTTCTTTTTGATAGATGTATATGTCTTCCTTTTATAAAGGACACCTACCATTTTCTCTTAGCATGAAGCTTGTTGCATCTCACACTATATAAGTGAGATTCTAGGGCTAGAGAAAAGGTTCGAATTCTATTTTTATAAGTGATATGCTTAGTTTGTTTTTGGTCCATTGTATTGAGTAAAAGTTGGTGGTGTATTTTCTCCATCAGATCTTGAGAATACATGAATATAGAATGATATGTGTTTCTTTCTGAAGGTCATTCTGAGTCTATTGTAAATTGTATACAATTTTCAAGGAAAATGAATACAAATTTTGAACTATCCCCATATCAGTTCTTTCTGAACTTTGTCTCCTTTTGATTACTTGGTTATCTTGATGTTTTATAGGTAAAGGCCTATGCAATTGAATGCAATCCAATTAGGTTGTATATCTATTTATCACTATTGTTAATTCAATGGATTAAGTAAATGCTTTGGTGAATGTGATAAGGTTGCTATAGTAGTGGGAAGGGTTTTGAATGATAAATTCTGATAAGAATTGCTAATAAAATTTGTTGTAAGGTAACAAATTAGATCTAGAAATTTGTAGTAGACTCTATGCCCCAATGGATTAGGCACTGATCAAATTTGATCCAGCTGAAAGAGGAGTATGTCACAAATGGTTGTCAAAAGTGCAGAATTAAATCAATTTTACTTTTGTTTTCTGTAGATCTTAAAAGTTGGCTAGTACTTGTCTACATGGAATATTTTAGCTTCAGTTAACCTCTTTTTCTAAGAGCACTTGCAGATCTATAGAAGAATTTTTGGCCATATCTGTTATATGAGATGTGTTTATCAAGTTATCAAGAATTGTGTATGTATTTGAGGATTTGAAATGAGAATCGGAATAAAACTAAAAATAATCCTCATACAATTGTCCCAGTCTTGAATCATCCCTGGGTATACCCACCCTGGTTTTATAGAGCCATAAGAGTAGAAAACCACCATTGGTTTTGTTGAAGTTGGGCCCAAATGCTTTGCCCATGCAATTGTTAACAAGAATTGTCTAGTCTTTAGATTGTATGAGTATTGTCATCTTGGTATTAAGCATTTTTTTGCTTAGTAGTTTTAGTTCATTTTAAAACACCAATAGGTTTCTTATTCTCCATTGCAAGTGAGGCTATCATTCTTCAATGAAGCATTCAAAGGAGAATATATCAACCATGGAGTTGTAAAGGGATCTCGAAGATTGTTAGAGTACTTTAGCCTTGGGGGCTTGGTATGATTTCTACATCATTATTTAGATCCAATTCTTTACACCTTCATACATTTATACACATGCACACTTACATGCTAGGGTTTCACTCACATAGTAGATTCTTATCATTTTAGCATCTTTATATTCTAGATCTACACATTTAGAATAGCACACATACACACATACACATTAAATTTTTCCTAATGTCTATTCATGGAGCTGGAAATCACCAAAGTGGGGGGTTGACTAAGGTAAACTCCTTTATAGCCACCCACACACATAAAATTATTACAAATTTGCAGGGTGGGAGTGAAAAGGATTACATATCTAGAACCTACTATTCGATAGCTTTCCAAAGTAATTAGTTTTAAAGTTGTGGATTACATAAACCTAGTGGAAGTACATCTTGCCAAGTCAACCTAGTCCTCCAGTCTGAAATTCTGTAGAGATTTATGGGTTTTATTCCTTTCAACATTTTATTCTGAGATCTATAGTCAAAAGTTCATAAATAGTTCAAATCTTTGAGTTCCAAAGCTAAATTACATCTTCCACTACATATTTCAAGATAAGTACTTCATCTCTTATTTTCCCTCTTAGCATACATTTACTTTCATATCTCATTGGGCTATTTGTGTGTATTTAAATTCATATTTGTCATATTTTATACTTACATTGCATGAAAGAGAACCCATCAGTGTATTTCCTTGCCAAGTTTATGGATTTTTTATTGGCATCCCTTTATCCTCTTTGGGGTATTTTCTAATCAAATCTAGAGCTAATTAAGAGTTATGCTTAGAAGCACCTCTTTTTCTTGTATTGAATGGCTCAAGGAGTGTAAGAATTTGTCTTAGGGTAAATTTACCGAAGATCAAAGAACTTGAACACAAGCACAACTGTAGACCAAAAAAGAGTATGATCAATATATCATAGCATGTCATAATACATCACTATGTATTCAAATACACTAGGAGTGCCTATATATAAAGGCCTCTAAGATGCATCTAGAATGTCTTTAGAAGGTGCTAGGAGATAAATTTGATAACTAAGCACACGTCCTCCATTGTGCATGAATGTACATGGAACAATGAGAGGATAAGCATGACAAGGTGTCCCATGTGTGGAGATGTTGTAGACACCATGTGCATAAATGAGGTGTGAACTCCTATGTTGTCAACATGACAACTCACAAGAGTACACATATTCCTAGGTTACTAATAAATAAATATTAAAATAATGCATTAACCTAAGTAAACTTAAGTAAGTGTAAATAATGAATAATTATTTACACCAACATCTCCCCTTAAGTGCAAGTTAGGGGAATGACATTAAGCTTACGAAAAATAGGATGTATGGATCGATGGAGTAATCAAAACTCCCCCATTACAATATACATCAAGTATATACAAAAGAGAAATGGGAGAAGGACAAAACCCCCTAAGAGGAAAAAGTCCCCGCGATAAATGAGAAGAAGAAGGAGACAAGGTAGTCCCCCCCCTCCCCCCCCCTAAAACTAAGATGCTAACCAATGAGAAATGCTCCAATGTAGAAGCTGATCCATGACTATTGAATGATGTTCCTCCCCTTTGGAAGATACAATGGCAGAGGTACTAGTGAGATGCTTCCCCTAGGTGTGGAAAGAATCTCAATGATGAAAGGTGTCTCTAAAACTTGTTCATGTGTCCCTATGTCAATATTGATGGTGGCTCCTTCCAAAACTATTGAGAAGAAGTGTAGATCTAGCAAGGATTGATGTAGAACCTATTTCAAAGAATAATCTATCTCCTCAAATGATAAAGAGACCTCCTACAACTATTGTACATAAGGATCCACAATCACATCAACTTGTAAATACTGATCATGTAAAGAATGGACATGAGGGTCAGAATGAGCCCTAGCAACAACTATAGAAGGATCATCCTCATCAAAGAGAAGTGGTATATCATCAAAGAAGTCTCCCAAATTAGCTATGTGTGACTCCATAAACAAACTTGAAATGTCAATCAAGAAGTCATCACCTGAGGCTAGAACTGGAAGACAAAGTGTACCCTCCTATGCTAAAATCCATGAATTGTTCATTGTGGCAATGGATGAAGAATTTGCCTCAGAGAGATGATGAATATCATCAAGGATGTCTCCCAAATATTCAATGTGAGACTTCAAGAACAACACATCAGAAAGAAGGAAGTTGCATGAAGGTATAAGTAAGAAGACATGAACGTTCCTCCTACATTGAATCTGAAGCATCTATGGCTAGAATAGGATTAGTAGGAGCAATAGGAGCATCTAGAGGTGTGATCTCATCTAGAGAGGATGCAACTGCAACTAGAGGTAAAAGGTCTTTTAGGAATGGAGGAATATGTGGATCTCCATATGTCTCCCAAAGATGAATCCAATAAACATATGGATCAAATGACTTAATGTCCTCAAGTGAATCCATAACCTCCATATCCATAAATAGAAAGAGAGTATGCCAAATGAGGGAAATTGTGTCCTCATTGTAGGCAAGTCCCCTTGCATATGGTAATGCATTATGCTGACTGAGATATGGGATAACCAATTGACTCCATTCTTGATAGTTGTCTGATGTCAATATAATTAAATCTTCCTCTTCCATGATGGACTAATCAATGTAACCCCCAAAGATGCAAGAAAAATGAAAGAACCCCACCCCCCCCCCCCCTCCCCATTGTGAGATTCGATGCTTGATAGGTGGTGCGTGTACAATAGGCCACTTTTCAAAATGTACAAGATGGAGTTCTAATTTTTTTTGTTACAACTTCCTTTTGAGGCCTAAATTTGGAACTAAACACTATAGCTCAAATATACAACAATTCTAGAAAGTAATCAAGCAATACAATGCAGAAAAGGCCCTAATGCTGAAAGTGATATTTCTATCCACATAACCCTATGATTTGAATGTAGATCTAGAAAGTAGACAAAAAATAATGCACTTTCAAAAAAAAGAACTTGAAAAGGAGTCCAAATGAGCTTGTACAGAGCATTTCAAGTTGCAAAATGCAGGATTAGATAGGTACAACCACCAAAAGACACAATTTTTGATAAATTCATGCATCAAAACCAAAAAAAGATAACACCTATGAAGATTTAGGAAATTCTACCCAATTCCAAAAAAAATTGCACCTATTTTGGAGTCCGGATAACTGAGTTATGATCTCTCAAAGTCAGGCTGCCAAATCAAAACTCAATCTGGAGAGGGGTCTAGGTAAAAAACTATGAGCTTATATTTCATGATCAAATGATCATCACAGTAGTTATAAAATTCTTGGAAATAAAAATTAGATGGCCATCAAATTTAACTTCATAAAATGCTAACATGGCAAAAAAACCTCCTCTACTAAAGTGGTTGTACAAATTGATGATGTCAGAGTTATACAAATGACATGTGGCATTGTATGACATAGTTGACTCAACATAGAGAAAAGGTGACATGTGAGGGTTGCCATGTGTTTGAATGTCTTGTAGTTTTGACGTGGCTGGAGTCTTACATGGCTTATCTACTAACTATTCTTTGTTTGCTATCTGTTGATGTGTCAATCTTCCATGAAGGACAAATGTTCGGGTGTCGCATGGTGGTCTATGCACAATGAGCATTAGAAATTTCTTTGCAGTAGCTGAAGGGTTTTAACAACACCAAAGATGACTGTTATCACTGTGAGTGGTGGAGCCACATCAAAATTTTGAAAGGTGTGGCTGGAGATATTAACAATCACTGTCGTAGGAGAGGAGACTAGTGGTGGCCGACAATGTGACCAAAGTCACCACTGATGAAGATTTTATGGTAGTTAATGATGTAATCAAATGTCCCACATTAGTGGGAAAATAGGTTTGAATGTTTTATAAAAACAATGTCGTGTTGGTATTAAGCAACGAAGCTGCCGGAGGTTGGGAGACTCAGTCATCGAGTGGGAGATCCCAGATTCTGGTTGCAACTAATTTGGCTGGAATTTGTAAAATGTGTCTACTTGGATTCAATGAAGGGGCTAGAAATGAGATACAACCATCTAACTATAATAAATGCCCACCAAAATACCTATAGGGGCCAAGGTTTCACTACCTGGTTCCTGCAAAAAAAAAATTCTTTGCTAAGCCAATTGGTAGCTAAAATAATTTGAAAATTCTATTTGAAAAATGTAGAGAAAAATTAAATCTAAAAAACTATTAATTAGATCTAAAAAATGACCATACCCAAGTTGCAAATTGGGCCTTCAAGTGCTGATTTGCAAAAAAATTTGCCTCATGATCAACTTTGGCATAGGATAGCCAAATTTATAGCCAATTTTCACCGAATCAACATTTCATATGCAATAGCGTGGTCTGTTCTGGCTCTAGATGCTCCCAATGATTGTGATACTCTAGATTTGGGCCAAGTTGTTGAAGCAATAAGATGGTATCAAATGGCTATGTAAAGAGAAATTCTCCAAGATCTCTGATACCATGTAAGAATTTGTCTTAGGGAAAATTTACCCAAGATTGAAGAACTCAAACACAAGCACAACTATAGACTAAAAAAGAGTATGATCAATATATCATAGCATGTCTTGATACATCACTATGTGTTTAGATACACTAGGAGTCCTTATATATAAAGGCCTCTAAGATGCATCTAGAATGTCTCTAGAAGGTGTTAAGAGATAAGCTTGACAACTAAGCACACATCCTCCATTGGGCATGAATGTACGTGCAACAATGAGAGGATAAGCATGACAATGTGTTCCATATGTGGAGATGTTGTAGACACCATGTGCATAAATGAGGTGTGAACTCTTGTGTTGTCAACATGACAACTGACAAGAGTGCACATACTCCTAGGTGACTAATAAATAAATATTAAAATAATGCATTAACCTAAGTAAACTTAAGTAAGTTTAAATAGTGACTAATTATTAACACCAATAGGGAGAAATTATTTAACTTGCCTAGTCTTGTTTGCATTATTATCATTGATGTAGTTTTCCCCCTGAATAGAGTGTATTAACCAAGTGATTGTAGTATTTCATAAGTGATTGGAAAAGAAAAAGAAAAACATAGTGGTTCCCAAGAAAGTTAGTAATAACTAAGATATATATTACCTAGGTAAATATTATGTTTATCAAGTAACAGCTAGATGAAAAAGTTTGAAGAATTAGAATCCGAGACCAACTTTTGATGGAACTTTGGAAAGTTTGAGATGGTATAAGGCATAAGTCAAAGCTTGTTACAAGATCAATGACTAGGAAAATTCAATAAGGATCTTATGATGGATATTGAAGGATGGCAAGGATGGACTGAGTGATTGTAGTATTGCCTAACCAATTGGAAAAGAAAAAGAAAAACATAGTGGTTCCCAAGAAGGTTAGTAATAACTAAGATATATATTACCTAGGTAAATGTTATGTTTATCAAGTAACAACCAGATGAACAAGTTTGAAGAATTAGAATCCAAGACCAACTTTTGATGGAACTTTGGAAAGTTTGAGATGGTATAAGGCATACGTCAAAGTTTGTTACAAGATCAATGACTAGGAAAATTCAATAAGGATCTGATGATGGAGATTGAAGGATGGATAAAAATTTATATGGAATCTATATTTTTTTAGTGTCTAGATACATTGTATGAAGGTTCAAATCTAGAGATGTGGTATGAACCTAAGATCAATGAAATGTGGAAGCTTAGAGATGACTATTTAAGGAGGATTTCAAGATAGTATTAGGTTCTTGGTTGTTGATTTGAAAGCTTATTGTTGTGTTGGTTTGAATTTGATTTCATTGTTAAACCATATTGTTGGAGTATTGAGTAATTGTAGATACAAAAGTGAAGAAGGCGAAAGAAGATTTTTGAGGTAGGTGAACCAAGTAGTGGAAGGAGAAAGAGAAGGTGTTAATCAACTACCTAAACATACTGAGTGAAAGGATATCTATGAGAGAGATCAGACAGACACAAGAATATAACAAAGATCTCAATAAGAAAAGGTAGTTTATATTCTTAACAAAATAATTCTATTGTTACTTTTTAACGATTATTGCAAAAAAAATTGGAAGAACTGAGTGGGCCTAACAAGATTGTGAAATCCTATATGGTAACATTGATTAGTGGTGTTTGTAAGTCCTTTAAATTAGGCCACTCTTTAGTTTGGAAAAAGGAGTGATAAGGTCTAGATGATATTTTGGCAAAATCCTCTAACAAGGTCACATTAACAAGTGAATGCAACCTTTAACAAGGTTGGCTCCTAGCATAGCTCACTTCAAAAGAGTGAATATTTTTGGGTTGCCAATCCTAGGTGGTTTTTCCCTTCATAGGGTTTCTACATTAAAATATGGTGTCAAATGTGTGAATGTTATTTGTGTTGCAAGTTGTTTTACATGTTTTATAGTTTACTGCAACTTGGTAGCAAATAAGTTTATGGTTGCTAATCACTAAGTAATGTGTTGATACTCAGTAATGTAAAGAATAGTAAGTTAATAGTTGGAGTAAATTGGTTGAAAAAGTTAATTAATGGTTATATTGAGTGATTTTCATTAAAGTTTATAAAGTTTAATTGGTACTAAAACAGTTTGAAGGCACTGTATGATAGCTAGATATAATTGATTCACCGACCCCTCATAGTTATCTAACAATTGGTATCAGGTCTTAGTGCTTGGAGAAATAAGTTTAAAGGAACTTGAGCTAAATATTGAATATGCATACGAGAGAGGTACCAATATTGAACAAGGATAACTTTTCATCATGAAAGACAAAATAAAGTTGCATCTTTGTAGCATTGGAGATAATGTCACACTTTGGTAAGAAAATGAATATACTGCACCTATTGGTCCCCTAACTATGGAATAAATAAATGAGAAGAGGAATCACAAAAGTCTAATGATTGAGATTGCATCTTCTCTCAATGATGTCAAGTTTGATGATATCAAGAACTTCACCAATGCTAAACAAATGTAGGACAAAATGAAACTTGTACATGGAGGATATGATAATGTTAGAAGAGCTAAAGCTAAAAGTTTGAGAGGTAAGTACTATGATATGAGGATGAAAGAAGGTGAGAATGTTGCACAATATGTGAACCCAATGAAGGATATTGTAAGTGCACTCAGAGCCACTAGAGGAACTATCATTGATTCTAAAAATGTAAGTAAGGTTCTTGTAACTCTTCTACCTATTTATGATATTAAAGCTTATGTAATTTAAGAAGTAAGAGCTCTACCTAGAAACAATCTAACACTTGATGGTTTATTTGGTTAGTTTATTGCATTTGAGCTAAGAAATTATGGAAATAGTATGGTTAAAATGGTAAATGTATATAAGTCTTCACTAACCATCAACAATTCAAAGAAAGAAAAGAAAAGTAAAGAATAAAGCGAGTCTAAAATTGAAGATGACCTAGATGAGCTTGAAGCATTACTTGGAAGAAGTTTATCAAAAGGTAAATGTAAATACAAAGGTAAACTTCCCTTGATCTATTTCAAATGTAATGAGGTTGGTCACTTTTATACCAAATGTCCTAATAGAAGCAAGTCTAATAAAAAATGATAGAAATGACAAGAAAAATTGCAAGTACAGGAAAAACATGGACTACAAAGACAAATGAAAGAAGTCATGCTACATTATTGAAGTAGAGTATACTGAGTCCAGTTCTGATGATGACAAGGAAGTAGTTCAAATAGTTTATGTTGCAATCAAGGAAGATCTAAATGGTGAAAGGTATGAGAATAAAACTACCCTAATTTCACATGTTAATAAGAGTGACTCATGGATTATTGATAGTGGATGTTTACTTCACATGATTGGTGATCTAAGTAAGTTTGATAAATTTGAATAAATAGATGATGGTGAAACTATTAAGCTAGGAAATGATGTTCCATGCTAGATGAAAGGTAAATGATCACTAATGTTGAATGGTAAGATCAAATGTGATGATGCATATTGGGTTCAAGGACTTAAATATAATCTTTTGAGTGATGCATAGTTGAATAATTGATGTAGCGAGAATTTGAGGTTACCCCTATTGGAGCTAATCCAAATACTTGTAAATAACTACATAGTGGAAACATAAAAATGCAAGATATGATACCAATTATCAAGACTTTACTCATAAAATAACTATTTACATGCAATATGCATGATTGTAAGGCCTTCTAAGTTAGGGCCAAATACAAAAAGAAATTACAAAAATAGTTATGCAAGATCCCTCAAGATCCAACTCAATCTTAATCCCAGCTATTCCAAATTCACACTCTAGTAGAAAACCCCAAGGAAATCTCAACTTTTTCTTGCAAGGCCTATTATAAATAGATATACTAAGGAGAGGGGAGCGGGGAAAAACACTACCCACAACTATATATTGCTAATTAATTTATAACTCATATAAGTAAAGCAATAATATTGAATAGTAAATATAACCATGCACATAGATAACTCATAACACCATTATTTGTTAACTAGGGAAACCCAGGAAAGGAAAACCCCTATGGGGATGATACCTACTAGATGGTTCACTAAAAAATAGGATCTTGTTAAGGATATTGACCCTATTAGGAGTCTATGAAATACATATAGTGTCTTGAGTCCCTGTTAAGAGACTAGGCCTTGTTAGAAGACTCAACCTTATTAGGAGATGGTAGAACAAATACAATGTATGCAAGAAGAGCCCACTGCCCTAACATGCAATAATACAATTTAGTTCTTCACAAGATAGGTATACATATAATACTTGCTTTCCTATTGTAACTCACACTTTCTCTAATCAAACATTAGATCTCACATCACATAAGGCTTGCATAATAGTTTGCATCATAGTTACAACATCTCACGACTTCTTATTATTTCACATATTTCACACTAACTGCATAATATAAGATCTTTATTTATACCTTCCATACAACTTTGCTCAGTCGGTCTTCATGTGTTCACACACTTGACATAATATAAAATAACTTATGGATTAATATCCACATAGTCAGCTCATCATAACTTAGTAATTATTTTGTAACCAAAATAAGTTCTCAAGTTGTACAACTCTATTTACTGATATGTGTTGTTAATAGAAATCAATCACACCTTCTTAACTCTTATCCGCAAGGAACCAAATTACGATGAACTTGGACATTTTAGACCAATTGCACTATGCAATACCATCTATAATTTTTTATCAAAAATACTAGCTCCAAGATTGAAGCATATCCTTCCAAAACTTATATCAAAGGAATAGATTGGTTTTGTCCCAAGATGATCAATATTATTTCAAATTATCACAATTCAAGAGACTATCCATTCAACTCAAACAGATAAAGAAGCATGTATGCTAATGAAGTTAGATATACATAAGGCATGTGATATGGTGGATTGGAGATTCCTATGCAGTACCCTTGAAACATTTGTTCTCAAGACAATGGGTCAATTTGATATTTAATTGTATAGCTGCACCTAAAATTTCACTTCTTATTAATCAAACTCTAAAAGGATTCTTTAGTATCTCAAGGGGAATTAGATAAGGTAACCCTACTTTTCCTTTCTTATTTATTATAATGGTGGAAGCACTTGGGAGAGAAATTAAAAAATCTGAGGAAGAAGGGAAAACTAAAAGAAATAATGGTTTTTGATAACATCTCGAATATAACTCACCAAAAATTTTTTGATGACACCATTTTACCTAGAAAAAGCTCAATTGAAGAAGCACAAAACTTCAAACAATTAATTCATGAATATATGGAAGCATCTAGGAAAAAGGTAAACGTTAAAAATTCTAAAATCTTCTTTATTAATACCAATCCAAAAGTGGAAAATGACATTTGTAGGTTTATGGGTTGTAGAAGAGGGATATTTCCTTATAAATATTTAGGTGTTCATTTAGAAAAATAGGCAAGAAGCACCAAAACATAGGATCCTATTCGAGAAAAAATTGACAATTGGATTGGAAACTGGAAAGGAAAATGGCTAAAAAAGATAGGTAGAGCAACAAAAATTAAATTTGTTCTCTCAGCCGTTCCCATTTACCAATTATCATGTCTTCCTTTGCCTAAAGATATTAATTAAAAATTAGAGAGTAAACTTAAAAACTTCTTTTGGCAAGGTACAAAAGAAAAGAAGAAATTAGCCTTAATTAAATGGAAAATATGTGTAAAACAAAAAGGTTATGAGGATTAGCAACAAAAAACTTAACTTGGCAAACCAAAGCTTTAGGAGAAAAGTTAATTTGGAGAATGTTTCAGCACAAAGATAGTAAATGTGCAAAAATTCTTTATCAAAAATATTTGAATGCAACCCATTTTCTCTATTTAGAACTAGAAATCCTCCAAAAGGGTCAAGTATATGGAATATCATACTGAAATGTCATGCAATCATAAGTAATAATATAACTTTGGATATTGGGAGAGGGGAAGAAGTATTATTTTGGGAAGACTCTTGGGATGACCTCCCAAACCTAGATAGTTATAATTTATCAAGAAACATTAAAAACACATTAACACAAATTTGTGGGAATTAAGTTAAAAAATTATAGAAATATTAAATAGGAGAATGGTGAGGAAATATGCAAATGGAATTCCTTAGATGATACTAGTCTAACTCTAGAAGAAAAAGAGGCATTCTCAAACTTCCTTAGCCAAAGACAAACATGCTATAAAAAAGATAGGATAAGTTGATTTGGGGACCCTCAAACAATGGAAAATATAGTATAAGGAAATCTTGTGATCTTATAATTAATTCTCAAAAAAAAATTGGAAGAATCAAATATTCCCCTTAATTTGTGTTGGGATCCAATGTGCTTACCGAAAGATGACATTTTCTTATGGGAAACACTTCAAAAAAGAATATTGATAATAGATAGATTTTTAAAATTGGGATTCAAGGGTCCATCTAGATGTATCTTATGCAAAGATAGCTTAGAGAAAATAGAACATCTACTTTTTCAGTGTCTTATACATAGAAATGTTGGGATTGGCTAATCCAAAATTAAATTGGAAATCACCATTTTCTGAAAACCTTTCTAACCACTTAAAAGTTGGCTTAATGGGGAAAAAAATAAAGTTTATAGAAAATTATGGAATATCTTGTCCTCTATTCTACTATGGGAAGTAAAGGAATAAGAGGATTTTCAAAAATTTAATTTTGGATCTTCCTTCCTTCCTCAACAAAGTAGAAGCAAGCATAACAGAAGTTATGAATAACAATTTGAAAAGATCAACCAAAGAAGAAGGGCCCTTTACAAACTAAGATGTTGATATGAGAAAAAACTAGACCAATATCATTAATCCACCATTAATATACACTAAGAAAAACCTTTAAGCATGTAAGGAATATAAATGGGAACCACCCCCAATAGGCTAGACTAAACTTAATTTTGACAGAGCGTCAAGAGTTAATCTAAGGAAGACAGGAATATGGTGTATCATAAGCTTGAATAATGAAGGTTGGATTGTAAAATGAGCTAAACCAATATGTGTTATGATAAATAACATGGTGGAACTAGAAGCTCTCAAGGAAGGCTTAAAACTAGGCTTGAAACAAAAGATTAAGAAACTAGTTATTGAAGGAGATTCACAAATTATTTTGAATGCATTAAGAAAATGAAATACCCCAAATTGGTGCATTAATTCCAAACTTGAAATAGTTTTGAATCTAGTAGATAAGTTTGAGGAAATTGGAATCCAACATATATACAAAGAAGCCAATGAAGTAGCTAATCTATTACCAAACAAAGGAGTGGATGGTGAGGACTTGGCACTATATAATCCTCAGTATGAGTACTATGGAGGACTTTAGACTTCTAACTTACTTCTTTCTTTATCACCTATCCAACTTATAAAACAATAATATAATATAAGGTTGTAATCTCATTCTCTATATCTAGAAAACATTAGAAACTAGCCTTGGAAATTGAGTCTTTAATAGATATTAATAAAGTTTATATAATTTTCAGATATAAACCAAAAAAAGGAAAAAATAGCTCTATTAAATCGATCCATAATTGAGATCTTTAAAACATTATTCTTTGAATTCTTAATTATATGGGGAGGACTCCTAGTTTAGAGTTATATATGGGTCTTCTTTGTCTTATCTATACTTCTAAATTGTAGGTTGGCATGTCTATATATCTTGGAGGGTTCTCTTTTAGGTTACATGGTTTTATCTATGATAGTATCACTAAAACTTAATATTTCTCCTACAAGGGTAATCATTCTTTCTTTTTCAAGTTTTAAGTGTATTCTCTAGCTATTCCTCTTTTTATTTGCTCTCGGCTTCCACCTCTAGATATGATTTTTTCCCTTTCAGCTAGAGTATTCTAGCGATTTCTAGTTAGATGTATTTATAGCTATGTAGTGCTATCTTTTTCAACATCTCTATTCCTGGATATTGTATCTAGTAGCTTAATCTAGTGTCTCCTTGTGTTCTTAGTATCATTTCCTAGAATGGAGTTTCCTTTAAGTCTATTCCATGCTTATGAAGTCAAAAAAATGACATTTAGGGGCTCTGTTAAGATAGAATGTTGGAATAGACTCCTTTACCATATTGATGATATGTCTAGAGTAGCTATTAATAGAGATTTAGGTGAAAGGGTTTTTAACCATGATTATACTTGGTGTACTTATTGTTCAATTCTAGGATAGTTTATAGCTTGTTTGGCCAAAGCCTAGGTTGATCAATGGGATATCCTATGCCTTTTCTACAATTATCTGACCCAACTTGGTTGGAGGGGTTGGAGCATGTGGTCCTTGGTATTGATAAGAACTTGAAAATTCCATATGTAGAGGAATATACATCTCATCCTCTAGGCAGTTATGTTCATGCAATTGTTCCTAGATGCCCTATTCTTCATATTTATAGAGATTTCAACCTCTTCAATAAAGAATGGCCAAAGATGGAAGAAAGAATTTATTTTCATCTTAGATGGAGGGAGATTGTGGAGGAAAAGAACAAGGATTAGCTTCTCAATTACGTCAAATCATTCAATTCATACATCGAACCAAGAGTAGACTTCAAGGATCTTAGCAAATTGGAATTCTCTCTACCGAATTTCAATAAGTCCAGCCAAGAGAAAACATCATTCATTCTATCCAGCTAGAGCCAAAGGAATTAGACATAGAAGAAGTGGAAGACCTAATTATGGTCTTCTGGAAGATTGATGATGATTCTAATCATGATGGGTTAGTCCTTAGCTTTTGTTATCTTTTCTGATGTCGGTTACTTATGTTTCTTTTGTCTCACTTCAAAACACTATTGTATATTTTTAGGAATGGTTTTTTTTGTTGGGTTCCCTTTAATAGAGAGTTGATTGAACAAAGTATTTAGTTAGTATGCCAGGTATTGTTCTTTTTCCCCTATTTTTCTACTTTGTCTTCCATTTATGGGCACTTTTTTCCAATCAAATAACCCATATGTATGTAATTTGACTCCAAGATATCTAATGGATTATTTGAATATATTTTTCTTTGTTACCTTTTTATGTTTTTTCTACTTGTATGCCTCCTCGATAGTATTTTATTGAATAAATCTTATTTGAAGATTATTATTGGCTTCTCAATATGGATGTAGCTAGATAATTATTAATTTTCATCTTGATTATTTTTTTGGCCATATTATTCTAGTAGTGGACCATATGAAGAATAATATGGGGCAAATATGATTATAATGTTGTTTGGCTTTAGTTTTGCCTATCTTTTGGCCTTCTAGTCTTTTAGTAGTTTAAGCCCAGTTGGTTTCCATCATTTGATGTTCCTTTTGGCCTTTGGTTGCCCATGAACTATGGGTTTTATTTTTGTCCCTTTGGATTTTTTGCCCTCAAGTAGGGTATAACTTAGATGGCTCTTGTCTTCTTCTTAGGTAAGGTTCCCAATATGAATTCAATCATCAAGCTTTAGGGACCTTTTACACAAGTTGCCTTCAATGAACTTTTTTTTTACTCTCATATGTCCTTAGTTATGAAAAAATCTTATTTCTTAATTAAAAGAGTAATTTATAAAATCCTTGGTAAAGAATATGTTAATAACACAGATTGGTATAGAGATCTCAGTGAAATTCTAGCAATGTTCCTAGCTATTGCTTGTCTTTTAGAGATTGATAAATAAATTATCTTGATCCTATGTAAATGGTTGTTTAATCATGAATACATCAATACCATTGACAAGGTGATTGCTAGCATTAGAAATGATATCTACATATGTGGACTATATCATAACGATACTCCTATTGATCAATGTCAACTCATCCCTTTATTTCCTCTTCTGTATTCACTTGATTTCAATAGATTGGTTAGTTGGTTCCTAATTGTAAAGAGAGATCTATCTCTCTCATTCATCTTTTTTCACATTCGTCCAACTTCCTATAATAATTAGATGGGAATTTACTTGGTAGAAGAAGAGATAGAGATATGGGATGGTAAATCTAGATCCTAGTATGCTTGAATTACCTATTATGGACATAATTGATGACATTGAGGATAAAGATTCATCCTCCCCCCAGATTAGGATGGATAGTTTATACAAATAAGTAGAAATTTGTAAGAATTTAGAAAGCAAGCAAAATGCTAACTATTTATTTTCTTTAATAGAAAATTCCTATTATTTGTTTTCTTCTAATTTGAAATAGACAATATAAATCTTAGAGGATTGGAATTTGCATCCCTATAGTACCATGGTAGAAATTAGTCAAAAAATATTATAATTATTTTGCTAAGAAACATGATAAATCTGCTCTAGAATCAGATCATGTATCTTTCATCATCATTTGCAAAATATTAATGAAAAAATAAATAATAATATTAAACCTAAGTAATAGAACTGAAATGGATGTAACTTTGAATATTAAAACAATAACTACTCATTTAGGTAGGTTTAAATGAGCATACCAATCTATACTCGAGGCAAAAGGAAACTCTAGTGATATTTGATATTGTTAAAAATTTCAAATAGGAAGTTTTGGCCATAAATGTGCTTTAAAAATGTTTCGAAAGACTAATGTGTTGTTTGAGCTTGAAGTGTTAAGATGAAGGAAATACAGAGAATATATATAGTAGGAACAATAGATAGAACAACTGATATAATGGAATAGGACCAATATGGAAAACAAATTGTGCAATAAAGGAAAGGAATGCCCAAAATCAAAGGTGGTAAACTTTAAATTGGATCACAAAAGAAAGTGAATACTTTAGGAAGGACAAGAACATATTTGTAATAATTATAAAATTGAGTATGCCCCTTTTAAAATTGTATTATTTAGTACTCTAATCGTGGGAAAGACTGGAGGTTTTCTTCTCTGGTCTTTCCTACCAATTCCCATTTGAAAGGAGACAATATAATTTGATTTATTAATATAATACAATTTATAAGGCCTTGACCATTTACCAATATATTAAAAAAGTGTTAAAATGATTAATTTTTAATTTTGTTCTTTTGATTATGAAATAAGAATAAAAAATAGTTTTATTAATATTATTTTGGCACAATTCATTTAAATTATCTATATTTAAATCATTTTCAAATTAACTACAAATATTTTGTAGATAAAGTTAACAAGAAATTGACAAAATTTTAATTTCTTCCCTTTTCCTTAAGTCTACATAAGCTTTTGTTGGTGTGTTTGTCCATTATTAGAAGTGAAAAAGTAAAGATAGGTATGACTTACATAAACTCATTCAAAAAACAATATAAAATATTGATGAATTTTTATTTTGTGAAAATAAACACTGATTGACAAATCTTTCATTTTAAAAAAAAAAAATCTTAATGTTATCAACATTTTTTAAAAGAAAATCTTGAGTCATTCTAGATAATAATTAGGGAAATGAATTAATTATGATAGAAAATATTTCTATTAAAAATATTAGAGACTTGAAGGTCTTAAGGGATAAACTCTATAATATTTAGTTGCTACTATTAATTTAAAATATAGTCTAACATCACAACCATAAGACTATGTTTCCCATGGTAAATTATATTGATAATCTTTTCTTACTATGAAAATAAGCTTTCTTGTCCTCAAGACAATCAACATTCCTTGAGAGGGACCTAGGGTTCCATGTTTAGCATGGTAGAAGAGAAGGGCTCGAGCAAGGAAATTTGATATCCATGCTGGCTCAAAATGATTCTCTCCTAACTAATTAAGGGAAGGACAAGATACCATTTAAAAATAGAAGAAGGAATTGTTGTAGTGATCCATTCCCTAGGGCCTTAGAAGCAAAGGGGGGATGACAAATTCATTCATTTAGGAAAAACTCATACACCTAATAAAAAAATAAAATGATGCAATCTAGAGAAAGATTAATATAGTTGCATCTAAGATTAGGAAGATTCATTGGGAGGTTTAGAATAAGGGAAATAACCATAAATAATAGGGAAAGAGCCTACAACATAATGATAACAAGGGTTGATTCTTCTAAGAGGAGAGGTGTGTTTGGTGTCCCCTGGAAGGAGGATGTGTACTGAAGATCAATTTTGACAATGCCTCTAAGGGAAACCCAAGGTCTCAAGGTGTGGCTATATAGCAAGAGATAATAAAGGGAATGTGATAGCCTTGGAGCAAAAATATTTCCACATGGGAAGACTAATGTGGTAGAGTGCCAAGAATTTGTAGAGGTAGTCCTAATGGGATTCATATTGGGTGTTGAAAAACTCCAGGTGTGGCTTGTGGCTATGTAGCAAGAGATAATAAAGAGAATGTGATTTCCTTGGAGGAAAACAAATATTTCCACATGGGAAGAATAATGTGGCAAATTGCCAAGCATTTGTAGAGGTGGGTCTAATGGGATCTAGGTTGGGTGATTCTCATATTATAATTAATGGTTTATTGAAAGACAAATTGGATATGTGGAAGTTGGATAAGTTTGTAAAATAAGTTAGAACACTTCTAGAAGAGGTTGTATATTTTTGAGTGACACTCACCTCTACAGAAGATAATGATTTATCATATAAATTGGCTAACATTAGAGCAACATGCTCATTGAAAGATAAATTTAAACTTTTTGAGAATTTTTGATTTATCAATTTGGAGATTTAAGTTTTATAAGTACGTCAATGTTGACACCCTATCATTATTCTTTAATTATGGAAAACTTGGAGGTAGAGAGGACAGATTGATTTGTCATACATTTTGACAAAGTTACATGTGATTTCTCCACCAAAACATGATTAAGCATTGATTGAAGTGCTTGGCCCTTGAGACTTCTAGAGATATTTGAGGAGATATAAGGGAATCATAGCATAGGATTGTGTAGGGGTCTTGGTTTGAAGTAGTGGTAGTAAAAAAGGATGACAATTTGTGTCTTAAAATGAATGGGCAAATTTCTAGTTTTGATGGGAAAATTTTAGGGAGAAGGGTTAGTAACATTCTTAAGATAAGGGATGAATATTTTAAGGAGGTCTTCAAAATGATGTTTAGACTAGAGTACTGGATGATGTGTGGAGGCCTCATTTCAATTCTAAGGTGGCTTCTTTGTTTATGGCAATGGGTTAATTTGGAGGTAGCAAGGACAGATTGATTTGTCATTCATTTGGATAGAGGTACATGTGATTTCTCCACCAAAATATGATTAAGCATTGACTCAAGTGCTTGGCCCATGAGGCTTTTAGTGAGTTCTAAGAAGATATAAGGGAATTCTAGCATAGGATTTTATAGGGGTCTTGGTTTCAAGCATAAGTAGTAAAATGAAGATAATTTCTATCTTAAAATGAATGTGTTGGAAATGATTGAAAAGATCATGAGGGATATTTTTGGAAATGATCATACATAAAAAGTAATGGAACTGGTAAAGAATGTTCTCAATCATTTTTTTGTCATTGATGCCAAACTTGCTACTTCCGGGAATGAAAATTTCTTTAGTGATCCAAATACTATCAATTGGTTGATTGACAAGGAGGAAGCAATCAATAAGATGTAACTAGAACACCTAGAGAAAGGTTGAATTTATGATGTTGTAATGAAGTACAAGGATCAGCTAAGCCATTGATGAAAAAGTGTATTAATGATATACTCTAAGACACAGAGAATGGGCACACTGAAACATATCAAAGATGTAAGGTTTTAGCTAAGTCATTTGTAAAGCCTAACTAAGTTCATTAGAGAGAGAAAGCTGAGCAAGCTAGTTAGTGCCAAATAGATTCTTAATTGAAGCTGAGCAAGTTCAACTTGAACAGATGTCGAGTGATCTTCAGATGCCGAGTGATCTTCAGATGCTAAGTAAAGAACAGATGCCAAGTGATCTTCAGATGCCGAGTAAAGATCAGATGCTAAGTGAAGATCAAGTGTCGAGTGTCTAATCAATATAACACCCTTTTAGTTGCAGGATTGGACATCCCTTACCACCAAAGTACTATGCTGATTTTCATTAAATGTCAATCTGGGAGCATGAACTTGAGATGATGTCTACAAAGTATATGCTCTAGTTCTTACTAAAAGTCACTACTACTTTGAATGAAATAACCATTAAGGAAATCTAGTTTATCCAAAGGAAAGACAACTATCAAATACTTAGAAGGAAATTCTAATCATTTAGCCATACATCTATGCACCTATTGCTACAGGAACAGTAACTAGTTCTATTTCCAGTGGCTGTAGGAACAACAGTTTTAATCTTAACTTATAAAATTGAGTCTAACTCCTACTTACTAAAGAAAACTCCACCTTCTACATGGGCCCCCACGGAAGAATGAAGGAAAGAAAAACTCAGATAAAAGTGTAGAAACTCAGCGAAGGCATGTATTCATCCAATATGCAGTATTACAATAACTTAAAAATGATAAGATGTCTATCAACTCTGTTTGTCTATTTTCTACCTAACCTCATAGATACAGATGAGGTCTTATTTATAAGGAAGAACAAAAAACTCCTAAAAGTATGACTTCCTTATGAAGGAAAGTCAGTTACAACTTAAGACTGCAAATATGCAATCTGAAAGACATTAATTATCCCTTAAATTCCCCATAAATATAGATCATAGCAAATGTTAGATTTTTCTCTTTTATTTGTCTTCAAACAACTTTCCAGGAATCCAAGTATCGTGCATTGCATGTTTAACTGATTGCTTTGATGCTTGCTTCCTTGCCCAACCACTTTATCAAGTCCTACTTTGTTATTCATTAACACAGGTCCCTTTTGACTTTGCCACAAAGTCTTCTAGCTGCAATGATGTTTTCCTTAATGTCATCAATGCTTTAGCGCTATTCCTTCATAGTTTGTTTAACTCTTGCATAGCTTGTACCCTGCGATCAACATTTAATACACACAAGACTTCCCACAAACATTTATTCTCATTTATTAGTTTATAAAGAAAAGGCATTAATTATTCAACTAATAGTTTTTGCAATCTCTTCAGCTGCAGGAAGATCTACCCATATTAAACATTCATTAAGAAGGATTTTTACCACAAAATGAACCCCTTTTTTGAATATGATTCCGATTATCATTTTATGCCCTATGTCCATACTTTATACATCAAAAGTTCAAAACATTTATACTAAAGGATGATAAGGTTCAGTATGTTATAGACAAATGTTCACAAAAAGGGCTAATAAAACTTCTATTTATTCACGTCATCATTTTTCCCCCCAACCGTCCTGAGGCTAGTCCCTTCAGCATCTATAGGTTTCTGATCCTCATCTACAGTCTGAGGTTATTGGCAATTTTCTCCCCTAATTCATGAGCTCTGTAATTAAAATACCCATGATTTTTTTTTAATCTTTCCCATTTCTGTTCTTTAGCAGTCATGTTATATTCAACACATAGATCATGTTTTCCAAGCATAGGATGCAGGAGTATTGGTGGTTGAAAACAAAGAGGTACCCAATAATTTTTTTGATTTCTCTCCAACATCAGATACCTGGGCATCTAACTGATGGCTAATTCCATATTTTGGGGAGAGTGCAACTCCCTGGTTTTTAGGTCTTCTGGCAATTGAATCCATCTTTGAAGAGAAGCTTTTATAGCATCAGGGGCATTTGCAGAACAATGTTGCTCCCAATCCAAAAATTCCTGTTCGCAAATAGGGTGGATTTTTGCAGCAGTACTACGATTATTGTTAACAAAAAGCCGATCAAAGACTACTCTGTAAGTGTTTTGTATTTTTGGCCGAATATATAATGGTTCAAACATTTCTTTTTCCCTATAGGGAGCAACCTAGTTCTCTCGATTGATCTCATTCTGCATCCATGACATAATGGTCGTAAACTGCACATCTCCCACATATAACAATGAATTCCAATCTTTATCATCTGGTACAGCAAGATTATGAACATATAATTTACAGAGCAAATTCTTTAGAGTCATTAGAATTGAATTGAATGTTGCATAAAATTCCTGAGGAGTATGTAAGGAAGGGTTCAACCCCCGAGTAATTCGAGACAACTGAAAATTAATCATTTGCTCCTTTAGGAACAATGTGTAAACTGGAGATGGGGACCTGCAATTTACAAGCTCTAGAATGAGCTCTATAATTTTTGTGACATGTTGCTGCAGGATCATAATTTCACCATCCTTTTCTTCAATTTTTTGCAGTTGCTCTCTGATAGTTCTGAGCAATTGCTTCTTTTCTAAATCCTAGTTTGCTTTTTCCCATTGAAACTATTGGTACAAACTTAAGCTAGCTATTAATGGAGTGGAAATGTTAGATGGTGTATGATGATGGAAAATGGGTCTATAATCTTCAAGGTGGTGTTCAGGATGATGGTGGTCAGCAGTGCTATCGTCCTGAGAATGTTCATCAAAGCTTTTATTTTGACAAGCAACAGTGTTATCAAATTTTTCTGAAGGGGCAATGGCTATAGGATAGGATGAAATAGTCATTTTAACTTGAAATGTTTCAACAATTTCCTAAACCATTTCTTGTGCAATAGATGGATATTCCTTTGGTGGTAGATTATCAGTTTCCCCCGCTGGTTGTTCAAATCCAAACACTATTTCTTCTGAGGACTCTGTGTCACTATCAACATTAATAGGACTATTTGATTTTGTGGGAATTTCCTCAGGATTATTTTCATGTTCAAGAGTAGGTGTTTCTGTGCTCTGGTGACTGTGCAGGTGTAGGTACTAGAGTTTCAATATCAATAGGTGGTATAGGAGGCTCAGCAGGTGGTGCAGGAGATTAAGTTCTTAAATTTACTCCAAACATTTTGGTGACTCGCCGTGGAGTAGAAATTGGTTTCTTGCCCTTATCAACAACTTTCCCTTTATTTGGGTTAGGTTCTTGTGATACTAGAGGTACTTTTTTTGAACCTTCCTCTGTGACAACTATGCGTGATTTTCTTTTCCTAGAAGTTGAGGCTTCTACAGTCGAAATTTTCCTCTTTGCAGTTTTAGGTGTAGAAACAAAAGTCGAAGCTTCTTGAGCCATTCTATATACTACTTTCTTGACTCCTATAGTAGTTTTCTCTCTTGTCCCTACTCCTTGCCCTTTAGGTCCACCCCTTTTAGGTCCCTCTAACCTTAGCTTTACAAAATCATCCCATGTTCCCAAGTGTTGCCTAGTCAACTCCTTTTCAATTATAGCCCTAATCAAGCAATGGTGAGATACTGATTGGGTTTTTCCTTGTTGTACATAGGTAGCTTTCCTTTTAATGATATTATAAAGGAAACTTGGAAGATTTACAGGACAATCCCCATGCCGCAAACCACTCAGAATTTTGAAATGAATAGCATGCAAATAGGAATATCTTCCTTCATAGGTAAAATATCTTATGATAAATTCAGCAGGGTGGATGAATTGCAGAGGGAGAGATAACCATAATGTACCTTGCTTTTTGTTTTCCTCAAGCTGAGGATCTCCCAATACTGAAAATTGTTCTTTTGCTTGTCATGCATCCATGTCCTCTGTCCAACTTTCTCCATTTGTGGGTGACCTAGAAACTTCTACCACCACTTCTTCGGTGAATTCTACCTGAATGCCCTTAATAGTTGCATATCCATCCCTCAATGTATTATGAAATTGGAGCACAATTTCCTGATCAAACTGCTTCAAACTAAGACAATAAGCCAGCCATCCTCATTGCTGAAACAAACTACATGTTGTTGGGTCTGCTAGTAAGACTCTGTGATCTACTAGTTCATGATGCTGAGGTTCTCCACCCATATTTTCAAAAAAAAAATATTCGATTGTAAGAAAATTTACTAAAAATGATTTCTAAAGTATGGGTAGTGATAGCTATAGGGGTTTCAACAGAGGGAAATTACAATACTTCAATACTTTCCAAACATCACATCCTTCAGTACTTCATGATGGCATTTTAATCACCAAACCATAATGGGGATAAAGATCGTGCTCAAAAACATACACCATATTAATGAGGAGTTATGTGAAATCATGATTTAATAGTTAGCCTCCTTTACACTATTGCACATATTTTGGAAGTACAAAGGGTTGCCAGCTCATTACTGAAATGACTCTTCCCCGTACATCCTATATGCCAACTTAAGATTTCCTTGATTTTGCATTCATGATTTCGATTTTCCCTCCCCCCAACCTAGCAGAGACTGGGTCTCACTAGACTGTAAAGATTTCAAATTCTGAAAATTGAAATAACATGCTTTCCTAAATAAATAATAAAGTAAATAAATGCAAAGGGGTCGAGTGTGACTGACCTGAGGTGTGATAGGAAGGATGATTCGGGAAGTGCCTTATTAGAGAAAGAAAGTGAGATGGAATGATGATGGAAAGACAAGAAGATGAGATGGAATGAGGTGGAATGATTTTCACATGAGCACAAAATTTTTATTATGAAGGCCATGAAAATAAATTCAAGGGGTTACAGGTGTTTGAGTGGAAGCCTTAGATGAAGTTGCTGTAGGAAGAGATGTTTCTGTTGTGGTGAACTATTGAAGAAATTCTTCCCTAGTTGCTGGTTTATGATATAACTTTACTCGATGCCCATTAACCAGGAGTTTGAATTTAATCAGATCAATTGTTGATAGTTGAACTACTCCATTGTTAAAAATTGTAATGATTTCATAGGGACCAAGCCATCAAGCTTGAAATTTGCCTTGGTGATGTTGATATCATGAATCATACAGGAGTGCCCAATCACCAACAAAGAATTCTCTGTCTTTAATGAATTTGTCATGCCATTGCTTTCTTTGACTTTGAATTAATTATGTGTTATGAAGAGATAATTTTTTCCATTCATCCAACTCATTGAGATGCAAAATGCGATCCTGTTGTGCTGCAGGAAGGGTAATATCAAGTTCCAAAGCTGTCCGTAGAGTTTTATGTTCAAATTCAATAGGCATGACAGTTATCTTCCCATATAGGAGTTGGAAAGCCATAAACCTAGTAGTGGATTTTCATGTTGTTTTGTACACCCATAAGGCTTCAAAAAGTTTAGCTTCCCAATCTTTACGATGCAAAGACACTATTTTAGTGAGAATATGTTCCAGCTCTCTATTTGTCACTTCTACCTATCTATTGGCTTGTGGATGATACGGAGATGATTTGCCATGCCAAATTTTATATTCCTCCATGAGTGCTGCTATCAGGTTAGATGTGAACTAAGGCCCTTGATCTAATTGTAATTCTCTTGAAACACCAAATTTGGCAAAGATACATTCGTACAAAAACTTTGCAACATTATTATCACGGGGACACTTCATGGGTTTTGCTTCAGCCCACTTAGTAACATAATTAGTGCAAACCAATATGTAATTCTTCCCTTCTGATGGTGGTTCAATAGGGCCAAAAAAATCAATTCCCCATTTATCAAAATAGTTCTACTACTGTCTATGGATGTAGGGGAATTTCTCCTATTTTTGTCGGTCTACCCATTCTTTGACATTTATCACATTTTTTTGTATATTGAGCTGCATCCTTGTGAAGTGTAGGCCAATAATAACCTGTATTTAGAATCTTTAATGTAGTTCATTTGTTAGCAAAGTGTCCACCACAAGGCTCGTCATGACAAGCTCAAAGAACATAATATGTTTTATCCTCTCTGAGACATCGTCATGTTACCTGATCTAGTCCAGTATAAAACATGAATCCTGAGATCCATGAGAAATTAAAACTTTTTCTGCCAGTAATCGTTTCTCTTTTGTAGAAAAATGTGAAGGAGTTTTTCCAGTAGTTAGATAGTTGGCAATGTTAGCATACCAAGGGTTTTGTGTTGAATAAAGAAAGAGATGTTCATCAGGAAAGCTATCTTCTATGGCTACATGATCATCAGGTGTTTGAAGACAAGACAAGAAATCAGCTACAACATTTTCTTTCCCTGGCTTGTCAATAATGGTGATGTCAAATTCTTGCATTAGTAACAACCATCGAGCCAATCGTCCAGAGATTGATGGCTTGTTCATCAGATATTTGATAGCAGAGTGATCTGTATGTACAAATATTTGGTATCCCATAATATAATATCTAAATTTATTTAGAGCATAAATTACAGCAAGCAGTTCTTTCTCTATCACTGTGTAGTTATACTCAGCTCCTTGAAGATTTTTATTGATATAGTAAATTGCATGTTCTACTGAATCTATCTTTTGGCCAAGTACTACTCCTATGGCATGATTTGAAGCATCTATGTGTATGTGAAAAGGTAACTCCCAATTTGGTCCTCGAAGCAGTGGTGTTGTTGAGAGGACATCCTTAAGCTATAGGAAAGCTTTTGCACACTCTGAATCCCATACAAACTCTGCATCTTTTCGAAGAAATTTGTATAAAGGTGCTGCAATTTGACTGAAATCTTTGATAAAATGCCAATAATATCTCGCATGTCCTAAAAAACTCCTAACTTCTTTCAATTTAGCTTGTACAGCCAATGTATGTATGATTTCTATTTTTGTTGGATCTACTTCAATTCCTTTAGGGCAAAAATAAAGTGTCCCAACACCACTCCTTCTTGCATCATCATAAAGCATTTTTCACTATTTAAAGACAAATTGTAGTCTTTGCATCTTTGTAAAACCTTGTCCAAGTTTTCCTTGGCTTCTTCAAATGTTTTCCCATATGTGGTGAAGTCATCCATATATACTTCCAAACAATCTGCGGATATGTCAAAAAAATGCTAATAACAGCTCTTTGGAAAGTTGCAGGTGCATTGCACAAACCAAATGGTAGGACAGAATAAGCAAATGTTCCCCATGGACATGTGAATGTTGTCTTGTCCTAATCTTCTGGTGCTATCAGGATTTGATTGTAACCACTGAACCCATCTAAGAATGAAAAGTATTTTTTTCCTACAAGATTTTCAAGGACTTGATCGACAAAAGGTAAAATGATCCTTCTTGGTAGCTGAGTTAAGTTCTCTATAATCTATGCAAACTCGCCATTTTCCCCCCTTTTTGGGAACAATAACTAATGGTGACACCCATTGGCTATCGAAAATAGGGTATATGAAGCCAACATTGAGTAACTTTTGCAATTCATTTTTGACAATATCCCTTAATGCTGGGTTTATCCTACGCTGAGGTTGTCTCATAGGTTTATAATCTAGACTGATATAAATTCTATGGGTACAGAGTGCAGGATCCAAACCTTTCATATCTGTATACTCCCAAGCAAAAGCATCCTAATGCTTTTGTAACAGCTACAGGGTATCATGATGTTGTGCCTAAGATAAGGACTTGCTTATATTTAATTCTCTTCCTGGAATGATTATTGTTTTGACTACTTTTTCAGCCATTGAAATTTGCACAATTGGTTGTGAATTTATCTCATGTGGCAGGAATGAATGCATAAGCTGTGCAGACTCAAAATAATTCAGTTCACCAGATAAAGGTAGAATACTTTCTAATACATACTCTTGTGTAGAAGATGTCTCAAGTTGTGTTCCATACTCATTCAGTATAATAGAGGAAATGACATCACCTTCTTCTTTAATGTTTACAAATGAGTCCCATGAGATCATCATCAATTGCTAAATAGAATCTATGTCCATATCAGAGTCATCCATATTTAGCCAGACAACTTGATCATCCTGCAACAAAGGCTGAGAAGGACAATACAAGGTCAAATTTTTAGTGTTTGTTCCATCTGAAATAGTCATTTTTCCTGATCGGCATGCAATATAAGCATCTATTATCGTTAACCATGGTCGTCCTAAAATGATAGGGTAGCCCCCAATACTTGTTTTTGGAGAGAGTACAACAAAATCAACTAGATACTCCCATGAATGTAATATGATGGTGACATATTCTAGCATACCATCAGGAATGATGGTAGAACTATCTACTAGTTGCAAGATTGTTGGCTTCTGCCTGAGACCAATGATGTTTAATTTGGACACTACTTCCTTGGTCATTACATTGATGGATTCTCCTAGGTCTATTAAGACATTTTGTACTTGTACGCCTTGAATGGTGAGGGTTACTACTGGGCTGTCAAGGTCTGCATACTTAGGCATTTTGTAGTTATCAAGCATAAGATCAAAAAGTTGTCCAAGGACATGGATAGTCTTTGGGTCTTTCCTTTTCTTCCTGGCTTTTTAACACAGGATTCTCTGATAGCTTTTGAATATATAGGCACTTCCTTGATTGCATCAAGCAAGGGAATTTTTACTATCATTTTATTGAGTTGCGCAAGTAAATCTAGTGTAGCTTGATTTTCACTTGGTAGTATTTGCTCTGTTAACCTACTGGAAAATGGTGGTGTTTTGGCTATAAGAGAAATAGTGGTAGCAAGCTCTTGAACTGACTCAGCATTTGTATCATCTATTTCTGTTATAATGGGTTGCTGAGGTGAGGCAAGTGTTGTTCCAGATCTTAGATGGATATCATTCAGGGTGATGGAATAACTTTGTTGTTGGTCTGAAGGTTTTGCATTATTAGGATTAGGTGCAGGTTGTGCAGGCAACTGTGGCTATTTTGGAGGGGTTGTATTGGCTACAGGAGGCATTAAGGCTTGCTATTGAGGAGGATGAGTCAAAGTCGACTGCTACTGCCAATTCTGGGTTTGCTACCAACCCTGCTAAAGTTGGTGCCAACCTTGGTTAGGTTGTTGCCATCCTTGGTTAGTCTACGACCAACCTTGGTTAGGCTATTGCCACCCTTGGTGAGGTTGCTGCCACCCTTGGTAAGGTTGCTGCCAACCTTAGTGAGGCTGTTGCCAACCTTGGTAAGGTTGTTGCCAATGATTATAATTATCATGCTGTTGTTGCCATTGACTATTACCACCATAATTATGGAGTGGATCTTGAGGAATACCTGATCTTGGAGCCCATGGACTTTGTTGAGCAACATAGAGGACCTCCCTGTCTTCATCAATTGCCTTGAACTCAGTAGGCACATGTTGTGATTCCAAGCTAGCAATAGGCTTACATCGGCAGTTGCATTTCTTTTCTCTGCAATGGGGGCAATATTCTGCCAACATACTATCAACATTCTCCTTCTTCCTTTGTGCTTGCATGGTATCCAATTTTGTAGCAACATCATTAATGATGTCTTGCTTGAAATCTGACAAGAGGTTTGATAATTCTGCCTTAGATACTCCTACCCTAGGAGTCTTTTGGAGTAAATCTCTCAAACCTCATTCTTTTTTTGTTGTTTCTCTAGAATAGTTCAAACAAATATTCTAGATTTCAACTCATGTTTTATGTGTAATGTCACCTCTAGCCATTAAGTCTAAAGCTTTCATACTCTTGTCATGTACTCCTTTCAGAAAGAGATGCTTTTGAGACTCCTCATTTAGCTGATTTTGTGTGTTGCATTGCAGGTTAAACATGAACTGGGCAATAAAGTCCTCTAAAGTCTCATCCTCCTTTTGTGACATTTTAAAAATGTCATCTCCTTTCAAATCATGGCCTCTGCAATATTGCTTATATTTATTAAGGAATAGGTTACTCATAGTTGGCCAATCTGTCATAGTAATGGCACCTAAACTCATGAACCATCTCAAAGCGGCTTCTTTGAGATTTGATGGAAACAATTTTAGTTTATGGGCATCAGTTGTGTAGTCATAACTTTGATAAAGGATGTCGAACTCAAAGAGAAAAGTTTTTGGATCTTCAATAATAAGGCCATAGAATTTAGGAAGGGCAGCTGAGGGTATATTTTTTAGAGTTTTATTACCTTGCTAAGGAGGAATTGGAAAGGGAAAGGTAGGTTGAGCTGCTGCCATTTGTAGATGTCCTAGCGGTGGCTGATAAATGACTAGAGCTAATGGATTATCTTGATATTTTGGCTCAGCAAAAAGATTATTCAAATGAAAAGATTCCTCAGATGTGGTCAGTGATTGTACTTGTTCTAGTACTTTTGCAAATATGTTCTCAAATAGTTCTTCTTCTCTCTCTTCTCTTTCTTCAGGGTCAGGATAAAAAGAATCTTCCTGATTGAAGTTGGGAAGAAATCTTCCAAGGTGATCTCTCCTTCTATACATGCAAGAATGCTAGAAATAAAACTATAAAACTCAATAGTAAATACTAGACTGACACCATCCCCAGCAATGGTGACAAAAATATGTCTAATCAATATAACATCCTTTTAGTTGCAAGATTGGACATCCCTTACCACCAAAGTACTATGCTGATTTTCAATAAATGTCAATCAGAGAGTGTGAACTTGAGATGATGTCTGCAAAGTATATGCTCTAGTTTTCACTAAAATTCACTACTACTTTGAATGCAATAACCATTAAGGAAATCTAGTTTATCCAAAGGAAAGACAACTATCAAATACTTGAAAGAAAATTCTAATCATTTAGCCATACATCTATGCACCTACTACTACAAGAACAGTAACTGGTTCTGTTTCCAGTGGCTGCAGGAACAACAGTTCTAATCTTAACTTAGAAAACTGAGTCTAACTCCTACTTACTAAAGCAAACTCCACCTTCCACATGGGCCCCCATGGAAGAATGAAGGAAAGACAAACTTAAATAAAAGTGTAGAAACTTAGCAAAGGCATGTATTCATCCAATATGTAGTATTACAATAACTTAAAAATGATAAGATGTCTATCAACTCTTTCTGTCTATTTTCTACCTAACCTCATAGATACAGATGAGGTCTTATTTATAAGGAAGAACAAAAAACTCCTAAAACTACAACTTCCTTATGAAGGAAAGTCAGTTACAACTTAAGAGTGCAAACATGCAATCTGAAAGACATTAATTATCCCTTAAATTCCCCATATATATATCATAGAAAATGCTAGATTTTGCACTTTTATCTGTCTTCAAATAGCTTTCCAGGAATCCAGGTATCGTGCATTTCATGTTTAACTGATTTCTTTGATGCCTGCTTCCTTGCTCAGCCGCTTTATCAGGTCTCACTTTGTTATTCATAAACACAGGTCCCTTTTGACTTTCCAGCCAACTCTTCTAGCTGCAACAATGTTTTTCTTAATATCATCAATGCTTTAGCACTATTCCTTCATAGTTTGTTTAACTCCCACTCAGCTTGTACCCTGCGATCAACATTTAATACACACAAGACTTCCCACAAACATTTATTCTCATTTATTAGTTTATGAAGAAAAGGCATTAATTATTCAACTAACAGTTTTTGCAATCTCTTCAGCTATAGGAAGATCTACCCATATCAAACATTCATGAAGAAGGATTTTTACCACAAAATGAACCCCTTTTTTTTAATATAATTATGATTATCATTTTATGCCCTATGTCCATACTTTATACATCAAAAGTTCAAAAAATTTATAGTAAAGGATGATAAGGTTCAGTATGTTATAGACAAATGTTCACAAAAAGGGCTACTAAAACTTCTATTTCTTCACGTCATCATCGAGAAAATAAAAGTGTCGAGTAACATAGAGATGTTGAGCATCAGTAAACAAATAGTGCTGAGTTGCTGCATTATTTCAAAAATTGAAGATTCGTCAGATCTAAGTCGACAAGGTTGTTATCTAGAATTCTGTGAATTAAATAGAAGATAAGACTGATGAGCTAGTGGCACAGAACACCATGTAGAACATTTTTGGAGAATACAACTGGACTCTAGATGAAGTTTCTAGATAAGAGCAAGATATGGGGTAGATACATTGTACCCTATCTAATCTACCTGAAACCCTAAAATTGGAGAGGGAGAATCAAGCAGGAAAGACAAGCTAGATTTCTATTTAAGGAGTCATAAGGTGATGAAGCAAAGAGAGAAGAGAGGAAAAGCATGAAAGCATAAAGTGCTGAAGGAAGTGCTAAGAAGTAAGAGAAAATAGTTACTTTGCTTCAACAGATTACCACAGATATGGTTGCATTGGTATGATGAGTAAGAAGACTTAAGGAGATGAAGCTTGAGATGACAAGCTATCAGAGCTGAAGTGATTAAAGCCAAGCAAAAGGACTAAACTGAAGTGTGATCTGAAATCTACAAGATATGTTGTAAGTTGTATCAGATCAACAAGCCATTATTGTTACTCTCAGCAATTGTAACAGATAGTTTAAATCCTATGGACTTAGGTTGGTTTAATAGCCATGTTGTAAATCCTTTAACAGGGTGACATTCCAAATTAATGTTCTAAAGTCCTTTTACCAGGCCCATTCCTAACAGTATGGTGAAATCCTCTAACAAGGTCACATTTAACAGTGTGTTGTAAGCCTTTAATAGGGCATCACTTTAGAAGAGTGAAAATTAAGTAGCATGTTACTCGTGGCTTTTCCCAAATTGGCTTTCCACGTAAATCATTGTGTCATGAGTTGATCTTGCATGTTTTATTGTTGAATTTTGATTTGCTATAACTTGCTAGGATGATTAATTAAAGCTTGGATGGATGAAAAGTTTATGCATTCACTATAATTTGTGAAAAAGTATTATTAGGGCATTTAGACCTTGGATAACTAATTCACCCCCGCCCCCTGCCCCCCCCCCCCCCCCCCCCCCTTAGTTATTTAAAGAATTCTAACAATTGGTATAAGAGCCTTGCTGCTGACTTAGTTTAAAGGGGCTAGAAGTAGAAAAAGATCAAAATGCCTAAGAGAGAAGTTCCCAAGCTCAGAAAAGACAACTTTGTTGGATTATAAAGTTTGATGACGCTACATCTTGGATCCATAGGAGATTATGCCCAAAATTTAATTGTTACTGAACATGTTGATCCAACTGGTACTCTTACTACAGAAGATTTGAAAAATAAACAAGAACACAATCAAACAATGCTGGAGATTGCGTTTGCACTCAACTATGCTGAATTTGATGATATCGAAGGATGTGACAGTGCATTCAAAATGTGGAAAGCCCTATCAGACATCTATGGAGGAGATCAAAATGTCCAAAGAGCAAAAAGAGAAAGCCTCAGAAAAAATTTTGATGATATGAAAATGGAGGAAAGTGAGAATGTTGCTCAATATGGTGCTAGAATAAAGGAAGTGGTAAGTGCAATAAGATGTTTAAGTGGTCAATTGGATGAAGATACTGTAAATAGTAAGTTCTTAAGAACCTTGCTCCCTATCTATGCTATCAGAGTATCAGCAATACAAGAGCTAAGATGCGTGCCAGGAAACAATCTAAGTTTTGGAGGTATAGTGGTTAGACTCACTACATTTGAGTTATCTAACTTTGACAACTACAGACCTGAAAATGTTGAATCTACTTTTAAGGCCAAGCTATCACTGAAAGATGCTGAATAGGTGAAATCAAAGAAACGAAGAAAAATGAAGTATGTATCCAGTGACAGTAGCACTGATGAGGAAGATGTGGAACAATTGGAAGCATTGCTAGCTAGAAGATTTCACAAAGGCAAAGGAAAATTCAAAGATAAGATGCCTATCATTTGTTTCAATTGCAATGAAGTAGGACATATTGTTGCAAGGTGTACATAAAAAAAGGATTACAAGGAAGGCAACAAGTACAAATATAGAAAAGAAGATGATAAGAGCGATTACAAAGATAAAGGCAAGAAGTGTTATATTGTTGAAGAGAATTCTGATGATAGTGATGATGAAGTTGTTTATGTAGCCATGAAGGACCAATCTGATGAAGAAGAACCTACAGCACTGGTAACATGTATGAACAAGAATGATAGATGGATCATAGATAGTGGATGATCACATCACATGATAGGAGACAAAAGTAAGTTTGTTAAATTTACTCAGTATGATAGAAATAGTGTTAGATTTGGTAATGATGCTCCATGTCAAATAAAAAGAAAAGGCTCCATTAAGCTTATAGAAAAAATTTCATGTGATAATGTATACTATGTTGAAAGATTAAATTATAATTTGTTGAGCATCTCACAGTTAGGCAATGTAGGATGCAAAGAAGAATTTGGAAACAAAACTGCAAAAATCTATGATACTGATGGTAAATTGATAGGAAAAGGAGATCAAACAAGAAGTAATCTGTTTTACCTTGATATGGATGATGTTTCTTGTTTTGTTGCAAAATTTGATGATGAATGGTTATGGCATAGAAGGCTATGTCATGTCAACTTTGACAATCTAGTCAATATCAATAAAATGAAGAAAGTCAGAGGTCTACCTAAATTGAAAAAGCCTGACAATATCATGTGCAAAAAATGTCAGCTAGGAAAGATGACAAAGTCAAGTTTCAAAAGTAAAAACTATACATCTAAAGAAGTACTTGAGTTAGTTCATACTAACTTATGTGGTCCAATGGAAGTAAAAATCTATAAAGGAGATAAATACATAATGTTTCTTGTTGATGACTATTATTTTCTTAAAGAAAAAATTTGATTCTTTTCAAATGTTTAAGTGGTATGTGGCTAGAGTTGAAAAGGAAATTGGAAAGAGTTTGAAATGCCTTAGATCAGATAGAGGTGGTGAATTCACATCAAATGAATTTGAGATATTTTGTAATGACAAAGGAATCAAAAGACAAATGTCAGCTCTTAGAACTCCCCCAAAAAATGGAATTGCTGAGAGAAGAAATAGATATGTGATTGACTATGCCAGAACATTAATGATGGAAAAGACTATTGCTCTAAAATGCTGGAGAGAAGTTGTAAGTGTAGTTGTTCATACATTGAATCATGTACAAGTCAAGAAAGGTAAAAATTCAACTCCTTTTGAATTATGGTATGGTCACTCACCCAATGTGAAACTTTTCAAAGTATTTGGTTGCAAATGCTTTATCCTTAAAGATGCTAGAAATGGAAAATTTGATGCAAAAAGTAATGAAGGCATATTCCTTGGTTACTCCACTAGAAGTAAAGCATATAAGTATTTGAATACTAACGCTAACAAAATTGTGGAAAGTGAAAATGTAAACTTTGATGAGCATACAAAAGTCCAAGTTGAAAAACCAAAGGGAATGGATGAATATAGAACCTTTGTGTATTCTTATGAAGGAATGTCTGTTGACGAAGTTGTTGTCAATCAAATTGGGATTCAACAATAAGTTTCAGTTTCAGTCAAGTCACAACCAATGGATGTCGATTTACATTCAGAAGCTGAGTTGTAGAATGAAAGAAATGCACAATCTAATCCTAAAAATAGTACACATGAAAGAGATGAAGAACAACCTGACAACTCTGTGCATAGTGACCCTAAATCTGAAAGATCAAACATGGAAACAAGGACAAAACCAAGATTATCCAAATATGTAAAAAGACATCACCTTGCTGAATAGATAATTGGTGACAAAGATGCAAGACCAATGACAAGGAATAGACTAAGACATGAATCATGTCTGATCAGCAAATTTGAACCTAAAACAATATATGGTGCATTATAAGATGATGACTGGTATAAAGCTATGGAAGAAGAGATTGATCAAATAAAGAAGAACAAAACCTGGAGTTTGGTTCCCAGACTAGTTGACAAGAATGTGATTAGCACCAAGTGGGTATTCAGAAACAAGTTAGATGAGAATGGTGAGATTACTAGAAACAAAGCTAGACTAGTATGCAAGGGTTATGCTCAAGAAGAAGGATTAGACTATGGGGAAACATTCGCCCCTGTTGCTAGAATGGAAGGAGTAAGAACTTTACTTGCATATGTTGCATATAAAGGTTTTAAAGTCTATCAGATGGATGTAAAGTCTGCTTTTTTAAATGGTATATTAGAAGAGGAAGTCTATATTGAACAACTAGAGGGATTTGTTGATAAGAACAATAGGGATATGGTTTGTAAATTACATAAAGCACTCTATGGTCTAAAACAAGCACCCAAAGCATGGTATGAGAGACTTCACAAGTATCTAGTGCAAATAGGATTTGAAAGAACTGATGATAATAGCAACATGTACATCAAATTAGAAGAAGGTAAGGATATTATTGTATCTAAAATCTTTGTGGATGACATAGTTTTTGGAGGAAAGGAAGTGCTTTGCAAAGGCTTTGCTAACAAAATGAAACATGAGTTTGAGATGTCTATTATTGGAGAGATCAAATTTTTTGTTGGATTGCAAGTACATCAACTAAAACATGGTATATTTGTGAGACAATCAAAGTACATCAAAGAGATACTTAAAATGTTTGGATTGGAGGAGTCCAAAATAGTTAGCACACCAATGGCAATAGGAAATAAGCTATCCAAAAATTATGTATCAACTAAAGTCAATCAAATAATGTACAGATCCATGATTGGAAAACTACAATATGTTGTACATAACAGACCAGACATAGCATTAGTAGTTGGAATAGTGGCTAGATTCTCTGCTAATCCCAAAGAAAGTCATCTCATTGCAGTAAAAAGAATAACGAGGTATCTCAAAGGAACTGATAACTTTGGTCTATATTACAAAAAGAATGCGAAGTTTGAACTCAATGCATATATAGATGTAGATTGGGAGACAACATTGATGACAGAAAAAGCACAAGTGGAGGTACATTATTTTTAGGTAAAAGGCTAGTTACTTGGACTAGCAAGAAACAAACATGCACATCCCAGTCCACTGCAAAATCAGAATATGTGGCAGCAGTACTCAATTGCACAAACATTGTATGGCTCACACATCTATTGAAAGGAATAAAAGAAGAAGTAACTAAACCTATGATATTGTATTGTGATAATACAAGTGCTATAAACATATCCAAGAATCCAGTAATGCATGCAAAAACCAAGCATATTGCAATCAAGTATCACTATGTCAAAGAGTTGGTAAAAGACAAACAAGTGAAGTTGGAGTACATTCACACAAAGGAACAAACTGCAGATATCTTCACCAAACCATTATCCAAGGATGCTTATGAATATCTTAGAGGAAAGTTGAGGGTAATACCCCTAACTCAAGCAGTGTAAAATAACAACGAAACTGTCCTACATCAATAGGAATAAATTATTGAAATATCAGAAGAATGATGTAGAGGATGACAGCAAGAGCAGAAATTCCAAATTAGTTACAAGCATGGTGACAGAGGGAAAATACATCAAAGCCAAAGCTTATATTTTGCATGATAAAGATGCTACATCTTTGGCATTTATGTCAAAGAGGGAGATATATGTATAAACTGATCAATACAAAGCAAGAGGGAGATATATATGAAAGAGGGAGAGATATGAGATTAGTAGTAAGGATGCAGCAGTCAAGAGGAAGAAACAGAAAGAAGCAAAAAACGTATATAAATTTTGGTGGTAACTAAGTTGATCAATTGATTAGTTTGGTTTGCCATCAACGCCAAAGAGGGAGATTGTTGGAAATGATCATACATAAAAAGTAATGGAACTGGTAAAAAATTTTCTCAATCATTGTTTTTTCATTGATGTCAAACTTGCTACTTGCAGGAATGACAATTGCTTTAGTGATCCAAATACTATCAATTGGTTGATTGATAAGGAGGATGCAATCAATAAGATGTAACTAGAACACCTAGAGAAAGGTTGAAGTTATGATGTTGTAATGAAGTACAAGAATCAAGTAAGCCATTGATGAAAAAGTGTATTGATGACATACTCTAAGACACAGAGAATGGGCACACTGAAACATATCAAAGATGTAAGGTTTTAGCTAAGTCATTTGTAAAGCCTAACTAAGTTCATTAGAGAGAGAAAGCCGAGCAAACTAGTTAGTGCTGAAGAGATTCTTAATTGAATTCAAGAAAGTTCAACTTGAACAGATGTCAAGTGATCTTTAGATGCCAAGTAAAGAATAGATGTTGAGTGATCTTCAAATGTTGAGTGATCTTCAAATGCCGAGTAAAGATCAAATGTCGAGCAAAGATCAAGTGCCAAGAAAATACAAGTGCCAAGTAACACAAAGATGCCGAGCATCAGTAAACAAATAGTGCTGAGTTGCTGCATTATTTCAAAAATTGAAGATTCGTCAGATCTAAGTCGACAAGGTTGTTATCTAGAATTCTGTGAATTAAATAAAAGATAAGAGTGATGAGCTGGTGGCACAGAACACCATGTAGAACATTTTTGGATAATACAACTGGACTCTAGATGAAGTTTCTAGATAAGAGCAAGATATGGGGTAGATACATTGTACCCTATCTAATCTACCTAAAACCCTAAAATTGGAGAGGGAGAATCGAGCAGGAAAGACAATCCAGATTTATATTTAAGGAGTCATAAGGTGATGAAGCAAAGAGAGAAGAGAGGAAAAGCATTAAAGCATAAAGTGTTGAAGGAAGTGCTAAGGAGTAAGAGAAAACAGTTACTTTGGTTCAATAGATGACCATAGATATGGTTGCATTGGTATGATGAGTAAGAAGACTTAAGGAGACAAAGCTTGAGATGACAAGTTGTCAGAGTTGAAGTGATTAAAGCCAAGAAAAAGGACTAAAATGAAGTGTGACCTAAAATTTGCAAGATATGTTGTAAGTTGTATCAGATCAACAAGCCATTATTGTTACTCTCTAGCAATTGTAATAGATAGTTTAAATCCTATGGACTTAGGTTGGTTTAATAGCCATGTTGTAAATCCTTTAACAGGGTGACATTCCAAGTGAATGTTCTAAAGTCCTTTTACCAGGCCCATTCCTAACAGTATGGTGAAATCCTCTAACAAGGTCACATTTAACAGTGTGTTGTAAGCCTTTAACAGGGCATCACTTTAGAAGAGTGAAAATTAAGTAGCATATTACTCATGGTTTTTCCCAAATTGGGTTTCCACGTAAATCACTATGTCATGAGTTGATCTTGCATGTTTTATTGCTGAAAGTTGATTTCCTGTAACTTGCTAGGATGATTGATTTAAGCTTGGATGGATGAAAAGTTTATGGATTCACTATAATTTGTGAAAAAGTATTATTAGGGCATTTAGACCTTGGATAACTGATTCACCCCCCCCCCCCTCTCAATTATTTAAAGAATTCTAATAGAATGAGTGAATTCCTAGTTTTGATGGGCACATTTTGGGGAGAAGGATTGGTAACATTTTTAAGGTTCAAGATGAAGATTTTAAGGAGGTTTTCAAAATGATGTTTGAGTTAGAGTATTTGGATGATGTGTGGAGGCCTCATTTCATTGTTGAGGTGGCTTCTTTGTTTATAGAAATGAGTTAATGGTGGGATCGAGCAAGGAGGTGTTAGCCCCAAATAATAATGTAATAGGTAATGCTATGAATGTATGTAAAAGAGTCAAATTAGTTGTTATATTTTCATTGATGTCAAAGTCTTAGTTGGCTGGACATTATGCTAACTTAGTAGAGTGTCGTATCATTTGATTGATGAAGAGGATTTTAAGAAAGTATGATGAAGATAGAATTGATAAGTATGATATTCAATGGGTACTTGAAGGAGTTGGACAATTAGAATGCATTATTGTTTGATTTTTATACAATCATATATTTATTGCAATGAATTGAAGAACACAAACTTAACCAAGTGACAATGTTAATGAAGGAAGAGTGTGTGTACCATCTTAAATTGGACACACTTCAATTTAAGACCTTTTAGCTCCTCTTTAGTATGTTTTGCATTTTATTTTCACATATTTAGCACACACCTCACATCTTTTCTATTCTTTCTCTTAGGTGAAACCAAGGTAGGATCTAGTTGATCCTCCTTGATTTCCATCAATCATTGAATTTCGACCTAATATTTGAGTATCCTCTCTTTCTAGGACCCTATTGGCACTAAAAATTGCATGGCAAATTTTGAGCACCCTTGAGAAATTGAGCCCTACAAATGCTTTTAATGCCTATGTACCCGCCTATCCATCTGAGATCCCTAAGGTGTTTAATGCTTCTAACACTTTCCTTTTAGCCTGTTTATGCATTCCATGAAGATCAATTGTCATTTTGAGTTATTTGGCAAAGTCTTGTTTCGAGCTAGTTCCAAATTTGCATTTTCACCTAAGTGTCAAACAAAGACAGGAGGCTTTGTTTGCCAATGAATATCTCGTACCCAGAAAAGTTTTGTGATTCACCACTTTGGGAGTGTCTAGTGTCCATACCCAAAAATCTATGTTTCAAATTTTGAGTTATTTCGAGTTCGTTTGACTAGGTTTTGAATCCCTCAAAGTTGGTCAGTTACTATTTTCATGATTTTGCACTTTGCACATAATTCTGGGAAGCCCTGTTTGATGTGTGATAACTTTTGACCAGTTGACTAAAATGTTGAAATTCCTTTTGTGTTACATTGTAGACGTCAGAGACCTCCTATGTTTCAAATTTTTAATTCTTGATGAATCCATTTGATCAATTTTTGAACGTGATTCCAAACGCAATTTATAATTTTTTACTGGTGTCAGCATTTGCAGATTGATCAGTACCCCCGTTTGGGATGCTATATCTTTTGATCCAAGATTGTTAGGACTGAATGGTTTGTTCTCCTACATTCCACTCCAAAAATACTCCAAGTGTGCCAGTTTATAAACCCTGACGAATCCGTCTGCATACTTTACCAGGGTCATTCCATTTGCCAAAAACATCTTTCTGCTATTGTCCCCTGTCCTGCAATTCCAAGTATCCAACTTTGTGCCTTTGCCAAGCGTGCCCCGTGATTCTTCATGAGCCTAAATCATATAATCATATTCTCCTCATGACAGAGTACCAATGCCCCTATTTCTAGATCCTTAAACATCCTTTTGCCTAGTTTTCAGAGATCAAACCAAATGCACTTTGTGGTTTTCTGACATGTTATTATGCAGGCAGTTTGAAGTGGCCAACTTCAGAGGTCAATATCTTTTGACTCTGATGTCATCATGCGATGAGATTTGGCAAGCCTATTAAGCATGTTGGAAAGAACAAAGATCTTGAGTTTCGAAGCCCGATCAGGTGATTATGACAGTTTTTAAAGCTAGGCAACAGGCCTCCTGACACAGATTTTGCAGTGGTGCAGAATTGATTTAAAAAGAATTTTAATGATCAATCAATAGTCAAAGTGGATTCTAGTCAGTTTAAGGAGGTTGATGGATCAGTTTGAATTGTTAGTTGTTTAGAAACAAAAAATTGTTTAGCCGGACCCGCTTTGGGGTCTGACTGACTTCAGCAATCTGATAGGCATTCAACAAATTGGTTTCTTGTTCCTAGGGCATCAATGGCTACACTTGCAATGCTTGGTGTGCTTCATCATCATCGGCTTTATCAAGATAAAAGGGTGGAAGAAGAGGCTTGTATTTGGAAAGTCTTAAAGAGATGACTTTCAAATTTGTTAAGTCTGGCATGGCTTCATCAGCTCCGGTTCAGAGTATCATTGGAAGATCATGGAGTCACTGAAATAAATGACAAACATTATGTCTCACAAAAGAAAAGGAGAGCCTCACGATCAGAAGATGCCATTGTTTGGGGCAATCAATGCATGTGTAAAAAGAACCAAGCGCAGTATTTAAAAAGAAAGTTTCCAGTCTCAAATAGAACAGGGGCATAGCTGGATAAAAGAGCTCCATACAATGTAAGAAGGCCACTTCATGCAAGGATGTAGGGGAGCTTATGGGAAAGAAAATATAAGAAGACATATCAATGCAAGGAAACCCATAGCAAGAAAGGAATAATCGAATGCCATTGACAAAAAGCTGTAGTCTAAGGAAGTTCATGCCTGCAAGAAAATGGAGGTCCACGTTTTGTTGTGGAGGACACCATCCAACATGGTAGGCAACCAAAAGAACACCCTGCGCTAAAATCATGGAACCGCACATTAAGCTGAGACGTCAAGCAGCAGAAGCAAATGGAAGGGAAGCCCTATGTTTTGACGTACTAGGAGTTTACAGGGCAGGAGGCCCACGTCTTCTCCAAGAGTTTTTCTTTTAAAGGTAGAGCAACGTCCATGCAAAATGAAAGAAAACACAAGCAGACTGATGTATAAAGTGGAGCCGCAGCCAAAGATTAGAGAGCCATCCATGCGAAATGAAAGTAGGTGCAGATAATGTATGTCCCACATTAGTAAGTGGTGAAGTAATTTTATAGTTTAAATACAAAAGGACCCATTAGACAATGTGAATTGAAGTGGACGGCTTTTGGAAGCCAAGGTACATGTTGTGGTCCCCATGGATGACATCAGCGCATGACAGAGGAAAAGCAAATTTTTAATCGAAGCTGTGCTTGCCATGATGTGGCATCGAAAACTCAGATTGCAACAAATTGCGACACGTGGATTGATCTGACGGTGTGCGCATCCCCGCAAAAAGAGTTGCGCGATAGTTAAGAAATGCGGGGATACGCCTGGGCACCATGTGGCACTAGGTCCTGGTAGTGCTGACATGGTATTTGTGAACAGTGGTCAGCCAATCAAAGGCTACCACGTGGCAAAAAGGTTGGTCAACTGAAGGTTGACCCCAAATTCAAAGGCAGGGGTAGTAAAAAAAATAATAATTTTTTTTATTTATTATTTTTATACTAGATGCACGTCAGTCTTAAAAAATTGCAAAAGGGACATTTTATTCTTAAGTTTTAACTTTAGATAAATTTAAAATTTTCAAATTTTAAATTTAAAAAGGAATGCAGACCTGATAGTTATAACAGAGGGGCATTTTTCGAAATAAGATTCTAGAGGTTTTCTGTAAGAAAAACATGGACTCCAATATATCGCCAGAATCAGGAAAAGATGAGCTATCTGATTCTAGGGTCAGTTTTTGCACAGGTAGTAGCTGGTTCAAGCTACAGGAGGTTTTCTTTCAGGTTCCCAGATTGCAACCAAATTCAGGTGTCAATATTCAAAGTTGTTTTCTAACATGGAAATGACCTGAATACGGTTAAAAGGAAGTGAAAATGAGATTTGAGGCAACTTTAACCATTTTCTAATTAGATTGAATCTCAATTTCATCAGTATTTAATTGAGGCAAATCAGATATTTTGGTGATTCAAAGAATTTCATCATTAGGTAGAGATATTTTGCAAATCAGTTACAAGGCAATGATGAAATTAAATCAGATCAAGATGGAGAAGGAAGGATGAAGTTTTCAGTTGCCAGAAGATTGAATTTCAAGTGGACACTTGTCAAGTAAAGATCAGATCCAAGATTTCATCTTCATCCCATATTATTCTTTCTTTCTTCCATTTGAAGGGTTCTAGTTCCAGTTTTTGTTACTGAGAAACCAGTAGGTTCCAGTCTTTGGAGAAAAACCAGTCACTATTGAGATACCAGATTTTGGATCTAGTTTTGATATGTTCCCATACTGTGATACCACATATTTCTTCAGCAATTTCTCTCATGTGAACAACAGTAGGAAAATAAACACAGATAGTTTAGATATGTTAGGTTGTTTCATGTCTTTCATTTCATGCATATGATTGTATATTTTTAAGGAAATAATGCAAAGAGCGGCAGATAATTACGTTGCAGTTGAATCTTGTCTCCATTCTCATTGAATTTCAATGTTTTATTATCTCTGAACAAAGAGTTTAGGTCGTAGTTGCAGTCCTCTAAGACTGTATGTTGTTTCACTGTTGCTGATAGTTCAAGGAATTATGTAAATGCTTCATAGAAATCAATAGGGTTACAGATTTATTGAGGAGGATATCAGGTAAGAACGAGATTTTAAACTGAACATAGATGTCTATTTACAAGTTAAATAGATAGATCTATATTTGAAGATATACACATGTCTCGAATATTCATGTGTATATTTGTGATCCATGAATTTTCCCAATGGACTAGGCACTGATCAGCTACAGGGTCAATACTTTCTCACTGCTGCATATCTGAGGGTTGTTGAAATCAACATCAAAAATCAAATGAATTTCCCTTTCATGTTGAAGAACTATAAACAGAATGCCCTCACTCAGCTTATGAGATTCCTAGATCTGCATTTAGCTACTATAGATTGATGTTATTTCATGAGTTATCAGGAGAAATAAGGGTTTTATCTGCTTCTTAATAGATTCAATGTATGCTTTGACAATTGGTACCATATAAAGAATCTGTAGGTCCACCCGCCTAGGTTTTGTAGAGCCTGAAGAAGAAGAAGGGTCATGCCTTATAGTTGGTCCTGTGTCTGAAATGATATGTTTAAAATGGGAGTTAGCTACCCCTAGATATGTCAGGTTCTCATAGGGATAATTGGAAACGGGTAACGTTTTCAAACACCAACAGACCCCAAAACCCTAGATTGGATCTCTGGGTGATAGTTTGGGACACATATTACATCACTGAACCTCTACTAGTCTAGAATCTAGACAAGAAGACCCTTAAGGTCAACCTTTTATACTAGGTCAACCTAGGTCAACTTATTTCAAACTAGGTCAACATAGGTTGACTTGGTCTTGGTGCTTCCAGTGATTTTGGGATTGTAGCTATGTAACACTCCCATTAAAACCATGCTTGTGCAGTTGATCGCAAGGGTGTAATTCCATGATTATTCCTAAAATCCACTATAAAAAGGCATCCAATTCCTCATTTGCACATAACATGACATGCCATGGTATGAGAGTAGCAAGGAGCAACCAAGTAGAGACACCCAATCTGACTTAGAGAAATTTCAAGGTGGAAACAAAGGCTACTTCCTTATTCTTTATTGTAATTTAGGCTATAATTCTTCAATAAAGCATTCAAACGTGAATATATCAAACATGGAGTTGCAAAGGGATCTCAAATATGGTTAGAGCACTTTAGCCTGAGGGTATTGGTATGATTTCTACATCAATCTTTAGATCTAATTCTTTATACCTTCATAAATTTACATACATACTCATTTACACTTTAAGGTTTCACTCACGGAGTACATTCTTAGTATTTTAGCATCTTTATATTATAGTTCTACACATCTAGGATAATACACAAAAGCACACACATCATTTTTCCTAATAGCTATTCATGGAGGTGAAAATCACCAAATTGGGGGGTTGACTAACACAAACCCCTTTATAGCCACCCACACACACAAAATTGTTACATATTTACAAGGAGGCAGAGAAAAGGATTACAAATCTAGAACCTACTATTTGAGAGCTTTTTGAATTCATCAATTTCAGGGTCATAGACTATATCAACTTGGCAGAAGGACATCCTCCCAAGTTGACATAGTCTTCTAGTCTCAGATTCTGGAGAGATTTCTCAATTTTATGCCTTTCAACATTTTATTCTGAGATCCACAGTTAGTAGTTCAAAAACAGTTCAGCTTTGTGAGTTGTAGATCCAAATTACATCTTCCACTCATATTTCCAAATAAGTACTTCATCTCTTATTTTCCCTCTTAGCATACATTTACTTTTAGATCTCTACTAGTCTATTTGTGTGTATTTCATATCCATATTTGTCATATCTTATATTTACATTGCATGAAAGAGAACTTGCTGACATACTTCCTTGATAAGTTTCTAGATTTTGTATTGGCATCCCTTTATCCTCTTTGGGGTTTTTTCTAATCAAATCTAGGGCTTATTGAGAGTTATTCTTGGAATCCCCTCTTTCTCTTTTATTGAATGGCTTAGAGAGAAAGTGTTTAGCTTTCCTAGTCTTATTTGCATTGTTACCATTGATGTCATTTTCCCCCTAAACATTTTGGTGAACTTGACGTGAAGCACTCTGTTTTGTTTGGTCTTGGTAGTTAGATCTTTCTTTTATCAATTGCATCTATAAATACAAAAATATTTTTCCTTATTAGGATTACATCTACATCTTACATGTTAGTCTTAAGTAATTTTGTTTTCCTTCAAGATGTATCATTTCTTTTATGAGTACTTTGATGATGTGTTTTCTAGAGAACCCTCAAAGGTGTCTAGTAGTGAATGATCAGATGAAAACAACAAGATCCTAATTGAATCCATTCCTCCTATGACTTCCTCTACATGTTTTGCAAAAAAAAAATTACAATAGGGTTACGTCATGGCATCCTATGTGTGATATTGTGTGCAGTATTTAACCTATGCAATTCTCTTAGCCTATTATCACTCTTAAAGGATGCCCACTTCAACAACTCGTTATCACTCTTAAAGGAGTCCCTCAAGATCATAAGCCTCTTATAGTCCTTAAAGGGAAACCTAATTAAACTTCAATTTCTCACACTTATTGCAAACAAAATAACCCTCAACCAACTATCCTGGTACCTCCTACATCTTTAACACCATCTCAACTGGTGCTTCCTCAAGCACCTCATTTACCAAGTTCCTTTGGAAAGGAATATGACTTAGTTAATCAGTTGTGTGCTACTCATACTAAAATATCTGTATGAGAACTTCTTCAAAATTTACCTACCTATCATGAAGCTTTGTAAAAGGCTTTATCTAATCTTCCTGAACCTCTTCCTTATCCAAATAATGTAAATTATTTCTTAGAGTGCATGCATACTAACCCTACAACTCTTAGAATTGTGTTTATTAATGAAGATTTGTCACCTAAGGAAGTTCAAGATCAATATATTTCTCTTATGGTTGCGGTTCTTATCAATGGGAATCTCATTCATAGAACCCTAATTGATAATAAATCAAGATTGAGTGTTTGTAGCTTGGATATATCAAAAGCTATAAATGTTGATATGTCGACTATGAGGCTAGATAGTCTTCCTATATTTGGTTTTGATAATATTGCTAAGAAAACCTTGGGAGCCATAACTTTTCCTTTCAAAGTTGATCCTATGGTGTTAGATACTTTGATTCATGTGATGCTTAGACCTCTCAATTACAACCTTCTTTTGGGGAGACCGTGGTTGCATAACATGCATGTCATTCCTTGTTCTCTTCATTGTAAAGTTAGTTTATCTATGATAACATGATGTGTACTCTTCATATAGATGATAAACCTAATAATTATTACATTACCAAATAATCTAATGAGCTAGAACCTAAGGAAGAGAAACAAAAGGATAAAGTTGTAATTAAAGATCAATCAAGTGAAGAACCTTCTTCCTCATTATCTCGGGATGACCGGAGAACTTTATACTTTAATCCCACATTCATCAGAGAATATAAGGTTTCTGATCTCTCTTTTGTTAAGACTTCTAAATAATTTAAGAAAGAAAGAAATTTCTCAACTCCTCTTTCTAGTGAATTAAGTAACAATTTTATCATTGCTTCATGTAAGGAAACCATTGAAACTATTAAGCATAATGGTCAAGAGATACTTTCTTATGAAGTTTCTTTGACCATCTCTGATATGGTTGATCGTTATGGTCTTGGATACCATTTTCTCACCAATTAAGCATGCATTTTATGGTCAAGCATGTGGAAAGTATGAGAAAGGAATACAAGGTCCTTTTATCTAATGATATTTATGAGCATACTTATGCTTCAGGATTTAATCCTTATAAACAACCTTCCTTCTTTCTAAATGTGAAACATATCTACAATAGTCCTCTGAAGCTAAAAAATATACACCTTATTTCATTTGATCAATTAGCTTCTTTGGATGCTTTATCCCCTGATGATGCTTTGGCTAATTTTCTAAGTGCATATGAGGATTTACCTTCTTTTCAACATAATAAGAGAAAGTCTTATCATTTGGGAATTAATAGAAAATTTGGAGAAGAAATGGAATCAAATTCACACACTAATCTTCTTCTTTCCTATTGAAGAAGCACAAAAGAATAATATGTTAATCACATAAAAAATAAATGTTTCTATTGATCCTAATAAATTTAAAAAGTTTATTAAGATTGGAATATGTTTAGATGAAATAGAACAAAAATAACTTACTGGACTTCTTTTGGAATTTTCTTATATCTTTGCTTGGAATTATTTTGATATGCCTAGGCATTGATTCTAGAATTGTCACTGATAACATAGTTCTGACATCATATGCTAAACCTATTAAGTAGAAGATTTGTAAGATGAATCCTAGAATTTCTCTCTCGATTAAGGTCAAGATAGCAAAGATTTTAGATGCTAGTTTTATACATCCTATAGATTATTCCCCTTGGATTTATAACATTGTGGTCATCTATAAGGTTGAAAATAAGATAAGGATATGTACTAATTTCTGGGATTTAAACAAGGCTTCTTTGAAAGATGATTTTCCTTTACCAAACATTGATATGATAGTAGACTCAATTTTTGGACATGTGTTTCTATCTTTTATGGATGGATCCTCTGGATACAATCAAATTTTTATTTCTCCTTATGATCAATACAAGACTACTTTCATAACTCCTTAGTGAACTTTTTGTTGGGTAATGATGCTTTTTGGATTAATAAATGAGGGTGCTACTTATCATTATGCTATATCATTAATTTTTCTTGATTACACACATAATATTCTTGAAGATTATGTGGATGACATTTTAGCAAAGTCTATTAGACGTGATAAGAATGTTCCTATTCTTAAACATATCTTTGAAAGGATAAGGAAATACAATAGGCATTTAAACCCACAAAAAATGTGTCTTTGGTGTTGACAGTAGAAAGCTCCTTAGGTTCATAATATCAATTAGAGGTATCAAGGTAGACAGAGCGAAAATTGATGCTATTTTCAATATCCCTCCTCATAATATCTCACAACATTGTAGCATAAAAGGCATCAACTACTATTTTTCCTATTGGACGACTTATTCTAGCCCTAATTTTGTAAGTGGTAAAAATATTGTATTAAAAGGCTTAGGGTTAGGGATTTCATAATGTAATGGTGATGTTGTAGCTTCTTGTGGCGGTGTTGAGCTATAAGGGATTGCAAATTGTAATAACTAGATAATAATAATATTGGACTTGTTGTTAGTGGGTGTAGCCCAAGGATTGGATGAACCATATTAAATCTTGGTATCTTGTGTTCTCTTCTATGCAATCTATTATTTTTTGATATTGGTTATATTTGTATGTAACTATTACTTTTGTATGAGGTTAATCCTAACATGTGGTATCAAAGCTAGATGGTCATTTTTTTTTAGCTAGACTATCATCATTTTTTTCTTCTTCTTTTTTTCTTTTTTTTAGCAATCCTCTGCAAGAAGGTCTCACTATTGAGTGGGAGCCTCACATTTGGATGGGAGAAATGGTAGACAAGGGAAAGCTAAAGGTGGAGAATTTTAATGGGCAGAACTTTTAGTTATGGAAGATACAAATGGAGGACTATCTTCATCAGAAGGATTTAGGGAAGCCATTGAAAGGAAAAACAAAGAAATAGGGAACTATGACATACGAGGACTGAGAGATTTTAGACAAAAAGGAACTTGGAAGCATTTGATTATGCTTGGAACCATCAGTGACATTTAACATTACAAAAGAGAAGATGATAGAAGAGTTGATGCAAACCCTAGTGAAACTATATGAAAAGCTCTACACTTTAAACAAGGTATTTCTCATGAAGCATTTACTTAATATGAAGATGACAAAAGGTGGGCCTATTGTAGATCATTTAAATGAGTTTACTACTATTACTAGTTAGTTATCTTCTGTGGGTATTAATTTTGATGAAGAAATTAGGGATCTCTTGATTTTGTGTTCTTTGCCTAAAATCTAGAGTGTCTTGGTAATGGTTGTGATTAATTCTATTTCTGGATCTAATACCCTGAAATTTGATGATGTGATTGGTGAATTATTCTGAGTGAGGAAACTTGTAGGAAAACCTCAGGTGGATCAACATCAGGAAGTGCTTTAAACACACAAAGTAGACATAGAATGAGTGAGAGAGGAAATAATTATAGAAAATGTGGGAAATCAAGAGGAAATTCAAAGGGGAAGAGGTCTCAATGTAGAGGACCGAGAGATTTCTAGTACTATGGTAAACCAGGGCATAAGAAGAAATATTGTTGGACTCAAAAGAACAATGAAGGACATAAACCAAAATGGAACAAAGAGGCAAATGTGGTAAGTAAAAAATCTGAAGAGGATGCTTTTCTTCTTTCTTTAGAAAGTATTGATGATTCATGGGTTTTAGATTCTTGTGCTTCATTTCATGCTACACCTCATAGAAGTTATTTTATTGATTATGTCCAAGGGGATTTTGGGCTTTTTTATTTGAGGGATAATAAAATGCTTCACAACCACATTTGTGAGCAAATTCAAATTCCTTCGGTTGCAATTGTTTATAGTCTTTGGGATTTTGACAATCATAAAATTGTAAAAAGTAGGGATGTCATATTCAATGAGAAAGTATTATAAAAAGATATGTTGTACCAACATGAGAAGAAAGAAGATGATTATGTAGTGCTAGATGATACTCCAAATGATGATGTTCTAGCAATTCTTCATGATCTGAAACAAATACCACACACCCCAGTGAATGTTAGATGATCAACAAGGCTAAGTAGACCTCCATAAATATTTCTCCCTCCTTGTATTCTATTTTACTTATTGATGCTAGTGAATTTGGATGTTATGATGAAGCTATGCAAGTTGATACTAAGATTCAGTGGGAGTCTACAATGAAAGATGAAATTGATTCTTTGCTGAAAAATAAGGCTTGGGATTTATGCAAGTTGCCTACAGATAAAAGGGGTTCACAAAATGAGTGGGTTTACAAGTTGAAAGAAGAGGATGCAAGTACAAAAATATTTGAAGCCAGGTTAGTGGTAAAAGGATTTGCATAGAAAAAAGGCATTGATTTTGATGAGATATTCTCTTATGTTGTTAAAATGACTTCTATTCATACTATTTTAAGTATTGTGGCTACTAAAGATTTACATTTGGAGTAGCTTAATGTTAAACCAGCCTTTCTTCATGGTGATTTGGATGAAGAGATATATATGGCTCAGCCACAAGGATTTGAGGTCAAAGGTAAGGAGAACTTAGTGTGCAAATTGAAGAAAAATTTATATGGCTTTAAGCAACACCCTGGACAATGGTATCTGAAATTTGGCAGTTTTATGCATGAGCATGGATATAGCAGGTGTCATTTAGATCATTGTGTTTATTTTAAGAGGTTTGATGATGACAACTACATTATGTTATGTTTATATGTTGATGATTTGCTTGTAGCTAGGTTAGCATGGATCATATTAAGGAGTTAGCACATGCATTTTCTATGAAGGATTTGGAGGCAGAAAAAAAAATCCTTGGTATGAAGATTTGCAGAGATACAAAGAATAGGAAATTGACATTATTTTAGGCTGATTATGTTGTGAAAGTGTTGCAATGTTTCTCTATGGAGAATGCTAAAATTGTTAGCACACCTTTACCTAGTCATTCAAAGTTAACTAAGGTGATGTGTCAAAATACACAAGAGCAGGAGGATAAGATGTCTAAGGTATGTTATGCTTGAGCTATAGGAAGCTTGATGAATTCTATGGTATGTACTAGGCTAGATATTGCAAACGTAGTGGGAGTTGTTAGTAGGTATATGAGTCATCTAGGAATTGAGCATTGGAATGCAATTAAATGGATTCTCAGATATTTGAGAGGAACATCCAGTAAGTGTGTACATTTTGGGGGCTCTACTGGTGATTTACAAGGCTATGTTGACTCAAATTTGGTAGGGGATATTGATACCAGGTAAAGTACTATAGGTTATGTATTTATTGTTGGTGAAGCAACAATGAGCTTAGTTTCTAGGTTGCACAAGGTTAATGCTTTATTAACTACAGAGGTAGAGTATGTTGCTACAAAAGAGGTAGGCAAAGAGATCATACGGCTTTAGTTCTTCATGGAAGATTTGGGACATCCACAGAGGGATAACTATTTGTTTACAAATAGCTAGAGTTCCATTTATCTTGCAAAGAATTCAACTTTGCATTCAAAGACAAAACACATATAATTTTGGTACCATTTCATTTGGTCAATTTTGGATGATAGAAAATCAAACCTGGAGAAGATACATACAGATGATAATCTAGCTGATATGTTTACCACGGTAGTAACAAGGGAGAAGCTGAACTCCTCTTCAACTTTAGTTTGTCTTTTAGACTTAATAGAATAATAGAACAACAGAGTCTAGGGTGGTTTGATATTCTAGTGGGAGCTACAAGTTTAGCAATGTTATGATCAATCTCCAAGTAGGAGGTTATTATTGTGGAGTTTGATCAGTCTCCAAGTGGGAGACTATTGTGATGTGGAGTCTAATTAGACTAGAAGGTCTATTCAGTGTGGGCTCTTAGGGAAGCACCTCGAGTGCACTCCTTGTCACAATATAGGATGGGTCAAGGGACAATGCCCCTAAAGCCAAAAATGACCTTATATTGTAAAAGACATTGACTATTATTTTTCCTATTGGCTGACTTATTATATAGCCCTAATTTTGTAAGCAGTAAAAAACTTGTATAAAAAGGCTTAGGGTTAGGGATTTCATAATGTAATTTTGATATTGTAGCTTCTTGCAGTGGTAATGAGCTATAAGGGCTTGCAAATTGTAATCATTGGATAATAGTAATATTAGACTTGTTGTTGGTGGATGTAGCCCAAGGATTGGGTGAGCCACATTAAATCTTGGTGTCTTGTGTTCCCTTCTATGTGATCTATTATTTTTTGATATTGATTATATTTGCATGTAACTATTATTTATGTACAAGGTTAATCTTAACACATTCTACAATTCCTAAATGAAGCTCAACATTCATTATATGTGACTCAATAGTCACTAAAAGTTGTTGTCAATTTACAACATCTTCATCAACAAGCATACCTTCATAAAAGTATACAAATGATTTGTATTCCTCTAGTTCCTTCATAAGTTTAGCATCATGTACTTTTGTATATTCATTAAATTTTACATTTGCACTTTCCACAACTTTTTTAGTGTTAGTATTTAAACACTTATAAGCTTTACTTCTTGTGGAATGGCCAAGGAATATACCTTCTTTACTTTTTGCATCTAATTTAACATTTCTAAAATCTTTTTAGAATATAACACTTGCTTCCAAATACCTTAAAATATTTTACATTGGGTGAATATCCATACCATAGTTCAAAAAGAGTTAAATGAGTACCTTTCTTAACTTGCACATGGTTCATGGTGCAGATAGTTATACTTACAACCTTGCTCCAGTATTTCAAAGCAACATTTTTCTCCATCATGAGTGCCCTAGAATAGTCCATTACAGAGTTGTTCCTCCTTTCAGCAATTCCATTTTGTGGAGGGGTTCTAAGGGTAGATTTCTATCTTTCAATTCCTCTATCATTCAAAAAATCTCAAACGCATTTGATGTAAATTATCCCCCTCTGTCAAATCTCAAACATTTCATACTTTTACCTATTTCCTTCTCAACTCTTTCTAAGTACTATTTTAAACATTTGGAGTGCATTAGATTTATGTTTCAGAAACATAAATTTCATCATCCTAGAATAATCATTAACAAATAGCATAATGTACTTATCACCTTTGTATCTTTGTTCATCAATTGGTCCACACCAATCAGTATGAACAATATCCAAAATTTCTTTTGAGATGTGAATCATACTCTTAAAACTAGACTTTATCATTTTGCCCAACTGACATTGTTTAAAAATTATATTGTTAGGTTTCTTCAACTTAGGAAAACCTCTAACTTTTCTCATGTTACTGATACTAACCAAGTTATCAAAATTAGCATGACATAACTACACATCATCAAATTCTACAACTGGACAAGTAGCATCATCCATATCAAGATAGAATAGATTACCTCTAGTTTGATCACCTTTTCTAATTAGTTCTCCATCATTATCACATATCTTAGCAATTTTGTTCTCAAACACAACCTTGCAACCTAAACTATTTAGTTGTGACACACTCAAGAAATTATAGTTAAGTCCTTCAACATAATAAGCATTGTCATTAAAGAAAATTTCTATGAGTTTAATAGAACTTTTTCCTTTTATCAGACATGGTGCATCATTACCAAACCTCACACTATTTCCATCATAATAATTCAAGGTAATGAACTTACTTTTATCTCTATTCATGTGATGTGAACACCTGCTATCAATGATCCATCTGTCATTCTTCTTCATACAAGACACTAATGCAATTGCCTCATCCTCATCAAAATCATCCTTCATTTCAACATACACCACTTCATCATCATGATCATCAAATCCATCTTTGGTTTCCTCTTCTACAATGTAGTAAAACTTCTTACATTTTTCTTTGTAATCTTTGTTGTCCTCATCTCTTCTACTTTTGTACTTGTCTCCACCTCTATAGTTCTTCTTCTTTGGACATCTAGTAGCAATATGACCAACCTCATTGCAATTAAAATACATGATAGTAACTTACCTTTGAATTTTTCTTTACCTCTGTGAAATATCCTTGCTAGTACTGCTTTAAGCTATTCTACATCCTCCTCATCTATATAACTATCACTGGAAACATATTTTACCTTTCTCTTCTTCTTTTCATTAGGTTCCTTCAATGACAGCTTAGTTTTGAAAGTAAATTCAACATTGTTAGATTTGAAATTGTCAAAATTGGATAGCTCAAAGTAGTGAGCCTACCTACCAGACCTTCAAGAGTCAAATTAGAACCTGGTATACATCTCATTTCTTATATTGCAGAAACTCTAATAGCATAAATGTGTAGCAGTGTTCTCAAAACTTTTCTTAATATAGTCTCATCATCTATCTTACCAATAGATCATCTTATAACATTAACAACATCTTTTATCCTAGAGCAATATTGAGCAACATTATCACCTTCTTGCATCCTCATATCATCGAACTTACCTCTAAGAATTTTAAATTTAGCTCTCAAAACATTTACATCACCTCTATAGATGGTGCAAAGAGCATCTGACACAATGATTTTATGCAGAAACCCAATTTGAGAAAAACCACCAATAACATGCTACTCATTCTCACTCTTCTAAAGTGATGCCCTATGAAAGGCCAACCCTATTAAAGGTTACAATACACATTGTTAATTGTGACTGGGTTAGAAGATTTTAATCACCCTATTAGGAGTGAGCCTTGTTAGAGGACTTTAGATCATTCACTTGGAATGTCACCCAATTAAAGGATTTACAAATGACTGTTAGGTCAACCTTGATCCAAAGGATTTACCCTAGACTGGTACAATGATTAGAAAGAAGCAATAAGGCTTGATTTGATAATAAATTACAACTCAATTGCAAATTACAAATTTCTATTTTGGTCCTTCATTCTACTTGGCTTTCACACACTTCAGCTCTGATAGCTTGTTCACCCTTCAAGTATTTATACTCTTAAGCCTTCTTTCTTTTCTTTCCAATAGCAATCTCTTATGTTCACTCTCTGAATGAAACAATACCTTAGACGCCTTGTCTAACTTAGGTTATCGAACATTGACCAACCTTTCTTTTGACTAGCCATCACTATAAATAAAAAATTGGAAGCTGTGACATTCATAACATACTTAAGGAAGAAGGCCTATACAAATTAGCCACATTTATTAAATATAATGTTGGAGATTTCCTATTTGACTCATTACAATTTTTACTTAACAATAAGTATATATCGGCTCAATTTCACAAGGAAATATTGATTACTTTTTGTCTTGCCTTGAAAGACATGAAGTAGAGGGCATTAACTCCTACAACCAAAAATTGGATGCCCCAAACTATATATCATTCACATCAAATTATTGATGTTGCAACATATTTTTGAAGAATGCATATTTGCAAAAATTGTTAGAAATAAGGATTAATTGAGGGGGGTGGTGGGGGAGCAAGGGTTTGAATCAGTAATCTACAAGCTTTAATTGTCAACTAGATATTATTACTTACTTTAAACCATGCATAAAAAAGTAATAAAGTAATACTAAACAGTAACAATAGTAATGCACAAAGATAACTCATAACACCATAACTAAGGAAACCCTGGCCAAGGGAAAACCCTAGTGGGGATGATACCCATTAGATAATATACTGATATATAAATTCCATTTTAGAGGATGGACCCTATTAGGAGTCAATGAGAAAATTTAGTATAAGCAATCCCTATTAGGAGACTTTGAATCCATGTTAGGGGATTCCAACCCTATTAGGAGTTGTAGTACAATGTATGCAAGAAGAGCCTACTACCCAAACATGCAATTTCAACTATAAGAAAAGATCACTACTTAAACAAAATAGTTTTTTTTTATTCTCTTCTTCCATGAATAATCTCTAATCTCTAGCTTGATCTTGAATCATTAGATAGTTCACATAAAACTTCGTATATATCACTTTCACATATAGTCACAATTTGCAATTCATACTTTCATTTTTGCTTCCATATCTAGATTACACTCTTCCTATCTCAAGAATTCCTTTGCATAAATACCATGCCTTTACACAAATTACTATTGAGTTGGCTAAGACCACAATTCACTTTTCCAAGTTAGAGTAAATATCTAGGATGTTGACCCTAATTGGACAAGTAGTTATTTTGTAAATAGAATAGTTCTTTCCTTCAATTCCATTGTCCTACATCATCAAAACATGATTATCTCTATTATGTACAGTCCATACAAATTTCTAAGGTTATACACATCATCTCAAACATGTATACTATCTACACATAACTTTTCTAGTCATAATTTGATGTCTGCAATATGTTATAAACAAAACAATACATTGTTTTAAAACAAATTTTATACTTAGACAATTTTATGATTACCAAACACTAAGTATCTTTATTTCTAAGGTTTCCTATCAACCTGTACAACATTTGTTGCCATTAATGACAACAATTACATATCACAATTAGCCAATTTTCAAAAATCTCCCCCTTTAGCATTGATGGCAATAAAATAGGAAAAATTGGCTAAGTGACAAAAAACTTAACATAAACAGCATTTAACATTACATCTATTACAACTTGTTCAACTTAACATATATGCTCCCCCTTAAAATATACTTTATACTTTTACAATCTTCAAATATATTTCTTCCCATTGTATCTCTCCCAACAATCTCTCCTTTTGTCATGTATATGATTTTCACATATCTCCCCCTTTGACATTAATGCCAAAGGTCACAGTGTCAAGATTCTGTCCAAAAATTGTTAAAATTGTTGAAACTATTGTCTTTCCTTATGATGATATTATCTTCATACAATCATAAAAAATGGTCTTCATATAGTTCATAACTTTGTTCCATGTCTCCTTGGTAGATTTAGCTGATGTGAGAATTGCATATAAAGCATATGATGCAATCTTAATTGCATTGATATCTAAATACAAAAAGTTTGTATATGTGTCCTTGGTCTTGACACATTCCTCTAGCTGCTTCTCAACAAAAGATAACTTTAGAGCGATGGATTGTCTAAAATTAGATGTTCTTTTCAAGATCTACTCTTTCCAAAGTTCCAATTTCCTAATGTCACTATGAACATTGGCAATTTGACTCTCAAAATCATCTATTTTGCTAGATGGATGTTGGATTTGGCTGCATAGAGCCTCTAGCTCACTCATCTTTGACTCTATCTAACTATCCAAGTCTTTAGTTAGCTTGTATGATAAGGTACACTTAACATACAAAGTTTTCCCTTCTTGTTTACATTTTTAAAGTTCTTTTATGCATGTATCAAGGTTGACTAAATCATTCTTGATATTCTGGCAGATGGTGCTAAATAGGTTATCATCATGGGAAATTTGAGCCTTTGCCTATGCAACATTTAGAAAATTAGTAAACTCTTCATCAAAGGATTTTAGCACTACTTGTGCTCTTTGTTTAGGATCTGACTCAGTATGTTGAACTGTCAAGGTGCTATGCAATTTGTCTAGTACTTCCATTAAAGTTTTCTACAAAATTTTCACAATTTTATTCTTCTATATAAGTTTAGATAAAGATGATATTAGATCAGTTTGATCATCATCATCAGTATCCAAACTTGCAAGAGAGAGTGGAGTAGATGAGCTAGACGGTTTAGTATCATCCTCCCTTTGTTTCTTTGTTGCTTATTTTTCTCTTATTTTTTCCTTCCTTTCCTTTTCTTGTCTTTCTCTCTTCTCTTCTAATCTTTTCTTCTCTTCTTCCTCTATTTTCCTTTTCTTTTCTTCATCTTCCTTTCTTTTCCTTTCTTCCTCCAGTAGTTGTTGCTTGGCTTTTTCTATCTTTTTCTTTTCTACTTCTAGTAGCCTCTTTTCTTCCTCAATTTGTTTTAGCTTTTCTTTAATATCTTCAGTATCTAGTTCATTTGGTTTGGAACAACCAAATGGATTGGTGTCATCAATGTTAATAGTAACATTGGTTTGATCGATCTGCATAGTGTCACCACTTACTAACACTTCCAAGGTTATGGAAGCTGGAGGAGATGTTGCTTGTGACTCTATCAACATCTCATTGATAGTTGTTGCGGTCTCCTTTCTCAACTTATCCTTTTCTCCAACCATGAATAAAAATAGTGTCAACTTATTCATTAGATATGGTGTGAGGTTATTCAACATTCCATTTATTTCATCTTCATCATCAATCTTGCAAATAATTCTCAACATAGACTTTCAAAGTTCAAGGTCTTCTTCTCTTGTAGGAGTCTTCTTATTTATAAGTATCTCATAGACCTTTTCGTTCACTACTCCTTCAATATCTTTCAGACTTAAATCATTTGCTATGATATGTCTTATGGTAGATATATCAATCTAATCCTTCTCAAAATTATTATATAATTCATAAAATTTATTCATTTGAACAAAGTTTCACTCATTAGAAATTGTTGTGTTAATCTTTTCAATCTTTGGCTTCCATGGTTGTCAAGCTTTTCTCATTGCTTGCTTAGGTGGAGTCACCTTTTCACATTGTTAGATTTCCTGTTCCTCCTCTTCTTCATCACTAGACTTAATTGTCAACAATGTTTTTTGCCTCTTACCTGGTCTGGTGGCTAGTTGTTTACTCTCTTAGTCTTTGAAGATATTGCTTCCACTAATCTCTCTAATTTTCTTTTGTGCCCACTAGGCTATACATAGAATACTACCACATATGATATGCTCTACTCTAAATTTGTCTCAGCAACTGATACTCACAAGGGTTGTATGTTTAGTACACCTTGCTTAAATGTCTATCTCATAACCTCAAATTCACTCTTTATCATTTTGGTCTCTGATAATGCCTTCTTCATAATAGATTCAACCTTCTTGTGAGATGTCTTTTCTAAGGTTGTTTGATGAGCATGCTGTGTGATCTCATCATAGGTGCCAAATCTATATTTTACTTTGTCTTTTTTTGAATTTAACAAAAAATCAATATAACCAATTTCAAAATCATCATTCAATTCATATCTCAAAGGATCTAAAAATGTCTCCCAAGGTTCCACTGCTTGAATATAAGTGTGATTTGTATCAACCAATATACATATATCCTCCTTAAATGTATCCACAATTGCTAGTGAAATCCTAATTCTCTGTTTAATCTCGTCTTTAAAAGTCCTCATAATTAGGTTTTCATTTTCCAATATTTTGTCTATAGGATTTCATATGCATACCTCTATGATCTTCTCCATTGTGCATTTGTCACTACTCATTATAACTATTACTGAAAAGTAGGGAAATATCTTCAATACATGGAAGAATATGTGATTTATCAATGATTGGAATCCAAACACACCATTCTTGGTTCTCTTAATCTTTTCAAGGTTTTCCAAGAGTTGCATCCTTAGTATTTCACTTAGATTCACTTGCTCTTTCTCAATACATATCTTATAAGCTACATATATGAATCCTATTGAAAGTTCATCTATCTTAGAACTTGCACAAATTAAATAAGAAATAATAGTACTAAGAAATCTCACATCATCTTTCTTGATGGAGCTAATTACCATGGCCTTTCCATTGTATACTACCTTAGTGTAACTTTCCACTTTCTTCTTAACCATCTTCTCACCTATGGGTACATTGCCTTATTTGCTAAGACCAGTTACCTCATGTATAATGTTGGCAGAGATGTCTACTACATGTTGAGCTATCATTTTACATGATGTTAAATAGAAGGAATTCTCGCTAACTCCTCTCTTGAAAAGTTGATTTTGTGAATCAACTCAAAGGTTTTAGCTAATCTTGCGACCTACTGGAATTCACTCAGTTGAAGATAAATGTGAATTTTCATGAGGAGGCCTTTTTTGGTTCATTTTGGTCTCAAATAAAATGAAAAATGTACATGTTATTTCAAAATAACACTAAAAAAGAACTATGTTTTTGTATTTTTGTGTTTTTTATGAATGCAATCTAATTGTACAACTAGTATGAAATCCTTTTCCAACAAGGGGGTCAATAAAGAAAATAACAAGAATTTTAAAGAAAATAACATAAAATTCAAAGAAAATAATGTGAAAATAAAATCCTAATGGACATAAGCTATAGGAAAGAACATGTCTGTGAGTTAAGCTTTCAAAGAGATCGGTAGGTAAAAAATTAACGTAGGAGCAGCACTTCCTCAATTCTACTGATGCAATCATCAGTGAGAAACTTTAATGATCATATGATATTTCACTCTTTATCAAATCACAAGGCCATGGAAAGTTTGCTCATGGAAAGTTTGCTCATGTGAGACAGAGAGTTATGCAGGCACAATTCGATGATTTCTTCTCAAGCTCGTTACATCATCAAAATTCATAAAACAATAGAAAACACTAGAACTAAAAGATCGCACAACCAAACACAAAGAAATAAACCTTTGGTTTAATCACAATTCCATGAACAAAATTCACAAAACAATGACACATTTAGGCAAGAATCACTACACTCCAAATGCGAGTACCAAAAGCATAATTTTATTGCAAAATAATGGCAGCCCCAATTACATATTACAATGGGGTATTTATAAGAAATCGTCTCCTCAATTTGGGTTTAGAGTAAGAGATATCTTCATGCAATAAAATGCTTTTTAAATTTTTAAAAAAAATAATTATATACAAACTAACTATCTAACTAGTGCTTAGTAGGACTCCATCCATTTTATATTCATTAACTAGATGCATGAGCCTTTACATGTCAAAAATAATGAAATTATGAGAAAAGAAAGAATGAGAAAGCTCTGAGTCAAAGTGGAAGTGTCTGGAAGTGCCAAAAATAGAAGTTGATCCTTCATAGGGCATTTGTAGGAGTTAAACTACTGTCAGAATGCATTTTCAATGCATGGAAAGCTCTATTTTTGGAACTGACAGTTGACTGTCAATGGACCTTTTTGAAAATGTGCACCTACAGAGCTATGGAGCTACAAACCTACGAAGCTATGCACCTCAAAATAGTCCAAAATCTAAAAAATTTACTGAGAGTCAAAATTGAAATTTTGGCATCTCGATTTTGTTCTTCTTCATCCCAAAGCTATGTTTGGATGTTTTCCCTTGAATTTCTCTATAATCTTAGTAATTTTGGCCACATCCAGTACCTTATCCCCTTTATGCCTTGCAAAATTTGGAAATATTTACTCCAAGCACATACTTCATCCATAATACGAAAATCTTGCTTCAAAATTGCTATGATCTTATTTATGTTCTCCTGCGTAGCATGTAGTAACTTCAAATTTTTTATGATAATCAAAACACCTTTCTCCTCAAAACTTTCCCACCACTATTGACAGGCTTTAAAAAATGGATCTATATGCACTACTCCCCCTTCTCTAAGAATGGTATTCAATGTGTCCTCGGGGTGTTCAAGATCAAGAGGACCAACTACTTTGGCCAAATATCCCTTTAGGATCTCGATCTTCCTTCGAAGTGTTTGAAGTTTGACCTCATCCTGCCCCATGCTCTTTAAGACTTATTTAATTCCCATGGTCATCATTAATCAAGTTATATCCCATGTAGGTCTCCCAAGCAAGGTCTCTTTGATTTGATAATCTTTGGGACCAAGGCTTTCTACATCTATATCTTTAGGAGGAATGGCCACTTGTGCAAACAATTCCTGGTTCCATGTACTAGTGAAAAATGCCAATGGTATTGCCTCATGTGACGAGGACTCAGGTTTATTCAAAATCTCTGCAATCTCAAAAATGTCTTCCTCTGAAGTATTGAATTTAGGTCTGGTACTCCTCATTATTTCCTTTTGGAGCCATCTTGGGATGTGCTCATCTAAAGAGCTTCTTCTCGAGGATGAAGGGGTGTGTTCTACTACCTCCTTCCCCTTATCACTCCTCCTAGGAGTTTTTTCCCTCTGTGAGGGCACTTCTTTTGCACCCTCTATTTGAGAAAACCCTGTATCTTGCTCCTTAGTGTCTTAGTTAGGTGGTTGAGAATATTCTACCATTTGTCCCTCCTTTGAAACTTCATTAGTGGCCCTTTTTTGCAGTTCCTCTCCTTGTAATGGCTCCTTCTAAAACTATCCCTCTTCTAAACTTTGGGGCAGAGGAGTAACTAAGCCCTTATCTATCACTGTGACTTATGGTGGAGATGGGGGAGTAAGATTGGGACCCTATGAATCTGGGCATAAAATCAAAATTTGACATTTTGTAAACGTCATCACCTTCTTCACTTTTCTCATCCACCCATTGTTGTACTTCATCTTCCAAAGAAGAAACTTCCAGGGGTTCTACTGGGGTGGATGGTGATGTACCTATGATACTTCTTCTCCTTTCTTCCTCGATGGCTCTAGCTAGCCAGGTTCTCTTTTACAAGGGTAGCTGCTCTTCTTCATCTGTCTCCTCTTCTTTCTCCTCTTCCCCTTCTAGAATGGTCTTAGGAATAGGTGAAAAATTCACCATTCTCCTAGTCACCCTTTGTCTTTTCTTCATTTGGATCTTGATCTTCTTTGGTTTTATGGAGGTAGAAGGGGATGTTGGCTCTTCCTGTGAAGGAGGAATGGGAACTTTCTAACTCTCTCCCTCTTCTAATTGGCTAGGCACAAAGGGAGGCAATTGAGGGTCATCCTAGACTTGAGTAGCTCCAGTATCCTCAAACCCTTGTACATCTTCTTATTGTTGGTAAGGTACCTACGCTTCACCCTATTCTATTTGAATCCTCTAAGGGGAGGTTCTCTTCCTCTTGTTCTTTCCTTTCCTCTTTGGAGGATGATAGTATCCAACTGGGCAATCAATTTGGTATATTTTTTTTGGCCTGATGGGAGACTAGGTCGCAAAGCTAGGAATTGTAACTTTCCTCCCTCTACCTTTCTCAGGGTAGGCTTTAGTGCAGAAGATAACCATGTCAAGTATTGGATCAAGTTGAAAAGGCTTCTTGATCCAATCCTTTGTCATTCTAACTATGTGTCTTGCCTGATGATTAATATCATTGCCCTCCTCCATGTCAACCTTAGCATTCATAATGGGTCTTTCTTCTATTTTATCTAAGTTGAACAGGGGATAATTCTCCCATTCCCACTGGAAAGATAAAATATCTTGCTTCCATTTGACCTGATATGGTCTAATGACTAGGGGCCATGCCCAATAGGGTCTCCTTTATCTCTTCACCATTTCATATGCAGATTCAATCTGCCAGGAAACCTCCAATAGTACTAGTTTGTCACTAGGATATCTAGGGAGCTTCTTGGGGTTGATAGTGGAACCGGCTACCCATAGATATGTGAATGTCTTGAATTAGATGAAGTGGGCACCGAGAGCTATTATCTTTTCTTTTGCCTCTTCGGATAACCTCTTTGCATAATCTCCCTCTATGAATCACATGACCACAAAAATGAATGCGTCATTCACAATTTTGTATTCTTTGCTTTGTGTTGAGAGCTTCTTCCTCACCAGCTAAGGGTAAAAAATATAGGGCCAAGCATTATGATCCTACATACTGCCTCTCTTTTACAAATCAAGGTAGTTTTTTCCCTTGCTATAAGTAGATATATCAGGTAAGAAGTCATATAAAACTTCTTCTTCTCCTTAGCTGCACCCAACTACTCACACAAGTTCTCACTTAGTGTGGTAGCCCAATCTAGAGGAATCCTTGTCGTCTTGATTGTCTCAATGAAATTGACCATGAAGGCACTAAGGTGACCAACCACTAGTAAACCCATGATTCTTCTTAAAAGGGTGATGGAATATCCAATGTCATCCTTCATGTATCCCCTAGTCATGTCCACCTTTCCTGTGATCCTGCCCTAAGGAGGCATTTCAATGAGGTAAGATCATTGGATAATTTTGGTCACCTCTTTTTGGTGCTCCCTGTACCATCTCTCCACTACTTTATAGGAGAGTCTGATAAATTGATCCACCCTTGGGAGATGGAAGACCCTTTCAATGTTATCAAGTCGTAATTCTAGTACCACTTCTCTTGTCAAACTCTTAACCACTCTCTCTTCAAAAGCAAAATCTTGTGCCAGAGCCATGATCAATTCCACTGACTACACTAATACTGGATGTGAAGATGCACTGACAAACCTAGAACAAATCAACAAGGATACTAGTGTAGATCTTTCTCTGGGTTCGTTGTAGATCTTATGGAATTCTCCCAAATCTGTGTACCCCAAGTTAGTGTCCCTAATTTTTGCATGATCGTCATGAAATCTCTACTTCGATGGCACGCCTTAGAATTTGAATACAACGGTCTTGGGTGCCATTTTCTCTCCAAAAGTGGATGTCATAACATTCGATCTACACAATGTGAGAAAAAAAAATTATTAGTTAAAAATAATAAAGATTTCAAAATAAAATGCAAAAGCCTTAAATTTAATGAAAAACAAACATAAAGAACAAAAAGGAAACGCCCTGATTGGGCATTTTTATTTATTTTTTAAACCTATTTTTCATTCTATTATTTTTTTTTAATATATTTTTTATTTTTTTAATTATTTTATATATATTAGGGTTTTTCAGCTAAGAGGTGGACATGTGGCACGTGCACAACACAGCGCAAGCAGAACAGTGGAGTGGGTTTGTGGCTAGGTTTTTAAAATGGGCATGCACACGTGGCACAGAGGTGGGTGCATGCATGGGCGCAGCGTGCTTGGGTACAGAGTGGAAGTGCAAGCACTGTGCATACGCAAGCCAAACACAGTCACAATGGGCACATGTAGTCATGTTACAACAAGCGTGCAACACCATGTTATCAAGAGTGCACGTGACATGATCACAATGGGTGCAAGCGTTGCCATGTTACAATGGGCCCGCAGTGCCATGTTACTTAGGGCACATAACACTGTGTTACCAAGGGGCACATGTAGCTCCATGTTACAATTGGGGCATGCACAGTGCAGTGTTACAGGCATGCACACATATGGTGTTGTGCACAAAGTGAAACTTTAACACACCTTGTGCAAAATGCACAACATGCTAAGAAAACTGAAGTTACTCAAACATAATGTGGAAGATAAGTGATGGAAGTTTGTTGGGGGGAGGGGGTTTTATAACCGCACCCACTCACAAGGTGAGTGACACCCCCCTACATAGGTGTGCAGGTGCATGGTATGCCCCTTGCGGGTGGTACACGCACATCAATGTGGTACGCTTTTTTTTTGTGAATTTTATAATTTTTTATATTTTTGCAAATTTTATATTTTTTATGACCTTTTTATTATCCAATTTTTTTGAATTTTTTGATTTTTTTAATTTTTACTTTTCACTTTTTTTCCTTTTATGATTTTTTGACTCTAACATTTTCTTGAATCTTAAACTATGAGTTCAAGAGTTCGAGAAAAGTAGGGGGTCCCCATTTCGAGTAAGGAATGGGGTGTGTGTTGTGAAACCACAAAAAAATAGCCCCAAAAAAAGGAAGAAATGACAATGGTATTTCTTCATCAGTAATATCCTTGGAACATGTGTCAAACACCAACCAAACTTTGAACACTTTGAGTATATCTTAAATGACCTTGCAATCAAAATTCCAGAGTGCAAAACCTTCAAGCTTAGTGTGTGATTTTTGTATTCATTCCCCTCAACATCTGGAGATGCAATCTATCAAAGTTTTTTGGACAACTCGAAAACAATCTTTGACTCCTCTCAGCTCTCTTGGTCTCAGATTGGTTTTGACAATTGAGTGTCAACACACTTAACCAATTCTCATATAAAAGCCAAGTACACTATATGTGCCAAGCTAGAATTTTAATAGGTGTTGAGTGACTTTAGGTGTTGAGCATGATATAGGTGCCAAGTAACTTCAAGTGCTGAGTGATCTATATGTGCCAAGAAGGCCAGAATGCTACATGTGTCGAGCAAGCTAGAATGCTACATGTGTTGAGCAAGCCAAAATCATACATGTGTCAAGCACCAGTAATCCAGCATGTGTCAAGTAACACAGAATCAACATATGAGTTTGTGCCTTCACAAACTCAGATGTAAACCATTTTTTGAGCCGACATAAAAGAATCTTGAAGGATATTAAAGATAAGAATGAATCTTTTACATTTCCTATGCAACTAGTATGCAGCCAATAAGAAAAATGGAGAAGGCATGCAACTAATAAGAAAAGTGCAAGGAGTGAGTGGGAAATAAAGATTTAATATGGATTGTAGATTCACTTCAAACCCTAAGTCTTTGAAGCCTTTATAAGAAGGCAAAGACCTCTCGATTTAAAGTTGCTAAGCAAATGAATAACTGAGATAAATGAATTGTAGAATAGGGAAAGTAGCAAGGGTGTTAAAGACTTAGTGATTGGATCAGCATTGCATATTTAGTTGATCAGAACAGAGCAAGGGCATCCAATAGATATCAGATCTCAAAGGATCAAGATCAAAGAGAGTAGATCAAGTGCCTAAATTCAGCAATTAAGGATTGTAAGCTATCAAGTTTATTAATCTAATACTCTCTAGCAATTGCATTAGAAAGAAAATCCTATGTTGATAGGTTAGCTTAACAACTAGGTTGTAGAACCTTTGACAAGGTGATAAAATCCTTTAATAGGGTGACACTTCATGTAAAGTGTTTGTAAATCCTTTAAATAGGTAACTATTGATACAGTGTAAAGCCTTTAATAGGGTAGACCATCAGAAGTGGTCAAGCATTATTGCTAGAGTGATATTTTGTGGGTATCATCCCCACCTTAGTTTTCCCTTCTCATTTTGGAGGGTTTCTAAGTTACAAAATTTGGTGTTATGTGTTTTGATACATTTGTTTACTTTATGCTTACCTGGTATGTTTACATGCTTGTAATTTATTTTTAGTTAAAAAATTTTAAGGTTAAAGTGTGATACTTCTAATTCACCCCCCTCCCCCCCCCCTTAGAAGTACTCTTCCCATTTGATTATTCCAACAATTGGTATCAGAGGTGAGTTCTCACAAGAGGGATTCTCTCAACTTGGAGAAAAGATCTACAAATGGAAGTGTACAAACTTGGAAAGATCATAGAGAATCAAGCAATTGACATACAACTTGCTTTACATGCTTTGGAAGAAGCTAGAGGAGAACTGAGAAAATCCTTAAAAAGAAGAAAAGAGATTGCCATAGCTGAGAATGAAACATAGTACAAGGAGATTGAGACCTCAAATCTCTTTTAAAATGGAGATTCCAAAGAGTTTGATGTAGCAATAGCAGACCTGATGGAGAAGAATAGAGCTCTTGAGCAGAAGAAATCAGAATACTCAAGCTTAAACAAGAATCATAAGCCATAATGCTTTGTGAGGTAACTAAATAGAATAAAAGAGCCATTGAAGAAAAAGCCATGCTAGAAGATGATGATAAATCTTACCAATAGACTATAGGAGAAGACAATTGAGTTTGAAAGAATCTCAAACATGCAGCTAGACACCTTAAGTCAAATGATGAATGCACATCATGAGCTGAATATGAAAGATATTGAGATCTCTACACTAAAGATGTAGAATGAACAATTGAAAATGACTTGAAAAGAGAAAATGATATTGTAAGGAGCTTCAACAAACCCAATGAGGCCATCAAGTACTTTTAGCAGCTACTGAAATCACCAAGGGCTAGTAATGACACTTCAAGACTTGGTTACACCAGCACTAAACAAGGAGAGTCATCCAAGACTATAAAAGAAAGGAGTAATAAAGGTAAGAACACTAAACCTACTTGTCATTTCTATGGTAAAAAGGGACATACTTCCAATGTATGCAAGAGCAAGAATGCCCATCAGCATGATAAGCCTAAGAATACAAGCTATTGTCATAAGTGCAAGAAGCAAGGACATCAAGCACATGAATATAGGACAAGGACTATCTAGACACCAAAATTTGATGGTCATTGCTACAATTTCAAGAAGTATGGACATAGAGCATTTGAGTGCAAATCAAAGCCTATGTGGACATCAAATCAGGAAACAAGAGAAGGTAACTATGGTCATCACTACAATTGGGACTATAACACCAGGTATAACTATCATTACTATCAGGAGTATGGACACATTCCTGAAAATTGCATAAGGACAAATTTTAGAGGGAACTATAGAAGATGGTTAAGTCAAACCACATGTTTTAGTTTCTTGAAGACTGGTTATGTTAGGAAGAATTACCCAACAAAGTCAAAGGCACCCAAGTTAGAAGTCAACAAAGGAAAAGAGAAGGTAGATGTTGAATGCATCAGAGGACAAATGAACAAGACATGGAAGAAGAAAGATGAGGTTAGCACATCAAATGAAGGGATCACTTCACCTAACAGGTCAAGTGGTCACATCTCATCCAACTAAGCATGGATAGGTGTATGGGATTGATATACAAAGCTACACCATACATCAGTCCCAAGACAAACAAGCACTGCAAAGAAGAAAACAGCATGATAAAATATGCAAAGTTAAAACTCAAAAATTTCTACAAGTGTTTCCAAGCTTTCCTTAGATGCCAAGTAAATTTTAGTGCATACTGAGTAGTCAGTTTTGATTGAGTTGATAGTTGATGCCGAGCTAATCTTTAGTTGATGTCAAGTTAGGGAATTTCAATGGAAGTCGAGTTATGCTTAAATCTTTAAGGAGTCGAGCATACAGCTATATATGCACTAAGAATTTAATGCTAGGTTCTAAAATAGTATGAGGTTAAATTTTCAATCATTTCTTGTCATTCAAATGCAGAGAAAGAACGAGAAGAAAATAGAATTTATTAACGAACAACATTAAAACTTTTGCATGGATTTCAACAAGATCAATCTTTGTTTTCATCGATCTAAGGTACTCTTCAAGTTTTGAGTTGCACAGTTATAAAATTTTATATCTTTTGAAACCCTAGATTTACAAAATGGCATCCAGTTCTAAAAATGCCAAGGAAAAGGAAGGTTTCAAGGTTCAGTTAGTTAGCAACAAGGTTAAACAACCCAATTTTAGGCCAATTCTAGAGGTAGCCTATAAGAATGACCCTATCAGTGCACTCTCCATTATTTTCCCCAAAGTCGTGATAGCATAGGATGTAAGGAAGTGTTACAATTGTAAGGTAGGAGCAATAGGAGACCTAGATATTTTTCAAGCATATGATAAACTATGTGATAATGGAGTGTTGAAGGAAGAATTTCAAATAGTTGAGAAAAAGGGTTTAACCCATGCCCTAGTTTTCCCCACAGTTTTCAAAATTGAATGGATAAGAATTGTTCTAAGTAGATTACATAATGGTTTTTTATGGTTAGAAGGAGGGCCTATCAAGATAATGAAGAGAATTGTGCATTAGGTTATAAGTTTTCCAACCCTAGATCGATACAAGACCCTACAAAGTGATTCCAAGGAAGCTATTAAAAAGAACATCGGGGCTAAATAGAACAAAAGGGGCATGACTATTGATACTATCATAGATCCCCTTCTGGATTTTGTAGTGAGAGTGATATCTCATAAGTTCTATCAATCAAGTAGATTGAATAGTGTTCCTTAAATTGTTGTGGATGTGGATTACAATATTGTCAAGAAGAATCATTCATATGATCTAGCAGAATTGTTATTACAGCAGATCACGGAGAAGCTAGGAGCAATAAGAAGATCAAAAGGTGCTCAATGTAAGTTTAGATTAGTTCTAATTTGCATATTTTTCTATTTTTTGGAAGAATTTCCCTCTATTGGAAAAATTAATTGGAAATAAAATAAGTCGGCTATTACTCAAATCAATGAGTACATTAAGCAAATGGGAGACAACTTTGAAGCTCAAATGACAAGTTACTTTAAGGATTTCAAGAACTCCATGAAACAAAGGCTTAGGATACCAGTATCCTTAGTGGAATAGCACATCAATGATATTTTTTTCTTAGTTGATATCAATTATACTTATATCCAAGTAGTAGTTCCAAGGGTTAGATGGCTAAGACCATTAAGATATGAGCTAGACATTGATGAAGCATCAGCAGCAATCATAACATTGCTTGTAGAGGAAATTGACAAGGATGCACCACATTTCAGAACATATGATGTTCCAAAGTTGAAATGGAGTTGAAGACAACCTCTGTGATAAAGAGGAAGGATAAACTAGTGAGGAAACTAAAGAAGAAATTTGGAGAATGAATTGAAGGGGCTACTAAACAGGAAGACGAAGAAGATGATGAGAGTGAAGAATATGAACAGGGGCAAGGCACACTACAAATTACACAAGGCTTAGGTGAGGATGAAGAAAACAAAGAAGGTGTTGAGGAAGAAGAAGCCAAGGACTTAAGCTAAGCCCAAGAAGAGAAAGGCCAAAGCTCTGCCTACAGCCCAGCCCAAAGCAAAGAAGGTTTCAAAGTCAACCCAAGCCAAGCCAACACTAGTGATAAGAGCCACCACAAGAGCCTCAACTCAAAAGGGATAGGAACAAGTCAAAGAGAAGAAGAAGGCTATTGAGTAGACTGGTGTAGTGCAGAAGAAACCAAGGAGTGAACATGTTGCACAACTAGAATCTAATGATGAGGAAAGAACACAAACAGAAGACATCAGCCAATTTAGAGTGGTAAGCCATTTTCCTAAGTCTAATAGTGATAAAATATGTGATAATGTTAGGAAGAATGCAGATTTTTCTAGTTTGAAAAATGTTAATTTTAAAAAACTAAGTAGAGAGGATCAGAATAAGGTAAAAGAATCAATATATGACATGATGGCTGAATTCAAGAATACTCCTCTTGAATTGGACAATACAATGCCCAAGGAGTTGTATGAAATTATTGAAAATAAGTGGCATTATTGTTTGAAAATGGAAAAGGAAATAAGAGAATCCACATTGGCACAAGTGATGCCAGAATTGACTAGAGGTCAAATTGCTAAGGTGAATAAGAAACATGGGGGAAATTTTGCACCAAAATATACAGCCTTCTACATTTTGTAAAACAAAATTGAACAAGTTGTAAATAAATCCACAAGAATGTGTAAGTCAATATATAACTTGAATACTAACAAGGATAGAGAAGAAGAGGGACAGAACACTGAAGAAGATGATAATGCAAATAAGGCAAAGGCTAGTAAGAAGGAGAAGGTAGAGAAACAAAATGAGGAAAAGGAAACAAAAAAAGGAGAAGAAGAGAAGAAAGACTAAGAGAAAGGGGGAGAAGAGAAGAAAGAGGAAGAAGAAAAGGAAAAAGGAGAAGAGGAGGAGACACAAAAAGGATATGAAATGGCAACAGTTGATCAATAGCAATAGCAAGAAGAACAAAGTGTGCAGGACACATAATTGCCACCTCCTAGCCCTCCACATGTCATCTCCACATTTGTAGATACCATAACTGTGAAAGATATTCCTAAAAAATCTTGTCAGAACATCAATCCACTGACTGTAAAGGATGTCAAAAAGATCCTTGACCAATCCACTCAACAGGCTAAGTTATGTATAAATCCAGTATTGGTCAGTGTGGATGAGTTGCAAAAGGTAGTAGCTGACTCAATTAGAGATAAGGTGAATCCACAAGAATCACCTTATATCATCTCTATAGCTACTAGTTCTTAGCTTCTAATGCTTCCATTACCATTTCCAAAAATTGACACATCAAGAATAGTTGACACAATGCAACAAAAGCTTACTATAGCAGAAGAAAAAGAAACATCAACAAAGCAAATAGGATAGACTGATACATCTGATCCTTCAGTACAAACTAAAGGTACAACCCAATTGATTATGATTGATCCAGGGAGATCAAATGAAGATAAGGACACACCAAAGGAAGAGGAGGAGGCCACCATACAGACATTAGTTAATCTACCAACTACTGGAACTCCTACACAAGTCCTTCAGAAGCCGAGCACTGATGCAATGCCATTGCAAATTTCTACACCAACCTTGAGCTCTACTAAGGTTGCAAGGGTACTCCACTATGGAGATCCTACATTAGATGAAGTAATAGATATACCAAAATTTGGTTATGCAACGATGAGCCTTGAATAGATAAACATCATGTAGCAAGCATTGGAAAAGAAAAAGAGTTAGGAGATACTCAAGAAAGAGTATAAATAGAAGCAAGCATTACATGAAATTAAGGACATCTTTTTGGATGCCTTTAGCTTGCAAATACGTGATGAAACCAAGCCAATATTGGAACAATTATTAGATATTGTAGAACAGGTGACAAATGAAGACTAGGAAACCAATGTAAAACTCATGGAATGGTCTGAGAAGAAATCCAAGGAAAAGTCTGAGAAAATATCAAGTAATATAGCACTTTCACAAGTTGAAGTGGCAAAGAAGATTGAAAAGACAAAGATTGTACTTGAGAATTTATTCTCATTGTACCAAAAGTTGTGTGACTTCTCATATTTCACACAAGAGACAATCCAAAGGATACTAAGCTTGGAGAGAAATCTAAAGATTTCTAGCATATAGCTACCAAAAGATCTAGTTCAAAGTGAGAAGCATTTTTCTCAAACACTTCATACACAAAAAGAATTAGTTGTACTAACAGCAGAAGAGGCCAATATCAAAGCCAAACTTATGTGGATAAAATCTTCCATTACCCCACATCTAGAAGTACTCCATAAAGAACAAGCCTATGCAGAGACTATTCTAAATCATCTTACAACAGAGACTACCATCTAGCATAAATCATTGGAAATTGCTTTGGAGAATTGGGATGCAACTCTTAAGATGATTATGGAGGTAAATAGTACATTTTTGGAAAAATATGGTCTTAACCCTTAGTATCCTTTGACATTAGTGTCAAAAAGGGGGAGATATAATAAAGGGGGAGAAACAATAACAAGGGTAAAGACGTAATGTGTAAATAGAAAGGGAGAGATATAATGTTTTGGGGGAGTTGTAAATAAGAATGGAAGGTAGTACAAAAAGCAAAAATAGGGCAAAGGCAAAGAGTATCAGATACACCAGCATGAGACAAATTTAGCACAAGAATTTTGGTTACAAGAATGGAAATGGCATATCAACTCAAGGGGAGTTATAATATTTTTTAAGTATATTGTTCTTTACAAAATTTTACACAAGTTTCTGAAATTTTGTACATATGCCAAACAAGAGTAAATGATGTACTCATAAGATCAAGTATAATGCTTAGTTAAGTGTTTTTGACACTCATGTCAAAGGGGGAGATTTTTGGTCTCAAATTGGTTTTGACAACTGAGTGTCAACACACTTAACCAATTCTCATATAAAAGTTGAGTACACTATATGTGCCGAGCCAAAATTTTAATAGATGTCAAGTGACTTTGGGTACTGAGCATGATACAGGTGCCAAGTGAATTTAGGTGTTGAATGATCTATATCTATTGAGAAATCTAGAATGCTACATGTGTCAAGCAAGCCAGAATGCTACATGTGTTGAGCAAGCCAAAATCATACATGTGTCAAGCACCAATAATCCAGTATGTGCCGAGTAACACAGAATCAATATATGAGTTTGTGCCTTCACAAACTCATATGCAAACCATTTTTTGAGCTGATATAGAGGAATCTCGAAGGATATTAAAGATAAGAATGAATCTTTTAAATTTCCTATGCAACCAGCATGTAGTCAATAAGAAAAATGGAGAAGGCATGCAACCAATAAGAAAAGTGCAAGGAGTGAGCATGAAATAAAGATTTAATATGGATCATAGATTTATTTCAAACCCTAAGTCTTTGAAGTCTTTATAAGAAGGAAAAGACCCCTGGATTTAAAGTTGCTAAGCAGATGAATAATTGAGATAAGTGAATTGTAGAATAGGGAAAGCAACAAGGGTGTTAAAGACTTATTGATTGGATCAACATTATTTATTTAGTTGACCAAAATAGAGCAAGGGCATTGAACAAATATTAGATCTCAGAGGATCAAGATCAGAGAGAGTAGATCAATTGCCTGAACTCAGCAATTAAGGATTGTAAGCTATCAAGTTTATTAATACTCTCTAGCAATTGTATTAGAAAGAAAATCCTATGTTGATAGGTTAGCTTAATAGCTAGGTTGTAGAACATTTGACAAGGTGATAAAATGCTTTAACAGGGTGACACTTCATGTAAAGTGTTTGTAAATCCTTTAAATAGGTCACTATTCATACAATGTAAAGCCTTTTAATAGGGAAGACCATCAGAAGTGGTCAAACATTATTGCTACAGTGATATTTTGTGGGTATCATCCCCACCCCAGTTTTACCTTCTCATTTTGGAGGGTTTCTAGGTTACAAAATTTGGTGTTATGTGTTTTGATGCATTTGTTTACTTTATGCTTAACTGATATGTTTACATGCATGCAATTTATTTTTAGTTAAAAAATTTTAAGGTTAAAGTGTGATACTTCTGATTTACCCCCCCCCCCCTCTCAGAACTATTATTCCCATTTGATTATTCCAACAGGCTCATCCATTTAGAACCTTAACAAAGGTTGTTTATCAATCACTGCTTGACCAGATGAGAGAATTAATTCAAGGGCTCTTGGCAAGCTACCACATTCTTTTAACTTTCTAGTAAATTTGAATAATTGCTCCATGTACTTTATAATGTTACTCTTTGATGAAGTAACATTTTGGATACAAGATACTTTGTTTTGAAAACATATCTTTTGCCATTCCATATCTTTAGAATCCTTCAGTCTTAACCCCGTCCTTTTCTATTCTTTTCTTTTTTTCTTTTTCTTTTAAATTTATATCCTCTATATCTTGACTATGCTTAGACTATGTAGCCAAGACATCAATTTCATTTCTTGGATTCGACCTTTTGTGAACATCCCTTGCATTCCTCTTTTGGAACTTTTAGAAACTCTCATGCCAAACAATGATCTTAGCAACCCCTCGAGAAGACCCCTCTTTTTTGAACCACTCAGAGTCTAAATCATCCCTTGCTACCTTCAACCTTAATTTGACAACACCTAAGATGTTCAATTATTAATTTTGCAAAGTGTTGAGAGCTCATTGGTTCAGAACCATAAACTTAGGACTGAAAGTCTCCCTATTTCTGTAGGCAACATCCATTGTTCAGTTGGTAGAAAACACATAGTTGTCCATATATTTTGATAAGAAAATACCTCTTCCTAAAATTGAAACCAATGCATGGTTAATGAAATATCTAAAGGTGAAATCTCAGGTACACCTTACCCCCTGGGACTAACACAACTTTGAAAAGTAACATGTGACTAAAAGTAAACAGACAACATGAAAGAAAAACACACTTGCAGAAATAAAAATCTAAGCTAAATGTAGAAATAAAATCTAAATAATTTTTTGGTTGTTTCTTTTAGGCTTCAAAATAATGCTTCAAAAATTGCCCATTTACAAGAAAGGGAAGAAATTCCCCCTGTAAGGAACTGAGCCTAAAAGTGTTTTCTCCAAAGATTTTGCAATCTAATAAGAACCCATCCACAAGCATTGAAACTTGGTATGGCTGCCCAACTTTTCTTTTGCCTTATCCCATAGTAGAACAAGGTTGTAAATCCTAAATGATTTTATCATGGCCCTTTTGTCAAACCATCTTTTCACAACATCTTGATGTTTAGCCATGTGCTCCAATGCAGTTGTTTGTTTCTCATCCATCTCTAAAAGATACATTAATCTAATTTGTACTTTGTTACCATCTTCAACATATCCACTCATGAATTTCAAAATAGGAATCTTGAGGTTAAGTGGGAACACTAGTTCTTGTCCATAAACAAGCAAGTATGGAGAAGTCCCCAAAGCATTTTTAACTCTAACTCAATCTGTCCATAACACATATTTGAGTTGTGCATGCCAATCTCTAGGATTTTCCTTCAACAATCATCTTATTACTATGATCAACTTCTTCTTTTTAGATTTCGCTACCCCATTTCCTTGTGGGTACTAATTTGAAGAAAACTAGATAATGATTTGATTTTCAAATGCCCATCGGGTTAGAAATGCTGATGTGAAAGAAGACCCATTATCACATATAAGGGTGAATGGCATTCTGAATCTAGTAATAATGTGTTCTTGCAAAAAGTCTATTACCACCTTAGCAATGCAATTTCTAAATGTTTCTGCTTCCATACATCGTGTACAGTAATCTGTCACCATGAGAATAAATGCATGTCCAATGGATGATGGTGGATTGACTGGACCAATAAAATCTAGCCCCCACTTTGTGAAGGGTGCACCTCATACATTGGCTATAATGGCATCACCAAATTATTTTCTCTATTGGAACTGGTTTGACAGATATGGAAAGAGTGTACATGCTCAAAAGTTTCTTTGAATATCAAGGGCCAAAAATAACTCGATCTTAGAATCGTGTGAGCTGTTGCTTCTACTAAGCCATGTCCTATACCATACTTGTCATGAAAATGTTCTAAAACTTCCTTTGCTTCCTCATGGCCTAAGCATTTCAAATAAATCCCTTCATAGTTCCTCTTATACAACTTGTTGTCACGTAGCATGTAGGATTCACACTTCATTTTAAGTCCTCTGCATTGTGAGTTATTCATCCAACTAGGGCATTGGTCTTGTAGAAGATAATAAACAATGTCTTGATACCAAACATTTGTCATCACACCTTGACCAATATCAACTTGAGATACAATCATTTTATTTTGATCATCCTCATTTGTTTCACTGTCAAGCTTGAATTCCTTTTCATTTCTGTCCTAGTTATTAGCTATCATTCTTGACAACCCTTGACCTCTTACTAATCTCATAGGTTGAATTTTGAGATCAAATTCTTGAAGTATGATCATCCATTTACCTCTCCTTTCACCAAGTTCATTTTGCATCAAAAGTGTCTTTACTGCTAGATCAGGTATAATTGCATACACCTTACTTCTTAGTATGTAATGACAGAATTTCTTCACTGCCTTGATTAATGCAAAGGATTTCTTACTAAGGTTTGAATAATTCAACTCGGCATTCTTCAGAGGGCAACTAATGAAGGAAATTGGTCTTTCATCTTCCTTTTTCTGTGTCAGGATCCTACCACAAGAGTGTTCTGAAGCAAAGGAATATATCTTAAAAGGTAACTCATAATTAGGACTTACTAAGATCAAAGCCATAGAAATGGCCACTTTGATATCTTCAAATGATTTCTTAATCTCTAGAACCCATTCCATCTTAGCCCCATTTTTGAGTAAATCATTAAGGGGATCAACTATCTCTACAAATCCGCTTATGAATTTCCACACAAATTTTATCTTCCCAAAGAAAAACTTGAGCTCTTTTTTATTATGGCTAGGTGAAAACTTTAGAATAGCTTCAATTCTATTAGGATCAATGGAGATCCTGACTTCAGAAATGATATGACCTAGGAGCTTTCCTTTAGTGACCCCAAATGAACATTTCTTGGGATTAAGGGATATACCGTACCTACAACATCTATTGAACACTCACCTTAAATCAGCAATGTAAGTGCTTTGATCTTTTGAAAAGATGGTTAAATAATCCATGTAAATGACTATAAACTTATTTACCAATCCCTTAAAAGCTTCATCCATGGCTCACTAAAATGTAGCCCCTACGTTAATCAATTCAAAAGGCATTCTCTTGTAGGAAAAAGTTTCCCATTTAGTTGTGAAAGTAGTCTTAGTCAATCTCCTTCATCAACCATCACCTAAATATCCATCTAGGAGAGACATAATTTTTGAACCATTTACAATTTGAAGAACCTCATCAAGTGAGGGTAAAGGATAATTGTCCTTTTGAGATGCCAAGTTCAAGTTACAAAAATCAACACAAAGGTGGATCTCTCTAGTCTTCTTCCACATGGGAAGCAAATTAGCCACCCATGTAGAATGGAAAATGGGAAATATGATTTTGGCATCCAGTAACTTCTTAACTTCTTTCATTATCAATGGTTCAATGATAGGATTAATGGCCTTTGTCTTTACCGAAAAGGCTTGGCATCTGGTTTCAACAGAATGTCATGCGTTATAATCTTGGGATCATATGTCTTTAATTCTTCATAGCTCCAAGCGATAACATCTTTATACTCAGTAAGTAACTTGAGCATTTTTTCCTTTTTTGTGCATTGCATACTTTCCCTATCTAGACCATTCTCAAATCTTCTTTAGTTCCTAAGTTATATTCATCACACTCCTTGATCCTCTTTTCTTAGATCATTCATTTATTAAGTTCTAACTCATCAAGATCAAAAATGTGTTCTAACTCAACCATCCCCTAGGGGATAGTGCTAGTTTTTAAATTGAGGATTCCATTTTCATCTTCAAGTTTATCATTCTCAAGTTTTTCATCTAGATTGTCATCAATTTCTTGCCCTTTAAAGTGACCATTGCACATGATAAATTCAAGTATGTTTTGATCATCCTGAAAGACTTGAAAGTTTGTAATATTGTCCAGAATAGATGGGGTAGCAACCAACTCTACTAAAAATCTTTTCAACTTTGTTCTTTTGATTGGTTCTAATGCACTTGCTGAAATAGCAAGGGCATCTACCACCATGTTCTTCCTCCTTGGAATGGACCTTATGTTTAAAGCTTTAAAATCATCCAGTAAATCCCATACTCTCTTCCTGTAAGAAAGTAACCTTTTGTTGTTGCAAGAGTATAATGATTTTACTTGCTGAATAACCAATTGAGAATCTCCTTTGATTATAAGAGTTGTGACTCCTTTCTCAAGTGCAAAGTGAAGTCCTTGGATCAATGCTTCATATTCTGTAGCATTGTTAGTACATCTAAACTATAATCAATATGTTGTGTAAAAGGACTTACCTTTTGGGTTAACCAATTCTATACCAACGTTGGCCCCTAATTTTCATATGGATCCATCAAAGTGAAGTGTCCAAATTGGATCTTCCTTGGGCTTTCTAACCTTGTGTTTTTTGGTTCCTAACTTCTCTTTCATTTGAGAGTTAAAAGATTATTTCTTGGGAACCCATTCCAACTTCTCACAAGGTGGACTTGATGATTCCCCAGTGTAACATGTTGATAGAGGAAACGTATCTTTTTCTTGTTTGTCTTGAATTTCCTCTATCAATTATTTGATTTCATCTATTTTGGGTTCAAGATGAATGATGACCAAAGTCCACCCTTGTCCTTTCATGTACCATCTTCTCCTCTAAATCTTGATCATTCCTGGGGGAGGAGAAGATAGACCTCCACCATCTAAAGAGGTATCACTATATGATAAATTCAAATCTTCAATTTCTTCTTTGATCTACTCTGTTGACTCAGTGGAGTTTATAGGACTTTGATCTACCACGAGTCCCTTTTCTGGAATTTGATTGTCCTTGCCTTGCATCATATGTGTTAACACCTTTGCAACCACTTCTTAGCATGATGAGCATTCAAATTTAGAATGACTAGCTTTGTGTAATTGGCAAAACCCTGGGAGGAGTAAGACACTAGGATCGGCTTCTTCTCCCAAGCATTGCTAATTAGTCACCAGGTTGTCTATGAATTGTGTCATGATCTCATTCTTTGGGATTGATATCTTGAATTCTTTCTCCTAATTGTCTGATGTTTCAATGTGGATCGTATCAAATGCCATCACTTTGAATGAGCCCAAATCCAATTGTAAGAATGATATCTCATTTTGGGCATTGTAGTCTATAATAATCATTTTCAATTTGTGTTCTGCATTTATCTTGATTTCATTGTTCAAACCCTTCCATGGTAACCATAGCTAAGTTAAATCCATAGAAAAACATCCTCTTAGGGATTTCATCCATTCTCTACTTAGGAGAAACCCATATGTCTCTGGAATGACCACCACATGTATACTGATAACATCTTGAATCTGAGGATCAACTGTCAACTATATTCGTACATCCTTCAATATGTTGATGACTTTCATTTCTATTTGTCCAACTATATCACTATTTGATTGGAAGGTTGAGGACTTACCCCTAACCTTTGCACTATTGATAGTGGCATGACATTATAAGAGGCTCCTAAATCAATCAAGCAATTGTGGAGATTCTTTCCATATACCTTGATGTTGAGCAGAAATGGGGGTACTTCAACCTTGTCTTTAAACATAGTAGGCATCACTTCTACAACATTGACTTTTTGAGATAATATCTTTTGAGGGACCATATTCATGTTATGGGGTACTTTTGTATGATCTAGAGTGAGCGCTTCTCACTATTGTGGACAATTTTGCAACATGTCAAACATGGACATATTTTCTTTGGTTCATTTCAAGTCTTCTATGGCATTATACTTTTCAATAGACCAAGAAAGATTTTTTAATATTGTTGGTACATTCACTTGATTATGATTCTTTTGTCCCCCATATGGTGGCCTAATTGGTGCCAAATTGTTACTCGCTCTCAGATCAGAAGGAATTGGTTGTAAAGCTGGAGGAATTCCATTCATCAAAGGTTCCTTTCTATTTCTCAAATTATATGTATTCTGATTGTCATTTAAAAAAAAAAAAACCTCATCATGCTGAAGATTAGGTTATTGACTGAATGGAAAAGAGAACTCTTTGCTAGTTTGTTGTTCTACTTGTAAATTTTGTGTAGAATCATAGGATTCTAGTAGCATAGCATTAAATTTTGAAGGAGGAGCATTGTCAGTCACTTGTGAGCTTTGACCCATCTCTTGATTCCCATTGTAATACGAGCCATCATTGTTGGGTGCATTCTGGCTATTGTCATACTGATTAACATCTACATACTGAACATTGTTATTATTATTATTGGTAGGAATACTTCCATTATTCGGCTGAGTGTTCCATTGTCAATTTTGTCTTTGGAATCCATTGTTACAATTAGGAGGATTGAAATTGTTTCCCCCAGCGTTGTTTCCTACATTGTTGTTATTGTTTCCACTAAAGTTCCTATTATAATTCTAGCCATAATTGTTGTTGTAAGGACCAGAGTTGTTTCTTTGGAAGTTGTTGTTCTATCCTTGAGACAACCTAAACAAGTCAATTTGTTGTTCATTTGTGACATGGTCTTTTTCATCTGATGAAATTTGGAAACAAAACCGTTGTCTGCTTCAATGGGTGTTGTTGCCTCTTGCTCAAAGAAGGCAGCTTTTGAAGGTTCAAACCCTAGATGAATTAGAGTAGGATTTTGCGAAGTGGGTGCCTATTGCAACAGAACTAGGTTCATAGGTATGAATTGACTAGGCATCATGGGTACTCTGACAGGGTATGTTGGCATCAATGTGATAGCTGGAGCTGGAAGCATTAATCCTCCTTTATTTGGATTAGCTTACTTAGTAAAGGTAATTGCCTCTGTGAAGACTTTATCCAATGTGTTGATATTTTTTGCAGGAAGTCTTCTCAGAAAAATTGCAGTAAGATGGTCCATAGCATTCAGATAAATCTAAATAGCAGCTTCAACCAATATAGTGTATGGTGTCTCTAACTTGTGCTATGCCATATGAAAGTGATGGTTGAAGTGAGAAACTATCTCAGCTGGGTCCCATTTGATTGATATGAATTGTTGATGTATCATAGCTAGGTTAATGAATGTTTTGAATTGTTCTAGGAACATTTTTTGAAAGTATCCCAATCTCCAATGCATCCAAGTGGAAAATTAACATACCAATTGAAGGAAATTTCCCCCAAAGAGTAGGGGAATAAATGAAGAACCACATCCTCATTAGCAACTTGTTTGCGGTTGCAAATTTCTTTGAATACTTTAATGTGATCTTCAGTAGTTCATGTCTCACCATAGATGAACCTTGGGAAAAACTTTTGGGATTCTTAGAGAGGTCATGGAGTGCACCTCTTAAGTTTATTGGTGAGTCTATAGCATTTGCAAAAAAGGTCATCAGAGGGTTTGGTGGACCTAATAGTGGTTGTTGAGGTGTAACTATTGGAATATGTGATGGTCTACCAGGTGGTTGGAGTGGAGGTGGAGTTGAAGAAAATGATAAAAGTTTGAAAGGAAGTGGTTGAATTCAGGGTATTCCCTTGTCACTATGTGGTTTGCAAAAGTGGGTAAGCTCAAGAAACTCATGTGCAATTGGCGTAGACCTCGATATTCATGAAAATAGGGATTCTAGATCGGAACCCTCCAGTTTGCATCAATTCTAGAAAAAGCACACCTTTGTAGAAGTACGCTTTCTCATCTCATAGAATTTTGTACACCACAGAGTTTTTTGCACTTGCACACCTATGTAGTTGTGGATCTATGTACCTGTAGACCTGCGAAGCTATGCACCTGCACACCTGAATTTCTCAAAAACTCAAAAAAAAATTATGAACTTGTGTGAAGCACATAATTTTGTAAAAAGTGTAGAATTTTGAAACTTTGGAAAATTTTCCATTTTTTTCTAAGATCTAAAAGTGTGGCCCTCCTTCTAGCACCACTTCTATTGAGTTGTCATTTTACACAATGCTAAATGGTAGGAATTCTTGCGAACTCTCTTGAAAAGCTAATTTTGTAAATTGACTCCAAGGTTTTGGGTGATCTTGTGACCTACTAGAATCCACTCAGTTGAAGATAAATGTGAATGTTCACAAGGAGGCCTTTGCTGGTTTGTTTTGGTCTTGGATAAAATGAAGAATCTATATGTTGTTTCAAAATAACACTAAAAAAGTACTATGTTTTTGTATTTGTGTGTTTTTTATGAATGCAATCTAACTGTGCAGCTAGTATGAAATCCTATTCTAACAAGGGGGTAAATAAAGAAAATAACAAGAACTTTAAAGAAAATAACATGAAATTCAAAGAAAATAATGTGAAATTGAAATCCTAACAGACATAAGCTATAGAAAACAACATGTCTATGAGTTAAGCTTTCGAACAGATCAGTAGGTAACTAATGAAAGTAGAGTAGTACTTCCTCAATTCCATTGATGCAATCATCGGTGAGAAACTTTAATGATCATATCATATTTCACTCTTCATCAAATCACAAGGCCACAGAAAGTGTGCTTATGTGAGACAGAGAGCTATGCAAGCACAATTTGATGATTTCTTCTCAAGCTTGTTTTGTCAGTGGAATTTGTTAAACTGTAGTAAACACTAGAACTAAAAGATTGCACAACTAGAAATAAAGCAAAAAAACTTTGGCTCAATCACAATTACATGAACAAAATTCACAAAACAATGACACATTCAGGCAAGAATCACTACACTCCAAATGTGAGCACCAAAAGCATAATTTTATTGCAAAATAACGGCAGCCTTGATTACATATTACAATGGGGTATTTACAAGAAATTTTCTCCTCAATTTGGGTTGAGAGTGAGAGATATCTTCATGCAATAAAATTTATTTTAAACAATATAAAAAACTAATTATATACAAACTAACTATTTAACTGGTGCTTTGTAGGACTCCATGCATTTTATATTGATTAATTGGATGCATGAGGCTTTACATGTCAAAAAAAAAGAAATTATGAGAGAAGAAAGAATGAGAAAGCTTCGAGTCAATGTGGAAGTGTTTGGAAGTGCCAAAAATAGAAGCTAATCCTTTACAGGACGTTTGTAGAAGTTAAACTATCGTTAGAATGCATTTTTGATGCATGGAAAGCTCTATTTTTGGAATAGATAGTTGATTGTTGACAAAAAATTTTGAAAATGTGCACCTACAAAGTTGCGCACCTCAAAATAGTCAAAAATTTCAAAATTTTACTGAGTGTCAAAATTGAAATTCTAGCATCTGGGTTTTGTTCTTCTTCATACCAAAGCTATGTTTAGATATTTGCCCTTAAATTTCTCTATAATGTTAGTAATTTTGTCCATATCTAGTACATTTTCCCTTTTATGGCTTGTAGAGTTTGTAAATCTTTACTCCAAACCCATACTTCATCCATAATACTAAAGTCCTACTTTAAAATTGCTATGATCTTATTTACGTTTTCCTACGTAGCATGCAGTAACTTCAAATTTCCTATGATAATCAAAACACCTTTCTCCTATAAAATTTCCTACCACTACTGAGAGGCCTTCAAAAATGGATCCATATATACTACTCTCGCTTCTCTAAGAATAGTATTCAATGTGTCCTCGGGGTGCTCAGGATCAAGAGGACCAACTACTTCAGCCAAATATCCCTTTAGGATCTCAATCTACCTTTGAAGGGCTTGAAGTTTGACCTAATCCAACCCCATGCTCTTTAAGACTTATTTAATTCCCATGGTCATCATTAATCAAGTTGTATCCCATGTAGGTCTCCCAAGCAAGGTCTCTTTGAGTTGATAATCTTTGGGACCAAGGCTTTCTACATCTGTGTCTTCAGGAGGAATGACCACTTGGGCAAATAATTCCTGGTTCCATGTACTGGTGAAAAATGCCAATGGTATTGCCTCATGTGATGAGGACTCAAGTTTATTCAAAATCTCAGCAATCTCAAAAATGTCTTCCTCTGAAGCACGAAATTTAGGTCTAGTACTCCTCATTATTTCCTTTTAGAGCCACCTTGGGATGTGCTCATCTGAAGACCTTCTCAAGGATGAAGGGGTGTGTTCTACTACCTTCTTCCCCTTATTGCTCCTCCTAGGAGTTGTTTCCCTCTCTGAGGGCTCTTCTTCTATAGCCTCTATTTGAGCAGACCCTATATCTTGCTCCTTAGTGTCTTGGGAAGGTGGTTGAGAATATTCCACCATTTTTCCCTCCTTTGACACTTCATTGGTGGCCCTTTGTTGTGATTCCTCTCCTTGTGATGGCTCCTTCTAAAACTATTCCTCTTCTAAAATTTGGGGTAGAGGAGTAACTAAGCCCTTATCTATCACCGTGACCTATGGTGGAGATGGGGGAGTAAGATCAGGACACTATGAATCTCATAGTATTTGTGTCTAGTCTTCTTGTTGAGGTTCACCTGTAGGGGTATCACTGATCTTATCCCCATCTAACTCTATACTGATAGGCATAAACTCAAATTTGACATTTTGTAAACGTCATCACCTTCTTCACTTTTCTCATCCAACCATTGTTGTACTTCATCTTCCAAAGAAGAGACTTCCAGGGGTTCTACTGGGGTGGATGGTGATGTACTTGTGATAGTTATTCTCCTTTCTTTCTCAGTGGCTCTAGCTAGCTAGGTTCTCTTCTGCAAGGGTAGTTGCTCTTCTTCATTTGTCTCCTCTTCTTCCTCCTCTTCCCCTTCTTGAATGGTCTCAGGAATAGATGGAAAAGACACCATTCTCCTAGTCACCCTTTGCCTTTTCTTCATTCGAATCTTGATCTTCTTTGGTTTTGTGGAGGTAGAAGGGTATGTTGGCTCTTCTTGTGAAGGAGGAATGGGAACTTTTTGACTCTCTCCCTCTTCTAATTGGCTAGGAACAAAGGGAGGAAATTGAGGTTCATCCTAGACTTGAGTAGCTCTAGTATCCTTAGACCCTTATACATCTTCTTGTTGTTGGGAAGGTACATGTGCTTCACCCTATTCCATTTGAAACCTCTAAGGGGAGGTCCTCTTACTCTTGTTCTTTCCTTTCCTCTTTGGAGGATGATAGTATCCAACTGGGCAGTCAAGTTGGTATATTATTTTTGGCTTGATGGGAGACTAGGCTGCAAAGGTAGGAATTGTGACTTTCCTCCCTCTACCTTTCTCAAGGCAGGCTTGAGTGAGGAAGATAATCGTGTCAAGTATTGGATCAAGTTGAAAAGGCTTCTTGATCCAATCCTTCATCATTCTGACTACATGCCTTGCCTAATGATTAATATCATCACACTCCTCCCTGTCAACCTCAAAATTCATAATGGTCCTTTCTCCTATTTTGTCTGAGTTGAACATGGGATGCAGTAACTCCCATGAATCCTATTGCCTTATTTCCTCTAGAATTTTGAGCTTGAGAGTCTTTTCTGCTAGATACAAAGTCATCCTAGAATAATCTCTTATGTGGACATCTTAGTCATTTGTGGCATTCATCCAATGATCTTCTATGACATCTTCATGATGCAACTCCTTGTTGGCCAAACTCTCTACTCTCCCAATATTATCAAAATAGAGCCTAGGGGAGTTGTACTCCTTGAGAGGATAATTCTCCCATTCCCACTCGAAAGATAGAATATCTTGCTTATGTTTAACCTGATACAGTCCAATGACTAGGGACCATCCCCAATAGGGTTTCCTTTGTCTCTTCACCCTCTCATATGCAGATTCAATCAACCGAGAAATCTCCAATAGCACCAGTTTGTCACTAAGATATCCGGGGAGTTCTTGGGGTTGATAGTGGCACCAGCTACCTGTAGATATGTGAATGTCTTGAATTGGATGAAGTAGGCACTGAGAGCTATTATCTGTGCTTTTGCCTCTTCAAATAACCTCTATGAATAATCTCCCTCTATGAATTGAATTACCAAAAAAATGAATGTTTCATTCATGATTTTGTATTCTTTTCTTTGTGCTAAGAGCTTCTTCCTCACCAGTTGAGGGTAAACAATATAGGTCCAAGCATTAGGATCCTGCATACTGCCTCTCTTGTACAACTGGGGTAGTTTTTTGCCCTTGCTACAAGTAGATATATTAGGTAAGAAGTCATATAAAACTTCTTCTTCTCCTTAACTACACCCAACTGCTCACACAAGTTCTCACTTAGTGTGGTAGCCTAGTCTAAAGGCATACTTGCCATCTTTATTGTTTCAATGAAATTGACCATGAAGGCACTGAGGTGACCAGCCACTGGTAAACCCATAATTTTTCTTAAAAGGATGATGGAATATCCAATGTTGTCCTTCATTTATCCCCTAGTCATGTCCACTTTTCTTGTGATCCTACCCTGAGGAGGTGTTTCAATGAGGTAAGATGATTGGATAATTTTGGTTACCTCTTTCTGGTGCTCCCTATACCATCTCTCTGCTACTTCATAGGAGAGTATGATGAATTGATCTACCCTTGGGAGATGGAAGACCCTTTCAATGTTATTGGGTCGTAAGTCTAGTACCACTTCTTCTATCATGCTCTTAACCACTCTCTCTTCATAAACAAAATGTTGTGCCAAAGCCATGATCAATTTGGTTGACTACACAAATACTAGATGTAAAGCTACATTCACCAACCTAGAACAAATCAACAGGGATACTAGTGCAAATCTTTATGTGGCTTTGTTGCAAATCCTAAGGAATTCTCTCAAATCTGTGTGCCCCAAGTTGGCGTCCCTAATTTTTGCATGATCATCATGAAATCTTGACTTTGACGGCACACCTTGGAATTTGAATACAACGAGCTTGGGTGTCATTTTCTCTCCAAAAGTAGATGCCATAATATTCAATCTGCACGATGTGAGAAACATTTATGAGTTCAAAATAATAAAGATGTGGAAATAAAATGCAAAAGCCTTAAATTTAAAAAAAAAAAAACATTAAGAACAAAAATGAAATGCTCTATTTGGGCACTTTTATTTATTTTTTAAATCTATTTTTCATTTTATTATTATATTATATATCTATATAAATTTTTTTTTATTTTTTTAGGGCTTGTCAACTAAGAGGTGGACACATGGCACGTGCGGCATAGTGCAAGTGGAACAGTGGAGTGGGCGTATAGCTAGGGTTTTGAAATGGGCACGTGCATGTAGGCATGGCACCGAGGTGGGCATGTGCGTCAGCACAGCACGCTCAAGTATAGAGTAGAAGTGTGTGCATGGGTGTTATTGTCACAAAAGTTTGCACCCACATCCAATTTTTTTACCTAAGGACAACCTTGTGAAACATGGAAACAACCTCCAAGCTGTGGGACTTGAGCTATGAGTTTGAGTCTCTGGAGAAGACTAGTTCCCTTTACTATCAAGGTGCACCTAACTACTCTTAGGGAGGAAAAGGGAGAAGGAATGCATGAAAATAAATCTACCTACTCTAACCTAAGGAGGTGATGCACCAAAATAGAGTGTTCAAACCAATCTCTACCCATACATGCACCATTGAACCATCATGACACCAAAAAAAATATACACATTTAGACTTGCTTTAATCTAACAATCACATGCAGATTAGAAAACCCCAATGAATGACACAAAGAAAGAGAGGATTCACTCATATACCATTCATAGGCCAAAAGAGATATAGTCATGCAAGATTGCAAATCTCTATAATACACCAATGAGAGGTAAATAGTTCTTGTACTTTACATCAATGGTTGAAGGAGATAACGTAGAATGCCATATAGTTCAGAGGCAAAGGGAATTTACACATAAAATTGTAGAGCAATATCAAAGAAGTCAGAGAAGAGTCGACTTTTAAAAAATTTACAAAAATTTCTTTTATAGTTCAAGCATAACTGAGATGTCCTCTTACTAAAGTTACTCCACAACCACTTCCATTAAGCCCTTCAGAGAATAATCATGGAGATTTGAAAAAAATCTGATCTGAGTATAGATCCAGATGTAATGATATATGATCTTGTTGGAACAAGGCCCTGAGAAGACAAAAATGGTGCCATTAAATAGTTCTAACCAGGTAGATGGATCAAATCAGAGATGGTGGAGTGTTTCTCATGTTCACTAAGTTCAGTGCTCATTCCAGGGTGGTTGGCATTGATCACAAGGATTAGATCATGCAACAAAACTCAAATTCCCCTATTTCTAGCTCATGAATTAGCATGATTAGCAGGTCAACTAAATATTGCACCCAAGTTAGGCCATGTGGGCTAATAACTTCATTTTATTTTGCAACTCTGCAAGTCTCCATGTGGTTGACCAACACCTTCTTTACTAACTATGCCACCTCCTCAAATCCTAACCACGATGCAACCGCCAACTGCCAGCCTTAACCACACTACCTAGCCACAACGTATCTCCCCAGGCCCATGAGGACATGTGGCATTTAGGTGCTTCCCCCCAATGTTTAACTCCCTCATACTTCCATATTATGGGCAAGCGTTGATCGTCGATCTGCACAAGATCAACGATCAGGAAAGACTCTCCATTCTCTATGCATGTCCATGAAAACTTGGGCCCACGAAAACACTCGTCATCCAACCTAGTCTAACTCAGCATTACCCTGGCATACAACTGGTACCACCTAGAAAAAAACTAACCTCACAAGGACACGCAGAAGTAAGGCGCATGCCTACATTGTTTAACTTCCTTGCAACTTCATATTATGGGCATGCGCTAGCCACTGATCTTAGGAGATCTGACGATGCTCATAACACATGCTTCTGAACCTGTGTAACTACCCTGCCACCCTATCTACAGTAGCCTAAATAAGGTGGACCCACCTACCACGTGGCCAAAATGTGCTTCCCCACATTGTTAGGAAATCTAACAGAACTCAGAATGCCGGAAAGCAAGTGCCAATAAAATTGCCAGCTGAACTGAGACTACCTCCCTCTATGGCCCATAAAGGGGCTTCCCCACATTACATAAAGGTCATGCATTTGGAGAATGTGGGAATGTACCCACCGTAGATCGCCAGAGATCTAATGGCGCAGAAAGCTACAAAAAAGAAGAAGGTCCATTTGATTTTTTTATTTGTTTTTTGCATTTTAAATTCTCAGGCATTAAAATAGTATAAAAGATGGGAAATAGTTGTTGGGCAGGGCAACATTCAAATTCAAATTTTGGCAGGAGGAAAAAAATGTGTAACATTTCTGGTGACTCGGAGAGGACACAAGCCAGCTATACATATGACCAGTGACCCTATGCATCCATTGGGCTACAGAGTCATGAAATATGTGGATCAGTGCACTATAAAACCCTAACCCTACCTCTGTAGTAGCAAATCACTGAAACTCTATCTCTGCAACTCTACAACCTCAACAAAACACACGTGCTCAGGCACATCTTGGAAAATTGGAAAACAACATAAAGGAAACTACTCTAATATGTATAGGAAAATTCAAGCCCTGTCAAAAACATGGTTTGAGATAGATCCCATTGACTGAGATAGGAAAGATTTCACCACCAGGCCTACTTAATTGAAAAGCATTGGCCTGCTTGCAACTGATAATCAAATAGGGACCACTCCATAGTGCATCAAATTTTGAATGTCTTCCAGGTTTTGTACTATCTACAACCCATTTCAGAACTAAATCACCCTCTCTAAAGGCTCTGCCCCTAGCCTTCTTGTCAAAGCTCCTTTGCACCTACTGTTGATGTGTTTCTAGGGTCTGTATGGCTTGACTTCTTTTCTCTTCCAGCTCCATCAGCTCTACCATTCTTACTATTATGGAATCATCTTCAATCAACTCTAGTTGATGAGCTAGCTCTAGGGATGGAAATTCTAATGAAATTGGAAGTCTTGCTTCTCTACCATATACCAACATAAATGGTGAATTCCTTATTAACCTCTTAGGTTTTATTCTGTTAGCCCATAATGTAGTCCTCAACTTTTGATGCCAACACCTCTAGTTATCCTCTATAGTTCTTTTCATAATCCTAATTATGTTTTTGTTGGAGGAATCAGCCAAACCATTGCCCTGAGGATAGTAGTTTGAGGAGGTGTTTAAGTAGATATTATGGTCAACTGCCCATGCACAAATCTGAGCTCCTACAAATTCTTTTGCATTATCTAAAATAATGGTTGGAGGGGCACCAAACCTAGTCACAGTTCCATCAAGGAACTCAACAACTGTGGTGTCCTTCAATGCAACTACCTCTATCCATCTGGTAAATTAACCTATAGCAGCTAAAATCCTTTTGTGACTGAAATTGGAAGGAGGATTATTAGGGCCTATGAAATCCAATCCATATTGAGCAAAAGGCTAGTCCACCTGAATGGGATGAAGAGGAAGAGGTGCAAGCTTTTTCTTGCCAGAGAAGAAGGCACAGTTTTCACACTTCCTCACATACCTATGACAATCATGGAATAGGGATGGCTAGTAGTAACCAGCCCTCATGACCTTCATTGTAGTTTTCCTTAGTGAGAAGTGACCACCATCAGGACCATCATGAAGCTCTGTGATCATTCTTTCAGCTTGGTCTATGTCAATGCATCTTAATAGGGCTCCATTAAAATCTTTCCTAAAAAGGATGCCATCAACCATGACATAAGGAATTGACTGTAATCTATACTATCTCCTTTTGGTTCTATCTAATCCTTGGGGGTATCCATTGCCTAATAAGAAATTCTTCATATCATCCATCTAGTTCCTTGGGTCATCATTCCTTGCTTCTTGTTGCTCTGTTAGTATCATAGCAACTTCCTCATCTAATTCCTGAGATGATATCATCTATTTACATAACCCTTTTCCTCTTACTAGCTTGGTGATCTGGATGTCAACATCATATTCCATTACTTTAGTAATCCAACCATCTCTCTTCTCACTAATATCTTTGCTCAAAAGGAAATCTTTCACTTTGGCATGGGGTACTAACAGATGAATTTTATTACGAGACAGGAGGTCTCTAAATTTCTTTAAGGCTCTGATGACTGCTAGGGTTTTCTCCTCTACATAGCTATATTTATCTTCATACTCTTTAAGCCCTTCACTAAAGAAGGCTATGGGCTGCTCATCATCTGTATCATTTGTTTGAGTCAAGATAGCAGAAATACTTGACTCACCACCTAGGGTATAAAGGGTGAAATCCTTCTCAAAGTTTGGATTAATGAGGGTAGGGGCTGAGGCTATGGCTACCTTGATCTCTTCAAAAATTTCCTTCCCTTCCTTGGTCCATGCAAAAACCATACTTTTCTTGAGCATAGCTGTAAGGGGTTTTACCATGGTAGCAAGATTAAGGATAAATCTTCTCATAAAATTGATCCTACCAAGGAAACTTTGCAACCCTTTCTTATGTTTAGGAAGAGGGAGAGCAAGTATTACTTTAGTTCTTTTTGGATCAATGGTTAAACCATCCTCAGATACAATGTGTCCTAATTAATTTCCTTGATTGGTAGCAAAGACACACTTGCTCAGGTTAAGGGATACCCCAAACTCTCTACACCTTGAGAATACCTGCCTTAAATGATCAAAATGATCTTCTACATTCTTTGAATACACTGTGATATCATCAAGGTAAACTAAAACAAACTTTTCAATCATGCTTTTAAAGGTCATCTCCATTTCCTTCTAAAATGTAGCACCTATGTTGGTTAGCCCAAATGGAATCTTACAATAAGCATAGGTACCCCATTTGGTGGTAAACATAGTCTTGTACCTATTAGACTCTTTGACCAGTACTTGATTGTAGCCAAAAAATCCACCAAGGAATGAAAACCTCCTTGAACCACTGACCTTGGACAAAATCTGCTCCATGGAAGGAAGAGGATGGTGGTCTTTAAGAGAAGCTTGATTAAGGTCCCTAAAGTCCACATACAATCTAATTTCTCCATTCTTCTTCCTAACAGGGACAAGGTTTTCTACCCATGATGAGTGCTTGATGGGGAAAATTATATTGGCCTCAATCAATTTGGATAGCTCTTTTCTCATTAAGGGTTCAATTTTGGGATTCACTGGCCTCTATTTTTTTCTTACTGGTTTGACATTATCAATTAGATCTATGCTATGCTGAAATAACCTTGGGTCAAAACCCTTTAAATCATCATATGTCCAGGAAAATATATCATTAAATTCTTGACATAGATGAATAAAACTTTCTTGCTCAATCTCAGAACATACCTTCCCCATGTTTAAGGATTTTTCATTAGCAATTGTGACTGGGGTGATCATCCTCGTTAGTAGCTAAGTTCATGATTCTGCCTCTTGCTTGGTCATCAGGGTTAAAAATAGTCTCTAAAGTAACGAGACACCTAGGCAGCTTGTTGGAACTTAGGTTAATGATTTGAACACCATACTAATTCTACAGTCTTGATTGGTTTTTATTTGAAAATTCTACTTCATTTTGCAAGAAGCTTACAATTTGTTCATCAAATTTGAACACTTGCCAATGGATGTTGTTGTCAGGGATGGTAGGCCTTACTACCATCTTGATTTTGTTGCTTCTTCTCCTCAAAATTCCCTAGCACATCATGAGATGCACCTATTGCTGCAAGTCTATTAGCATGTCTATTTTCTTTTCTAGGGATGCTCTGAATATTAAATGCATTGAAACCCTCAAGCAGATCCCATACCCTATGTTTATAAGACTTGAGCAAACCATTCTTGGTGATATTTTGACTTCTCACTTGATTAACCACCAACTCACTATCTCCATATACACTTAAGGCCTAAATTCCTCTTTACTGAGCAAGTACGAGACCTTGAATCAAGGATTCATATTCGGTCACATTGTTAGTGCAACTGAACTAGAGCCTAAAGGAGAAGTAGTACTTGTGCAGTAGAAATCAACATCACACCAACCCCTAATCCATTCTTATTTCTTGAGCCATCAAAGTATATACTCCATATCCCACTCATGTTGTATTTAGTCTCCACAAGATTGGGAATTAGAGCATTTTTCTCTAATATACAATATGTACTAAGGCCTGTCTCAAGGGTTTCTGACATAGGATCAAATTGATATGCATTAGCCCATTCATCTAAGAGGAAATCAAGTATCTCTGCTAGAGAAGTAGTAGGCTCATTCACTATGTTATTCTCATCCACTTCTAGGATAGTGCAATTCATGTTGATGAGATAAGGGGTGTAGGGTTCAATATGATGGAGGGCTAGAGGCTCTACTTTGATTGAATCTTTGGCCCCATATCTTGTCCTAAAAAACATATATGACCAATCAAAAGATATGTAACCACCTATTTGGGCAGTGAAATCTCTTGACAGATAGATAGCAAAATGTGGCTTGACTTCAGCAATGGATATATCTTGAGTTATAGTACAACCAGGGCATGCATGTAGGGCCATTTCCACATTCCTAAGGATCCCTATAGTCTTGACAATACTACCATCTAACTATAATACATCCCCAATAATGGGTTCATATTTCATTCCCAAAGCATCAGCAACACACATAGGCATCACTGAACTACTAGCCCCTGAATCAATTGTGCAATTGTGGACTAGTTGATCTCCTATGATTAAATAAACATAAAATGGAGGGGGTCTAACATTTTTACCTTTTTCTTCCTCCCTTGATGGTTTTACTAGGCTTGTGGCACTTTCCATGCTAGATGGCTAATCCTTTGGTTCAATACTTTCCAATTCTTGCAGCAGCAACCTCTTTTGCATGGGTATAGTAGCAACAACATCCCGCATGGAAATATGAACACATTTGTTTTCTTCATTTGTTCTACCACACTGAATGGTGTAGTAGGTACTTTGGTAGAAACCTTAGGGGATGCATTTGTAGGAGGTTGAGATGGAACAAACTGAGGATCACTTACATCTTTTCTGCCATCATTTTGCCTTTGCTATTGAGGGGTATTTGATTGATCATTTACTGCTTGTTCATGGGGTATTGCATTTGAAGTTGAGGCCTGATTAGGAAGAGGAGGGGTAGCATCTTCAATAGCTCTTCTTTTTCTCCTAGTATTGTGGGCAATGGAATCTTGGTTTACATTATAATGTTCCTCCACTTGATGGTTCATAAAGGAGCAATCACCTTGTCCCTGCATATATGAGGCCTCTTTAAATTGGTCCTCCTTGTATGATTTTCCTACTACAAGCTCTTGGATGGTCAAAGCCAAATAAGATTCAGCCTTATGACACATGCAATGAGCATAGGAGGAGTTATAGGAGGGACAAAAATCTTGATCCTGGGCCATGTTGTTTTGAGGGACTATGGCCCTACTTTGGTTTACATTTGAGGTTGAAGTATGGCTATTCTACCTATTCTTATCAAAATAATTGTTCCCATAATTATGATTTGGATGCCTACCACTATTTCAAGTTTGATGTTGCAATTGATGAGCCTTACTACCTTGAGCTTGCTATCTCTCTAAGGTCACCACCTTATTGCTCATTTTCTGCATCACAGAGAAACTATCTTCCAGCTTCTTCTCTTGACCCTATAATCTTTTATCTATGTTCATCATCATAGATTGCATCATTTCCTTGAATTCATCTATTCCATTTGAAGATGTAGAAAGTTGAGGGATTAGAGCAAGGGATTGTGATGTGGAAGTTGTAGGAAGAGGAGCCATTTTTAGTTGATGATTTGGAACATCAGGAAAGAAAGGCATGGGAGGCCTTGGAGCTAGCTTGCATCCTTGTATTAGGATTTTTTCTGACTTTATTGCTATGTCATAAGCATTAGGCAAGGTATCTCCTCCCATAGTTTGGATTGTAGTGTCAATGTCACTATTAAAAGCTCTAAGGTAATGCAAGAAGGCATTACCAGGGGTAGTTTTTACTGAAGCGGGTATTCTATCCCATGTCTTTTGAAATCTATAGTTAAAATTAGTCATACATTCATGGGGGGCTCTTTTTATAGTAGTCAACTATTCTAAAAGTGACAAATGGTCACTTTTGTCCTCAAAGTGTTTACATAGTCCTACCCCTAATCCATCCCAATCTGTTATAGAACCATCAGCCAAACCTCTATACCACTATAGCACTTTTCCTTTCAAAGATGAGGCTAGAATCCTAACTACAAAATCATCTTCTATAATACCATGGATATTGCAAACATTTGAAACTTCTTGAATGTGTTCTGAGGGAGAGATAGAAGTTTCACTAGTAAACTCTAGTATACTTTTGAGTGTAGCTATTGGTATGTCATTTCTTTAAGCCAATAAAAGAGGACTTCACCATTAAAGGTGGAAAAAGTATGGGCTCTAGGTTATGCCATATAGACTAGTGATCTATTGATATGTGTTGATGGCAATCTAGGTTGAGATCTAATAGTAGGAGGAGTAGAGATAGATCTTGTAGGTGTATTTGTTACTATTGCACTCCTAACTAGTGATAAAGATACTCTAGTCTTCCTTCTTCTAGGATTTGAAAATAAAAGCTCTTGGTACTAAAATTTACCTCTAGAAGATGCCATTGTTTCATCTTTGGGCATGAATTACTACAACTTTGGTCTGGAACTAGATTTATTTGAAACTCAGAGTCACCAAGTACTTGAAAAGAGAGCATCTTGAAGGCTTGAACACTGAAGTCAATACTATCTCTTCAGTATTAATTTTGAAATCTTCCTTTTGACACTAGTAGACTTGAAATTTTCTAAATATTGTCCCACCGGGCGTGCCAAAAACTGTTGTCACAAAATTTTGCACCCACGTCCAAAGTTTTTACCTAAGGACAACCTTGTGAAACATGGAAACAACCTCCAAGCTATGGGACTTGAACTATGAGGTTGAGTCTTCGGAGAAGGCCGATTTCCTTTACTATCAGGGTGCACCTAACTACTCTTAGGGAGGAAAAGGGAGAAGGAATGCATGAAAGCAAATCTACCTACTCTAACCTAAGGAGGTGATGCACCAAAATAGAGTGTTCAAACCAATCTCTACCCATACATGCACCATTGAACCATCATGACACCAAAAAAAATATACACATTCAGACTTGCTTTAATTTAACAATCACATGCAAATCAGCAAACCCAAATGCATGACACAAGGAAAGAGAGGATTCACTCATATACCATTCATAGGCCAAAAGAGATACAGTCATGCAAGATTGTAGATCTCTACAATACACTAATGAGAGGCAAATAGTTCTTGCACTTTACATTATTGGCTGAAGGAGATAAGGCTGAATGCCATATAGTTCAGAGGCAAAGGAAATTTACACATGAAATTGTAGAGCAATATCAGAGAAGTCATAGAAGAGTAAAGCTTTAAAAAATCTACAAAAATTGCCTTTATAGTTCAAGCATAACTGAGATGTCCTCTTACTAAAGTTACTCCACAACCACTTCCATTAATCCCTTCAAAGAATAATCATGGAGATCTGAAGAAAATCCAATTTGAGTACAAATCCAGATGCAATGATATCTGATCTTGTTGGAACAGTCCCCTAAGAAGATAGAAATGACACCATTAAATATTTTTGACCAGGTAGATGGATTGGATCAGAGTTGGTGGAGTGTTTCCCACATTCACTGAGTTCATTGCTCATTCGAGGGTGGTTGGCATTGATCACAAGGATTAGTTTGCACAACAAAACTCAAATTCCCCTATTTATAGCTCGTGAATCAGTATGATCAGTAGGTCAACCGAATATTGCACCCAAGTTAGGCCATGTGGGCCAATAACTTCATTTTATTTTTTCACTCTACAAATCTCCACACGGTTGACCAACACCTTCTTTACTAACTGCACCACCTCCTCAAATCCTAACCATGATGCAACCGTCAACCGCCAACCTTAACCATGCTACCTGGCCACAACGTATCTCCCTGGGCCTGTGAGGACATGTGGCATTTAGGCCCTTCCCTACAATTTTTAACTCCCTCATACTTCCATATTGTAGGCAAGCATTGATCATCAATTTGCACAAGATCAATGATCGAAAAAGTCTCTCCATTCACTGTGCATGTCCATGAAAACCTGGGCCCACGAAAATACTTGGCATCCAACCTAGTCTAACATAGCATTACCCTAGCATACAACTGGCACCACCTAGAACAAAACTAACCCCACAAGGACATGTGATAGTAAGGTGCATGCTCACATTGTTTAACTTCCTTGCAACTTTATATTGCGAGCATGTGCCAGCCACTGATCCTGGGAGATCTGACGGTGCTCGTAACACACGCTTTTGAACCTGTGTAACTACCTTTCCACCCTATCTATGGCAGCCTAAAGAAGGTGGATCCACCTGCCATGTGGCCAAAATGTGCTTCCCTACATTGTTTGGAAATCTGACATAACTCAGAATGCGAGAAAGTGGGTGCCAATAGAATCGCTAGCTGGACTGAGACTTCCTCCCTCTATGGCCCACAAAAAGAACATGGACCCACTGATCCATGTGTCATAAAGGGGCTTCCCCACATTACATAAATTTCATGCATTTGGAGAATGGAAGAATTAGCCCATCGTAGATCGCCAGAGATCTGACGGCGCGAAAAGCTATAGAAAAGAAGAAGGTTCATTTGATCATTTTATTTAATTTTTTTCATTTTAAATTCCCAGGCATTAAAATAGTATAAAAGATGGGAAATAGCCATTGGGCAAGGCAACATTCAAATTCAAATTTTGGCGGGAGGCAAAAAATGGGTAACAGGTGCAACGCAGTCATAATAGGCATGCGTGGTCATGTTACAATGGATGCACGGTGCCATGTTATCAAGAGTGTGTGTGGCACGATCACAATGGGTGCAAGTAGCACCATGTTACAATGGGCCTATAGCTCTATGTTACCAAGGGCATGCGGCACTATGTTACCAAGGGGCACACGCAGTGCCATGCTACAAAGTGGGCACGTGTAGCATAGTGTTATGGGTGCATGCATGTATGGTGTTGTGTACAAAGTGAAACTTTAACGCACCTTGTGGAAAATGTGTGGTGTGCTAAGAAAACTGAAGTTACTCAAACATAATGTGGAAGATAAGTGATGGAAGTCTGTTGGAGGGAGGGGATTTTATAACCCCACCCACTCGTGAGGTGTGCAGCGTGCCCCTACGTGGGTATGCAAGTGCATGACACATGCCTCACGGGTGGTGCATGCACATCAATGTGGTGCACTTTTTTTTTTTGAATTTTTTATATTTTTTATATTTTTTTGAATTTTATATTTTTTATGACTTTTTGATTTTTTAATTTTTTTTTTTTTAACTTTTCAATTTTTTTTCTTTTATGATTTTTTGACTCTAACATTTTCTCAAATCTCAAGCTATGAGTTTGAGAGTCCAAAAAAGGTAGTGGGTCCCCATTCTGAGTAAGGAATGGGGTGTGTGTTGTGAAACCACAACACTGCATTATCTTTCATCTACAGTTTTCCATCATGTATCTTACTCAATATGATTTCAGTCCATTCATCTATATCTAGCTCATGATAGAAATGATACTTAAACAAGTCAAGTTCCTTAAAGTGTTCAAATCTAGGCTTCATAGTCATGTCAAGGTTGAAGACTAGTTCCATATCCTTATTCATATATTCATTGCCAATTGAATCAAACTTGCAATTCAAATAATTTTCTACATCTTCAAGGTAAACTACATTGCTCAGAGTGATAGACAGTGCAAAGTTAGGGTTTCCTTCATTAGATTTTATAGAAACTATCTTAAACTTAGGTCTATCTTTGTTCTCAACACTATATACAACTGACATATCCATGATCTTTATCAAACAATATCTTTTACCAAATAAATTTTGTGAAAAATGATAAAATACCTCTTTCTAAAAATAAGGTTTACTTCAAAATTGCTCTGACAAGTCACTTCTAGATGCTCTTAGCTTTGAATGTGTTTGCAATGAAGTAAAATCAATTCTATACTCCATTTAACCCTCAACTTGAACTTGCATTAATTGTGTACTTTCTAAATATGAAAAAGATGTTACTTGCATTTTTTAATTGGTTAACTACTCAAGATCATCTATCTGATCTTTGAATGTCACCCAAGGTTTACTATAGCCTCCTTTAATCATGACAAATATCCTCAAGACTTCACATCACAAAATTATGTGCAAAAGCTTAATTTTCATCTTCTGTTATAGAATTAGATTTTATTGCAATACCAATAACTCTAAATTTGATCATAACTTATTTAGATGAACTCCAAATCACAAGCAAGCTTAGATACCATTTAAACATAACAAGATACACCTTCTACCAACTTTGCTACCTATAATTTAGTTTCTGACTAAAGTTCTCAAATTCTGATGCTGCGAACAAGCTTAATTAAACTTAATTGAATCAAACTCAATGATTGACTTTGATCTTCCTATTTCATCATTGTCTAACTTTCCTCTTGAGATATTTGTTCCTTTCATGAATGCTTCATTAAGTTCTTCTCAAAATTCACTCATAATGTTTCTTTGTTCTTCATTGTCTTTGCTAGTTTCGGAGTTCCTTTCATGGTTCCTTCTATTCCCAAATTTTCTTCCATTGTTCCTTCTATCTTTGAAGTTTTTTTCCATTCTACATTACTTCACTGTGTTTCCAAAGTTATTGAATAACTAACATATAGGTGCTCTACTTCTGGGATTCTATTGATCAATAGGTGCATGACAATTCTAAGCAATGTATCCTAAGTTGCTACACTTATAACACATTATCTATCTTCTCTCTTCATAAGATCTTCCTTCTCTTGATGTCCTTTCATTAGATCTTCTTCTATTTGTAGGGTTAGTATATCTAAACATTCTACTATTGCTCTTATCATTATCATAATTAGGTTTTCTACAATCGATTATATTATGACCCATACCATGACAATTATGACAGTAAAAGTCCTTAAAATGATTAAATGACTTATTAGTACAATCTATTTTTATATGACCTATTTCATTACATAAGAAACACTTATCTCTAAATTCATACCTAGTTTCCTTAGGAGTTTCCACTTGCTTTGGTTCATCCAAGATTTTAGCTTCCTTGTTTTGCTCAACTTCTTTAGGTTTCTCAAAACATTAACTAGATTCAATCTTGTTTTTAGATTTGTCTTTTAGATCTAATCTAATCTTAGGTTTCTTTGCAAACATGTCAATTAGATAGCCAAGACCAGTCTTATTATAAGAAGGTCTCTGTATAGACATTGAATCATCAAGCTTTTCTCTGCTCGATAAAAGTTTCTCAAGCTATTGTTTTCATTGTGTTAATTCACCTTTCATAATAGTATTGTACTTAAGGATTTCTTCACAATCTTCTTTCAATGTCTCAAGTTTAGATGCTCTCTTTTCCAAACTTTCTCTCATATCTACATTTTCATTCTTCAAATCAGATTCAACTTTGCTAGGATCATTTTTCAAAGTCAACTTCAAATTTGTAATCCTCAACTCATGCTTCAAGATCTTCTATTCTGTCTTCAACTTTGAATATTCATCATCACTATTTTTAGATTCAATAGATTCAAGCTTGGATTTTAGATGTTCAATCTTTTCCTTTAACAGACCAATGTATGCTTTGGAATCTTCATATCTCTCCTTCAGCTTATCTCTTTCTTCAATAAGGAGATCAATTTGTTTAGGAGCTTCTTTGAGGTTCTTCATCAACTATTCGATATCCATACGGATCTTACTCAAGAAATTAAGCCTATTCAAAGTAACTATGCTCTAATACCAATTGTTAGAAATAGGGATTTTTGAAGAGAGAGCGGGGGGGGTGAATTAGTAATCTACAAACTTTACTTTCTAACTAGATAAATTATTACTTACTTTAAACCATGCATAACAAAGCAATAAATTAATGTTGAACAGTAACAATAGTAATGCACAAAGATAACTCATAACACCATATTTTGTTAACTAGGGAAACCCTGGCCAAGGGAAAACCCTGGTGGGGATGATACCCACTAGATAATATATTGATATATAAGTTCCTTGTTAGAGGATGGACCCTGTTAGGAATCAATAAGAAAATTCAGTATAAGAAATCCCTATTAGGAGACTTTGAATCCCTATTAGGAGATTCCAACCCTGTTAGGAGTTGTAGTACAATGTATGCAAGAAGAACCCACTACCCAAACATGCAATTTCAACTATAAGAAGAGCTCACTGCTCAAACAAAATAGTTTATTATTATTTTATTCTTCCCTTACTAATCTCTAATCTTTAGCTTGATCTCAAATCATCAGATAGCTCATATAAAACTTTGCATATATCGATTTCACATATAATCACAATTCACAATTCATACTTTCACTTTTGCTTCCATATCTAAAGTACACTCTTCTTATAACAAGAATTTCTTTGCATAAATACCATGCCTTTACAAAAAATTTTGCTAGGTTGGCTAAGACCACAATTCACTTTTCCAAGTTAGAGTAAACATCTAGGATGTTAGCCCTAATTGGATAACTAGTTGTTTTGTAAACAAAATAGTTCTTTCCTTCAATTGTGTTGTCTTGCATGATCAATACATGATTATCTCTATTCCATACAGTCTATACAAATTTTTGAGGTTATACACATCATCACAAACATGTATACTATCTCCATGTAACTTTTCTAGTCATAATATGACATTTGTAATATGTTATAAACAAAAAAAATACACTGTTGTAAACCAAATTCTATACTTAGACAATTTTTTGATTACCAAACACTAAGTATCTTTATTTTTGAGGTTTCCTATCAACATGTACGTAATGTGTTGCCATTAATGATAACTATTACATATCACAATTAGCCAATTGTCAACAAAAATGATAACATCAAATAATAAAATTGGATGTTTGGGAGATGTATTTTGTATTTATTCACTATCTAAGTGGTTGAACATACAAATATATGTTTGTTCATTAACAAGAGGGATAATAGTTGTACTTCAACAAAATTTCAAACACAAAATTATATTCATTACTATTCCATCATGCCAATCCACTTTCAGGACATTTTGAACCTCTTGCACATTTTGAGATGCAAATCATCAAGAAAAAAGACCAAGGAAATTTTCAATAGCTTAATAAAATAGAACATAAATACAATATACTAAGCGCAATATTCACAAATCAACAAAATTTACCAAACACCAAACAAACCCTAAAAAGGAGCATGGCTCAAGAAACAAAAATGCATCAACATACATCACTTCACAAGCTAAAGAAAAACATTAGAGGTAATAACAAACCAAATTCCATTGACAATGTATGTCAGAATACTATCAATAAAAAAAACATGACATATCAAACAAGAAACAAAAATAATATTTACCTAGAAAGAGGAAAAGAACACTATCGCCAAAACAAGTGTTTGAACAAACAATTCTAGACACCCCAAAATGCACATGTATTATTTGTCAACCATTGTGCTTCAAGAGAGACATTAGAACATTAAAAAAGAAACAAAAAGAAACTTATCATAGACTAATGAAATTATCTAATAATATATTAGACAATTCATTTTTAAAAAAATTGTAATACTAAAGTAAAACATTCCACTCTTCCTAAGTATTTTATACCACATATTATCATAACCAACAATGGACTAATATGTATACATCAATTAACACAATTAGAAGAATTCTTTATTTCACTTCAAATTTTATTTGCACAAGTTTGGGATCCAAAATGGACTTGACAGATTTAATTATTAACATTTCAATTGTCTCAAATATTGTTGAAAGAGATTTGGCTCTGTCAACTACTATTACAACAACAATTTGTGCTTCCCTCAAAATCCAATTAGAATATAGAAATGTTTTTTTCAAAAACCATGGTGTTTTTGGAAATATGGCTAAGTAGGATGGGTTAGTGTTTTCATTTATTGAAACATATATATTAGAATGAGAAGGCGCAATTTACAGTTAAAGATCTCATAGTCAAATACCAAAAATTGTCTAAGTATCAGATAGTTTTATTGGAAGTACTAAAATAATTTTGGTAATGCATAGTCTACAAAGATATTTGGAATGTGTGAACTTTGATATAGATAGCACAAAGTGTCATGGTGATGTGTGCAAGATTACAATACAATAAAAACAATACAACATCAGATATAACATTTTTGCCAATAAAGGCAATGAATAGAGCAAAACATTGCACATTAGTATTTTGGTATATATGGTTTAAGAAATTATTGGTGTGACAAAATAATTACTTAACTAATTAGTGATGATACCCTAGATGTTAACCCTATGTTAGAAAGAACTAATTTTGTAGTATGCCAAGTGTATGAATGCGTGAAGGTCGAAATGGCAAGTTTTGCAAAAAAGAAAGGTTAAAGTAAAAGATCAAATTATGCAAAGTAGTTTGGTAATATGAGTAATATGTGAATATGTTGATTATGATATGAAAATTTATGTGAAGACTATGTGAGGTATATGTTATGTGAGTACTAATGTATGATCAGAGATATGTAAAGTACAATAGACAATAGTAAAGAGGTTTATGTATCTATCTCTTTTGTATATAAGAATTGCATTGTAAAATTGCATTTTTGGGTAGTGGGCTCATCTTGCATACACTTTGTAATACCAACTCCTAATAGGGTTGAGGCTTTTAATAGGGCCCAATCCTCTAACAAGGACCGAGACACTATATGTATTTCATAGACTCCTAATAGGGTCAATATCCCCACCGAGGTTTTCCCTTGGCCAAGGTTTCCCTACTTAACAAAACATGGTGTTATGAGTTCTCTTTGTGTATTGATTTAATTACTATTCAACATTGTTGATTTACTTTCATATGAATGTTATAAAGTAATTAACAATATTCAGCTGTGGGAAAAAGTTTGTAGAATAATGATTCAGCCACTTGCCGCCCTCCCACCCCCAAGTATTAGATATTTCTAACAATTAGTATCAGAGCATAGTTATTCAGAGGAGGCCTAACAACTTGAGTAAGATCCCTATGAATATGGAATAGTTAAAGAGGAATCTTGAAGAAGCCCTTGAATAGATTGATCTTCTTATTCAAGAAAGAGACAAGCTGGAAGAAAGGTATGAAGATGCAAAAGATTACACTGGGAAACTAAAAAATAAGACTAGTCATCTCTATAAGAATTTGGTATAGCTATGATACCAAATAAGAATTTTCCTTAGGGAAAAATCATCCAAGATCAAGGAACTCAAGCACAATCACAATAGTAGACCAACAAGGTATGATCAGAATAATGATATGATATTCATTCAATATAATTGATTGATATTGAATTGATACAAAAGTACATCAGGAGTGCATGTATATAAAGGCCTCTAGAATGCTTCTAGAATGATTAGAAATTAGCATACTAATGAGTCATACAACTAGGCACATGTCCACCAGATGTGGATTATCCTCCATTAAGCATAGGAGTAAGTGTGATGATGAGAGGATAAGCCTACAAAGGTGTAGCATGTAAAATAATGTTGTAGACACCATACGCTAAAATAGGAGTGTGAATATTTGTGTTGTCTAAATGACAACTCAGTTAATCATGCAAACCCCAATGTTGTAGACACCATGTGCTCAATTAGAGTTTCTTACTTCTGTGTTGTCAACATGACAACTCATAAGAGTACGCAAACTTCTAATTCCTCAATCACTCAATATTCATTCAAGGAACTCAAGCACAAGCACAACAGTAATCTAGAAAGAGTATGATCAGAATAACAATATGTATTTGATTCAATGTGAAAGTACACTAGGAGTCCCCATATATAAAGGCCTCTAGAATGCCTAGAAATTAGCATACTAATAAGTCATACAACTAGGCACATGTCCACCAGATGTGGATTATCCTCCATTAAGCATAGGAGTAAGTGCAATGATGAGAGGATAAGCTTACAAAGGTGTAGCATGTAAAATAATATTGTAAACACCATGTGCTAAAATAGGAATGCAAATTTTTGTGTTGCCTACATGACAACTCAGTTAATTATGCAAACCCCAGTGTTGTAGAAACCATGGGCTAAATTAGAGTTGCTTATTTCTGTGTTGTCAACATGACAACTCATAAGAGTAAGAAAACTCCTAAGTGTCTCACATAAGAAATAAAATAATGCATAATAATAAAATAATGCATTAACCTAAGTAAACTTAAGTAAAGTGTAATAAGTGAATACTTATTTACACCAACATCCCCCCTTAAGTGCAACTTAGGAGAATGCACTTAAGCTTATGAAAGCTAGAATGAAATGCATGATGAGTCTCGGCTACTAGGCCATGTTAGGTACCCATGTATATAATGAAATGAAATCTCTCATAAAGTGGAGAAAGAGAGAAAACCTCATGGGAAAAACCCTCCCCCAAAAAGAGAGATGATGTATGGATGGATGGAGTAATCAAGACCCCCCCCCCCCCCATTACTACATATAAGTAGAGAATGGACAAGAAGGTCAAAGTGAGCCTGCGCAATAACTGAAGAAGGATCTTCTCCATCAAAGAGAAGATGTATATCATCAATATTGTCTCCCAAATCTATTATGTATGACTCCACAAATAAACCTAAAATGTATGCTATGTAGTCATCTAGTGATGCTGGATCTAGAAGACTAGGTGTACCCTATTGTGCTGGACCTATCACTGTGGCAATATGTGTATGTGGAATTTGCTGATGATGTGACCTCTCCCTATATCTTTCAATAGGACCCCAAATATCTGAATCTATTGAAGCACTATTTCTGGTGTCATGATCAGTTTCCATAATGCATGAAGTAGTCTCCTCAACAAAGAGAAGATGAATATTATCAATGATGTCTCCCACATCTTCAATGTGAGACTCCACAAACAAACCTACAATATCTAGAAGGAAGTCATCACATGAAGCTAAAGTAGGAAGATATGGTGTTTCTTATTGCACTAAATCAAAAATATCAGTGGCTTAAACTGGATCAATAGTATCAATAGGAGCATTAGGAGGTGTGATCTCATCTGAAGGTGAAGGAACCATTACTAAAGCAGCAATAGATAGAATGTTATCTAGAAAATGAGGAATTGTGGGATCTCCATTTTTTTCCAAAGAGCCATCCACATATCATATGGGTGAATGAGCTTATTAATGACATGCTTAGTATCAAAACTCATATTTAGTATAATAATATCCCAAAGTCTATTAATAGGTGGTTGTTCTTCAGTGTCAGAAATTAGTTCATTAGAATGTAAATAAGCAAATACTTCCTCATGCTCACTTCTTAGATGATTAATGACTAAAGCACTTCATTTTTTATAGTTCCTTTTTGTCAATGGAGGTCTAATCCCAAACTGACATGTGAAACAAAACTCCTCCATGAGATCAATAAATGTATGCATCTCCCAAAATGCAAAAATAATCAATCAACCCCCCCCCCCCCCCCCCCCCCCCCAATGTATGATTTGGCACCTAGTGCGATAGCCACATGCCAATTTAGGGCCTATTTCTAAAAGTAGTATTTCTATCCATAGAACTTATAATCTAATTGTAGATATGGAAAGTAGACAAAAAAAAAATGCACTTTCAAAAAAAATGGAACCAAATTATGTGTCCAGATGAGCCCATACTAAGTATTTGAAGTGGAAAAAATCAAGATTTGTGAGTCAAAAACATTCAAGAATAGAGATCTCAAACCACCTACACCAATGTGTAGATCATGAAATTCTACCCCAAAACAAAAAAAATTGCTTGCAAAAAGGAGTCTGTATGAGGGAGATATCATTGTTTGAAGATTGTTGTTGTAATTATTTTTCCTAAATCGCCATTGTCGCACCTCCAAAAAATAAATGGCTCTAGATTGACCTCAAATGCCTGATTTGGATGAAACAAAATCTGATTTAGGTGTTTTTTGACCTTCTGAATGTGATGCAAATATTTGATTTGCACCAACAAGCTTCAATCTTCACCTACAAAAAATCTCTCCTACTAGCCTGATGGCCGAAAAAAAATCCAAAAAATAATGCAAATCCAAACAAATGTAGAGATGTAGATGAAAAAAATGCAAATCTAAAAATTAAATGTATACATCTCAAATGATCATATCAATTTCGCAAATTAGGCCTTTGGGTTGCCAGTTTGCAAAAAAAATGTTACCTCAATTTTAACTATGGCCAAACATAAGAAAATTTATAGTCAATTCACCAAATTGACATTTTGGACATAATGGTGAGGTTTGCTTTGGCTCTAGATGCTCCCAATATCTATGGATTCTTTAGATCTGGGTCAAGGTGCTAGAGCAGGAATGGTCTCAAACGGCTATCTGAAGGGAATCTCCCTCAGCTCTAATACCATGTAAGAATTTGGTATAGCTATGATACCAAATAAGAATTTTCTTTAGGGAAAAATCACCCAAAATCAAGGAACTCAAGCACAAGAATAATAGTAGACCAACAAGGTATGATCAGAATAATGATATGATATTCATTCAATATAATTGATTGATATTGAATTGATATGAAAGTACACTAGGAGTGCCTGTATATAAAGGCCTATGAAATGCTTCTAGAATGCCTAGAAATTAGCATACTAATAAGTCATACAACCAAGCACATGTCCACCAGATGTGGATTATCCTCCATTAAGCACAGGAGTAAGTGTGATGATGAGAGGATAAGCCTACAAAGGTGTAGCACGTAAAATAATGTTGTAGACACCATGAGCTAAAATAGGAGTGCAAATATATGTGTTGTCTACATGACAACTCAATTAATTATGCAAAATTCAATGTTGTAGACACCATGTGTTGAATTAGAGTTGGTTACTTCTATGTTGTCAACATGAGAACTCATAAGAGTATGCAAAATCTAAAGTGTCTCACCCAAGAAATAATAAAATAATCCATTAACTTAAGTAAACTTAAGTAAAGTGTAATAAGTGAATACTTATTTACACCAACAATCTCAAATCTAGAAAAGAACCTAGAGAGAAGAGTAATGATAGTAATGAGGTAGAAACCTTAAAGAAAGAAAATGAGATTTTGAAACATGAGTTGAAGATTCTTGAACTAAAGTTGAGCTTAAAGAAGGATGATAGCAAGACTGAATTAGGTCTAAAATTTGAGAATGCAAATCTAAGACCTGATCTTAAAAATGTGACATCTAAACTTTATTCTATCAAAATATAGCATATAGAACTCAAAAAGTACAATATCATTGTGAAAGGAGAATTGACCCAGGTTGAGAAACAGTTAGAAAAGCTATATTCCAATAGTGAGAAAATTGATGAATAACTTTTCTATCAGATATCTTCTTATGATAAGATAGGTCTTGGATATCTCATTAGAAAAAAATCAACAAAGAAATATAAAGCTAGGAAAGAACTAGATCCAATTGTTGAAACCTCTAAACCTAAGAAGAATGATCAGAATAAAATTGAATCAAGTATGAAGAATTATCTAAATAAGTTGAGCAATTAAATCAACCTAAGAAATGTGATGAACCCAAACAAACAGAGCAAGTTGAACCACCTAAAGAAGTAAGATATGGATTCAAAGGTAGATACTTTATATGTAATAAAATTGGTCATATGAACAGAGATTGTACAGGTAAGTCTTTCAAACCTAGTACTAATTTCCATTGTTATAATTGTCATGGTTTTGGACATAAAGAAGTTGATTGTAGGAAACCTAAGTTTGATGTAATAATGGCAATAGTAGAATGTTTAGGGATACTAACCCTACAGGTAATGAAAGGAGATCATCAAGTAGATCTAATGAAGGAGAAAGAGCTAATGGAATAAGGAGAAATGTTGTGTGTTACAAGTGTAAAATCTTTGGATACATTGCAAGGAATTGTAAAGCAACAATCAATCAGAATGGACCCAATCAAAGAAGGATTACACCTATATGTCAGTTATGTAATAACTTTGGTTGCATTGCAAGATTTTGTAGAATGGATATGAGGAATATCAATAGGAACTGAAACTTCAGAAGGAACAATAATAGAAATAATACAAGGAAATGGTAGAAATAGTAATCAAAAAGAAGCACTCAAAGAGCATGTTGAAGAATTAAAGGAAGTATTTGTGAAAGAAAAAGATCCATCAAGTTCACATTTTGTATTAGAAGAATAGTATTTCGATGCACCTAATGACAGATTGAAGTCAACCATTGTGTTTGATTCATCCTACTTGAATTAATCACTTTTCCATTAAAGATAGGGTACCCAAATGATATAACAAACGTTAGAGATCAAATTAGAAGTTGTGAAGTTTCCAAAAGGAAAAGCATATCGTAAGGTATCTTTGGTTAAGCGTGCAAGTCATTTGGAGATTGCATGAAGATGTATGAATGAAAACAAGTTTGTAGATGATCAAGAACAACTTTTTTCAAAATAAATAGTTGTGCAATTAATGCCAATGTGACCTATCTCATTTTTTTCTTAGTGGTTAATACCCATTTCCACTTGGCATCAATTTTATTGTATTATCCTCCATATGTTCCTTACATAGTTCAATTGGTGTGTACTTCAAATTCAGCATCATATCCAAAAATGCTTGCTCAACTTTTTTGTTATCACCTTTATCTAAAGAATCATACTTCACACATTTAAATCATATTAGGCCTACTAAACTTTTTATTTTCTCATATACCTTTTCTATATTCTGAGGAGCTCACCTAAGCAGTATCTAAAACTTTCTCAAATCATCTGATTCAGTCCTCTTGGCTTTATCCTCCTCCTCTTCATCAAGTTTAACAATAATTTTCTCCTCAGCCTCTTCCTTTGTTGACCTTGATTAGTCTCATTGGCTTATGGTGATCTCTTCTCACCCTTTTCTAGTTTGGTTATCTTCATTAGCCCTTTCTTTGGCTTGGCAGCTACAGGGCTTGCTACCTTGGATCCTTTCCTAATTACTCTTTTTTTTGTGGTGGTGAGTGGTATCATTATTTTCTTTAGGCTGCTTTTGACCTTCAAATCAACAATCACAATTGTCTTACCTTTTGATTTCTAAGGCTCGACAACCATAATTTTTTTACCTTTAGATTCATCTTCATCATCATCATCACTATCATGATCTTCCCCTTTTCCTTTAGTGATTTATAGAGGGGATTCTCCAAGTTTACTCTCTATGTCTTGGATAATTTTATTTCTCTTCTTGTCCATCTTTGGGACCTTCATTCACATCAACATCTTAATCTTTTTAGTCTCATACATGTAGAATGGCTCAACATTCTTGTCAATTTATTTTGCAATAATGTTATAGTAGTTGCAAACACTTCATCAACGTTAAGCCCATATTGCATTGGCCTTAGCCGTGCCACTCTCAATATGACTACTTGAGCATAGGTATAGTCAGTATCAACCATGAAGCATATCTAATCATAATATTGATCAACCACTGACTTAGGTATTCTCAATCCATTCTTCATTTTGCTTTTGAACTCATCAAAATACCCATCCAAAATTTTGTCATCTTTTTCACCTAATTGCTCAATATAACCATTGATATGCTTAGTTACAGGTCTATACTTATCCCACACTAAATCTCCAATTGTAGGGAAGACATTATGTAAATAAAAGAATATACATATGATAAGTGAACCAAACTTACGTGATGTATTCTTTACAATCTTGATGGCTCCAATATTTTTCACTAGATGAATCAATTGTAGCTTGGCCAAGTTGTAACTATTGTCCTTGAGTATTTTTTATCCTAAATCTACAACTATACAAGGCATACTATTCAGTTGGCTTGACTAATAGAACTTATGTGCAATCACTCAGACTACAAACTCAATGACTAGATCATTGATTGCATCAATAGGCATTCCTCGGCCATTCTATTTCACCTTTGTAAGGTGTAAAAATTATATTCCTTGCCTAGTAGTGAATAGTCTTTACTTAGTGAAGGGTAGGGTAACCAGTTACTTAATCCATGATTAATTTTGTAATCTTAATTGGCTCATTCTCTAGCCATAACTTCATATTATGCAGTCTTCTCAAAATAATATTATTCACTCCACCTTGAAAACCTTAGGAAATGTTAGGGCATGAGTTAACCCTTTCTTGGCCATGACTCTACTTTCCTCCTTCAACACTCCATTTTCACATAGCTTATCATATGTGTTCCTTAGCTTGAAATCACCAATTTCTCAAATTTTACACATGTAGCATGATCTTACATCATGTAGCATGATCTTACATCATGTACCATGATAACATTGGGTAGCATCAATGATAATGCTCTAATGGAGTCTCTAGTCATCATGACCTCTAGATAAGCCTTGAATTTTAGAGGAGGGCATGCATCATTATGCACAATCTAAGCATAGTTTTCCTTTAATGCCTCTCTCTACTCACTTACAAATGCAGATGATGTTATTACAAACTAGGGTTTTCAAAAATAATTCCATAAATCAACTTTTTTCAAAGGGATTTTGCAAACTTACATAGTATCTCTGATGACACACACTAAAATCCTCTGTAATTCACACAAATAGCTCTATAATCACCTTAATATCACTTTGAGGATTCTAAATCATTGGCTAAATGTAAAAATAAACTCAAATTTGACTAAATCCTTTCTAATGGTCAAAATATCCTTTCATTAAATGCTCTTTACTTTTAGTAGGTAAACACAAAGTGCATGACAACTGTATCAACTTGTATAAGATAACTCAATGCTTATACTTTCATTCAGTAGCTTGATCATGACACCAACTTGGTCACAACTGCATTCTTATCCTCAAACATAGCTTAGTCAAACATATCAACTCAATCAACTCAAGAGCTTGGTCCACACTATGACTCAGTCACAACTAACATTTATATTGATACTCAGCATCAACTATGCTCCAACTCAATATATATGCACTTTACTCACTTCATACTTCAAATCTATCCTAATGTATCACATCTTATGCAGATATGGACTTCACTACATCACATGTTAGGAAATGATGTATCATATATCATTTAAAATATAATTCCTCACATACCTTCTTTTCTTAATTTGAGGTAGTGTGATCCTAATTCATTGGAATGGGTGATCTTGACATCAATTGCTCCACTATTTTCTCCTTCATCCTTCTTTCGTCATGTTTGATTCATCTCATTTCTTGTTTTTTCTACATCAACAATACATTTTCCTTTATTTTGTTCATTGCTTGGTGTTGGTGCTCGGGTCCTATAGTTTTTTCTAAAATTTCCAATCTTATGACAACTATAGAAAACTATATTGTCATTCGTCCAACTCTTCAATTCACCTTTAAAATGTGTCCTAATATAATTTTTTGCGGTATGACCATATTCTCCACATAAATGAAAATTGTACCATGTGTTGTAATCCCAATAATATGAGTTACTGCTTAGGTGCATTTCCTTGATTCTTGGTTATCCAGTTAGGTTTTTTCTTTAATCTACATTCTTGAGCTCTATGTCCATACTTCTAACAATTGTAGAAATATCCTTTAAATCTAGGTACAACTAGTGTATTGCTAGCTTTGGATCTACACTTTCATGTGGTATTTGCCAAGCAAGATGAGAACTTGATCTCAACATGTTTCATCCTCATGCCATAGAATTCCCTAACAAAAACATGTAGTGTGGAGAGGTGTGTGCTTTCATACCCCATAATAATCTAGGCAAGAAATAGAACTCATTGGGGGGATTATGCTCAAATTGATCAAACCCCCTACAATTCGATGGGCTACCATAGCTGGCCCAGTTTAAATGAATTGGGAGCCCTAAAATAGATTACTCTTCCCCCCCTAAATAAATAATTACGGGTGATTAAATTTAGGAGGCAAAACATCTCACTAGCCCCAACTTATAATTAAAATAGTATCCATTAAATTTGGGCTTAGGGTTTTTCTTACCAATCTTGTTTCTACAAACATTTGTTGTATGACCTAGTTCCCACAATGATAACATGTAGGCTTTTTGTTCTTTGGATTTTTATTCCTCTATTATCCACTCTTTGATGATTCTCCTTCCTCAGTAGATGATAGTTGCTTAGCATAGCCTAGTCTAGATGTGTCATAGGGTATTCTTTGTGATCCTGTCATCTCTTCATAGTATCTCAAAACTTCTTTAGGTTTATTCAACCTTTCAATGAATTCCTTTTCAGATCTCAACTCATTCCTCATATTCTCATTCTCAAATTTTTAGATTTGCAATCTCCACATCTTTCCTATTAAGTTCTTGATTTTCACTTAGTAATTGATTGAGCATATCAAATTGCTCGTGTGTGAGTTTATGCACATCACATATCCTTTCATCAAGTCTTATGGATATTTTTCATTTGTCTTCATTGGTTAGTGTATTATCTTCCTTAGCTTTATTTTTCTATTTGGTTACTTCACACAATCTTAATAATTGTATTGCATGCTCTCTCTTTAGTCCTTTTATCTCTTCATTCAAATATATTGTTCCTCTCTAAGAGATATGTTATTGCTACATCACTTTCACTAGAATTTCCATCATCAAGTAATCATTTAGTGTCTTCTTCTTGATATTGTGTATCATTCTACAAGATTACAATCTCCTTCCTCCTCGTTAAGGATTTTTTTCAATTCCTCTCTTGTTTCTTCAAGTTGTTGTAGTGCAAGTTGTATATCAAGATTTTAATTTTCAATGATCTTTCCTAACTTATAAGCCTTTATCTCCAAGATCTTGACTCTCAAGTGGTTAGAATTTTTATAAGAGAACAATGCTTTGATACTAATTGTTGGAAGTCCATTGGGAAAGTTAGATACTGAGAGGGGGGTAAATTGGGATCTATAAAAATTTAACCTTTAAAATAAACATCAAATTTGATAACTTCACCTTAAACCCTTATCTCAACAATATCATAAAACACATAAACATTTACTTTAATGATGTATTAGATCTAACAACTAATCACCTCTATGAAATATGCAAGTAAATGATCAACACATAACACAAAGATTTTGGCTACCCAAAAACCCTCCAAGGTGAAGATAAAACTGGGGTGGGGATGACACTCACAAATCTTCACTACTATAAAAATAAAGTTCACTTATTAGGGCTACAAGTTTGATCACTTATGATGATCTACCCTATGGGGGGTTTTTTCTATTAAGAGATTACAAGACTTATTTAGTCTACCTTAATTGGAGGATTTAAACTTACAACTAAGTAAGCACTCTATTAGAAGATTTACAAAGGACTATGAGGACCACTCTATTAAGAGATTTACCCTGAAAAACTTGCTAGAATGTATCAGTACATGATCCTTCATTTAATACTTAATATTTTGATAATGGATCTCCTCTTTCTATTCTTTGATCTAATCTCCAATATGATATTTCTATATTTTTCCCTTCACTTCTCTACTCGGTTGTTTTGTCTACTTCTTCAAACTTAGCTACAAGCATCCAAACACAAACTCACATACATTCACATTGAAAATAGGGTTTGGATCCTTCTTTTATAACTAACTAAAGAAGGTTCTACATCAAAATAAATGATCCAAATCTCTCCCTTTTACCACTTAAACTTTCCATTTTTTTGATTCGTTAGACACCTTGCATAGGGATTAGTGATCCATAACAAAAATATGTAATCATCTCCTTGAGTTACTCCTCAATCATTAAAACATAGATTAATTCAGCCAAAAATGATTTACCTCATTTTTTGTGCAATTCCAAATAAATTGGTTTACTCAGCACATGAACAATCCAAAGCTCAGTCATAATGAATCTTCATGTTGTCCCTTGGATTCTATATGCTCAGATCAAACTATATGATTCGGCATGAACTATCTTTGGATAGCTCATTTTATACTATCTTATATCTCACTCATCATATATAGGAGTACTCAATGACTAGACTTGATCAGAAATAATAAATTGTGCAGGTTCAACTAACATATGAACAAGTCTATTATACATTTCTTGACCTTCATAGGATGTCTCAGTCAGAGTGATGATTGACCAACTCTTCCAAATAAATGACAAAGTGTTTGAAACTAATGGAAAACACACCTTAGGGATCAACAATTTACATCACTCAATCAAAGTATATCAAGGAGATATTGAAGACTTTTGGAATGGAGGATTCAAGACCAATTGGAACGCCTATGGTTACTGGTCATAAACTATCAAAGAATGATGATTCTACTAAGGATAATTAATCATTATATAGGTGAATGATTGGAAAACTATAATATGTTCTACATAGAAAACCTAATATTACATTAGCAATTGGTATTGTTGCTAGATTTTCTACTAATCCTAGAGAAAACCACATGATGGTTGTGGAAAAGATATTGAGATATTTGAAAGAAATAAAAGATAATGGATTATGGTACAAGAAGAGTGATAAGTTTGAGCTAAAAGTATACATAAATGCTAATTGGGCTAGAAACATTGACAATAGAAAAAGTAAAAGTAGAGGTGCTTTCTTTTTAAGAAGAACATTGATTTCATAGACAAGCAAGAAGAAGAATTATATTTCTCAATCCACAATAGAGGTTGTGTATGTTGTTGTAATAGTTAATTGTTCAAATATTTTATGGATCAAGCAATTGTTGAAAGGTATGGAGGAAAAAATTACTAAACCTATTGTGATATATTGTGATAACAAAAGTGCTATAAATGTATCAAAGAATATTTCGATGCACACAAAGACCAAACACATTGCTATCAAGTATCATTACTTGAGAGAGTTGGTATGAAACAAAGAAGTAAGACTGGAGTATGTGAACACAAAGGAGAAGATAGCTAATATATTCACTAAGGAATTACCTAAGGATTCTTTTGATCAATTAAGAGATAAGTTGGGGGTGATTCCCCTATCTAAAGCAAGCTCATAAAAGATGTTGCATTGCACCAAATGTTATTTTCAAAATATCTTACACATTGATGCAAGAAGTCACACTTTAGCAGTTGCCTAAATATTGTGAAGATATGAACTAAAGCATGGTAAATGAGACTGCAAGGAGTCAAGGTAAACATGAAAGATGAAATGAAATTTATATATCAATCAAACAGAGAAAAATTTAAGGTGATTTATGAATGGTTGATATATTTGCCATTGTTGTCAAAGAGAGAGATATCTTCAGTTATGACTCATATGATGAGGGAGATATATGTTGTTGGATGCATATTAAAGGGTGAATAGAACACTAAATTTGTTTTGATCTAGAGGTCAAAGGGAGAAGCTGAATTGCATGAAGAGATCTAATAGTAGTGTTTCCAATATAATTGGTGTTAGCATTTTAAAAATATACAATTAGTATTCACACAGAGGGAGAAGTGTAAGTGAGTGCAAGGTGAGAATCAAAATGAAACTAAGGATACTAATGAAGATCTATATCAAATCATAGAGGGAGTTGTTAAGGATATGTTATTGATAAATTATCAAAATGTCTTTTGCATTTGCATGGTAAAAAGAGGTGTTTCCATCAATGCCAAAGAGGGTGATTGTTGGAAACTATAATTGGAATAATTGTTATGCTGTCATTTATGCCAAATCTACTAGAGATACATTTACTAATAGTGTAGAGTGTCATATCTATTAATTGATGAAGATGATATAAACATAGAGATAGCTAGAGGAACTAGTGATGTTGTTTAATGATAAGTCACAAATATAATGGAATTACAATGGGCACTTGACCAATTAATCTTTGACAAGATGATCTATTATTCAATCATCCTATGAAGCATAGATGTGTTGAGTTAAAAAAAAGAAAAGCTTAGTGTAATGTGGTTGGTAAATGAAGGAGACAAAATAGAAGATTAAGGAACTTAAGAGTTAGCTAACTAAACAAGTATTAGCTAAGTGATAGTTATGGTTGAGAAAGTAGAAGAAGAAAAATTAGTAACAACCAAGCGTGGTGATGACTGAGTGGGCTAGTGAAAGTCAAGCAAGATAGAATAGTAGTGACCAAGCTACATAGTGTTGGTCGAGTGTCAAAAAAGTTGCAGTTTGTGAAAGAATCAAGTTTGAGGCCACCATAGTTGAACTCTTGGATTAGTCAAAACATGTGAATGATAAGGATTGATGAGATAGCATATTGAATGCACGTATTGAATTTGTTATGTGATCAAAGGAAAGGATTTGAAAGAGAAGTTTCTAGAAGTATCAAGAAATGAGTAGAAGAATGAAATGATGGATAGATTTAATGGCTCTAACTTAACTTTAAGATATATGGTGATGTTTAAGCAGAAAATGATCACAATTACCTGTATAAGGAGGCATAAGAGATGTTTTCTAGGTTTTTTATTGATTGACGATCTTAAGGAGAACCTGTGAAGAACATAATAGCAAAAGTGAAGTGAAGAGATTGGTGAAGTGTGATTTCTTGAAGGATGCCAAGAAAATTAGTGATGTAGATGTTAATTAAGTCTAGTCAATGAGCCATCAAATGAGCTACATGGAGGTATGAATGTGAAAAGTGATTTATGTTTTACAGATTAAACCTATTGTTACTTTATAACCATTGTGGCAATCAAAATCCTTTAATCAAGGTTGACTTAATAGTCATTTTTTGAATCCTTCAATCAAGGTGACATTCTAATGGAATGATCAAAATTTCTCTAACCAAGCCACTCCTAACAGGGTAATTAAATCCTTTAACAGGGTCACACCTAATAGTATGTTTTGTAACCTTTAATAGGGTTGGCTCTTAACTAAGCTCACTTTAGAAAAGTGAAAAGTGGTAGCATGTTACTTGGTGGTTTTTCCTAAATTGGGTTTTCATGTTAAATACTTTTGTCATATATGTGTGAATGTTTTATATGTGATGCATGTTATTTAATGTTATTTATTTTACTATTGGTCAACATATACTAAACATAAATCAATGAATAGAATATTATGTTGGTGATGAGTTTCTACATGAACTGAGTGATTGAATGAGATTGTTCAAGTTGTTTGGAGATAGTGAAAGTTGAATTGGTACATTTGGACCTAAGGATAACTTATTCACCCCCATCTCAAATATTATAAATATTTTGTCATATGATGTGTCTTTGAATGATATTTACCATATCTTCATGATGATGAGTTGCTTATGTTAGGATATGATAATATTTATAGTCATGGTTTATTAATTATACTTACCCCATACTTGCATGTGTTGGTATCTCTAACCATTTTTGTCTATTAATGTCAACAACTTAGTCATTTACAAGGAAAATTCAAATGGTCATCACTACAATAGAGCTACTCTACATAAGTTGAGTCATGTACATTAGATAGTATGTACCAAGCAATTATATAGAAGTTGAGTAAGTGTATGGTCACAGAGTAATTCTCTATATGTACCAAGCTCATCAAAAACCAAGTGAGTTATCAATGATCAAGTAAATTTCAAGTATATAAGTACCAAATGATGTAATATGTATTGAGCATAATATATGTCAAGCATCAGAAGGTTAAGACAACCAAGCAATGACAATGCCAAGCATGAGAAAAAGTAAAGACTAAGCAATGCAGAGTTTACACAAAAGTCAAGAATGGAATAGAGTTTTAGGAAAAATAATTATCGAACTTACTTGGAAGGTTTATTTAAGTTTTGAAGAGGTTTTTACAAAACATTTAATACTTGAAGAGTTTGTTACAGAAAATTTACATGGCATGGATCACATATCATTATGTGTTTGTTCAATGATCAAGATGAAGAGACAAAACCTAGAACCATTTAGAAAACTCTTTATAGAAATCTTTAAATAGCAATGATCTTAACCTATGTCATAGAATGAGAGAATGATCATAGAAGAGAAGAGTATAGGTGCAAACATGAAGCATTAGATTATGAAGGATTGAGAAGATCAGAAGTCATTCAAGGGTTTTATCATCTAATAGAGAAAGTGATCTATTCATAAGTAATGAATGTTAAAGAGAAAGACAAGTATTATCAAATTAGAGGAGAGGATCAATTAGTAAGGAGGAGACTCGAAATCAACTTGCAGAGAAAACTAAGAGTCAGGTACTGAATCAATTTTAACAAACTTGAGTCAAGGTAAATCTCTTAATAGAGTGGTCTCAACAGATCTTTTTAAATCTCCTAATAGAATCCTTACTTTGTTGTAAGTGTCAAATCCTTTAACAAGGTGAAACCTATTAGTTTCTTAAGTCTTTAATAAGACAGACTCCTCACAGAGTAGATCATATTTTATGGTCAAACATTATAACCTTAACAAGTTAACATTATTATTATAGAAGTAAAGTTTTTTGGGTGTCATCCCCACCCTAGTTTTATCTTCACCTTGGATGGTTTCTGGGTAGCAAATATTGTGTTATGTGTTATCACTTTCATGTATGTGATTGAATTGATTTACATGTTACAAGCAAGTTTACATTTATAGTTTTGCATGCACAAGTTATTGATAGATGTGGATGAATCTATGAAAAGTGTAATTGTGCTATAGATTCTAATTCACCCCTCCCCCCTCATAGTATCTAGTTTACTCCTCCATAAATCAACAATTGGCATCAAAGCACTAGTTCTCTAAAAGAATCTTAAAGGCTTGGAGATTGGATCTTGGAAGATGGAGGCTTTTAAATTGGACAAGGCTATAAAAAATTAGGTGATTGAAATCTAACTCACACTATAGAAACTTGAGAAGGCAAGACAAGATCTAAAGGATTCCCTAAAAAGGAGAAAGGAAATTGTCATCTAGATAAAGCAATACTCATATGAAGAAGTTGAGACTGAAGGACTATTTAAAATAATCAATCCTAATGGCAAAGCATTTGTTGAACTACTTGAAAGGAACAAGATCCTCAATGAAGAGATAAGGGCACTAAAAAAGGAACATGAAATCCAATCAATGAGACTATGTGAAGAGATATAATAGAAAGAAAATTGAAGAAGATGAGACTATGGTAGAAGAAGAAAAAAGGGTAATGGCTACTAGACTTGAAGAAATTATATCAGATATGTAGAAGCTCACAAATTCACAAATGGATTTGATGAATCAAATAATGACTACAAATTGGAAATAGAATCACAAGGATGTGGATATTGCAAACCTAAAATCTCACAATGAGATACTAAAGAATGAATTGAAGAATGAGAAGTAATCTATGGAGAAATTGAACAAACCAAAGGAAGTAATGAAGTATTTTGAATAATTTATGAAATCATCAATTTTTTCTAATATGTTAGGACATTCATGCACTGAGAAAGGAGAATCATCCAGGAATGGAGAAATGAGAAATGAAAATCCAAAAGACAAACCAACATGCTATCACTGTGGAAAAATTGGTCATACTGCAAATATTTGTCGAAGCAAACATGGTATGCAAAATTCTAAACCTAAGTTTATTTTTTACTACTTTTACTAAAAGAAGTAGGGACATAAAATACATGAGTGTAGGTCAAGACTAGGGAATACACCTATTACACCTAGATTTGAAAGATACTACCACAACTGTTAGAAATATGGGCATAGAGAATTTGAATGTAGATTAGAGACAAAATTCTATTGGCAAAATCAAAAGAAGAAGAACTATGCATCTAACAAAACATGTTCTAGGTGTCACAAGTTTTGACATCAAAGCAAGAATTGTAGAAATCAAGTACATTCAGAAAATTAGACAAAGGACAAAGGATAAAGGCAAAGGCAAAGGCAAAGTGGACATTGAGCAAGTGAGGAATGAAATGAACCAAAAGTGGATAAGAAAAACAAAAGATGGAAATAGTGGAACTAATGGAGCTGAGGTCACCCAATCCAATGGAGAAGGTCATCATGTCATCTTTAACTAAGAAAATGAGGTGATCATGGTAGCTTCATTGACCACTAGAATTAGTGAAAAGGTTAGTAAACTTCAACTGGTGAAGAGTGATGCATGTCCTCCACTAAAATTGCATGTTATTCTGGATATTATTATAAAAGATGACTCAATGGGTGTGTTATCTATAATAACACCTAAATTCATTATGATTCATAATGTCAAAAGCTATTATATGTACAAAATTGGAGAAGTGGGAGATTATAAAATTAGGGAAGCTTATGAGAAGTCATGTAAAAAAGGAACTTTGAAGGATGAGTTTCATATTATTGACAAGAAAGGGTTAACTCGAGCCCTAGAATTTCTAATAAATTTCATAATCCAATGGATCAAAATTATTTTGAGAAAAGTTCATGATATGAAATATTGGTTGTAGAATGTACTAGTTGAGATCATGAAGAAAATGATACACAAGATTATAGGTTATTCAACCCTAGATAAGAAGAAAACCATGCAATGCTTGAGCTAAGGAAAAATTGAGGTGAATATAGGAGTTGAGTGGAATGGACGTGGTTTATCCATTACAAGCATTTCTAATCCACTCATAGAATTTTTAGTAAGAGTCATTGTTCACAATTTCTATCAATTAAGCAAATTGAATAGTGTGTCATGTATGGTTGTGGATCAAGCATGGAAGATTGTGATGAAAGATCATGAGTATGATCTTGTCGAGCTACAAATGTTACAACTAGCAGAAAATCTATCATAAATAAGAAAGAAAAATAATGCAATGTGTAAGTTTGGTTCCCTAATTGTTTGTATATTCTTTTATATCTAGAAGTATTTTCCTAATATAGGTAATGTTGTATGGGAACAAGAGAAACTAGTGTCAAGGAAAATCAATGAGTTTATTACTCAATTAGGAGACAATTTTGAAAATGCAATGAATACATATTTTGATGAATTCAAGTTGAGGATGAAAATTAGAATGAGAATTCCAAAGGAATTAGTAATAAAATATTATAGTGACATGTGTTTCCTTGTTGATATGAACAACACACTTGTACAAGCAGTTCAGCCAAGGAAGGAGTGGTTACAAAGCTTTGAATATGAGATAGATAGTGATATCATGAGTGCAAAGATTGATACACTATTAAAAGAAGAAATATATGTTGAGGTCAAACCATTTGGAAGATATGAAGAAGAAAAGGAAAGGATAATAGTGAACATCAAGATAGCTTCCAAGGAGAAGCAAAGAAAGAAGATAATTTAAGACCTAGAAGCTAAACTAGGCACCCTAGGCAAGGGAAAAAACTATTGTGAATAACACAAGGTCTTGGTGAAGATGAAGAACAATATAGGGGTGATGAGGAAGATGAGATAGAAGAAGATGAAAATGGTAAAGCCCTAGTTGTTTTTGATCTCATTTTGGTTTTGAAAAATTAGTGACAAGACACTTAAGTCATACTCTAGCAAAATTGTAGTGTGAGTTGGGTGCAAAGAGTAAGCTGAGCATAAGTCGTCAAAAAATGCATGTTGAGAAATATAATTAGTTAGTGTCAATTCACTCAAGTGCAAAGCAAGTATATACATGTTGAGTGATTCAGGTGCTGAGTAAATAGTGGATTTCATTTTAAAGTCGAGTTACAACATTGAAGATATAATGAATGTCGAGCATCAGAGACTTTAGGTGTCGAGTAAACAATTTTTGGCATAGTTGTTTGTAATGGCATAAACTTCTATGTAAAACATTTTTGAGCTGACCTAATGATTATTTTACAATTCTAGAAGATAAGGATGGATATATATTTTGAATCTCTATGTATAACATGCAACCAATTAGATGTAAGAGAGACTAATACTAAGTGCAGAGAAGGCATTCATGGTGACTAAGGAGGTTGAAACAGAGGAATGAAATGCAAAATTAGTTAAAGAGAATAGAGGAAAGAAGAGATACAATAGAGGAGATATATCTAATTAGGAGGATCAAGGATTCATCAAGAAAGAGAAGATCTGACACCTAGCAATAGAGTGCTAGCCAAAGGATCATGGTACTGAATCATTTTAATAGGTGATACAGAGTAAATCTCCTAATAGGTTAATCTTAATAGACTTGTGTAAATCTCTTAACTGAGTGTTTTCTTTATTGTAAGTTTAAGTCCTCTAACAAGCCACACTTTTAGCAGGATGTTGAAATCCTTTAATAGGGAGAGACCTAACAATCTTTGTAAGCCTTCAACAGGGCAGACCCCTCACAAGGTAGATCATAGTTTATGATCAAACTTATTGTAACCTTAATTGGCTACACTTTACATCTACAATAGTGAAATATTTGTGGGTGTCATCCCCACCCTAGTTTTACCTTCTCATTGGAGGGTTTCTAGCCAACAAATTTATTATGTTATGTGTTATTTGTTTCATGTTATGGATGAACATGTGTAGTTAGCTATTTTAGTTTGCATGCTAAATTATGAGATGAATGTGTGGTGAATGTTTTATGGTTAAAGTTTTGATGTATTGATTCATGACCCCCTCCCTTCCTCGTAAAGTTTACTTTCTTATTATTATTTCCAACAATTGGTATCAAAACTTTGTTCTCTAAAAAGGAAATCTTTATAGCTTTGGAGGAAAGATCTTGAAGATGGAAGTCTACAAGTTGGGAAAGGTTGTTGAGAACTAGAATATTGAAGTACAACTTTACACCAACTCAATGAAGAAAGAGATGAACTATAGTATTCATTAAAGAGAAGAAGGGAACTAGCTATTGAGCTAAATGACACTCATTACCAAGAGGAAGATACTACTAAATTGTTTGAGAATGGAAACTCAAGTGAGTTTGACGCAGAAGTTGTAGATCTGATGGAAAAGAATGGTGCCCTAATTGAAGAGGTCAAAAATATTAAGATAGAACAAGAATTATAATCAATATTTATATGTGAGGTTACCAAATAGAAAAAAAAAAGATGAAGACAAATTCATGATTAAAGATGACAAAATAACACTGACCAATAGATTGGAAGAGAAGACATCATATGTGCAAAAGATTGCTAACATGCAACTGGATACAATGAATCAATTGATTATTATAGACCATGAATTGAATGGAAAGAACATTGAGATCACAACCCTTAAGTTACAAAATGAACAACTGAGAAATGAAATAAAAGCAGAAAATGAATCTGTTGAAAGTTTCAAAAAACCTAGTGAAGTCATCAAATACTTTGAGAAACTGATGAGATCTCCAAGATCTAAAAATGATATTGTTGGATTGTGATACACTAGTACTTAGAAAGGACAATCATATAAAAGTGGTGAACAAAGAAACAACAAAGGTAAGAGCTACAAACCCACTTGTCATAATTGTGGAAATTTAAGTCATAGAGTAAATGTTTGTAGGAGCAATAATGCAAATTAGAACCCTAAGTAGAAATTCAAGGGTTACTATCATAAGTGCAACAAGAAAGGACATTAAGCACATGAATGTAGGACCAAGACCTTAAGAACATAGATATTTGAAGGATACTACTACAATTGTCAAAAGTATGGACATAAAGCATATGAATTTAGATCTAATGCCAAGTGAACATCAAAAAAGAAAATAAAGGTACAACAAAATAGAAAATCCTACAATTGGGATTATAACACAAGGTACAATTGTCACTATTGTCAAGATTATGGACATGTTCCTGAGAATTGCATTAGAACATATTTCAGAGGCAACTATAATAGATGTTTGAGTGAGACTACATGCTTTAGTTGTCTCAAGAGTGGTCATATCAACAGAAATTGTCCAACTAGATCACTAGGACTAAGTAATGGAAGCAATAAAGGAAAAGAAAAGGTCAATTTTGATAAGGTCAAAGTAAAAATGAACAAGACATGGAAGAAGAAAGAAGATTGTGGCACATCAAGTTTAGATGAGGTCACTTCATCCAATGGATCAAGTGATCACATCACCCCAACTAGGCAATCAAAAGGTATTGTATGGGACCAATATTTCAAATGTTATATTATACATCAGTTCTAAGAATCTAAGATTTGAAAAGATTATATATGCATGAATTAAGATGCAATATATTAGTTAGAACCTAGAAGATATCTATAGTTTTGTTTTTTTTTCATGTTGTTGTTGAGTAGGGAAAGTTTCATAGTTATTGTCAAGCAAAAGAGTTATGTTAGTATTGGCCAAGCTTGATATATAAGTCAGGTCTAATAGAAATCATGTGTAAGTTGAGTGAGTTGGAAAATCGATGGTAGCCAAGCTTATAGGTGTGTAAGCATTAAGCATTTATTATAGAATTTCAAGGGTTATATAGCCATTTCTTGACTCATTTGCATTCACCAGCAATTGAACAGGGCACAGAGGAAAATTGCAACAAGAGATTCTTGTGTTTGCAAACTAAATTCAACTATAACTCAACAAAATTCATCAAATTGAAAGTTATTTTATTGGTGTCAATTTTTGTTGTTTGAATTTTCATAAACCCTAAGTAGAAAATATGGCAGCTAGCTCTTCTATGAATGTTAGGAAGGAAAGGAAGTGTTTAATGTTCAACTAATTAGTATTGATGTGAGACAACCACCTTTTTGAGAAATACCTAAAATGGCATATAAAGGAGACCCATCTAGTGCATTATTCATGACACCACCAAAAGTTCTCATGATTCAAAATGCCAGGTGTTGTTATACTTTTAAAGTTGGAAGTATAGGAGACATTGAGTGAGAATGGAGTTTTGAGGGAAGAAAACAAAATTGTAGATAAGAAAGGGTTGACCTATGCCCTAGATTTCCCTAATGTATTCAAGACTAAATGGATAAATATTGTGCTCAGTATAGTACATGATGACTTCATATGGTTAGAAAATGAACCAATTAAGATTACCAAAAGGATCATCAACCGAGTAACAGGGTATCCTACCCTAGACAGACCTAAGAGCATATGTAGTTATTCAAAGGAGATAATTGGAAAAAATATAGGTATAGTATAGAACAAGAGATGGGTGTCTATAGATTCTATCTAAGACCCCCTAATTGCCTTTACAGTGAGAGTGATTGCACATATGTTCTTTCGGTCTTGGAGATTGAATTGTATATCCTATATGGTTGTGGATTTGGGATACAATATAGTAAAGAAAGATCACACCTATGACCTTGTTGAGTTGCAACTTCAGCAACTATCTAGAAACTTGGAGGTCATAAGGAAAACAAAGAGGTCATCTTGCAAGATTGGTTCTCTATTGGTCTACATATTCTTTTATGTTCATAATACTTTTCCTACATTTGGAAAAGTAGTGTGGAAATTAAATAGGCAAGTTACAGTTCAAATTCTAGAGTTGATAAAGCAACTTGGAGACAATTTTGAGTCAATTATGACCAGATATTTTAAGGATTTTAAGAAATATATGAAGGAAAGACTAAGGATTCCTATATCACTAGTGGAGAAACATTACAATGATGTTTTCTTCTTAGTTGATGTAGATTATACATATGTGCAGGTAGTTATTCCTAGGGTTAGATGGCTTAAGCCCTTGCCATATGAGATTAATGTAGATAAGGCATCAATAGCTATCACAACACTACAAATCAATGACATAGATAAAAGTGCCACCTCATTTAGAAACTATGAATAGCCAAATCAAGGGTAAAAATTTGTAATGCTAAAAACCTAGTATGTTATGAACATTAATAAAAAAAATAAAATTCATAAACCTAAATAATAGCAACACTTATGATAAGATGAGGTGAACACCATGAAGGAAGGCAAACCAAAAATGGTAAGCTCCTTGGGTGTGACTTGTGATGATATAGATGTATCCAGATAGATAGGGGATGTGTACTCAGTTGTGCTTAAGCATCAAGTAATGGGTTGTTATCAAGCATGGAGATGAGTGGAGGATTAAAAAATGGATGTATAGGTGGGTTTTGACAAAGTAATAGTGTAAAATAGCTATACTATAGTGGTTAGTGGGGCATTATAACTTTGCACTAGTAGATAATATGGATTGTGAAATGGAAAGGCTCTATTTATAGGCCAAGGGGTAGTGAGATGGAGGGTCAATATGTGAGGATGGAGAGAAGGTGAGGAAGGGCTAGAATGCAATGAGAGGAGAGCACATGGATTGTGATTCTTTAGGGCTCTAGCCTTGTGACAAGTGTCACAAAGGAATTAGGTGGTCAAAATGGAGGTTTAAGGGGAGTAATGAGGAAGGAAGAGTGTGTAAGAGGGATGCAAGAGGCATTAATGGCATGTAAGAGCCATTAATGCTCTTAGATAGGGATGGAAGAGGACAAGGGAGACCATTGACTTTGGCTTGGGTTAGCAAGTCTTAACCCTTTCTTAAAGTTGTGCACATGAACTTAGGAGGGCGTTTATGTTTGAATAATTTAGAATAACTAAGGGGGTGGGGGGGTGAATCAGTTATCCAAGGTCCAAATGTATAAATAAAACTTTTCACAACTTAGTGAACCCATAAAACATTTATACACATGCGTGCATCCATTAGATTATGCAATCACTAAAACTTGCAGGTTACTATCAAATCAACTTGCAAAAATGTGAAGCATGAAATATAATAGATTCCTCAACACACTTCACACAACAATTTAGGTGAAAACCCAATTTGGGAAAAATCACCAGTAATATGCTACTCCTTTTCACTCTTCTAAAGTGATGCCAACCCTATTAAAGGTTACAATACACATTGTTAAATGTGACCCAATTAAAGGATTTCAATCACCCTATTAGAAGTGAGCCTTGTTAAAGGACTTTAGACCATTCACTTGGAATGCCACCCAGTTAAAAGATTTACTATTGATTGTTAGGTCAACCTTAATCCAAAGGATATACCCTAGACTGATACAATTGTTAGAGAGTAACAATAGAGCTTTGATCTGATATAACTTACAACTTCTCTTGTAGATTACAAATCTCTATTTAGTCCTCAATTCTACTTGGCCTTCATACTTTGCAGCTCTAATAGTTTATTCACCCTTCAAGCATTCATCTCCTTAAGCCTTCTTTCTTAACATGCCATTGTAGACTCTTCTCTTAGGTCACTTGATGAAGCAAAACCCTTGTCTCCTTGACTCCCCTTAGGTTCTCGCACATGAAAACTTTGCTTCATGACCAAACATTCCTATAAGTAAGAAATTAAGATATTTCGTTACTCATTTTCCATCTTTCCATTTACAATTCAGATGGATTATGTAGGATACAATGTATCTACCCCATATCTCATATCTCTTATAGAAATTCTTTCTAGAATCTATTTGAATTCACCTAGAAATGGTTTATCTCAAATTTTGTGCCACTAGCTCATCAACCTTATCTTCCACCTGGTTCACAAAATTGAAGAAAACAAACTTGTCAGCTTAAATTCAATGAATCTTCAATCTTTTAAATAATAAAGTAGCTCAACATTATCAATCTGCTGACACTCAGCACATACTGCATTGCTTGGCATCCACTATGAAATTACTCAGCACCTACTAAAGTTTATTGATGCTCCACATCAACTAAACTTTACTCAGCATCAACAATTTTGCTTGGCATACACTAGAATTTTCTTTTGCTTGGCTCTAGCTAATTTTTTGCTCAGCTTGTACTAACTTTGCTCGGCACCTACTATCCACTCAGTCAAGCTTGGCAGACAAACTCTATGTAACTTGTTCTTCTAAACTTTCTAAGTGTAACCAACCTTTGTAATCTTAAGTAGATTATCAATACAATATGTCATCATTGTCTTAATTGATCCTTATACTTCATTACAAAATCATAAATTCCTCTAGGTGCTATTGTTACCTCTTATTGATTAAATCCTCTTCATCAATCAACTAAGTGATAGTACTTGAATCTTATAAGCAATTGTCTTACAAGAAAATAGCAGGTTTGACATCAGTGACAAAACAATGATTAAAACATATAGTCTTCTTCAACAATCTTCTTCTTCCAATCATCTTTCTCAACAATGATCTTTTCAATCAGATATCAATAGATTAGGCTTATCTTAGAAAGGGGGTTAGGAGATAAGCGGCTCAATTTTGATGAGATGGATTAGTTAGGTGTCTAAGTGAGGTTAGTATGGGTGAATGGGTTGGATTAGGGGTAAAGATAGGTTTTAGAGATTTTTTAGGGGTTTAGGATAATTTATTAAATGATTTACTTAATAAAAGGGGGTTTGAGAAATTAAATCAAATAGATTTTGGCATTCATTTAATTTAATAGAGGAATAGGGATTTAATTGATAAATTGGTTTTGGGTTATCATTTGATTTCATCAATTGAACTATAGTTAATTAAATTAATTAATTAACTAGGGGATGGTGATTAATTAATTAAATAATCAATATTTAATCAATAATATCCTAGAAGATGACTAAATTGTTAGAAATTTGATTGAAAACATCATTATTAAAGAAAGAAGATTGTTTGCAAAGAGGGAGATTATTGATAAAGAATGTTTTCAATCATTGTTTTGTCACTGATGTCAAACCTACTATTTTCTAGAATGGAAAGTGCATATAAGATCCAAGTACTATCACTTAGTTGATTGATGAAGAGGATTTAATCAACAAGATGTAACAAAAGCACCTATGGGAAAAGGTTGAGTTACGATTTTGTAATGAAGTACAAGGATTAGTTAAGACAATGATAAAATAATGCATTGATAATATATTTGAAGATACAAAGGTTGGCCACACTTAGAAACTCTAGAAGAACAAGTTATAACAAAGTTGTTTGCAAAGCTTGACTAAGTTCATTAGTAAATGTTGAGCAAGCTAGTTCATGCCGAACAGATTTTCAATAAGTGCCAAGCAAAGTAAAATCTAATGTGTGCTAAGTGAAACAGAAGGAGCAAAGCAAGTTTAGGTGCCGAGCAAGTAATAGGTGTCGAGCATCAAACAAAAACTTAGTAGATGCCAAGTGAATCTATAGTAGATGTCGAGCATCAGTAAAATGTAGTTGGTGCCAAGTAACACAGCATGTGTTGAGCACCAAAATTTTAATAGTGTTGAGCTGCTACATTATTTCAAAAGTCAAAGATTCGCTAGATTTGAGCTGACAAGTTTGCTACCTTAAATTTTGTGAACCAGTTGAAGGATAAGGATATTGAGCTAGTGGCACAGAATTTTAGGTAAACCATTTTTGGGTGAATTCAAGAGGATTCTTCATGATGTTTCTAGAAGAAACAAGATACGAGGTAGATTCATTGAATCTTACCTAATCCATTTGATTTGAAATTAAAAGTGCAAAGATCAAGAGAGGGAAAAGTATTCTAGACTTCTATTTAAGGAGTCATAGGCCAAGAAGCAAGAGTTTTTGGGATGCCAAGTTGTGAAGTTGTTGAAGTGTGTCAAGGGGAAGGCATCAAGAAGGAAGAATAGAGCACAAAGACTCTACTTCGATAAGTGGCCATATAGGAGATTACACTTGTATATAAAGCATGGAGGCTCAAGGAGACAAAGATTTAAAGGAGGAGAATCTATCAAATCTATAAAGACTGAAAGCTAGGAAAATTTTGAGAGCTAAATTGAGATCTAAAATTTGCAAGTTAAGTTGTGAGTTGTATCAGGTGAAAAGCCCTTGTTGTTAGTCTCTAAAAATTGTATCAATTAGGGTAAAATCCTATGGACTTAGGTTGGTTTAACAACCATTTGTAAATCCTTTAACAAGGTGGCATTCCAAGTGAATGTTCTAAAGTCCTCTAACCAAGCCCACTTTTAATAGGGTGGTTAAATCTTTTAACTAGGTCACATTTAAAAGTGTGTTGTAGCCTTTAACAGGGCAGGCCTTTCACAAGGCATCACTTTAGAAGAGTGAGAATTGAGTAGCATGTTACTAGTGGTTTTTTCCAAATTGAGTTTCCACATAAATCATTGTGTTATGTGTTGATTCTTCATGTGTTATTCTTGCATGTTGATTTTACAATAACTTGCTAAGTAGGAAAGTTTAAGCTTGGATGCATGGACAATTTAATGAGCTCACTTTACTTGGTGAAAAAAATTTATTAGGACATTTGGACCTTAAATAATCGATTCAACCCCCCCCACCCCCCCCTCCTCAGTTATTCTAAAGAATTTCTAACAATTGGTATCAGAGCCATTTGTTGATTTGGTTTAAAGGTAGTAGAAGCAAGAAGATCAATATGTCCAAGAGAGAAGTCCCTAAGCTCAACAGAGATAACTTCACTGAATGGAAAAAGTTAATAAAGCTGCACCTTGGATCAATAAGTGATCATGCACAAACCTCAATCGAAGTAGAACATGTTGATCCAACTATACCCACTGCAAAAGATATGAAGAAAAAGAAGGAGCACAATTAGAAAATGTTGGAGATTACCTCTGCCCTCAACTATGTTGAATTTGATGACATCAAAGGATGTGACTCTGCATTCAAGATGTGGAAATCCTTGACTAATATTTATGGAGGAGATTAGAATGTTCAAAGAGCAAAAAGAGAAAGCCTCCGAGGAAAGTTTGATGACATGAAAATGGAAGAAGGTGAGAATGCTTCTCAATATGCCTCTAGAATGAAAGAAGAAGTGCGATAAGAAGTTTGGGTGGTCATTTAAATGATGACATTGTTAATTCCAAATTCTTAAGAACCTTGCTTCCCATCTATGCTACTAGAGTTTCAGCCATACAAGAATTAAGGTGTGTACCAGAAAACCGGTTAATTTTTGAAGGGATAGTAGGAAGACTCACTACATTTGAGTTGTCCAAATTTGATAACTACAGATCTGAGAATCTTGAATCTTCTTTCAAGGCCAAGCTATCATTGAAAGACACTATGGAGGTGAAGCCAAAGAAGAAGAAAAGGGTAAAGTATGCATCCAATGATAGTAGCACAGATGAAGAAGATGTGGAACAATTGGAAGCATTGCTGGCTAGAAGATTTCATAGAGGTAAAGGAAAATACAAAGGTAAGTTGCCCATCATATGTTTTAATTCTAATGAAGTAGGACATATTGTTGCAAGATGCACACAAAAGAAGAACCACAAAGAAGGTAGCAAGAACAAGAATAGAAGAGAAGATGATAGTAGAGATTACAAAGACAAAGGCAAAAAGTGCTATATTGTTGAAGAAGAGGATTCTCATGAAAATGATGATGAGATAGTCTATGTAGCCATGAAGGATGAGTTAGATAAAGATGAAGCAATAGCATTGGTAACCTATGTGAACAAGAATGATAAGTGGATCATAGACAATGGATGCTCACATCACATAATAGGAAACAAAAGTAAGTTTATTACCTTTACTCAATATGATGGAAATAGTGTTAGATTTGGAAATGATGCTCCATGTCTAATCAAAGGAAAAGGTTGTATTAAACTTGAAAAGAAAATTTCATGTGATAATTCATATTATGTTGAAGGATTGAACTACAATCTGCTAAGTGTGTCATAGTTAGGCAATGTAAGATGCAAAGTAGAATTTGGAAACAAAACTGCCAAAATCTATGACACTAATGGGAATCTGATAGGAAAAGGAGAACAAACTAGGAGTAATCTATTTTATCTAGATATGGAAGATGCATCCTGTTTTTTTGTTAGATTTGATGATGTGTGGTTATGGCATAAAAGGCTATGTCATGTCAACTTTGATAATCTAATTAGCATCAGCAAAATGAAAAAAGTCAAAGGTTTGCATAAACTAAAGAAGCCTAAAAATATAATGTGCAAATAATGTCAACTAGGAAAGATGACCAAGTCAAGTTTCAAAAGAAAATCCTACACTTCCAAAGAAGTACTAGAGTTAGTGCATACTAATTTATGTAGCCCAATAGAAGTGCAAAACTATCAAGGAGACAGATATATAATGTTGTTTGTAGATGACTACTCCAAGATGATGATTGTCATGTTCTTGAAGAAAAAATCTAATGCATTTCAAATGTTCAAGTGGTATTTAGCTAGGGTTGAGAAGGAAATAGAAAAGAGCCTAAAGTGCCTAAGATTAGACAGAGGAGGAGAGTTCACATCAAAAGAATTTGAGACATTTTGCAATGACAAAGGAATTAAAAGACAAACATCAACACCTAGAATTTCCCCCTAGAATGGCATTGCAAAGAGAAGGAATAGATCAATGATAGACTATGCTAGAACATTAATGATGGAGAAGAATTTTGCACTAAAGTATGGGAGAGAAGCTATAAGTACTACTGTCTACACCTTGAATCAAGTTCAAGTCAAGAAACGTACAAATGAAACACCTTTTAAATTATGGTATGGTCACTCACCTAATGTAAAACATTTCAAAGTGTTTGGTTGTAAATGCTATATTCTTAAAGATACTAGAAATGGAAAGTTTCATTCAAAGAGTGATGAAGGCATATTCCTTGGGTTCTCCACTAGATGTAAAGCATATAAGTGTTTGAATACTAACACTAACAAGATTGTGGAGAGTGTAAATGTAAATTTTGATGAGCATGTAGAAGTTCAAGATGATGAAATCAAGAAATCAGAAGAATACAAATCATGTGTATGCTTCTATGAAGGAATGCCTACTGAAGATGAAACGGCCAATCAAGTTGGGAATCAACAATAAGTTTTAGTATTAGTTGAGTCACAATCAGTGTCAAGTCACAATCAGTGAATATTGAGCTGCATTCAGAAGCTGAGTTGCAAAATCAAGATAATGCACATTCTGATTCTGAAGTCAGTGCACATGGAAGAGATGATGAATATTAGAAAGAGATGTGCACAGTGACTCTGAACCTAAAAGAACAAACATGGAAAGAAGGATAGAACCAAGACTATCCAAGTATGTGAGAAGACATCACCCTATTGAACAAATCATTGGTGACAAGGAAGCTAGACCAATGACAAGAAATAGACTAAGGAATGAATCATGTCTGTTGAGCAAGATTGAACCCAAAATAGTGAAAGATGCACTGCAAGATGATAATTGGCAAAAGGCTATGGAAGAAGAGATAGATTAGATAGAGAAGAACAAAACCTAGACTTTAGTTCCAAGACTAGTTGATAAGAACATGATTGGTACAAAATGGATATTTAGGAACAAGCTAGATTAGAATGGTGAGATCACAAGAAACAAGGCCAGACTAGTCTACAAAGGTTATGCACAAGAAGAAGGACTGGACTATGGGGAAACATTTGCCCCTATTGCAAGAATGGAAAGAGTAATAACACTACTTGCATATGCTGCTTACAAAGGTTTTAAAGTCTACCAAATGGATGTAAAGTCTACTCTTTTAATGGTATACTAGAAGAGGAAATCTACATAGAACAACCAGAGGAATTTGTTGATGACAACAACAAGGATATGGTTTGCAAACTGCATAAAGCACTCTATGGTTTAAAGTAAGCACCTAGAGAATGGTATGAGAGACTACACAAATATCTTGTGAAGATTGGATTTTAGAGAACATATGACAACAACAACATATATATCAAGGCAAAAAAAGGTAAAGATATTCTAATATCTGAAGTCTTTGTTGATGATATAATATTTGGAGGAAAAGATGCCCTATGCAATTGTTGGAATATTTGAATATGAAAAGAGTACTTATGAGAGGGGGGGGGTGAATCAGAAGTATCACACTTTAACCAATAAAACTTTTAGGTGGAAGTAAATTGCATGCATGTAAATACATCAAGTAAACATGAAACTAAGACATGCATCAACAACACATAACACTGGAATTTGGTAACCCGAAAACCCTCTAGGAATAAGAAGGTAAAACTGGAGTGGGGATGATACCCACAAAAATTACTGCAGCAATATTGTTCAACCACTTCTGATGGTCTACCCTGTTAAAGGCTTTACACTATATTAATAGTGACCTGGTTAGAGGGTTTACAAACACTTTACATGAAGTGTCACCCTGTTAAAGGATTTAATCACCTATTTAAAGGATCTAAGAAATAGTTGTTAAGCTAACCTATCATCATAGGATTTTCATTCTAATACAATTGCTAGAAAGTATTAGGTACAATGAACCTGATAGATTACAATCCTTGATTGTTGAATGCAGGCACTTGTTCTTCTTTCTCTGATCTTGATCCTTTGTGATCTGATAACCCTTACACTAAAAATAGATTTCCTTATGCACCCTTGTATATTCACTCATATATTTACAATGAAATTTTGTCTTCTTTATAAATACATTTGAGGATTTAGGGTTATATATGGATCTACAATCCATATTCAATCTCTATTTTTCGCTTATTATTTGCACTTCTTCCATTGGTTGCATGCCTTCATCATTTTTCTTATTGGCTGCATGTAGATTGCATAGGAAAGATAAAAGATTTGATCTTATCATTAAATCCTTTGAGATTTACCTTATGTCGGCTACAAAAACTATTTGCTTCATAGTTTATGCAATTACAAACTCTTATGCTGATATTCTGAGTTACTCGACATTTGTTGTTTCCTGATGCTCGGTACTTATAAAAAACTGGCTTACTCGGCATCATCTATGACTCGGCACTTTAAATATCACTCGGCACTTGTTTCATGTACGGCACTTAAATATCACTCGGCACTTACACTTCACTCGGCACCTGATCTTCACTCAGCATCTGAAAACTACTCGGCACCTGAAGTCTTTCCTAACTCGACATTTGTTGTGGCTCGGCATCCATGGTGTACTCAGCTCCAATATAGAAAGTATGTAAGTGTATTGGCACTCAAGTGTCAAAAACCATTATGAAGTTAACAATCTCCCCCTTTGACATGAGTGACAAAAACACTTAACTGACCTTATGAGTACATTTACTAATCTGTTCAGTATATACAGAGTTTAAAGAAAACTTGATCAAAATTTATAACTTACAATATATACCTCAAAAAATTTGTAACTCCCCCTGAGTTGATTGTGCCTTATCTGTATATCATGCTCCTCATTTTATCTTTTCTCCCCCATTAATTCATCTCATAATATCTGTATCTCCCCCTATTATGTCTCTTTTCTCCCCCTTTTTGACACTTATGTCAAAGAAAGTTTAAGGGTTAAGACCATATTTTGCCAAAAATGTGTTATTTACCTCCATAATCATTCTGAGAGTTGCATCCCAATTGTTCAAAGCAATTTCTAGTGACTTATGTTGGATGGTAGTCTCGGCAGCAAGATGAATAAGTCCATCTGATGTAGAAAGATTAGGGTCTTTCTTGAGAATAGTTTTAGCATAGACTTGCTCTTTATGGAGTATTTCTAAATGTGGGGTAATGGAGGACTATAACTAGATCAGTTTGGCTTTGATATTAGCATCATCTGCTATTAATATGGCTATTTCTTTGTGAGTGTGAAGCAATTGAGCAAAATGCCTCTCACTGTGAGATGGATCATTTGGTAGTCGCATGCTTGAAATGTTTAAATTTCTTTCCAAGCTAAGTATCTTTTGGCTTGTCTCTTGTGTGAAGTATGAAAAATCACACAATTTTTTGTACAATGAGAATATATTCTCAAGTACCTTTTTCACTTTGTCAATTAGCTTTGCCAATTCAACCTGGGAAAGTGCAATTTGACTTGATATTTGCTCATTTACTTTTCCTTGGAATTTTCTTTTTGACCATTCCATAAGTTTTGCATTTGTTTCTAGGTCTTCATTTATCACCTGGTCAACAATATCTATCAATTGCTCTGTGATATGCTTTGACTCATCTAGTGATTGCAAACTGAAGGCATCCATAAAGATTTCCTTAATCTCATGTAGTGTTTGCTTTTGTTTATACTCCTTCCTAAGTGTCTCTTGCCTTTTTCTCTTGTTCAGTGCTTCCTGCACCTCATTTATTTGATCAATGGTTATTGTTTTTGAGTCATAGCCTGGTATGACTATCTCCTCATCTAATTCAGGGTCTCCATAGTGAAGCATCCTTGCAACTTTTGTAGTACTAGATGTTGGTACAGATATTTGCAATGGCCGGTGTGAAGGAGTTCCTAAGGTAAGCAAATTTATCAATGTTTGTATTGCCTCCTACTCTTTAGGGGTTTCCACTATTTCCTCCTCCTATTGTCTACCATGATCAATTATGGTAATCTTAGGAAGTGCACCTTGTGTTTGTGTTGTAGGATCAGATGTAATAGTCTGTCCTGTTTGTTCTATTTGTTCTGTTCCTTTTTCTACAGCTACACTCGGCTTTTGTATTGTAGCATCAACTATGCCTATTGAAATAACTGTTTGCATTTGAAGTTGACTACTAGTAGTTGTAGAGATGATGGAAGGTGGTTCTTGTGGATTCACCTTATCTCTAACTGTGATTTCTACTAGTTTTTGCAATTCATCCATACTGACCAATACTGGATCTGCACATAATATTGCTTGTTGTGTAGATTGGTCAAGAATTCTTTTGAGATCTTCTGTAGTTAATAGATTGATATTCTGACTAGAAGTATCAGGAACATCAATAATAGTTACAGTGTCTGTAGGTGTGATGGGCACATGAGGTAGGCTAGAGGGTGGCAATTGTGTGTCTTGCACATTCTAATATGGTTGCTACTCTTGCTCAGTTGTTGCTGTTATATCTTGTTTTTGTGTCTCTTCCTCCTCTCCATCTTTATTATCTTCTTCCTTCTTCTCTTCTTCTACCTTCCTTCTTCTTCTTCTTTCCTTTCTTCTTATCTTTTCTTTACTACTATCTTCTCTTCTCTCCTTTTTCTCCTCTCTTCTATTAGAACAGCAGCTTCTTCCTTGTATTCTTCTTCTAGAAAATCTTCAACCTTCTTTTACAAGTTTTTCCATGATTTCATTGTTCTTTGAACAGTTTTCTTTCATCTTGTTTTGGAGTATGAAGAATGCCCTATATTTAGGTTTAAACCTATTATTATGCCTTTTGACTGCATTCTTTAGTTGTTCCCTAGTCAAATCTGGCAATACGCTTGCTAGGGTTGATTCCCTCATCTCCTCCATTTTCAAACAGAAATGCCATCTGTCTTCTATAATTTTTGACAGTTCTTTTGGCAATTGTCCATCTAGTTCAAGTGGAGTGTACTTGAACTGTGCCATCATTTCATAGACTATTTCTTCTATCCTATTATGTTCTTCTTTACTAAATTTATTGAAATCCACTTTATTTAAATTGCTTAAATCACCATTTCCAATATTTTTACATAAAATATCAACTGAAGAATGGCTTACCTTTTCAGATTGATCTTCTTCATCAATATCAGGTTGAGCCACATATCTTCTTCTTTTCCTCGGCTCTTCCTATGTTTCCTTTATTTGTTTCTTCTTTGTAACTTCCTCTTTAGCCTTTTGAGTGGAGGCCCTTGTTGCAGCTCGTGTTGTTGGCTTTTGAGGTGGTGGCGTGGCAGCTTTCTTTGGTTTGGGCTTAGCTGGAGGCTGTATTGTTTCCTTTCTCTTCTTTGGCTCAGCTTTAGTTGGTGCTTCCTTGGCTTCTTTGTCTTCTGCACCTTCCTCCTTGTCTTCACCCAGACCCTGAGTTAATTCCATTGGGCCTTGTTCTTGCTCATCTTCATCATCATTGTCATCTTCTTCTTCTTCTGCTTTAGCCTCAATTTCTTCACCAAATTTCTTCTTAATCTTCTTTAACAATTTGTCTTTCTTCTTCAATGTGGAAGCAGTCTTTAATTCCATGTTTATTTTTGACCTTACCACATTATAAGTGCCAAAATGTGGAGTACTTTTATCTATTTCTTCTACCAATAATGCAGTTATTGTTGTAAATGTCTCATCAACATTAATTTCATATCTAAATGGCCTTAGCCATCTCACTCTTGGAATTGTTGCTTGGATGTATGTGAAGTCAATATCAACCAAGAAACATATATCATTAACATGTTCTTCTACTAAAGAAACTGGTATTCTCACCCTTTGTTTGATGGATTTCTTGAAATCTTTGAAATAACTTGTCATCAGGGTATCAAAGTTTTCTCCCATTTGTTCTATATATTCATTGATTTGGGCAATGATGGTTGTATCATTTCTCCATGTCACTTTTCCAAAAGAAGGAAACTCATTCTGAACATAAAAGAATAGACAAACTAGAATTGCTCCAAATTTGCATTGAGTACCCTTTGTTCTTCTTATGGCAGCTAGATTTTCATTAATCTGTTGTAGTTACAATTCTGCAAGATCATAAGTATGATCCTTTTTTACCAATTTGTAGCCTACATCTACTGCAATACATGGTACACTGTTGAGTCTACTGGATTGATAGAACTTATGGGCGATGACTCTAATAGCAAATTCAACTAAAGGACCCTATATGGTGTGAATTTTCATTCCTCTTTTTTTCAACTGGGCACCAGTGTTCTTTTCAATAACCTCCTTCGATTCACTTCTCAAGGTTTTGAACTGATCTAGGAATGGGTACCCTGTTACTCTATGTATGATTTCTTTGGTCAATTTGATGGGAATATCTTCTAATCATAGATTACCACCATGAATTCTGCTCAGCACAAGTCTAACCCATTCTGTCTTGAATACGGTGGGAAAGCTCAAAACTCGAGTCAAACCCTTTCTTTCAACAATTTTGAATTCATCTTTTAAGACTCCATCTACGCATAATTTCTCATAGGCTTGTCTTATTTCCATGTCTCCTAGGGCACCTATCTTACAATTGTAGCATTTCCTAATGTCTTGAACCATTACAACTTTTGGGGGTATTTGGGAGAGAGCTCCAGTTGGGTTTTTTTTGTATGCAACTTTGAGAATGGGTCAAAAATTAGGTTGCTTGATCTCATTTAAAACTAACTAAACTTCAAATGACTCTTTGTCCTCAGTTTTCTTGGAACTTGATGCCATTTATGCAAACTAGGGTTTTCATTTTATGAAATATAAAACTGCGTAGCTCAACACAAATGAAAATACCTTAAGATCGATGAAAAATGTGTTGAATGAGGTTGCAATCTGCTTGAAACATTGGATTCTTGCTATGAAGACACTCTGCTCTTTTTCCTCTTCTTTTCTTCTTGATCGTGATGAATAAAACTGATTAAAATCGCGATAATATAACCTATTTTCATTGCATTAAATGTTCAACTGCCAACTCAGCTTTTGAAAAAGTTTAACCTAACTCGGCATCAGTTATCAACTCGGTCGCTGTTAGGAGCTCGGAATGTATTGGAGTTTAACTTGGCATCCAAAGATAGCTAGGCAACATCATTTAGATTTTGTCTTGACATCTTGTATCATGCAGATTTATACTTTGCATAGCTTCTTTGTGTTGGGACTGATGTGTGATATAGCTTTTCATATCAGTCTCGTATACTTCTCATGCTTAGTTTGATGAAGTGTGATCACTTGACCCATTGGATGAAGTGATCCCTTCACTTGATGTGTTGCACTCATCTTTCTTTTTTCAAGTCTTATTCATTTGCCCCCTTATCTTTTCGACATCAATCTTTTCTTTTCCCTTGTTTTCTTTAGTCTTGGGTGCCTTTGATCTTGTAGGATAGTTTCTGCTGATATGAAAAATTTTCAAACAACTAAAACATGTATTTTGATTCAACCATCTTTTGTAGTTCCCTCTAAAATGTGTTCTTATGCAATTTTGTGGTATATGTCCATAATCTTGACAATAATGACAACTATACCTGGTGTTGTAATCCCAATGATAATGACTTTCATTCCCTTTTGATTTTGCTAGTTGATTTGATGTCCATATTGGCTTTGATCTGCATTCAAATGCTCTATGTCCATACTTTTTGCAATTATAACAATGTCCATCAAATCTCTGAGTTCTTATGATATTGGATCTGCAATCTTGTGTCATATGTCTTTGCATGTTGCACTTGTGACAGAAACTCTTACTCTTGAGTGTGTTTGATTGGTTGAATCTTCTACTCCTGCACACATTAGTTGTATGCCCCTTCTTATTACAGTAATGACAAGTGGGTTTTGAATCCTTACCTTTGTCACTTCTTTGTTCAGCACTCTTTGATGATTCCCCAACTTCAGTGCTATTGTATCCTAGTCCTGATGTATCATGGGCAGATTTTGGGGATTTCGGTAACTATTCAAAATACTTGATGGCTTCACTTGACTTGTTGAGATTCTCTGCTACCTCTTTTTCTCTATTCAATTCATTCTATATTTGTTCATTCTGCTTCTTCAAAGTAGAGATCTCAATATCTTTCACATTGAGTTCATGATGAAGGTTCATCATTTGGGCAAGTGTATCCATCTACATGTTTGAGATCCTTGTCAATTCAGTACATTTTTCTTCAGGTCTATTTGCAAGATTTCTTTTGTCATTTTCCATCATGACTTTATCCTCAACTGCTCTTTTATTTTGTTCAGTGATTTCACATATCATTATGGCCTGTGATTCATGTTCCATCTTGAGAGATTTTATCTCCTCTGCTTGAACTTTATTTTTCTCCATCAGTTATGTTATTGCTACATCAAACTCTTTAGTATCTCCATTGGCAAACACTTGTGTGGTATCAACCTCCTTGTAGTGTATATCATTTTCAGCTATGGCTATCTCCTTTCTTCTCTTTAAAGATTTTCTTAATTCCACTCTTGCTTCCTCTACCTTTTTTAGAGTGAGATGCTCATCAATCACTTGATTTTCAATGATCTTTCCAAGTTTGAAAACTTTCATCTTTAGATCTTTTCTCTTCAAGCTGTCAAACTTTTCCTTGTGAGAACCTGGATTGCTCTGATACCAATTGTTGGAATATTCAAATATGGAAAGAGTACTTATGAGAGGGGGGGTGAATCAGAAGTATCACACTTTAACCAATAAAACTTTTAGGTGGAAGTAAATTGCATGCATGTAAATACATCAAGTAAACATGAAACTAATACATGCATCAACAACACATAACACTGGAATTTGGTAACCCAGAAACCCTCTAGGAATAAGAAGGTAAAATTGGGGTGGGGATGATACCCACAAAAATTACTGTAGCAATATTGTTCAACCACTTCTGATGGTCTGCCCTGTTAAAGGCTTTACATTGTATTAATAGTGACTTGGTTAGAGGATTTACAAACACTTTACATGAAGTGTCACCCTGTTAAAGGATTTAATCACCTATTTAAAGGATCTAAAAAATAGTTGTTAAGCTAACCTATCACCATAGGATTTTCATTCTAATACAATTGCTAGAAAGTATTAGGTACAATGAACCTGATAGATTACAATCCTTGATTGTTGAATGCAAGCACTTGTTCTACTTTCTCTGATCTTGATCCTTTGTGATTTGATAACCCTTGCTTTGAAAATAGATTTCTTTGTGCACCCTTGTATATCCACTCATATATTTATAATGAAATTTTATCTTCCTTATAAAGACATTTGAGGATTTAGGGTTAGGTATGGATCTACGATCCATATTCAATCTCTATTTTTTGCTTATTATTTGCACTTCTTCCATTGGTTGCATGCCTTCATCATTTTTCTTATTGGTTGCATGTAGATTGCATAGGAAAGATAAAAGATTTGATCTTATCATTAAATCCTTCGAGATTTACCTTATGTTGGCTACAAAAACTGTTTGCATCATAGTTTGTGGAATTACAAACTCTTATGCTAATATTTTGAGTTACTCGGCACTTGTTGTTTCCTGATGCTTAGTACTTATAACAAACTGGCTTACTCGGCATCATCTATGACTCGGCACTTTAAATATCACTTGGCACTTGTTTCATGCACGACACTTAAATATCACTCGGCACTTACACTTCACTCGGCACCTGATCTTCACTCGACATCTGAAAACTACTCGGCACTTGAAGATCACTTGGCACCTAAAGTCTTTCCTAACTCAGCATTTTTTGTGGCTCGGCATCCATGGTGTACTCGGCTCCAATATAGAAATTATATAAGTGTATTGGCACTCAAGTCTCAAAAACCATTATGAAGTTAATAGCAATGATTTTGCTAATCAAGTGAAACATGAGTTTGAGATGTCAATTTTTGGAGAAATCAAATTCTTTATTGGATTACAAGTACATCAACTAAAACATGGCATATTTTTGACCCAATCAAAATATATCAAGGAGATACTCAAGACATTTGGCTTAGAAGATTCAAAACCAATCAATACACCAATGGTAACAGGACATAAGTTATCCAAAAATGATGAGTCAGCTGAAGTAAATTAGACAATGTATAGATCAATGATTGAAAAGTTGTAGTATGTTATGCATAATAGACCAGACATTGCATTAGTTGTTGGAATAGTAGCAAGATTTTCTACAAACCCAAGAGAAAATCATCTTATGGCAGTAAAAAGAATATTGAGGTACTTAAAAGAAATTGATGACTTTGTCTTATACTACAAGAGTGAAAAGTTTGAGTTAAAAGCCTACACTAATGCAAATTGGGGAGCTAATATTGATGACTAAAAAAGCACCAGTAGAGGAGCACTTTTCTTAACTAAAAGATTAGTCACTTGGACTAGCAAAAAGCAAAGTTGTACCTCATAGTTCATAGCAGAAGCTGAGTATGTTGCTATTGCTATCAACTACACCAATATTGTATGGATCAAACATTTGTTGCAAGGTATGAAGGAAGAGGTAACTGTACCTATGACATTGTATTGTGATAGCACAAGTGCTAGCAACATATTAAATAATCCTATGATGCATGCCAAAACAAAGCACATTGCAGTTAAGTATCACTATGTAAGAGAATTGGTGGAAGACAAGCAAGTGAGGATGGAATATGTCAATTCAAAGGAACAAATTGCTAACATCTTCACAAAAGCATTACCTGAAGATGCATTTGAGTATCTTAGAGGTAATTTTGGGGTAATACCCATATCCAAAGTTGTTTGAGCAATAGCAAGATTGCCCTACATCAAATGAGTTTAATGATGAAATGTTACAAATTGATGCAGAAGATACTTACTTTAGGTATTTCCTGAAGTAACTAAAAGTGTTGAAGTTCCAAATCAGTCACAAGAAAGGTGATATAGGGAGAAATTGGAGTTCTTGCAAATGCTATACTTGCATAATAGAATGTTGAAATAGTATGTCTTTGGCATTGTTCTCAAAGAGGGAGAAATAGCATAAACTGATCAAATCTACAGAATCAAATGGACAAAGTGAGTAGTAGCAAGTTTAAAGAATCAAAATGTAAGAGGGAGAAATAGCAGTTAAGAGGAAGAGAAGAACTGATCAAAATGGTAAGCTATAGAAAAGAGGAAGTCATACAAGAACTGATCAGACATGCAGAGGGAGAAGAAATAGTAAAAAGGAAATAGCACCTAAGAGGGAGAAGCAAAAGAAAAGACTTAGGATAAAAGATCAGAGAGGGAGATGTGAACACTAGTGGTAACACAATCTCTTTTTGGCATTTGTTTTACTATTTTAACCTAGTTAACATTTTGATAACATGGTTGATCAATTTGGTTTACCATCAATACCAAAGAGGGAGATTGTTGGAAATCTAATTGAAAAGATCATTATTGAAGAAAGGAGATTGTTTGCAAAGAGGGAGATTGTTGATAAAGAATGCTTTCAACCATTTTTTTGTCACTAATGTCAAAGCTACTATTTGCTAGAATGGAAAGTGCTTATAAGATCCAAGTACTATCACTTAGTTGATTGATGAAGAGGATTTAATCAACAAGATGTAATGAAAACACCTAAGGGAAAATGTTGAGTTATGATTTTGTAATGAAGTACAAGGATCAGTTAAGACAATGATAAAATGATGCATTGATAATATACTTGAAGATACAGAGGTTGGCCACACTTAGAAACTCTAAAAGAACAAGTTGTAACAAAGCTATCTGCAAAGCTTGACTAAGTTCATTAGTAAGTGTTGAGCATGCTAGTTTATGCCAAGCTGATTTTTAGTAAGTGTTAAGCAAAAGAAAAATCTAGTGTGTGCTAAGTGAAACAGAAGGAGCCAAGCAAGTTCACGTGCCGAGCAAGTAATAGGTGTCGAGCATCAAAAAAAAACTTAGTGGATGCTGAGTGAATTTGCAATAGATGTTGAGCATTAGTAAAATGTAGTTGGTGCTGAGTAACACAGTATGTGCTAAGCACCAGAATTTCAATAGTATTGAGCTACTGCATTGTTTCAAAAGTCAAATATTTTCCAGATCTGAGTTGACAAGTTTGTTACCTTGAATTTTGTGAACTAGATGGAGGATAAGGATGATGAGCTAGTGGCACATAATTTTAGGTAAACCATTTTTGGGCAAATTCAAGAGGATTCTTCATGATGTTTCTAGAAGAAACAAGATATGGGGTAGATTCATTGAATTCTACCTAATCCATTCGATCTAAAATTAAAAGCGAGAAGATTAAGAGAGGGAAAAGCATTCCAGACTTCTATTTAAGGAGTCACAAGCCAAGAAGCAAGAGTTGCTAGGATGCCAAGTTGCAAAGTTATTGAAGTGTGTCAAGGAGAAGGCATCAAGAAGGAAGAACAGAGCACAATGACTCTGCTTTCATAAGTGGCCATATAGGAGATTGCATTGGTATATCGAGTGATCTGGGAGGATATTTTCATCAAAATTGAAGTATCTCCAAAACTCTAATAATCGACATCAAGTTAAAGTTCTCGAAATTCTAAATCTAATGCAATTTGAATGGACAAAAATAGAGTCCATATGCAAAAGTTACAGTCAGTCAAAGGTTGGTCAAACTAGGAATAGAGGTCATCAAAAAGGTGAAAAACAAAATTATCTCCAAAGTGGACAACAATGGATTTCAAAACAAAGAGCTCGTTGAGAGCTTTTTGACAGTGTCTGTTTCATCAAAAAAGGAGCTCGTATTTGGAAGTTATGACATTTTAAAGTTCGAGGTAAGAGATAAATATCAATGATGTCATCATGATGACAGCAAAGTGGGAAAAAAAGTAGTTCATGGTTGGATTTGAACTCATGACCAGTTGCCTCCAAAACTAATTGTTTAATCACTTGACCAAGCATCGAGTTTGAAACAATTGGGCGGCAATTACATTTTAAGCATTGGCTAGTGCCAATTTTAAACAAGGCAAGCCACCGGCAGGGTTGGAACCCCCGACCGACAGTTGCCCCAAAATAGAATTCACCGTTGCGCTATTTCAGCTCTTAAAGATTATGATGCACAAGTTTTTATTTAACCTTTGACCATAAACCTGCCAACCTTAGCAAATTAAGGTTATTTGTTATTTTCTTACCCCAAAATTGACATGAGCCAAATCTTTTTAAAATGGCTAATAGGTTATTCCGAGAGGGGAATTAATTGAAGGGGTTATTTTTGTAAATTTTGTTATAGCCCTATTTTGGCTAATTTCATGTATAAAAAGGGGGTTTAGGAGACTCTTAGGGGCATTCAGAAAAAGGAGAGAACATCCAAGTGCTGAGAGTAAGGGAGATTTTTGAAGTGTTCATTCCTGTACTTTGAAACAGCGTGATGCTATTGTACTTCAAAGGAGTGACTTTGTAAACATTTGTACCTATTTTTTTGGAGATAATCGGATCAGTCCCCCTATTGGAGCAAGACCCGGAGATGTAGTCCATGTAGACGAACTCTGAGATTAAATTGTTTGCATCTTCTTTCTCTCAATTTCTCTGTTATTAGCTTAATTTTTTTGTTCTCTTATTTCATTTACGTTAATTTGATTCGTTAAAAGTTTTAAATTAATTCTATGTAATCAATTAGCATTCCTCTATAATAGTCCTAGATTCTAATCAGATCAAATTTGGTATTAGAGCTTCTATTGGACTAGTATTGCAAATTTGAACGCTAACAAGATCCAAGATTGAGAAAGGTGAAGGAAAGCTCAAGGAATACAATCTTGAGATTAGAAAATGAAGGACTAAACCATCATCACAAATGGCAGATGAAGGTGGTGGACAAGCTTTTCAAGATAAGAGTATGCAGAAGACTCTTCAGAATTTGCAGACAACGGTAGAAGTTCTGGTACAAGAAAGAGAAGAGAAGATGCAAAGATGTGCAACTTGAAATGACAAAGGGAAAAAGAAAGGCGCTAATCGTGATCTGCCAAAGACACCTCCATCTTCTCCTTCTTCTCCCTCTTCTCCTTCTTCCCCCTCTTCTCCTTCTTCTACCCATTCTAAGTCTTCTAATATTTTTAAGGGTGGACATAAGCCTCAAATCAAGTTGGATGTAAATTTTGACTTGCCAAAATATTGTGGGGAGTTAAATGCCGAGAACTAGATGACTGGATTCAGCAAGTAGAAGTCTACTGTAGAGTTCAAAACCTTGTAGATGACGTTGACAGAATTCAGTTAGCCACTCTTCGTTTAGGTGGTGTAGCTCTAACTTGGTGGGAAAGTAGGTCTCGAGATGAAACTTCACAGCATGGTAAGTTTAATTTTTCTTGTTTAGAATTTGTTATTGCTTTAAAGAAGCAATTCTCTCCCCTAGGCCATATGCAGCAGTTAATGATGAACTCGCAACATTTTAGGCAAGGGAAAGGTTAGTCTATCTAGGATTACACCCATGAATTTTGTAAAAAGGCTATTTCATTAAATGTCCCATTATATACCCAGGACACTTTACTCAAGTATATAGGTGGTCTTCATTCTTACCTAAGGCATTCTATTCTCGTCCTAAATCCTTGTAATTTGAATGAAGTATGTGTCCAGGCAACACATTTAGAATCAAGGGGTAAGGGTACTTGCATTGATAAGTCTGATAAAAAGCCATCTAAGTCTGAGGAAAAGTCCAAAGGCAAAGGAAAGGGTAAAAAGACAGCAACAGTAACGAAAGAGGGTGAGAAACCCACATGCTCACATTGCAAGAAAGAAGGGCATGATGATTCTAAGTGCTGGAAGCTGCATCCTGAAAAGAGGCCAAAATGATATGGTGGAAACAAAGGAAAACAAAAGACTACTACTATAACTCAACAAGATCTTGGATCTGACTCCAGTGATGAGACAAAGATTGTTGCTACCAAGATTCAAGGTAAAGGAAAAGGTATATCTCTTTCATCAGCTACAAGTTCTTCTAGCATAAGTGCAAGTACAAGTAAAGAATCTTCTCCTAAGAATGATAAGAAAAGGAATGAATTATTTCACATCCGAGTTGTTATTAAGCATACTAAGGTTGATACACTATTTGACATGGGTTCTCAAGTTAATTTGATATCTAAAGAAGTTGTTAAAAAACTTAACTTGACTACAACACCTCATCCAAAACCATATCCTCTTGGATGGGTTTGTGATGATGCACAGTTATAGGTAACTAAACAATGCAAGTTAAGATTTTCTATCACTGCAAACTTTGTGGATAAAGTAGAATCTGATGTAGTCCCTTTAGATATTTGTGGTCTTGTACTTGGGAGTCCCTATTTGTATGATTGATAGGCTATCTTCTATAGGGGAGAAAATAAGTATCATCTATTTAAAGATAAAATTGAATACATTGTATGGGCACATAAGGTTAAGACTAATCTGGCACTAGTTAATGCTAGTCAGATGAAAAGGTTAGTCAACTCTAGTAAGAATTTTGTATTGATTATTGTAAAAGCCAAAGAAGATGAAACATTTGAGGCATTTCAAGGATGTGATCCAAAACATAAATCTGAAATGGTCAAAGTTGTTCCCGCCTATGATGACTTGTTTCAAGAATTGAAAGGATTGCCTCCTAAGAGAGAGATACAACATGAGATTCAGTTGCAGCAAGCTACACCACTTCCTAATATCAGCATGTACCGCTTGTCAATCTTGCAGAATGAAGAAATCAAGAAGCAAGTTCAAGAGCTGGTTGAGAAAGGAGTTATCCGTCCCAATAATTCTCCATGTGGTTCTCAATTCGTGTTGGTTCCGAAGAAAGATGGGACTTGGAGAATGTGTATTGACTACAGGCCTCTAAAAAAGATAATGGTAAAGAACAAGTACCCTCTTCCTAGAATTGATGATTTACTTGATCAGTTGAAACATACAATTTATTTCACTAAGCTAGACTTATGTAGTGGATATCATCATATAAGAATTGCAGAAAGTGATATTTGGAAAACTGCTTTTAAGACAAAACGGGGACTTTTGAGTGGTTGGTCATGCCATTTGGGCTTTGTAATGCACCTGCTACATTTATGAGAGTCATGAATGATGTATTTCGTCCCTTTATTGATGATTTTTTCATAGTATATTTAGATGATATTTTTGTATTCAGTAAGTCTTGGGATGATCATGTAATTCATGTAAAGAAAGTATTTGATATACTGAGAAAAGAAAAACTCTATGTAAAGATGTCAAAATGTGAATTTGCTAAGACATCCTTAGTGTACTTAGGCTATGTCGTAGGGAATGGTCAATTGAAAGTAAACCCTATGAAGGTCAAATGTATTGTAAAATGGCCTAAGCCAAGTATAGTTACAGAAGTCAGGAGCTTTTTAGGTGCAGTTCAATATTGGAGGAAGTTCATTACAAACTTCTCTTTTATTGCATCGTCGTTGCATGGATTAACCAGTACCAAGGCAACTTTTTAGTGGGGAGGTCCACAACAGAAGGCTTTTGATACTTTGAAGGAAAAGTTGAGTACTACACCAGTGTTAGCTCTACCTGATTTACATCAACCATTTGAGATTGAGATAGATGCAAGTGGGTTTGCCATGGGATCTGTACTCGTGCAAGGAGGTAAATCAGTCTTCTACCACTCTGAAACTTTTTTAGGAGCAGTAAGTAACTATCCTACGTATGATAAAGAACTTTATGCTTTAGTTCAAAGTGTTAAAAAAATGGAAACATTACTTAATGGGAAAAGAAACTATAATCCACACCGATCACCAGCCACTACAATATTTGCACTCACAATCTAAGTTGTAAAAAAGTAGGCACTTTAGGTGGATGGGTTTTCTACTACAGTTTCATTTGGTAATTAAGTATAAGAAGGGTTCCCATAACAAAGTAGCAGATATGCTATCTAGACCTCCTGTTCAGAATGCTTTAATAATCCTTCAAAATAGTTCTATGGTTCATGAAAGTTTCTAGGAACAATAAGCTAATGATGAGAACTTTAAGGATGTCTATGCAGCTTTAATCCAGGGTAAACATGTGGAAGAGAAAGATTACTATGTGCAGGATAATTTGTTGTACCACTTAGAAAAACTATGCATTCCTAAAGATGAACATGCACATGTAATCCGTGAAGCAGACACTTCTTTGATTGCAGGGCATTTTGGGGTAAGTAAGACATTAACTCAATTGTAGAAATATTGTTACTGGCCTCGTATGCAAGAAATTGTCACCAAGTATATAAAAGGATGTGTAATGTGTGCAACCAACAAACCAAGTAATAGGAAATTGGGTTTGTACACACCATTACTTGTACCATCTCGTCCATGGGAAAGTGTGTCTATGGAATTTGTGGGAGGTTTACCTATGTATAGGAAGGGTCATGATTATTTGTATGTAGTAGTTGATCGGTTCAGCAAAATGTGTATTTTAATGCCTTGTAAAAAGTAGGTCAATGCTAAACTAACAGCTCATTTATACTTTCAAAATGTATGGGTTCATTTTGGGTTACCCACTTCTATTGTATCAGATCGAGATTCTCAATTCTTAGGGGAATTTTGATCATCTTTGTGGGGACTCATGGACACCAAGCTAAAGAAGAGTACAGCCTTCCATCCATAGACTGACAGACAGACAGAGGTAGTGAATAGGATAGTTGTGCATCTACTTAGAGGCTACTGTAACAAACATCCTAAGTTGTGGGATGAAAGTCTTCATTATGTGCAGCATGCTTACAACCATGCGACACACTCTTCTACAAAGAGGTCTCCTTTTGATACTTTCTTTGGTTACTTGCCTAAGACACCAATGGATTCTTCTTTTGGGAAGGATGATGTTGTAGATGGATGCCATGATGCAGGAAAGGCTTTAAAGTTCATCTAGAAGGTCCAAGTAATCCATCAGGTAGTAGAAGCACAGTTGGAGCAGAGCCAAGCAAAATACAAGGCTCGACATGATAAGCATCGCATTGATCACCAATTCCAAGTTGGTGATAGAGTTTGGTTACATATCGGTAAGGAAAGAATGCAAGGTGAAGGAAGGAAGCTCAAGCCTATCAGGTATGGTCCTTTTGAGATCTTGGAAAAGATTGGTGCCAATGCCTTCCGCCTTAATCTTCCTCCATACATGCAAATTTACTCAGTTGTCGATGTTGAGAATCTGAAGTTGTATGAGCCTCCAATGATCTTGGATGAAGAAGTTAGTGTTCACATTCCATCAATTGATGATCTTTCACCAAAGTACATGTCAAAATTGCCAAAAGATGTTATCCTAGACAGGAATGTTAGAACTTCATGAAGAGGACCAGTTGAATACCTCCGAGTGGGATTGAAGGGGATGCATCGAAGCAAGGAAAGATGGATGGAGATTGGTAAAGTGAGGGAAGTATACCCTCACCGACTTTCCAAGTAATCCAAAATTTTAGTGGTCTGAAAGCTTCTTAGTGAGGAGGCTTGATCCGGGAGGATATTTTTGTCAAAATTGAAGTATCTCCAAAACTCTAATAATCGACATCAAGTTAAAGTTCTCAAAATTCTAAATCTAATGCAATTTGAAAGGACAAAAATAGAGTCCATATGCAAAAGTTATGGTCAGTCAAAGGTAGGTCAAACTAGGAATAGAGCTCATCAAAAAAGTGAAAAAAAAAAATCATCTCCAAAGTGGGTAACAATGGATTTCAAAACAAAGAGCTCGTCGAGAGCTTTTCGACGATGTTTGTTTCATCAAAAAAGGAGCTTGTATGTGGAAGTTATGACATTTTAAAGTTTGAGGTAAGAGATAAATATCAATGATGTCATCATGATGTCAGAAAAGTGGAAAAAAAAGTAATTCATGGTCAGATTTGAACTCATGACCAGTTACCTCCAAAACTAAATGTTTAACCACTTGACCAAGCATCAAGTTTGAAACAATTGGGCGGCAATTACATTTTAAGCATTGGCTAGCACCAATTTTAAACAAGGCAAGCCACCGATAGGGTTGGAACCCCCGATCGGCAGTTGCCCCAAAATAGAATTCACCGTTGCGCTATTTTGACTCTTAAAAATTATGTTGCACAAGTTTTTATTTAACCTTTGACCATTAACTTGCCAACCTTAGCAAATTAAGGTTATTTGTTATTTTCTTACCCCAAAATTGACATGAGCCAAATATGTTAAAAATGGCTAACAGGTTATTTTGAGAGGGGAATTAATTGAAGGGGTTATTTTTGTAAATTTTGTTATAGCCCTATTTTGGAAAATTTCATGTATAAAAAGGGGGTTTAGGAGACTCTTAGGGGCATTCAGAAAAAGGAGAGAACGTCCAAGTGCTAAGAGTAAGGGAGATTTTTGAAGTGCTCATTCCTGTACTTTGAAATAGCGTGATGTTGTTGTACTTCAAAGGAGTGACTTTGTAAACATTTGTACCTAATTTTTGGAGGTAATCGAATCGGTCCCCCTATTAGAGCAGGACCTGAAGATGTAGTCCATGCAAATGAACGTTGAGATCAAATTGTTTGCATCTTCTTTCTCTCAATTTCTCTATTATCAGCTTGATTTTGTTGTTCTCTTATTTCATTTATATTAATTTGATTCGTTAAAAGTTTTAAATTAATTCTATGTAATCAATTAGCATTCCTATGTAATAGTCCTAGATCCTAATCAGATCATCGAGCATGAAGGCTCAAGGAGATCAAGCTTGAAAGGAGGACAAGTTGTCAAAGCTATAGAGACTGAAAGCTAGATAAATTTTGAGAGTTGAACTAAGATCTAAAATCTGCATGTTAAGTTTTGAGTTCTATTGGGTCAAAAGCCCTTGTTGTTACTCTCTAACAATTATATTAGTCAGGGTAAAATCCTATGGACTTAGGTTGGTTTAACAACCATTTGTAAATCCTTTAACAGGGTGGCATTCCAAGTGAATGTTCTAAAGTCCTCTAACTAGGCCCACTTTTAACAAGGTGGTTAAATCCTTTAACCAGGTCACATTTAACAGTGTGTTGTAGCCTTTAATAGGGTAGGCTTTTCACAAGGCATCACTTTAGAAGAGTGAGAATTGAGTAGCATGTTACTGGTGGTTTTTCTCAAATTGGGTTTCCACATAAATCATTATGTTATGTGTTGATTCTTCATGTGTTATTCTTACATGTTAATTTTACAATAACTTGCTAAGTAGGAAAGTTTAAGCTTGGATGCATGGACAGTTTAATGAGCTCACTTTACTTGGTAAAAAAAATTTATTAAGACATTTGGACCTTGAATAACTAATTCACCCCCCCTCCCCCCACCCTTCTTAGTTATTCTAAAGCATTTCTAACATAAATAAGATTACCAAATGGTGTAATTAGATTTAGGTGTCTACACAATTAACTTGCAAACAACTTATGTGATGAGGAAAAAGAACAAACTGGTCAAGAATTTGAAGGATACATTTAAGGAAAGTGTGGGAAGAAGAGGAAGATGAAGATGATGAAGAGGATGAACAAGGCCAAGCCCCATTGGAACTCACTCAAGGCCAAGGAGAAGATCAAGAAGAAAATATAAAAGGTTTCAAGGAAGAAGAAGTTAAGGAAGCACTTGAAAAGGAAGACAAAGGAATCATAGGCAAAGAAACCAAAGAAGATTGTTAAAAGTTCACAACAAAAGCCAGTAGTACTTGCTACCAAGTCTAGCACAAGGGTAGCCACCAAAAAAGTGAAAGAAGTTGAAAAGCTAGTAGGGCAAAAGATCTATTACCATAGTTGAACAGAGTCAACCAGAAGAGCAAACCTACAAGAGGTTAAGGAGAAAGTATACTACACCATCTAAGTTAGATGGCTTAATTCAATTCAAAGTGGTAAGTCATAATCCCTCCTTAAATATAGATAATTTGTGTGATAATGTAAAATTAAATGCAAATTTATTTGGTTTTGCAGACATTTATTTTGAGAAGCTAGGGAAAGTTGAACAAAATACTATTGAGGAAGCCATATATGTCATAAGGCTACATTCAAATCAACTCCTCTAGAAATTTCCAACTCACTACCCAAGAGTCTATATGACTGAGTTGAGAAAAAATGGCAATACAACTTGTAAACTGAAAGACAAATCAAGGAATCAACTCTAGCCCAAGTTATGCTAGAATTGGACAAAAGGAAGATTGCTAAGGCTATGGAAAGGCACAAGTATAAAAATTTTCCCCCAAATATAGAGGTTTCCATATCCTAAATAAGAATATTAAGGATGGTTTACAAAAGCACAATAATTTGGAGATCAATATATGGAGCATCCACTCCAGCAATCAAAGAAAAAGGTGAGCAAGAAATGAAAAACCCTAAGAAAAGTGAACAAGAGGTAGCAAAGACTACAAAAGAAGTATCAGTTAAGGAAGGTGATGTGGGAGGCACTGAGGAGACAATAGAATAAGAGGCTACAATTGATCATGAGTAGAAAAATGATTAGAATGTACCTAATGTACAAGTGTCAAGTTCCAGTCCCCCACATGTAGACCAAGTGAGTCAGCAAGGCTCAATGCAAATTAAGGATGTTTCTAATAATTCAGCTCAAAACATCAATCCCTTGGTAAAAGAAGACTTGAAGAAAAACTTGAAAGACTCCACCATAGCAGTAAAATTAAGCAACAATCCCATGTTGGTGAGAGTAGATGAGATTGAGAAGGTAGAACTAGCATCTATAGGGGAACAACCAAAAGACACATCCAATGTTCCCCCTCAATCTATAGAAGCAAAAGATGAAAATCATGGTGCAAGCACTGAATAGGAAAGTGTTACTACTAACACACAAGTTGCCATGCATGTAGTGGTATTTCAAATGAAAGACGCAATGAACTAGGATATCAACACATTGTTGACTGACATTCTAAGAAAAAAAGTAGTGTTAACTGTTAAGAAGGATGGGACTATGGTTTACATAGGTCAAGAAGCTAGTCCTACACCTACTTCACAAGTGCAAGGTGAAACACCATAGGAAGAGGTGAGTAAAGAAGAGTTGAAGGTGACTACTACACTAGAGGAACAAATAGCCATACAGATTCTAGTTACCCTAGCATTTTTTGTTACTCCTATCTGTAATCAAGCTTTTCAAAGGGTGAGCACTGATGCTACACCATTGCAAGTATCAAGTCTCAATGTAGAGACATCTAGGAGTCAAGATGATACATCTTATGGAGATGTGAGCTTAGATGAGGTGATTGAACTACCAAATTTTGATCTTACAACAATCACCATAGAGTAGATAAGCATTCTATAAGAAGCTCTATAGAGAAAGAAACAACAAGAGTTTCTTAGAAGGGAGCATAAGTAGAAGAAAGTGATTCATGAAATCAAAGATATATCTGTTGATGCTTTCAAACTTCTAGAGCCAAATGAAGGAAAACTATTCATTAAGAAATTGGTAAACATTGTTGACAAGATTAGAGATGAAGACCTAGATTCTAATGTCAAACTTTTAGAATGGTCTAAAAGAAAATTCCACTCTAAAGTACTTGACAAGATATCTAGTGTTATTGCACTTAGACAGGTTGATATAGCAACCAAGGTAGGGAGTGTGAAGAAGGTGTTGGAGAGCATATTCTCTCTTTACACCAAGTTATGTGTTGTAAATTTGTTCACACAAAAAGTACAAAGGGCTATTGGCCAACTACAAGGAGAGCTACAGTACTCATGTACAACTTTGAAACTATCTCCTAGCCAAAGCTAATCCTATTTTCATAATTTAATATCCATCCAAGGAATACTTTTTGAGATGCAAGCATAGGATACCAATATTAGATCCACATTGATAAGTATCCAATCCATATTCACCCCTCAGATGGAAGTATTGCATAAGGATCTAGCCTTTTCTAAGACATTGATGAAGAAAGATAACGAACATTCTACTCATGATGTCTTAGTTGACCTTGCTACTAAGCTAGATATTCAATACCAATCTCTAGAGGCAACATGTAATAACTAGGATGTAGCATTGAAAATAATAATGGAGGTCCATAAAACATTTTTTGGACAAACAAACTATTAGTGTACCACCAATGCCATAAGTATCAAAAAGGGAGACAGTGAAGGGGATAGTGAAGTTTGTAGGATAGTAATAGTTTTGAGTAAGAGGGAGTACTAATGCAAAAATAGGAGACATCAAAAGAGCACACATTTACTCAGTAGGAGTACCAAATTTAGATATAGAAAGGAAAAATTTACTCAGGGGGAGTAATAGAGTAATTAAGTGTTGAGAGGTATGACTATTAGTCATCCATTTTGCAAAATTTTGAAGTTTTAAAATTTTGTACGTGAGTTGAGTAAAGATTACAGATTGTCTCAGTTATGCTCATATTGAGGTTATATATAAATGACCAAGTGTTTTTTCCACTGATGTCAAAGGGAGATATTGTTGATCTCATTTTGGTTTTGACAAAGTAGTGACAAAACACTTAAGTCATACTCTAATAGAATTTTAGTGTGAGTCGAGTGCAAAGAGTAAGCCGAACATAAGTGGTCAAACAGTGCATGCCTAGAAATATACTTAGTTAGTGTTGAGTCACTTAAGTGTCGAGCAAGTATATACATTCCAAGTGATTTAGGTGTCAAGTAAATAATGGATATTGAGTCATTCTGAAGTCAAGTTACAACATTGAAGATATAGTGGATGTTGAGCATTAGAGACTTTAGGTGCCGAGTAAACAATTTTTGGCATAGTTGTTTGTAATGACACAAACTTCTGTGTAAACCATTTTTGGGTTGACCTAATGATTTTTTTATGATTCTAGAAGATAAGGATGGATGTATATTGTGAATCCCTATAAGAGATGTTCTAAGTGGTAATATGGATCAACCTCAGTTGTTGATTCTAACCTAACCCTAGTCCAATTATGTTTACATAAGGAGACAAACCCTAAATAATTTATATGTGTGTGAAGTTAGAGAAGGAGATGCAAGAGAGACAAATGCTAAGTGCAGAGAAGGCATTCGTAGTGACTAAGGAGGTTTAAATAGTGGAATGAATTGTAGAATTAGTTAGAGAAAACAAAGGAAAGTAGAGAGAGGATAGAGGAGATATATCTGATCAAGAGGATCAAGCATTCATCGAGAAAGAGAAGATCACACGTCTAGAAATAGAGTGCTAACCAAGGGATCATGGTGTTGAATCATTTTAACATGTGATACAGAGTAAATCTCATGATAGAGTAGTCTTAACAGACTTGTGTAAATCTCTTAACTGAGTGTTTGCTTTATTGTAAGTTTATGTCCTCTAACAAGGCACACTTTTAGTAGGGTGTTGAAATCCTTTAACAAAGTGAGACCTAATAGTCTTTTTAATCCTTTAATAGGGTAGACCCTTCACAAGGTAGATCATAGTTTATGATCAAACTTATTGTAACCTTAATTGGCTACACTTTACAGTTGTAGTAGTGAAGATTTGTGGGTGTCATCCCCACCCTAGTTCTACCTTCTCATTGGAGGGTTTTTGGGTAAAAAAATTATTGTGTTATGTGTTATTCATTTCATGCTATGGATGAACATGTGTAGTTATCTATTTCAGTTTACATGCTAAATTATGAGATGGATGTTTAGTGAATGTTTTATGGTTAAATTTTTGGAGTGTTGATTCATTCCTCCACACCACCCCCCCCCCCCCCCCCCCAACCCGACCTCTCTAAGTTTACTTTACTATTGTTATTTCCAATAGTTATTGTCATGCCACTGAGAAAGAAGGCTCAAAAAATAGAGAAGAAAAAGGCAGTGACGCCTCCACCACCAAATAAGCCAAGGCCCAAGGTAGTTGCTATTACTGAGTAGTTTGCAAAGGAAAAAGTAGCAGAGTCTACCATGCCTACTAAACCTAAAACTAGAAGGAGGGGATTGGTCAAAGGACCACCTATTAGGCAAATCAAGACTATTGAAGAGGTATGTGATAGCTTAAGAAGATCTATAGTTTTATCTAGTTTTAGATATGTCATATATGATACACTAGATAATAATTATAGAAATAAAATTAAGGAGGCTATGGTAGAAATGATTGAAATCAAAAAATAGATCCTAGTTCAATAGAGAAGAAGATACCCAAGGATATATATGATATATTAGAGAGGAGATAGCAGTAGATAGAGGAAGTATAAAATCGGATAAGAACTGACACACTAGTTAGAATTATGCTTGACCTGTCACAAGAATAGGACATGTTTTTAAAATAGCGTAGGAGAAAATTTGTTCCTAAATATAGAATTTTGTTGATACTACAAAATAAAGAGGAAGTTGTATGATGGCAAAGTGAGTTGTTGTGGAAGAGCATTTTTGGGTTAATTACAAAGAAGGCAGAGACTATGAATATTGATGATGAACACAATAGTGGAGAAAGCTTAGGTGTGCCAAGTCTAGAAGGTAGCATGTCTCCTATACATGCTGACACCGCTGACACTCCAAAAGATAAGCAATCAAGTCTTACAAATGAAGAAGAAGATGGTGAAGATGGAGAAACTAATGAAAATGATAAAATTATTTCAGCACCTCAGATTGAGGAAAATAAAGAATTAAATAAATCTTAACCAAGTATGATTTTTGTTATCTTGAGCACAAATGCACAAGCAAGACCAAGTGGTGACACCCCCTCATGTACTCCTAAGGAAGTGTCGAGTAGCAACACCCCTTCACTAAACAAGAAGAGAACATAAATAAAAGACATGTCACCAAATATTAAGGTTAGTCTGGATGAGATCATTGAGATGCCACAATTTGATTTGGAAATTTTCACCTTGTTGCAAAACATTTTGCTACAAGAAATTTTGAAGAAGAAGAAGAAGAGATAGGAAGAGCTAAGGAGAGAGAAAAAGCAACAACAAACATTACAAGATGTAAAGCAGATTTTTGTTGATACTTTTGACATACAAAGTTTAGATGAAGAGACACCAATCATTGATCGACTTGTAAATATAATTGATCAAGTAAGTGTTGAAAATTTTAAATCAAATGAGAAACTAATGGATTGGTCAACAAGAAGAATTGAAACCAAGGTTGTGGACAAAGTTTTCATAACTATAGTTAAGTAGAAAGTACTATTGCAAGAGAAAGCATAGATAATAATGAATCTTATACAGAAAGTACAACATGTGTACACAATTTTGTCAAATGTGCCAACGTTTATAGAGAATATTTAGGCATAGATAGATAAGACTTAGGCTGAGATAAAGGCATCTAGCAATATTATATCAGAGTTAGTAGGATCTAGCATTGATCACTACAATACTCTACTGAATGCTCAAGGCACATTGGTCGAGCTTCAAGTAGTTGACAGTACCATGACATTCAAATTGATCTCAATTCAGGAAATGATGATACCTCATTTGGAGGTCATGCAAAGAGAACTAAAAACAACCTAGGATCTTATTATAGAATATCATAACTTATCAATGGTTGAGAGTTTGATTGATTTAACTGCAAAACTACAACTACAAAATCAAAATTTGGAGGCAGTAAGAACCACATGGAATCATGCATTGACCATAATTACTAATTTTCACAAGGAATTCATTGAAATATATGGATTACTTGAACTCTTTCAACCTAAATAGCAGTGATATACAATGTTCAAAAGCAATGGGGAAATGTATACAAGGGAGAAATATATACGGAAGATGGAGTGTATTGAAGAAAAAAGGATATAGAGGTATAATATAAAGGTTGTAATGAATTTATTCATTAGTCATGAGTCATAAGACTTAGGGGGAGAGCTCATTTTATTAGATTATATTGATATGCAATGTGATGTAAATATGACAAAGTGTTTTTCCACTAATGTCAAAGGGGGAGATTGTTGGTATCTCTAACCATTATTGTCTATTAGTGTCAACCATTTAGTCATTTACAAGGTAGAGTCAGATGGTCATCACTATGACTGAGCTACACTACATAGGACTAATCATGTACATTAGATAGTATGTACCAAGAAATTCTATAGAAGTCAAGTGTATGGTCACAAAGTAATTCTCTATATGTACTGAGCTCATCAATGACCAAGCAATTTGTCAACGACTGAGTAAATTTCAAGTATATAATTACCAATTGATGTAATATGTATTGAGCACAATATATGTTGAGCATCATAAGGTTAACAAAGGTCGAGCAACAATAATGTCAAGCATCAAAAATAGTACAGACTGAGCAATGCAAAGTTTACATAAAAGTTAGCGATGGAATAGAGTTTTGGGCAAAATGATTATTAGGATAACTTGGAAGGTTTATTTAAGTTTTAAAGAAGTTATTATACAATATTTAATATTTGAAGAGCTTGTTACAAAATATTTACATGACATAGATCACATATCCCTATGTTTATGTTCAATGATCAGGATGAAGAGGAAAAACCTAGAACTATCTAGAAAACTCTTTATGGAAAACTTTAAACAGTGATTATTTTAACCTAGATTGTAGAATGAGAGAATGATCATAGAAGAGAAGAGTATAGGTGTGAACATGAAGCATTAAACTATTATAGAATAAGAAGAACAAAAGTCATTGAAGGATTATGTTATCATCTAATAGAGCAAGTGACCTATTCATAAGCAATGAACATGAAAGGGAAAGACAAGTGTTATAGCCGCACCCAGGCCGGCCCACCCAATGAAGCATTTAGTCACTGCTAGGTCCTGTGCCAGGTTCTAGCATCTAGTCATTGCCACTGCCCTGGCAGGGGAGCCGTGGGGGAGCCTATAGAATGGTAGGGGCATGACGGGCATATCACAAGGGCATTCCCCTACCCATCATCTCTCAATCGGAGTTGTGCATGTAAATAGATATTCATAAGGACCGGTTACATGGAGCTCCCCTGTGGGATTCCCCCCGAGGCGTCAGTATAGTTCTTTCAATCCTGGGGTGGAAAGTAAAGTTCTTATCCCAATTTGACTACAGATATGTGAGGGGGGCCCCATAGCAATAATCTATTTAGGGACTATGGCTATACATAGTCCAGTCTTGAGCCTAACTCCTCACTATGGCTATACTACACATGGGTGGGCCCCTACTATTCTATCTGTGGGAGTCGATTCCAGCAGGCAGATTTTATACGTAACATGGGGAGTGCACTACCTCCCAAGAGTAGGGCCCAAGATAAGAAGGATGTTTGAATGGGCCCGGGTGGGTGGGAGTAGACGGGTTGAAAGCCGGCTTCAATTCCACCCTTCTTGAACCACCCCCCCCCCCCATCCAATAAAAGAAGTGCACCCCAAGTGAATAGTAGGGCGCCAAGACTCAACAATTGCCCCATATATAGATAGGCCACCCCACCTACCCACCAGAAACATGATTGATTGAAAGAACCTGGCTAAGTATCCTCCCACCCACCTCGGGGGTCGGGGGAAGTCCTATCATCCCACCTATCTATAATCCCCCCCACTATAAGTTCCTATCCCAATTCGACTATGGATATCAGAGGAGAGGATCAGTTAGCAAGGAGGAGACTTGAAATCATCTCGCAGAGAAAACTGAGAGTTAGGTACTGAATCAATTTTAATAGACTTGAATCAGGGTAAATCTCTTAATATAGTGGTCTTAACAGATCTTTGTAAATCTCCTAATAGAGTCCTTACTTTGTTGTAAGTGTCAAATCCTTTAACAAGGTGAAACCTAACAGTTTCTTAAGTCTTAACAAGAAAAAATCCTCACATAGTAGATCATATTTTATGGTCAAACATTGTAACCTTAGCTAGTTAACTTTATTACTGCAGTAGTGAAGATTCATGGGTGTCATCCCCAACCTAGTTTTACCTTCACCTTGGAGGGTTTATGGGTAACAAATGTTATGCTATGTTCTATTACTTTCATGCATATTATTGAACTAATTTACATGTTATAAGAATGTTTACATTTATAGTTTTGCATGCACAAGTTATTGATAGATGTGGATGAATCTATGAAAAGTGTAAAAGTCTTATAGATTCTGATTCAACTCCCCCCCCCCCAAGTATCTAGTTTACTCCTCCATAAATCAACAATATGTGTATGGTGTGCATGTCTATTTTACATTTTATTTTGGTGTTCTTAATGTGGTTGAGGGAGGGAGTCGTAGTCACCCACAAGTTGGTATCTACATATTATTCCACTCCCCACCATTACCTGTTTAGCTTATATATATATATATATATATATATATATATATATATATATATATATATATATATATGCTCATATTTTATGTAGGTTATAGGTACCAGACATTGACTTCCCTAAATTGCCAAGATGAGTATGCCCTATCCCAATAACTCAATGGTAAGAATGGAGAGATAATGTTTAGGCCCAATCCTAGCCAAAGTCTAATTGCTTATCCTAATTGTAAGGAAACTTACAACAAATAATATAACCATTTCCACATAACCCATAATAGATCTGAAATAAACATACAATTGAAATCCACATGCAAGAGAATAGACAACATACCCACAAAATTATGGCACAAGATATACCCTAGGAAACCCTCATTGAGGGAAAAACCTAGCCTCCAAAAGCATCCATCATCATGTATTATTCAGCAAAAACACCATTGCAATACAACCATGGAAGTCTTCAAAGTCATAATCACAACCAAGCAATACATGTGAACAAGCATGAATCCACACATCCCATGCCATGCTTCTAACCTTCACAAATACTCCCTTGGCTAACCTATCAAGTTGTGTCCCACTCGACTCTTTCCCTTTTTCCTTATGTCTTCTCACTTTTCTCTACAAGTACCCTTGTGGCTACTTATATAGTAGCAAGTCCAAAAAAACCACCAACTGGAATTACATAAACCATGTGCTACCTAACCCATTGACCCCCACATTTAATATTGGATATTTAATTATTTTTCCCAATATTAAATAATTACATGAAATATTATCACAATATTATAATACAACTCATCAAGTATATCCCATGGGAATCTTTATATATTACACACCCATCTAGGTGCTCCTAGGTGCAACATCCATTATCTCAACAATCTTCCACTTCTTGTATATATTGCATAGGTTCAATTTGTAGCCACATAAATGAACAAGGGAACAATCCCTCCTAGTATATCCACCATCATGGGTCAAAGTACACCATGTGCTCCATCTAGGTACCTACAACAAAATCAAAGTATCCAGCATCTCAAACATGAATGATCTCACCTCCTATTATGTCACTACCACTGAACATACATAGAATCCATCCAAAGAGAAAGCTGCCCAACCTGTTGTATTAGAAGATCATAAAATCCTATACCAACTAAAATACCAAGCACAAAAAACCTAATCCAAAGGTAATCACATATATACATAGTTTTCAAAATATCCATAGCTTAGATAGCACCCACAACAAGTTCCAAACACATCCAACTATCCATACCTCCAAAGGTATACCAAGTGACTCTCACATCATCAACATATCCAATCTATAACCTGCAATCATGAGCCTCAAGAGCAATACCTGCCACATATGTAACAAGAAGCTCCCACTGCAAAAGATAATGTTAAATCTATAACCAATCCACTCACAACATCATGAAGAAGTGAATCCATGTAGTCTCAAGGGCATCCACAATACATAAACCAATAACCTACAAGAAAAACTCTCATAACATGTCTCCAACACTCTCCCAAGTTCTCCACAACCAACAAAGGAAAGAGATAAAGGAATAACAATGTCATCTCTCACATGACATACATGAGCAAAAACTAGTGATCATAATCTCTAACCAATTTCAAATCCAATGTAAGAAAATTTAAACATCTAGGAAAATAACTAAGACCAAATAGAAACCATGAAAATCATAACCTATATCATATCCTTCTACACACACCTCTATATGTAAACTATGCAAGTATTATCTCCTCCATAAAACCCCAACAAGAATCCACAACAACACCCAAACCATACCATATAACTAATCATGGATGAAAGCCTCTCACAAGAATATCAAACTCATAAACCATTCCTAATCCAAGGAATAAGCCCAATATAAAGCCATCTCCCAAACTCAACCAACATAACAAAATATGCAAATGGAGATAACCAATACTAAACCATCTCTCAAATAAACCCTCCAGGACTAACTCATGTACCATAGCTCAAGATCCATATCAATTTAAGATAAGCATAAATATAATGCACCTAAGAGAAACAATGGGCTATACCTCTCAAGTAGCAAACCATTGAGTAGACCAAGAGTGGGGAATGAGAATGCTCATCAAGATATCCAAGTCTCCAACAAAGACTCATCTAAGAACAATCTCCTCTCAAGTCCATATCAGGTGAATGCCCCTTAGACTTCCTGTCGAAACCATCAACTATTCCAATAAGTACTTCTCTAATCCAAGAGAAATTGACATCACCACTATCTCTAAGTATACATGACCACCTGTAACCAATCAATCCATGTCAACTCCAAATGCAACATAGCAATATCATGAAGTATCTAGCTTATGATCAATGTAATCAATACCAAGAAACTAAACCAAGATCAATGTCAAAGTTCCAACTATGGCATTAGGAATATAAGTATGACAACATGATCTAACCATCTCAACTAGAAGAGATAACATGCTCCATATGGACATACTATAACATATCAAAACTCTAAATGTGTATCAAGAGTATACCATGACATAATAATGAAACCATCCTAATACCAAAGGATAACATGTCAAATGAAAGCATAAACCACACCTTTACCAAGAACCTTGTAAGTCCTCATGATGCAACCATCTCCACACACCATGAAGATAACCATCTCCACACACCATGAAGAACCATCTCCACACACCATGAAGATAACCAAGAATCCCATAAGTTCTCAAGATCTAATTATCTTCACACACCATGAAGATAACAAGTGCACCATGCAAATGTTAAAGATGCTTCTACAACAATAGGATCTAAGAAAAATCTCCAACATCTGCAAACACTCAATAAATATATCAATGCCAAAAAACTCCCACTCAACTATGGTACTAAGTCACCTATGACATCATAAAATCCATCTCCTACATGAAGATCCTCCTGGTTTACACTCACACAACCAAAGTGTTAGTACCAAATGAAACCAAGATCTCCAAACCTAAGAAAATACAAACTAAACCAGGAAGTAATCTTGTACTATCACCCCATCACTGTCACAAGATCTCACTAAACCATGTATCCAAGCTATCCATGACATCATGATGAAAACCATCCTCTAACCATGAGAATCAACCAAGGCATCAAACCATCAAAGAACTCAAAGTGCACATCATGAGCTCCTTAAAGAAACCAAACAACCATGATCCTCAACCAAGAAGATATACCACCATAACCAAATCAAGAATCCAAACCAATGAATGTCAAAGATGTACCTATATATCCAATTATGTCATGCCAAGATCCATGACACTATGATCACATCCATGAATTGGGCAACTAACTCTCAATATGTCCAACCTATTAGCATAAAATAGTCAACCACAATCCTCCACCATGACTATGTCTGGTAAAAATATCTCATCCCTTCTACATGAAGAAAAATTATAAAATCTTGTGAATTAGGGCATAGAAAACCCAAATCCAAGCTTCTAATCTAAATATGCATCAATAATGAAATATCAATGGGGCAAAGACAACTCATATCCAAGCCATAAATGCAACCTGTAAGTATAGACCGCTTACAACATGCACAACTTGTAGACCCAACAAGTCATCATATATATCCAAATCAAACACTGATAACCATATCATCATGAAACCAATTTAAAATATGAACTAAGTATACAATGACATCAAATTCAAAATATATAATGCCATAAACTCACAATGTTACCATAGTCAATATATATCATAAATTGTTCAGATTAATATATTACCAAATAAACCATGCCAAACCTACACCAAATCTGAACCAAAGTGTAGAGCTCTCCAAGAGCTTTCCATTGACTACTCAAATTCTAAAATCTAACTTTGTATGCTGAAGTTATGCCCTACTATGTGCTCAAAAAAAAGAACATCTAACTTTTGGGCTCTTAAAACCTGACAGATGCCAAAATCATAGAACCAAACCTATACCATGTTGTAGTGCTCTAAATTAGCTTTTCAATGCCTATAAGAAGTCTGAAATCTTATATCCTGGGAGAAAGTTATGGTCGTTTCACTAAGAAAATCTTTTTATCATTTTCACTGCATTTTGTTTTGATGAAAATTCCAACAAGAATAAATTTGACGACCATCATTGGCTAAAACTAAAAAACTCTTTCATTTCCTCTAAACATAGCCAAACTAGGGCATATTATATATCAAAGTTTATGGAAACATTGACTCAAATCCAATGGTGAGGTTTGTTTTTACCCAAGAGGCCATTTCTATAAGCTCCCCCTAAAACCTCATTTAAATGAAACATCTGAAAAACCCTTTTGTCCAACAATTCCATATGCCCAAAATCTACCAATATTCCATCATAAAAGAAAACTCAAAACCCTCATATTTACAATTAACAACCTATGAAACCCATATATCTTTCCCTTTCTTTTATCCTCTCATGCATTACCATGGATTCAATCTAGGGTTACCAACAATAAATCCATAGCTCTAATACCACTTGTAAGGAAACTTACAACAAATAATATAATTGTTTCCACATAACCCATAATATATTTGAACTAAACATGCAATTGAAGTCCACATGCAAGAGAATAGACAACATACCCACAAAATTGTGACACAAGATATACCTTAAGAAACCCTCATTGAGGAAAAAAAACCAACCTCCAAAAGTATCCATCACCATGTATTATTCAGCAAGAACATCATTGCAATACAACCATGGAAGCCTTCAAAGTCATAGCCACAACCAAGCAATCCATGTGAACAAGCATGAATCCACACATCCCAAGCCATGCTTCCAACCTTCACAAATACTTCTTTGGTTATCCTATCAAGCCTTGTCCCGGTTGACTCTTTCCCTTTTTGCCTTATGTCTTCTCACTTTTTTCTACAACTACCTTTGTGGTTGCTTATATAGTAGCGAGTCCCACAAAACCACTAAATGATATTACATAAACTATTTGCTAAAACCATGTGCTGCCTAATTCATTGACCCCACATTTATTATTGGACATTTATCTATTTTCCCCAATATTAAATAATTACATGAAATATTATCACAATGCTACAATAAAACTCATCAAGTATATCCCATGGGAATCTTTACATATTGTATGCTTGCTCTAGTGCTCCTAGGTGCAACATTACATGATAAATAAAATAATACAATATAAAAATATTATGCAATGTGTGCAATACCCATTACCTCAACACTTCTAAGAAGGAGGACATTTATCTTACTGCCTACCCTTTTGTAACATGTGAGTTTTTCTTTGTGTGTGTTGTTTGAGTTTGACTTTGGTCAGGTTTTCTTATGTTGCTTTTATGTGGATTTGGCTATGTGATTTGCTTGATAAATGGTTTAATTATGATGCTTGGATTAATCTTATGATATTTAACTTACTAAATATTATTTGATTTAAAAAGAAATTTATTAAAATATTATGATATTTAATTAATTAGAAATTAGTTAAATATATGTTTTAGAATAATTTAAAAACTTGTACACCAAAGTATCGAGGTCCTAATCTAACCATTTACACTTAAGAATACGAGTCTGACCATAAATATTCATACTTTTTTGCATAATGGCAAACCTCTCATTACCAACATCCTTAAACATAATTATAATCTTTATTTCACCACCTACATATCTAAGCCTTCCATCAAGAGGCCTAGGAAGAAGTTCCCCAAAGAGAAGTACAAGTGAACTCAACCTTTTCTTGGTATAAATGATTTAATAGGCCTGAATGGTACACTTCATGTGTAGAGAAAGACATATGATGAAGTCTATTTTTTCCAATAAAACAAGAAAAGGATCCTCTATCCAACTATTACTGACCATCATTACTAGACTAGATTTTTATCTCTTGAAAGGAGTTTGATAGTATATGTTGGCTTGAAATGGCTACCATAACCACTTAGGTCCTAGAATAGAGATCTCAAAATTGGAGCTAGAATCAACTCACCCAACACAAAGAATGCCTACTAAAGTTCTTAGAGATGATAGGCTTTGACTCCCGAATATTGACCATCAGAGGTGGTACATGTTAAATTCCTAGTACTTGGAAAAACTATAGCTTTCTTACTCTTTCTAATCCATCTCAACATCTTAAAGATGGTGTAAAGGATATGGATATGTCTACAAAAAGAAGAATCATAGTCAGCCTATAAGTAGTACAAAAACATTGCAACCCAAAATGTCCAGACTAATCTATTTTTCCCCCAACATCATTCAAACCAAGATAGGAAGCTCAAAATTCATCAATTATGTTTTGAATGAAATTCCCAAGATCATCTATGTATAAGAAATATCTTTTATAAAGTACGACATAGCATTGCTTCATGTGCCATTTTTTCAAAAAATCAAATGGTGATTCCAGCATTGCAAAAATATTGAAAACTATGGTATGTAACACCTAGAGGCTATCATAGGGTCCCTAGTTATATTTTGAAGAAAAGAATAACCGATTGAACATTTTTAGTAACTCGGGATCTACAAATAGAAAAAGGTTCAAAAGAAGCAATAAATATATATATATGAAAGATACAAAGTGATTAGAAGCTAACTAAACACTTCTCAAATGATAAAAATAAGTAAATGAAAATGAACAAAGCACATAAGAAGAACACCAAAGAGTGAGAAACCTCCAAACTATAGATCAAGGGTTATAATATTGGAAGATAATAGCTAGATGTAAAGTATACTACAACATGGTAACCATAAAGTTATGATAGCAAAGAATAATAGAAACAAAAAAATGTTTGTATTTTTTTTTATGTGTGTACAAAATATCTAATTAGATTTCTTTAGTTATCATCAATTTCTATAAATAGATACAACTTATTTCCTTATAATAGAAAGAACCTTAAAAATGTGTCACTTGTCTCATATATATAATCAGCCACCATCTTCTATTCATTCAAATATCAAATACTATATTCTATTTCTATATTATCATGTAGAGACTACATTTCTATAACATATGTCTAGATTGTGGATGTTCATTCTTGAATTAATCCTTCAATCTATAATTGAAATTTAAAGTCAATGTTCAACTTTAAAAATATTTGAAGACTTCCCACATCTGGGTGAAACTAAAATATTCCCCCTCAAGAAATTCTCATTATTTAGTCAACAAGTCCAATTAACCATATCTACATAAATATCCAATGAATAAAAGAAATCTAATTCGATATTAAAAGGTGTAGGGAAATGATGACTTCATATTCATCTTTATAATTATTATTATTATATTATATTTCCCATCTAATTATTATTATTATCTTTACAATCTGCACAATTAATCACTCCTCCAGGCTATGCATAGTAAAAAAGTGTCCTTTCTCATATTTTTTATGACATAGGATTTTGTTTGAAATTATTAGTCTATAAAATCTTACATAATTTGAGTAGACTTATTATATGTTGCATCAAATTGAATGGGGGCCATTCATTACATCTTTAGATAAATACACAGTAAATCCTTATATGGGTTAGTATGTCATTGATCTACATAATCTTACTAAGTGAAAAATCAAAAAGGTCATTCCTCGACAAAAAAATGGTTTCTAGCCTGGAAACAACTTTAATGGCTACATTTCTACAAGAAAAGTAACTAAAAAGGAAAGGTTGAGAAAATCAAATAATGCAAGTAACTTTATTGGGGGCTATGAACACCTAACTAGAAGTAGGCCCAATGTCATGTGGAAACTAAGACAATATCATCCTCGAGGCTACAGATGCCTTTCTAGCAACAAGGTACTATCCAATTTTATATTAGGAATGACCAAATAATGTAAGTTACTATGACAATAGATTTTAAACCATGCTCTCTCCAAAGAGGAATGTTTAATTCACATGCACACTTTCAAATGAACACTCAATTCAACTCCTCTGATGGAACAACAACTGCAATCAACCTCTTGATTTATGAATTTATAGCTTTACAATATCATTACTAGTATTACACATTTGGCTTGTCAAACATTATTCTTTTTAGTTATTACCACAATCTTCCCCTTATTTTTACAACCATTTAGCTTTTCATTCTACACCTTAATGCCTTAACTTCCTTTTTTTCCATTAATGTGGATGCTTCTTTCTTCCCATGCTTGCCCTGGCCTTTCATGCCTCATATTGTCCATCGAATCCTTAGGATTATACAGATGTATTAGAATAAATAGGTCATATGAATTTGAAAAAGGTAGTCTTCAGTGATACATTTGACAAATATTGGGTACAACAACCCATTATAGTACAATTGTTTACAAACTTCTTATTACATAGTGACAAAAATTATGTGTATTCAATTAAAATATATACACAACATTACTTTAAGATTTAGGGTTATTGTATAATCTAGTAGTTGATAGTAAATATATTTGGATTTATATTAGATGATAACATACAATGTAATGTTTAGATATTATAATGTAAAAATTGTATTTCAATTGCCATGACAAATGCATCGATATTAAATTAATGTTTACTAATTGGACATGTAAACAAAACAAATATCACAAACCCAAATGATACTTACTTTTCTCATATTTTGCTAAACATTATAATTGCAAAAAAAAATCTCATTCTAATTATATAATAATATTTCCTTCAAAGTTTATGGTATATGTCTTCTACATGGGTAGATGGAGTGTTAAGATAATAGTGTTTCAAGGGCAAGTGGTGCCTCATGGTTAGTAGTCTATACTTGTGACTACATTCTTCAAATATATCTAATGAAATTTTAGTTACGATGCAATCCTCTCCTTTAATATAATAAATATATAGGTTTTCATTGTCTTTTGTTATTAAAAAAAGATTCCTTCAAAGTTGTAAACATAAAATAACAACATCAACTATATTTAAAGATAAAAAATAGTCCAACACAAACTTTGACCAATGTATCAATATTTACATATTGATTGCATGTGATAAATATTTTATACCTTAATTAGTTCAATCATTAAAAGAGTTTCAAAGGGATCCAAACTTCTCATAAGTTAACAAATATAAAAATCACCACACCCAAAGTTGTCTATTGACTATCCTCTTGCACCTCTTATGGCACAAGTGCCTATCCTCTTGCACCTCTTATGGCACAAGTGCTAGTTAAAATAATAAATTATGATTCTAAAAGTATCATGCAAAATAAATAAAGTAGAGAAAAGAAAGAAAATGTGTTTTTAAATTAAAAGTACTTTGAGGGTGCATGAAAAGATTTAATAAATTAAGTTATTTAATATTTAATTAAAAGTAAGTGACTTTTTATTAAATTAGAAATTACAAAACCCTAGTTAGGGGTAGGGTGCTTTATTAGAGACTTTTTTAGTCATTTTAGAGATAGACGGGTTTTGGGAAAGGAATTTGATAGAAAATTAGAATTAATAGGTTTACCTAGAGGTTTATGGTGTTTTCAACATTGAAGTTAAAGAATAAATCCAAAGCTTAGGAGTATTTTAGATCAAGTGTTTTGGACTTGTGCTATCTTGGAAATTCTACTAGCATATTTAAAGTAGGGTTTGAGAACCTTGCAAATGTTTCCTTTAAAAAGATTGTCTTCTTTGTGCATGTCAAGTTGTGTTGTAGTGATTACTAAAACTTATGATGATCTTTAATTGTGAAATTTAAAAGATAAATTACTTCTAGATTACATTATTTTTAAAAAAAATAGAAGGAAGGAAATATATTACTCTTGTGTAGAAAATTCTCATAAAACTTAAATCTAGAAACCTTTGTTTTAACATTAGCAAAACCATGTTGCGTGAAATATGTCAAAATATCATATTCTTCTTAAGAAAACTTACATGCAAAATAATTACAAATAGGAATATTCATCCAATTTAGAGCTTGATTAAATGTCTTTGTAAATAATTTATAAAATTAAAACAAATAAAAAGTCAAAGATGAATTAGACATTGTCATTCAAATTAAAAGGTAAATCTTATATTGGAATAAAATAAAATAAAATAGAGAAAATTATATTTCAGAATATCTTTACATATTTTATAAATAAAATAGAATATATTTATTATGAAGATAATTAAGTTTTTAAAAAAATGTGTATAAATATATATATGCAATTCAAGATAGTTATGCATGTAAAATTAATAAATAATAATGTTTTTATTTATACAACTAAATTCAGTTAATTCTAGGTAGAATATAATCATATTAGATGTTTATAAATGCATATGTAGTTATAAATTAGTAAACATCTCATTATGATTTAGTTATATTTTAAGTGAAGTTATAGTGAAGTCAACTATATAATCATTTATTTATGGTGAGTAGATATAATGGATGAAATTATATTTAATTGTAATTGTAATTGTAATTATAATTCAAGTCAAGCTATTTATAATAGAAATATGAGTTCAATGGAAATCAAATATTAATATTGGACTTATATGGAAGTTAAAGTAATATGTTAAGAATGATATTGATATTAATATTTCATTTAATTCCTCCTTGTGGTTGTCAGCGAGTCCAGAGTAGATCTACATGCCGCTCACACACTCTCCAGTCACAGCCACATTGTCGCTCTCCCAGTGGTAGTTTTGGTGGTTGTCACTACTCGGCCTCACCTCCACAGAGGTTAGGCTTAGGTTGGTCCCCAATGGCTCCCCCTAGCACCCTTGTTGTGGGTTGGCCGTTTATGCAACATGATCCTAAGTGGACTTTCCCTCAACTAGACTTAGTTATCTCCTCGTCCAGGCCTGAGGGAGATAAAGATGTTGATGATGATGCTAATGTTGCTGATGCTGATGGTTGGGCCCCCCCAAGCCAACCAATAACCCCAAGGACTTTTGGGGTTCTTATGATTAAGACCCTCCTTTGGCTGGCACTGCTCTCGCCACTTGAGGCTTTATGCTTTTCTTTAAACAGGTTTTTTTTTTTTTTATGAATAGTTGTTAATCCAGCCTTGTGCCTTTTGAACTCACGAGGTGATCTTGTATCCCCTGACCCCTTTTTTTGTGAATGTGTATCTTAATATTATAAATTAATGGAAAGTTCTATTCATCAAAAAAATAATCATCTAATATTTTTTGTTATTAACTGGTCATTTATAATCTAAGATCTTTTAAATTAAAACATGATAAAATAGTATAGTCATAATTGATAAAATATTAATGTAGTTAATATTTATTTAAGAGATAATTTTTAGTTGAATATTAAATTAATCAACAAATTTTAGGAAATAATACCATTATAATATTGATTAATCATGGCGATTAATAAATATGAAGTGTTTATTTACATCTATACCATAGATATTCATATATATATTTTAATCATAAACTCTTATACTCAAATTGAAGTTTAGAATATAAATTAAAAATTTGTTACAAACTAAACTTGTATTATTATTATGATTTCTTAGTATATGTTTTTGTTCTAATTTATTTTATGATGTTTTGGGAGTTTTAGTTGGCCAATTAGTGTTGTACACGAAAGGCTATGGGATTTTGTTTTCTATGTGATATGATATAACCATTTTTATGTCTTGATTAGTCCATGTATAATTTGGGGTGTAAGTGTGAGTAATCCTTGATTCGATCATTATGTCTTTTAAACTAAAGGGGGTGGTGACCATTACTTTTGTTAAGTCTGATTTACCTGGTCACCTTATGTTATCGTTTATGTTAATCTATGTTCTAGATGGTTGTGTTGTGGAGTCTGTTATTTTATGATTTACCTTATGTTATCATTTATGTTAATCTATGTTCTAGATGGTTGTGTTGTGGAGTATGTTATTTTATGATTTATTATATAATTTGAATGATTATCTTTATGTGTGATGTACTTTATGATGGAAATGGATGTTATTGATATTGATTTATTAATATCATGATTATGAGACCTTATGGATTGTTACTATGATTATGAGATATCCATTATAAGATGGGTGATTCTTTGAGATGTTATATTGAGATGGATAATGAGTCCTTATGTAGATATGATATTCTTTCCTACGCTCCATTATTTTACTTTGGTAACTTTCATAATTATGATTATGAGAATATTTTTGGTATTATTTGAATAATTTTGAATGGAGCATTATGGTAGTTTATCTAGGTATATAGGGGAAAGTGACTTGCAATGGGGATTGGGGCCTTAAGTAGCTACTAGTATTCTAAGTTTCTTAATTAAGTGATAACACTATGTATTAAATGGGGGTTTTAGAGTGAATTAAAAAGATTAAGTATTCATTTCCCATGCATTGAGTGCCAGTACAAGCTAGGATAGGAATGGGAGAAGATGCTTGATTGCAATCTTGCATAGTTAGTTTCCTTGTCTATACGAAAGGATTATTGACGCCACATAGAGTCACTAGGGGGCTAGAGTCCAGAGAGACTATAAGGGTAACCTTAGAGTTGACTCATGTAATGACACTTCCCCATATGCATCTTAGGTTTCCTATATATTTATATTTGTATTTATTTATTGGATTTTGGGTTTCCTCTGGGATCATCCTTTCGTATGAGTAGTACCACTTATTGTAGAAAGCTTTTAATATCCTTGCCTACAATTTGTATTGTTTATTTTGTGGTTTGATTATTTATGTGTGGATCATACATTATATCTCATACATAGTGGGAGTGGAAGTGAGAGCATGATTAGTTGACCACGAGGTTAGGAGGTAGTGGCTTCTTACCATTTGGGTCCCCCACATATTGACACCAATTTTGGATGTTCATTTATGCAATTGTACCTTTACCTTTCTTATTCCTATCTTGGAGATTTCTATTCATTTGATGGATCTAGGTATCATATACCTTATGTCCTAAGATCCTATAGGATGATGCATTGTATTTGGATGTACTTGTATTTGTTATTACATACCCTACGACATGTGCAGTGGATGTGGTTATTCGGATGTGCTTCATTATATCATTTGTACTTATGTATCTTCTTATGAGATTATGTATTTGTTATTCACTTATGATTGTGAACATTGTACTTAGGATTAAAAAAAATTAATAAAAAAAATTAAATGTGACTCAACATGAAGGAACCCTTGATGAAATGGAAACTGTATTTGTAATTTATTATGTGCACTTAATGTAAATGTCTGTATTGCTTTTACATTGTTATCTTATGTTGTACAAACTTTAAAAATATGTTTAGTAAAACATTGTATCATAGTAGGTTAATTTATCTTGGGTTCCCAAGTGAGGCATTACAAAAATACCAAAATTTGAAGATCCATTTTTGAAGGACTGAAAGGTTGTTTTATATTCCAAATGTTCAATTTCTATTTCCACAATTGATATTTGGAGAGTCGATGAGTATTAAGTAGGCTTATTATCAAACAAGGTGAAGAAAATTTGTTGTCATAGACATGATCTCCTTTATGGATCCATAATTTTCCATGTTTAGGATGATCTTACTTGCAAAAACCTTATGAAATTTGACGATTCAAGTAATTTTTTTATATTTTCATTTCCAACCATTCCCATATATGCTAAATAAGGGTGTGGTTTCATGGAGGGGGCTTCCTAAAAAAAATTCAATGGGTGTTATTGAGACTTTTTAGGATTAATTCTAAAGTGTGAGGTCTCGTGAATTACTAAGTGGATTTATGCTTAAAATTTTATATCTCCACGATTTATGGAAGCATGTGATCTCATGAATTATTTTCTTCATTATTGCCAATGTACACCACTAAATAATTTAAAAATATTATAGATAAGAATAAGAAAATATACATGATTGACAAGTGGTAGACAAAAAGTCTAAGCTAGTGGGGCAATTTCTAGCCCTCCACCTTTTCCACCCACTCAAATTTGCACCCTAAAAAGTAGGGGCAACTATTTTTGAGGAAAAGATTCCATTTAATCCTATAGCATTTTCATTTTCACTTCATGGGACCTTCCACTCCATAAAAATAGATCCCAAAGCCCCCCTCATGGGACCTCACCCTAAGCAAAGAAGAGGTTGACATATTTTTAGAAGGCCACAATGCATATTTTTACACTTGTAACTTGCAATCCTAGTTTTAGAAGGGCTTTGCAAAGTAGTGATATTCCTACTATAGGTTTGTATATTATACAAGCTAAAAACCATATGTTGGGTTTTTCGTACATTTTGACAAGGACACATTGGAGGAGAGTGCTAATTGTGTTGCCGGTTTGGATAACTAGTTAAGAAAAAAGTCTCAAGAGGAAAAGTTTTCCCTTTTCCAAGTTTGAGAGTCACTTCATTTTATATTAGTGAACTTCCATGTGATGAAGTAGTCAAAGTGTGAGGACCCCATATTGACTTTCCTACCTAATAGGAGATTTTAAATTTAAGAAAAGGGTTTTTATCTTAAGTACAATGCTAAGGAGTCTTCAAAAGCCATATCACACCGATGAATTTTTCAAGGACCATAATGTGTGTTAGTTTAACAAAAATGAGTGTTATCTACAGATCAAAACTGCTCCTAACATTTGTAGCTACAAGCTTTTTGTGATGCAAGAAGCTAAGGTTGGAAATGAATCACATTACCAAAAAGTTAATAAAAATGGTATTGTGATTTGTTTTTAATGATTTGTAGACATTTGTTTAGATGGTAAACAATGTATATCAAATAGCTTGAATGAAAAACTTAATACAACTTTAATTCAAATCTAGGTGAATAACCATTCAATAATTATACACCTAAATGTTTGGTAATGTCAACTTTATATATTAAAAAATGACATTTCAATTAAATCAACATTGTTTATATAATTGACATTTAGATGGAACATTTATTACACATATTAAAATTTTAGTGCAATACAAATAATGAGTGTTTATTATTTTTATTTGTCACTGTAATTTTTATTCCAAACCATAGATTAAAAAAAAACAAAATATCATTCAACTTAAACAAATGCAACATTTTAAAAAAACTATATGAATCAATTTTCAAATTTTTAAACAAATGCAACATAAACACTACATATATTTTATAAATAAAATATAAACACATAAGTATATTAAATATGCTAGTTGTCGTTAATGTCCTACTAATGCACTTGTTCTATATGTTCCAAAGCACCCTCTCGCTACTTTTTCTTATCAAAATTTATTTTTAAAAATATTGATAATAATAATAATATATTAACAAAAATTTAAACAGAGAATAATATTTGATTATCATAATTTCAAAGTTATACAGAATTCTCCAAAAACAAACAAGTGTCATGAATGAAATTTTCACCTTTAAATTTAATGGTGTGACGCATACAATTTTCATCTTTAAATATAAATAAGTGCAATGTAGTGGCATGCACTTGTCATTAATAATTAATTGTAATTGAATTGAATTTATATTATATGTATGAATATTATTTACATAGTTTTTCAAAAGTTAATACTTGTTACAATTAAAATTGTCTATAAGATTATATAATTATAAAAGGTTATAAAATAAAGTAGGAAACATGGAGTATACAAGAACTTATGTAGGCAAGAGCCTACAACACAACAGTAACTTGTGAGCCTCTCATGTGGGAGGTCTTGGGTTCAAATTCCCTTAACACATAAAAATAATTAATTACAAAAAATAATAATAATTAATCTAGGCTTTGGTCGTTTACCAATCAAGAGAGAGAGAGAGAGAGAGAGAGAGAGAGAGAGAGAGAGAGAGAGAGAGAGAGAGAGAGAGAGAGAACTTATGTAATTTTTATGTTATGTTAGTGTTAATTTGATTGAGTTGTAATTTAAAATTAGTGTTTAATTAGAACCATAACATTATCATCTTATAAATTTATTTCTATATTTTTATTAAAAATTATATATAATCATAAACATGTATCAAATATTAACTATATAAACATATGTTTTAACTAAAAATTAGTTAGATTTTTTAATAATTTTTTTATATATTATAAAAAATTATATTTATATAGTAATAATAAAATGTATATGTATAAATTTTATGTAAAATATTGAACTTAGAATATGTAACTGTTAGAGTAAGGGGTTAATTTAATTTAATTTATTAAAATACCTTTAACCCCTTCTTAAGATTTCACTTTAGGCACATGCATTTTTATTTGATAATTAATTATTAATAATTAAATGTCATTTACCTCTTAGTGTTTCCCTTTTGGGTTTTACAGTCTCCTTTTATGAGGTTTGATCAATTGTAAATTTCATTCATTCTTTCAGACTGATAATATATTCTTCCATATTTTTAGAGCCAAACCATTTCTTACTCTTTGTCTTTTATTCTCTATGACAAGTTCTTGCATGCAGGTGTCCTTCAAGTTTTGTGGATTTGTATTGCTCAAATCCTTCATGGTATCAAAGCTAGATCCATCGTACCATGTTCTTATTTTGAGAAAAAGAGGACAAGGGTTTGACATAATAGATCTGGTTGTTTTCAGCTATTTTTGTGAAAATAGGGGGATCTCTTGATTTCATAGCACTTTGAGGCCAAACAAACCTAACAGTTAGATTCAACAGATGTCAAAACCCCTATTTTCATATAAAATTTGTCAAATTTGGACAACGTTGACCTGGGAGGCAAATGTTTTTTGCATACCAGGGATGTACAACCCTAGTACACAATCCAAGAGGCGATTGTGATATTTTCTAAAAATTAAAAATTAAAAAAGTGGTTTCAAAAGTTGTTGCAATTACTTAATCCACACGGCGGTCTTTACCCACCGCAGCAGTTAACTAACCACGCTGGGGTCAGACTGCACCGCTTGTGGTTTCACCAAACATCGTCAGTGGTTAAGAAAATATTTGCCAACCCAACCAGCTCTGCTCTAGCCACGAACTACCAAAAAGCTCTGCTCTGCCCACCTGTGGTCACATGGGGAGCTAGGGGCTAAAAATTTTAAGCACCTTCATTTATTTTTGGAGGGGGGTGGGGGGGTTCAAATTTTTTATTGCACTTCTAGAGCCCTTGTTTGTTTTTTGGCATTAACTTGAGCATACGGTATAACTTTTTGGAAAAGAAAATATTGTCAAAAACCTAATTCTAAGACAGATGTAATGGTGAAGGTTTATTTGGATTTTTTTTAGTTTGGTACCTTTTTTTTGCTCAAAGTCAAATGATGCTTTCTACCTTTCGAGGGGCATAACTTGCACTTTTTGGCTTTATTTTTTTATTAGAAAAAAAGTGTCAAAAAGCTCTTATCAAGAAATTTCTAGATTCTCTATTATTTAACTAATAATTTTTACTCGGTATTTTTTATACTCAACTGAAGCATTTTTGCTCTTTTTTTGTATACGCATTTCTTCTAGAAGCTAGGGTTCAATTTTTTGCATTGTGGGGGTGTTTTTTCAATTATTTTCTGTTATAGTATAAGAATATCAAAAAAATTCAAAAACTTTCTTAAAATAATCACTGAGACCTCTTCTTGTCTAGTTCTTCTAAACCCACATAACTATCACACATGGATGTCTATTATGCAATGACTTCTCCATTCAAAGGGCTAGTGGTCTTGTTTAGATACAGTCTAGCCAATTTTTCAAAGTCAATATCAGACTTTGGAGCACATGAATAAGATGGACAAAGTCATGGGTCTAATTTCTTTGAGTTTTTCAAACAGCTTACAGTTTCATCTTGATGAGTGCACCACTCCTCAAGAAATGTGGGACAAGTTCAAGGACATGTTTGGAACCATCAACAAGTTCATAGCACTTCAGATTTAGGCATAGCTTACTTCACTTGTACCAGATTCTTTTCCCTCTATTGAGGACGTTATGATGAGATTCAAACTGCAAAGAAATTTGTTACATAGGTGTAGGAAAGTGAAGATAGGTAAGGATTTCATCTATCTGATTCAGTCAAAGCTTTGAGGAAACTTTTAAATTTTCTCTTCTATCTTCCATTCCACTATGGATGCTTTGGGTCCTAGATTTGCTATGCGCACTTTTGAGGTTTTTTTTGATTGATTGACTAGAGAGCAGTCCAAGCTTATATAGTTGGGTACTCTCACAGGATCAAAGACCTAGGCATTGGTTTCTAAGAAATCTATAGGAAAGTTGAATTCAAAACATTAGCCCAAGCCAAATTTAGTAGGTAGAGAGAGTTCCTCCAAGACTACTCCTAAATTAGATGCTCAGAAATCCACTCTAAAGGGTAAATCTTCTAGTCTAGTGAATCTTCCTCCAAGACTAAGAAGTTTATAGGTGATCCTTATAGTTTTTGTGGCAAGGAAGGACATCTAGTTTCCAGGTGTTGGAAACATCTTGAGGCTTTAGAGGAGGCCATACAACAACATAGAATTGTTTCTCTGAATCCACCACCTTCTCCTTTATGGAAAGGACATGCTCTTTCTACATGAGCATTGTCTTCATCAACTTCTTGGATTCTTGATTCAGGTCCTTCCCACCATATGACACACTCACCTAGTTTGGTTACCTCACTTTCTCAGAGTTTTACTACATAGATTGCAGTTGGTGACTTGGCACAACTTTCAGTTTTAGGTTCAGGCACTATCTCTTTTGAGGGTGGTTCACTATAGGATGTTCTCTTGGTTCCAACCATTTCTACGAACCTTCTATTTTTCTTTTAGATTTTTCATTCTAGCTCTAATAAGACAATTGAGTTCTCACCACATGGCATGGTTATTAAAGACCTCCATGATCCTGACTTGGTTGTTGTTACTGGAAGTGTTGATATTCAATCTCACTTATATCAATTTGATGGTTTTGAGAGCTCTGATTCTACAGGTGTTTCTCTTATTGCTCATGCAGACATAGTGAGAAAGCTTTCGCATGAGCATTTTGGGCATGTTAACTACAAATATCTATACTAGATGAGTACATGGAAGCTAGTCATTGGGCTACCTCAAATCTCTTGTACTAATAGTGTTTGTCAAGGTTGTGCACTTGGAAAACATCACAAAGATCCATTTCCACCAGGTAGATCCACACATGCTAAGGCACCATTGGAATTGATACACAATGATCTTATGTCGTTCTCCACTATATCCTTTTCAGGTGCTCGATATGTGCTTACCTTCATAGATGACTTCTCTAGATGTACATGGGTGTACTTTTTTAAGTACAAGTCTGATGCCTTTGATTCATTTCAAATCTTTAAGACATTTATGGAGAAAAAGTCAAGTCTTTTTGTCAGGAGTATACATATTAACAATGGTAGGGAATATGCGAATCAATATTTTGGAGATTTTTGCACTGAGCATGGTTTGCAAGACTAGTTCATAGTTCCCCATACCCCTCAGCATAATGGGGTTGCAGAGAGAAAGAATAGGACATTATAGGAAATGGCCAATTGTATGATATAGTCTCAAGCTATGAGTTTTTCATTTTGGGCTTAAGCTATCAATTGTGCCAACTATATTCAGAATCAAATGCCTCACAAGGCATTGTGACATTTGACTCTTGAGGAGGCTTGGACTCATGTTGAGCCTGATGTTTCTACATTCTACATTTTTTGGTAGTGAGGCTTGGGTATTTATTCTAAATGCTTAGTGGAAAGCCATGCAAAGGAAGAGCTGACCACTCATCTTTGTTGGCTACTATGAGGATGTGAAGGTGTAGAGGTTGTTTGATCTAGATTCCAAAGATGTCTTGCTTTGGTGAGATGTCTAGTTTGATGAGCGTTATCCTCATATGGAGCCTCCATCACCAACTTCTCCCTCACTACCTAATACTTCCTCTTCTCCTCCATAGGATTATGTATCCTCTAAGGAAGATCTTAATGTCAATCCCCCTTCACCACCTCCACCATATGTTCATTGAGTTCCTAAGTGGGCTCAAGATACTATTGATGCAGTAGGACTTATGTCAGGAAATCCTTCATATTCTTGTCGTACTTGTGCTCAAAAATCTAGTACTAGACTACTGAGTCATACCATTTTAGATTATCCACAATTTTATTTACAGGCAATAGGACACTTAGAGTGGGATAGGGCTATGGATGAGGAGTAATCTTCTTTAATGAAGAACCACACATGGGATCTTTGTCCTCTTCCAAAAGGAAGAAAGTTGGTTCGGTGTTGGTGGGTGTACCGTACCAAATATTTTGTAGATGGTTCTATTGATAGGTACAAGGCACATCTTGTTGAGAAGGGATTTTCATAGGTTGAGGGTATTGATTACTCTGAGACCTTTTCTCTTGTTGTAAAGATGAATTCTATTCACCTTGTACTCTCTCTTGTAGCTTCTTATGGATGAACAATTTTATCAGATGGATGTGAAGAATGCCTTTTTGCATGGAGACCTACCTGAGGAGATTTATAGGGAGAAACCTCATGCTTTTGTGTAGGAATCTTCTTTGGTATGCAAGCTTCAAAGGTCTTTATATGGTCTCAAATAAGCCCCTCAAGCTTGGTATGAGAAGATGGATTCCTTCTTGCTTGCTTTATAGTTCACTTGGTGTCATTATGATCCTACATTATACATTTAGTGTCATGGGGCTGACTTGTTGATACTTGTGCTTAATGTAGATGATCTCATCATTATAGGTATCTCAACCTCCATGATTCAAAGTGTTCAATGAGCTTTGAGAGAGCAGTTTGAGATGATAGACCTTGGACTTCTACACTTTTTTTTTAGCCTACAAGTTGTTCAATCTTCAGATGGGATAGCCATATTCCAGAAAAAGTATGCTCCTAATATGCTTCTGAGATGCTCCTAATATGCTTCTGAGATTTATCATGCTTGATTGCAAACCTACTCCCACACCTTTTTAGTTAGATGTTGTTTTATCTACCACTTGCACTACTCCTGCAGTGGATTCCACTCTATTTAGACAGCTTGTGGGTAGTTTGTTGTACCTGACACACACACATCTTGATATTTCCTTTACAGTTGGACTTATCTCTAGATTCTCACATGATCCACATGAGAGTAATTGACAAGCTTCCAAATGTATCTTGAGGTTCATCTAGGGTACTACATGTTATGGCATTTAGCACACATCAGGGGATCCTCACATTGTTGGTTATACAAATTCAAATTGGGATAGAGATATTGATGATCATAAGTCTACTTCAAGATTTGTTTTGCATCTTGATTTTGGTCCTATCACATGGTCTTGCAAGAAGTAGCATGCTCACACATTATCATCTACAAAGGCAGAATACAAGGCAACTATGCTAGCTAGTCAAGAGATTTTATGGCTTTGACAGTTGATGACAAAGTTTGGATTTCCTCCTAATAGTTCCACCTTTCTTTGGTGTGACAATCATAGTGCTATACACATTCTCCACAACCTAGTTGAGCATTAGAGGACCAAGCACATTGAACTTCACATGCACTTCATCAAGAATTTGATTCAGGATGGTTGTCTTAACTTGGAGTACATTCCTAGTGTTGAGTAGGTTGCAAACATCTTCACTAAACCTTTTTCATCCTTGCACTATATTTAGTTGTGTTCTATGCTTGGGGTGAAGGAAGTTATCACTGAGGGGTCTCAGTGATGAGTCCTTGCTTCCTTCTTTTCTTAAAATCAGCTTCTTCTATCTATTTTTAGAGTAGTGTTTTTCCCACATGATTTTCCCTATTTCTTTAGGTTTCAAAGATTTGGTTGTCCTGGGTACCTAATCAGGCCATGTTGTTGAAACCCATTTATGCCTTCAACATTATAGTTTCTATGCTTTTTTCTACATTTTTTGTAGCTACATTGTTGCCCATCTTAAGGGGGGGTTGGGGTGGGGTAGGGAAGGTGTTAAAGGTATTGACAATTAGCTATATGCAAATATGTAAATGTTTTCATTAATTACAACACATGATGTGCATACTTGTAATAAACCACAAAAATAAAGGTACTTAGCTTTTTGGTACTCAAAAAATTGTCTAAGTATGAAAATGGTTTATAGTAGTGCATTGTTTTATACGTAAAAAGTTTCTAACATCATATTATGACTAGTGAGATTAGATGGAGATAGTATACATGTTGCTAATGATGTGTATAACCTTAGACATCAATACGAGAAAGATAATTAAGATGTACAAGGCATCAAAATGAAAGGTAAAGGAATTATTTTTTTATAAAATAATTATTTGACCAATTAGGGTTGACATCCTAGATGTTTACTTTAAATTGGAAAAGTATATTGTGGTCTTAGCCAACCTAGCAGCAATTTGTAAAATGGCATGGTATTTATGCAAAGGACACCTTGCTAGGTTAAGTGCTTGTTTTTTATGTGAAAGTGATATATGAACTTTTTGTGAAGTGATATATGTGAAGTTTTTTAGAACCTAATTTTGTGATCTGAGATTGAGCTAAGGTTAGAGATTAGCTAAGAATAAGTTATAGCATCTATACTTCTACATTTGAGGAACTTAAAGTTCAGTTACTTGTTTGGGCAGTGAACTCTTCTTGTAATTGAAAGTGCATGTTTGGGTAGTGAGCTCTTCTTGCATACATTATACCATAACTCCTAACATGGTTGGAATCTCCTAACATGGATTCAAAGTCTCCTAATAGGAACTCTATATACTGAATTTTCTTATTGACTCCTAACAAGGTCCATCCTCTAACAAGGAACATATATATCAGTATATCTTTGTGGGCATCATTCCCACTAGGGTTTTCCCTTGGCCAATGTTTCCCTAGTTAACAAAATATGGTTTTATGAGTTCTCTTTGTTTATGGTTACTTTTACTATTCAACATTGTTAGTTTACTTTCTTATGCATGGTTCAAAGTATTTAATAATATCCAGTTGGTGACAAAAGTTTGTAGAATACTGATTCACCCCCCTCCCCCCAACCTACCTCAGTATATTCCCTATTTTTAACAATTGGATTAGAGCACAGTTACTCAGAAGAGGCTTAACATTTTGAGTAAGATCCCTATGGATATGGAATAGTTGATGAAGAACCTTGAGGAGGCACTTGAACTAATTGACCTCCTTACTGAAGAAAGAGATAAGTTGAAGGATAGATATGAAGAATCCAAAGTATACATTGGACAACTAAAGGACAAGATTGAACATCTCAAATCCAAGCCTGAATCTATTGATTTTGAAACTAGTGTTGATGAATATTCAAAGCTAAAAATAGAGTACAAGATCTTGAAGCATGAGTTGAAGATTACTAATCTGAAGTTAAGTTTGAAGAGTGATCCTAACAAAGTTGAATTTGAATTGAAGACTAAAAATTCAAATCTTGGAGCCAATCTAGAAAAGTTGACATCTAAACTTGAAGCATTAAGAGAATATCAAGAAGAAATTCAAAAGTACAACACTATTGTGAAAGGTGAACTAACTCAAAGCAAGGTACAACTTGAAACTCTTTATTCTAGTAGAGAAATATTGATGAATCCATGTCAATACAAAGACCTACCTATGATAAAATTGTTCTTGGTTACCTATTTAATATATCCGTAAAGAAACCTGAAAGTGGATCAAATCTAAAAGAGAAAGATAAATCTAATGATAAGATTGAATCCAGTCAATCTTCTGATAAATCTAAAAAAGTTGGACTAGAGAAGGAAACTGAGAAATTGGATGAACCTAAGCAAGTGGAATCTCCTAAGGAAACTAGGTATGAATTTAGAGGTAAGTGTTTTTCAAGTAATGAAATAGGTCATATGAAAATAAATTGTACAAATAAGTCATTTAATTATGTTACAAATTTTTATTGTCATAATTTTCATGGTATGGGTCATAAAGAAATTAATTGTAAAAAGCCTAAATATGATAATGATAAAAGGAATAGTAGAATGTCTAGAAATACTAACCCTATAGATAGAAGAAGACCTAATGAGAGGACATCAAGAGAAAGAAGACCTTTTGATGAAAGAAAGTAGATTGTGTTTTATAAGTATAAAAACTTTGGACACATAGCCCAAATTTGTCAAGCACCTATTGATCAACAAAATCCCAGAAGAAAAACCCCAGTATGTCAATTATGCAACAAATTCAAACATACAACAAAGTACTGCAGAATGGACAAATGAAATAATGGAAGAAACTTTAGAAATGATAGAAGGAATCATGAAAGAAACTTTGGGAATAGAAGTAATAATGGAAAAAACTTCAGAAATGACAGAAGGCATCATGAAAGCAACTATGAAACTAAGAAAGACAATGAAGACCAAACAAATGTAGTTAGTGAAATTTGAGAAGAACTTGATAAGACATTTGTAAAAGGATTAAATATTTTTGAGGAAAATTTAGTTGATGCAAAGATAGAAAGATTGAAGTTAGTAATTGAGTTTGATTCAACTAAATTGAATTAAGCTTGCATCAGAACTCGGACCTCTAGGTAGAGATAGAACTATGAGTACCAAGGTTGGATAAAGGTGTATCTAGATGAGTCTAGATGGTGGCTAAGCTCACTTATAATTTGGAGCATTTAGTAACAAGTTATTAAGGAAATAAGAGTAGATGGAATCTATGTTTTTACAGCAAATTTTGTGAAGCAAATTTTTGTGAAGCATTGTTATGATGCATGGAAGGTATGAATAACCTTGGATAGCATCTAAAGATCAAACAGATGATCTTGAGAAAATATTTAATTTTAGAATGAAATTAATAACTTTTTCAAGTTAGCAAAGTACACAATTAATGCAAGTTCAAGTTGGATAAAAGGAGTATAAAATATATTTATTTCCACATTGTGAATCATTTCAGAAGATTAGAGCATATAGAAGGGATTTGTGAAGGCAATTTTGAGCAAAACCCTACTTTAGAAAAAGGTATTTTGATTGTTTCTCATGCAAAATTTGTTGGATAAATTTATATTTTGTGTAATTATGGATATGTCAATAGTTTTGAATGTTGAGAATGTTGATAGACCCAAAGTGAAGGTTATTCCTATGAAAACCTTAAAGGAAAACCCTAATTTGGCTTTATTTATTACTCTAAACAATGTAGTATATTTGGAAGATGTAGGAAGTTACTTGTCTAGTAAATTTGAAAATATTGGAGGAGAATTCATGAACAAAGATATGGAAATTGTTTTCAATCATGATATGACTATAAATTCTGGATATGAGCATCTGAAGGATTTAGACTTAGTCAAATATTACTTTTACCACAAACTTGATACCAAAGAGTGGACTCAAATTATATTAAGTAGAATTCACAATGGAAAGATTTGGATGGGGGAAGATGTAGTTGATATATGTTGAACTTATACATGAGGTTATTGGTCATAGTAAGCAAGGTAGTATACCCATTGGAGAGAAACTAGTTAAGAAGAAGGTGGAACTTAACACCAAAACAATTTGTAATGGTAAGACAATGGTAATCAGCACCATTAAACAACATGATGTGAGATTCTTGAGTATAATCATTACATATTCTATTTGTGCAAGTTCCAAAAGTGATGAGTTGTCAGCATGTTTCATTTATGCAGCTTATAAGATGTGTGTTGAGAAAGAACAGGTGAATTTAAGTGAGATTTTGAGAGTACAACTCCTTGAGAATTTGGAAAGGATTAACATGACTAAGAATGGTGTATTTAGATTTTAGTCTCTGATTAATCACATATTCTTTCACGTACTTAAGAGATTTCCATATCTATCAATTACTAATATTATGAGTAGTGAAAGATGCACTATGGGCAAGATAACAGATGTGTGCAAAAGGCATCCTGCAAAGAAAATCTTGGACAATAGAAATATGATTATCAGGACATTTCAAAATGAGATGAAATAGAGATTCAGAATTGCACCTATAATTTTTGATACATTTAGGAATAATATATGGTTTATGGTGAATATAGACCTAACTTATATTGAAGCAATAGAACCAAGGGAAACATTTATTAAACCCTTAGGTTATGAGTTGAGTGATGATGTAGTTATAGGTTACATTGATTTAATGTTGAAATCTAAAATAGATCAAGATTCATACAGATTTGGAAATTATGAGAAGGTAACTTAGTCAGCCTACCAGGCATCATTAAGAAAGCATCTCATAGGAAAGTTCAAACTATGGTGAAGAAAGCACTATGTGAGGCCGATATGACAAAAAGTGAGTCAGAGGTAGTAAGACAAACAATCTTTGGATTGAAACATATTGGCAAACAAGGTGTGATGTATGTAACACCCCTATCAGTTGGTGAAGCATCTGGTGTATCTATTGCAGAAACTCCTAAAGAACAAAGCATTCCATATGGTGTTGTATCAATAGAGAAACCTAGTGAACCTAAGAGGAAGTCTAAGAGGTTAGTAGAAGTTGAGACTCACAAGGCAAAGAAAGTCAAGCAACAAGCTACTGGACCTAGCAAAAGGAAGAAGGAATTGTTGACAATTGAAGATTCCAACGAAGAAGAAGTAGAAGAAGAAGAAGTCAAACAACCAAAAAAGGTTACAGTTTCCAAGTAGCTAGTAGGTAAGACAAGGCAACCATAGAAACCAAAGATAGAGAAAATCAACACAACCATTATTAATGAAGGAAACTTTGTGCAGATGAACAAGCTCTATGATTTATACAATGATATTGAGAAGGAATAGATAAATATATCTACTTTGAGATATATGATTCTTAATAACTTGGAACTTGAGAGTATTAAAGGCATGATGAATCAAAAATTATATGGTGCACTTATAGCTATGAAGGCACCAATTCATGAAGAAGACATAGAACTTTAGAAGTCAATGTTAACAACTATGTGCAAGATAGACGATGATGAAGAAATCAAGAAATTGATGAAGAGACTAGCACCTTATTTGCGAAGTAAGATGAGGCCATTTTTGTTCATGGGAGGAGAAAAGACTATTATAAGAAGTGAAACTGTAGGAGTCATCAATCAAATGATGAGTGAGTTAAAGATAAAACCTACAACTACAAATAAAACTTTAGAAGTATCAGTAAGTGGTGATGCTATGCAAATTGATTAGGCAAATGTTACTATTAACATTGATGAAAATCCTTTCAATCAGCCTAAATCTTATTCAAAAGATATTCAACATTAGTTGAGACTGATTGAACAAGAGAAAAGAAGTTAGAAGAAGAAAAGAAAGAAAAGAAAGAGAGGAAAAAGAAGAAGAAAAAAGAAAATCAAAGAAGGAAACAAAGAAGAAACAATTGTAAGATGAGGTGAAAGCATCTAGCTCATCCACTCCTATATCTCTCGCTAACCATACAGGTGATGATGATGATCAAACTAACTTGATCTCATCTTTGACAAAATTGATTGAGAAGAACAAAAAATTCAAGAGTTTACAAAGGGCATTAATGGAGGTGACTAACAAATTGCACTACACACTCTCAACCAGACATACATAAAAAGACCCTGAATAGAGAGCTCAAGCAGTTATAAAATCATTTGATGATGAGTTTACAATATTTTGTAATGTTGCTAAGTCTAAGGCTCAAATTTCACATGATGCTAATCTTTTTAGCACCATTTGTCAAAATATTCAGAATGATTTGATGAGTCTTAATACTTGTATCAAGGAACTCTGGAAATGTTAACAAGTTGGCAAGGTATTGTACATCAAATGTACTTTATCTCATAAGTTGAAAATAGATTTGGATAGAAAGACTCAAGGGAAGCTAAGTGAGCTAGAAGCTCTAACCAATCAGATAAAACAACCCTCTTGCATAATTGATGAGTTTGAAGGACAAGTTGTCAGTGTTCACTTAGACATCAGAAAACTACAATTTGATAAAGAACAAGTTTTGAGAAGACTATTAGAATTCAGAGAGTCTATTCCTCTAAAGACACCAACTATTGAGAGACAATTAGGGGAATGTGTCAAATTAAAGGAAACTTATTCCAATTTTACATACTCCGACCTTAATGTAGTTGAGATTGCATCATGTGCCTTATGTGCAATGCTCACTTCTATCAAAGCAAAAAAGGACACATGGGAGAAAGGTATGAACAATTTGAAGATAAATTTTGATGATTGTGTGAAGATAATAGTAGCTTGAAGTAGAAAGATAGAAAGTTTTGACAGTTTTGGACAGCAAATAGAACTTTTTTGACAGTTTTTGGACTTTCCAACCTTTGTCATTGATGTCAAAGGGGGAGAAGTTCTAGAAAAAAATGGTAGTAATTTATGTAGTAATCATATCACAAGGGGGAGAATTTTTAATATGGAGAACTTGTGATATGAAGTATTTGTAATAGATGATAAATAATGTAGATTTCAGTAAAGTTGTGTTACTTAGCCGATTTTCCTTACTTTTTTACCATCAATGCCAAAGGAAGAGATTGTTGACAATTGGCTATATAAAAATATGTAAATATTTTCATTAATGGCAACACATGATGTACATACTTGTAGTAAACCTTAGAAATAAAGTTACTTAGCTTTTTGGTACTCAAAAAATTGTCTAAATATGAAAATGGTCTACAGTAGTGCATTGTTTTATGTAAAATATTTATGAAATCATATTATGAATAATGAGATTATATGGATTTAGTATACATGTTGGCGGTGATGTGTATAACCTCAAATAACAATACAAATAGTATAGAAGAAAAATAATTAAGATGTATAGGGCATTAGAATGAAAGGTAAAGGAATTATTTTGTTTACAAAATAATTACTTGACCAATTAGGGCCGACATCCGAGATGTTTACTCTAAGTTGGAAAAGTATATTGTGGTCTTAACTGACCTAGTAGAAATTTTTGAAAAGGCATGGTATTTATGCAAAGGACATCTTGCGAGGTTGTGTGTGTTTTTTATGTGAAAGTGATATGCAAACTTTTTATCAAGTGACATATGCGAAGTTTTTGAGAACTTGATTTTGTGATCTAAGATTGAGTTGAGGTCAAAGATCAACTAAGAAGAAGTTACAACATCTATACTTCTATATATGAGGAACTTAAAGTTCAGTTACTTGTTTGGGCAGTGAGCTCTTCTTGTAATTGAAAGTGAATGTTTATGGAGTGAGCTCTTCTTGCATATATTATACCATAACCCCTAATAGGGATTCAAAGTCTCCTAATAGGGACTCTATCTACTAAATTTTCTTATTGACTCCTAACAAGGTCCATCCTCTAACAAGGAACATATATATCAATATATATTTGTGGGCATCATTCCCACCAGGGTTTTCCCTTGGCCATGGTTTCCCTAGTTAACAAAATATGGTGTTTTGAGTTCTCTTTGTGTATGGTTACTTTTACTATTCAACATTGTTTATTTACTTTCTTATGCATGGTTCAAAGTATTCAATAATATCTAGTTGGCCACATGCATTTCCATTTAATAATTGAATATTAATTATTAAATGTCATTTACCTCTTATGGTTTCTCTCTTAGGTTTTATGATTTTCTTCTATAAGGATTGATCAATTGTAAATTTCATTCATTGTTTCAGACTAATAATATATTCTTCCATATTTTTAGACACAAACCCTTTCCTTCTCTTTGTCTTGTCTTCTCTATGACAGGTTCTTGCATGCAGGTGTTCTTCAAGTTTTGTGGATTTGTATTGCTCAAGTCCTTTAGTAACATAAAAGAAGAAGTTAATATAATATTAATAAATGAGAAAATTTTACTAAGAAAAAAAAGTAGGTTTGACAAAAAAAAGTAGGCATTCCCGTTTACACTTCTTGATCAAATAATTTCTGCCCTAGCAAAGAAAATCTTAGATCTTGCCTTCTTGTGTACCCTTCAGACAAACAACATGTTGATCAGTAGTAGAGCTAGCATCTTCTAACTAGCAACAAATTTGTCATTTTGGTAAATGAAAAGAAGGAAGGTTCTGCCTAGAAAGGAGCCACTTTAAACACATTAGTCTATCTCCATGAAGCCAGACACAGAGAAATTAGCAGAGCGCAAATAATAAAATTAAAAAATAATGAAGAAGAAGGATGACAACAAGTAAATAGAAGGGACAAAAGGAACCCTAGATCAACTAGGTTTGCATAAAACATATAGAGGTAGAAGAAAATATAAGAAAATAAGAGGTATTCTTTAGTAAAATGATATGTGCATAGAAATAGACTAGGGCATCTACAATTAAACCTGAAGATGATAGTATTTCTAGGACACAAAAACTAGTTATAATTTCAGAAACAAACTATATTCCATTAGGTTATAAACAAAAACAACCTTTACTAGGTGGTGAGGCTAGGGTTTCCACAATTAATCAACACAACCCAAGTTTATACATTCCTCCTCATAAAATATTAGTTGGTAGGAAGGATACTGTTGATAGAGGATTGCCTCCATCTCAAGAAAAGGTATCTAATTATAAATTATTTTATGATTTACTAATCATTAGTGAGAGGTATGTAGAAGATAAATGCATGGAATGCTTAGAGCTAGGCATATATGCATGCTGGAACAAACCAAGTAAGTATCAAGCAAACCTATTAAAGAAATTAGAAAAAATCAACAAGCAGCGGGTATGTATCTGTACTTTTTCAAGATATTCACTGTATATTCATTGCAAAAATAAGGAAATTAGGAATAAATTAGTTATAATTTTGAATTGCTTTTATAAAGGTTTCCTAGTTAATTTTCTAGCATGGGAACCAAAATGGAATAATGAAAAAGTAAATCAAGTACCTATTTGGTTAGAATGCAAAAAAAATCCACCAGAAATCAAACATTTTCAAACTCTTGTCAAAATTGGAAAATCACTTGGTAACTTATTAGGTATTGAATTATAATATGATCAAACGAGTAATATCAATTTTTTAATAGAAGCAAAATTAGATAAGGGGAAATTAAAGACAAAAAAGTTAATTACAAACAGATCCATATATGAGCTAGAATTTACAAAGTATGAAAGATAAATTAAAGGAATCTTTGAACCTAATTTGAATATAGACTACAACATGTCTAATATAAAAGAAGCTAAGCAACATAAAATATAACAAAAGGAAGGAAAGCATAAATGATTTAAAAGAACGGAAGGAAAAGAAAGAAGAAGACAACAAGGGAAAAAGAAAGCAAGATGGGAAGGCACCAGAAAGAGAAGACATTGGTTAGAATGGTCAATCAACAAAAAAAGGATTAGAAGGACAAAGCTTAGCACAAAGAAAGCAAGGAAGAATAGAGGAAATAGAAAAGAGTATAAAAGATCTCCATAACATTCAACACAATATTACTACCCTAAAGGATTGTAAGATTTGCTAAAGGGGAAATAAAATGTTGGAGGAAATAGAAAGGAGTATACAGGATTTAAATAGAATGACTCATGAAATCATGTTTCTACAAACTAATATTGAAGATCAAATGATGTGAGGAGAACAATACCATCTTGAACATGAATCTAGAATACACCAATTTGAGAGAGAAAGAAAAGAGAATGAAGCAAATGACTCAAAATTAATGGGAAGGAAATCTAAGGACAATATCATAAAATATGAATTAGCAAAAATCATAACAATAGAAATGTAGAATCAAGGAGCAAGCAATAAACAAAACCCAAGAGAATTAGCATAAATTATAGCCTCCCAAGGAACTAATAATTTTTAATCTACTAATCAAAATATTGTAACAAAAAATAGAGCTAAAGACTTTAATGGAAAAGAGGCAAGAGAGAAGCAGGAAGGTGAAAGTTCAATCCCTTCAATAGATTAAGTTCATTGGAGTAATATAACCATTTAGAAGAAAGCAAAGAAAAGGAGTTATAAATTTTGGCTGACACCAATAGATGGGAAAGATATATTTGGAGGAGAAATCAGTAAAGAGAAATATTAATTAGTAGGTTATGCAATCCCCTTAGAAGTAACAAAATTACTAGAAGAACAAGAAAAGAAAAATAACTCAACATATGAGGAGGAAAGTTCAATAGTAGAGCATATTGGGTATGGTCAGAACTGAGAAGAATTTGGGATATTAGATGAAATAAGAAAATTAGAGGAAGTCAAGAAGATCAGTAGAGTGGAGGAGAAAAATAATAACCAAGAGGATAATGAACTAGAAGAGAAAATAATTAAAGAGTTAATAGAGGAGAGTGAAGACAAGGATGAAGAAATTTCAAAAAATAACCAGAACTTAATGGATAATCTGGGTATATCTATAAACTAGGAAGGCTTCAAAACACCAAAATGTAGTGAGCAGAAAATGAAAAGAGGAAGGAGATCCCTAAAGGAACTAAGAGAAGTAGATAAGTAAGCAAGGGAGCAAGAAAAGATATTTGAAGTGCTAAAGGCATGGAAGGGGAAGAGCATTCTTAGTGATCAATGAGGGTCACAACTTGGAATGCTAGGAGCTTGAATACCCCCAGTAAACAAAGGTTGTTAAAACATAGTCTTAGCTTATTTGAATCAGACATAATATTGATATAAGAAACTAAATTAAATAAAGAAGAAAGAGATAGATTAGGGAAGAGACTAGGCCAATGGAAAATAGTAATTAAAGAATCAAATGGGGCTTCAAGAGGATTGGGTATTATTAGGAAGATGTGAATAGTAGATATCAAAACTATTGAATCTAATACCAATTGGATGGGAAGTAGAGCAATCAGCTATAGACACAACCTCTAGTTAATGGTTATTAATGTATATGGACCTATAGAAACAACATATAAGAAGAAAACTTGGGATGAGATCAATATATTCTTGACACAAAATCCCAATGAAAATGTAATCATTGGAGGAGATTTTAATGCTATATTAGATATCAATGAGAAATTCGAAGGAACTCAAACTATTTCAAAGGCAACTATTGACTTCAAAAACTAGGTTGGGGATGTAGACACCTAAAAATCCTTTAGAAAATAATATTTTTATTTTCTGAAAAAAATCCCTGATGACATCATCATTTATTAATTAATTAATTAATTAATTTTTATGCCATTAAATCCCTTTATCTTAATTAAAAATATTTAAAGTACTGAGTTTTCTGGATTAGATTGTGTTTGTTTATTTCATCATAAAGGCAGGATATATGTTAATTGTTGTTTCTATATATATGGAGCTATTTTTTCTGTTTAGTTTCCTTCTTTTAAACCTTTTTCTTTCATTTTTTCTTCTTTCTTATACTTTTTGGTGGGGATACCCCCTTTTTTGCTATTTTTTCTATTTTTTCTATTTTTAGCTTTGCTTGGTTTTACGAGCTTCCCCCTTCTCTTCTTATAATTCTTGAGAAAGGTCCAGTCTGCATATCTTACTACCCTGCACTTTCTTATCCTGATGATGGATCATGTAGTGTGATCCGAAACGTTTTTGTTTGATGAAATAAACAAACACAATCTAATCCAGAAAACTCAGTACTTTACAAATGGATTGTGGAAATCTGTTACTGTTAATAAAAATATTTAATTAAGGAATCCCTCCCAAAAATGTTTAAATCTTATTTAAACATTATTTCCTTATTTATTAATTATTTAATTAATAAATTGACCAAAAATCCTAAAATAAATAATTTATTTATTTTTTTCCCAAAAGTTGGCCAATTTCCTTAAGACCAATAACCTCTTCCAAAATCTTCTAATCCTTCTTTAATTTCGATTAAAGGCTAATCTCATCATTTCCTACCCCTAATCCCAACTCAAAATATTTAATCAAGATTAAATATTAATCCTCATGTTTATTAAAAATATTTTAATAAATATCTCCTCAACCCAAACCCTTGAAATAAATAAAACTTTATTTATTTCATAAAATCTTATCCTAGGAAGTTCTAGACTCTTCTAGAAAGTCTTCATCCTCATCCAAAGCCTAGACTCTTCTAGAAGATGTCTTTAACCCTAATCCTAATCCCCTCCTAACCTTGTCACATTCCCTAAACATGGGTTAAGACTTACTAACCCAAGCCAAAGTTAACAAATATCTCCTCCTTCACCCACCCTCATTAATTGCAATCCACTTGCCATCCACTTGCCTAGTCCTAAGCCATCTCTAACCCTTCCTCTAATCATTTTTACAACCCTAAGCAAGCTTAAAACCCCCCTAAACCCTCAAATTTGAATTTCATGGTATCTCTCACAAATATCTTCAACCACACAACTTTATAAAGCCTACAAAGTCATAAATGTTCTTACAAAGCACTTATGAAGGGTCTTTATGAAGATTTTATCCCTTGAGCCTCCTTTGTTGACTCATCCTTCCCCTTTCCTCCATCCTCTCACCATGTGACATGTGTCACTCCTTGTTTGGTTGTAAGGAAGCACAATCCATGTCCTCTCCTCTCATGCAATCTAAGCCCTCCATGAGCTTTTTCCCATCCTTGCATCTTAGCCCTCAATCCCTCAAGCCTCTTGCCTATAAATTGGATCCTTCCCCTTTGCAAAATAACACAATCCATAAAGTAAAGTCATAATGCCATTTTGAGAAGCCATTTTACATTAGAACCATACATTCACACCCAAATTCCAACTCCATTTGAAGCCCTTTTTGAAGCATAAAGCTTGAGCATACATCCTATCTATTTAGACAAAGCTACTCAACAAGAGAGCTTCTCATTGAGAGAGCCCATTAATGGCTCATATTTTCAATTGAGAGCTCATCTTAGTCTATCTTGAAGTTTATGAATTTTGTTTAGTTTGTAGAAGCTTTATTTAAATTTGGTTTCTATTAGCATACTAACATTGCTCATATACAGGGGAAAATAATTTACTAGAGATCCCAACCAGCAATGGAATATTTACTTGGAATAATAGAAGGAAAGACTTTGACTACATAGCAGAGAAACTGGACATATTTTTCTTTAAAGGAGATTTAGTAGAGCTAGAGTTGACAATTTTAGAAAATATCCAACCTATAGGAGGTTCTGATCACTTTCCAATTAGAATAGATCTAATAAAACCAAATAGGAATCCTTTTAAGTGTGAAAAAATGTGGTTTCTAGACAAAAACTTTATGGATAATATCAAACAATGGTGGCAATAAGGTAATTTTAAAGGATCAAAAATGTATTGCTTTTTTTCAAAACTAAAAATGATCAAAGATTTTTTTAAATGGACCAAAACATATCTCAATAACATTTTCAAAGAAAAAATGAACACTGAAGAAGAACTACAATGGTGTGGAAAATGAAAAATTTAATAAAGAAAAAGAATTGTTGACCAAACAAGAAGACATTTTAGCAAAAGAAGAGATTTTTTGGTGACAGAAATTAAGGGAAAAATGGCTTACAGAAGGAGATAGAAATACCAAATTTTTTCATAATAGTTATTTACATAACAAAACTACAAATACAATACTAAAATTAAAGATGGGGATGGAAATATGGTAGACAACCCATCTAAATAGTGGATATGTTTATAACCTATTACAAAAATCTACTCAATAATTTCAATTCCTCTAATGGTACTTCTTAGGAAAAGGTGCTTAGGGTTATTCCCAAAGTGGTTACATAAGTAGATAATGTAGCACTTAACAAATCTTTCACTAAAGAGGAAATTAAGACAACCCTCTTTAATCTTAACTCAGATAAATCTCTAGGACCTAACAAGTTTCAAGCCTTTTTCCTTAAAAAAATGTTGGGATATCTTAGGAGATGAATTAGGGAGAGAAATTGAGGCTTCTAGAAATGGAGGATCAATACTAAATGAAATCAATCATACTTTTTTGGCTCTACTTCCAAAAAAATCTATAGTAGATTTTCCTTGTGACTTTAGAACTATTGTTCTTTGTAATACTATCTCTAAAATCTATTCCAAGGCATTAGCAAATAGGACTAAAATTATTCTTCTAGAATTATCTCAAGAGAACAAATTGGTTTTGTTCTAAGAAAACCTATCATGGATGGGATATCAATCATACATGAAACTATCCATTCATTAGTTAGCAATAAGGAAGCATGTATGTTTATGAAACTAGACATTCAAAAAACACATGATGTAGTTGATTAGAGATTTCTATGTAAAACACTAAAGGGTTTTGGTTTTTCATGCCAATGGATTAATATAATCTTTAATTGCATATCAACACCTAAGATCTCTCTCTTAATTAATGGAACCCCCAAAGGATATTTTAATATTTCAAGAGGGATCTAAAAAGGTGATCCAATTTTGTCTTTCTTATTTATTATTATGGCCAAAGCATTTAGGAGATCAATAAAAATGACTCAAGAGATAGGTAAAATTAAAGGAATCATGGTGAAAATAATATTCCAAAGATAACTCATCAATAGTTTGTAGAAGATACTATTCTCCTAGGTGTCAGCTCTAAGGAAGAAAGACAATCTTTCAAATAAATTATATTGGAAGACATCCCAACTTCTAGACAGAAAGTGAATGTGGAAAAATTAGAAATTTTCTTCCTAAACACACCAGAAGAAATGGAAGAGTATATCTGCAACCAAATGGGATATAAGAAAGGTACCTCTCCTTGTAAATACCTTGGGATAAATTTAGAAAAAGGCTTAAGGAAGCATAAAGGATGGGATAATATCTTAGACAGAATAGATAAATAGACAAAGACATGGAAAGAAAAATGGCTAACTAAAGCAGGTAGAGCTACTAAAATTAAATTGTTTCTATCAGCTATTCCTACTTATCAGTTGTCCTGTCTTCCTTTTTCTAAGAAGGTAAATAAGAAATTGGAAGGAAACCTCAAAATTTTCTTTTGGAGTGGGACAAAAGAAAAAAAGAAACTGGCACTAATAAAGTGGGATAAGATATATCATCCAAAAGATCAAGGGGGCTTAGGGATCAAGAACTTTTGTTGGATAAATGAGGCATTGGGAGAAAAATTAGTACGGATAATGTATCAAGAAATGAAAAAAAAAAGGGCTAAGATTTTGTATAATAAATACTTAAATTTGAATGATCCAACATCTTTATTTAGAGTCAGGAACCTGCCAACTGGATCAAAAACTGTTGGAATTATGATATATTTATCCTTAGTGCAAACACTTATTCTATTCTGAATGTTTATCTTGCTCATCACTTGGTCTCAAGTATATACCGAGCATTCAGTGGTTACCTTATAATTTCAACAAGTAAACAGTTCTCACCAAGCATTCCAAAAGATACCGAGTGAAAAGGTAATCAAAGTTCAGCAGTGTTTACCAAGTAAAAAAGGTAATCAAAGTTCAACAGTGTCTACCGAGTGAAAAAGGTAATCAAAGAAGTTTAGCAGTGTTTACCAAGTGAAAAGGTAATCGAAGATCAACAGAGTTTACCGAGTGAAAAAGGTAAACAAAGGATTTAGTGTTTACCGAGCTAAGCAAGGTAAAGAAAGAAGATAGTTTCTACCGAGTAACACTACATCTACCAAGTCACCAATGGCTACCAAGTTCCAAGCAATGTTTTGTGACTAGTATGAACTGAGTCTCTACTTCTATCGAGTGCATGATGACGCCGAGTAACGTAGTGGATGCCGAGTATCAGAAGGTCACCGAGTAAGTTTAGTGAACCTGAGTTTACTAATGGGCCAACTCAGTAATGTTTTGTTCACTTGTGTTTTGGTTAACCTTGTAACTGTAAAATATTGGAATGGTATATATGTAATATATGATATCATTTCTTGAAGTGTGAATAGGAATATGAATGTAATGGCATGAAATGAGAAAGTATTGTTTGCATGTGAAGAAGGTATTGCTATCAGCAAAAGAGCAAAAGTAATATAGCAAGGTCAGCATAAGGAGTAGAAAAGTTATATCTATCACATCAGGTGATCAATGCAAAAGGATCTTATCAGCGAACAAGTTGTAAGTAGATCCACTGTTTCATCCTAACAAGTGAATCAGTTTTTAAATCCTTTAACAAGGTAGACTTAACATTCTTTTGTAAATCTCCTAACAGAGTGCATACTTCACTGGATGTTTGTAGAATCCTCTAACAAGGTGGATCTAGCAGTCCTACTTTCTCCTAACAGGGTAGATCACTAGAAGTGATTATTGTAAGCCTTAACCGGCCAAATTCATACTACAGTAACAAAGTTTTGTGGGCATCATCCCCACCCCAGTTTTACTTTCTAATTGGAAGGTTTCTGGGTCACCAATTTTCATGTGTTATGAATGATTGATCTTTCATTTATGCAGCAGGTTAGATGAATGAAATGAATGGTTAAAATGCATAAAACTTTATGTGTTACTGATTCACCACCCCCCCCCCCCCCTCTCAGTAACACATTTCATCCTGAATATTTCCAACAATTGGTATTATAGCATTTGGTTCTCAAGACAAAGTTTGACAGCTTGAGCAAAGATCAAGAGCAATGGAGATATTCAAACTTGACAAAGCTATTGAAAATGAAAAGTTAGATCTGGAAATGATCATGGCTCAACTCAAAGAAGCTAAGGAGCATCTTTCTCAATCCCTAAAAAGAAGGAAGGAACTTGCAAGACAAATGAATGATCATCAGTATGTTGAAGAAATAATTGAAGACCTTTTACCTTCAAGTAGTTCAAATGAAGCTAACGAGATAATCAAAGAACTCTTGGCAAAGAATGGTTCCCTGCAGGAAGAAGTAAGAAAACTCAAAAGAGAACAAGAAATATAATCAATCAGGCTATGTGAAGTCTTGGAGCAAAGAAACAAGGCAAATGAAGACCTAGAGGTAAGAAATAGTCAATTCCTTCAGCATCAAGATCTTATAAATCAACTCTCCAATGCAAATGAAGCAATTATGAATTTGAGATCTGAAAATGAAAACCTGAAGAATGATCTGATCACTGAAAGACAAATTAATGAAAGCTTAAAAAGTGACTTGAGATCTGAAAGACAAATCAATGAAAGTTTGGAAAATGACCTAAACACTGAAAAGAAAATCAATGAGAGAATGATGAAATCAAAAGCAGACATGACTCAATTAAATCAGCTAAGTGAGCAAAATCTTCATAGACAAAAAGGCAAAACTGGACTCGGTTACAAGGAAGAAGGTGAAACTTCCAAACAAGGTGCACAAAGAAATCAAAGGCCTACTTGTAATCACTGTGGTAAGATAGGTCATACATCAAAAAAATGTTGGAGTAATGGAAAGGCAAATTTCAATGGCAAATGCTTCAATTGCAATCAGCATGGTCACAAAGCTAATGAATGCAAAGAAAAACCAAAATTTGAAGGCAAATGTCACTAATGCAAGAAACTAGGTCACAAGGCATCTCAATGCAAATCAAAGGCATTTAATCCAAAAGAACAAATTATCAAAGCAATATTTGGTTGGGACTACAATACTTGGTACAGATGTCACTATTTTGGAGAATATGGACACATCGGGATAAACTGTGCAAGACATCACCTAAGAAAGAAGGATACAACCATAAGATGTTACACATGTACTAAACTTGGTCATATAGCTAAGAATTGCATGATTACTAGAAGAATTGAAGATGAAAAGAAAGCAAAAGCTGATAACATTCGGACGAAAATGAAACAACAGTGGATTCCTAAATCTACCGATCAAGACAGTTCAAATGATGATCATGTCACTCAAGAAGTGGGTGACTCCATCATTTCCAATTGAGACTTAAGAAGAATCAAGAACTGCATCTTCTAGCAACATCTTAAACAGTTCCAGATTATAAAAATGGGTGCAAATGATCAATACAATATTTCAGATACATGGACCATAGAAATGATATCAATCACCGAATTGCATATACCGAGCAAGGCTAACTAAAGACCTTACCGAGCTAGGTTAGGAGTATCAAAGATTTTATTAGTCCACTAAGTTGCAAGGTTCTACTAAGTATTTCATTGACAGACTGGCACACACTATGTCATCTCATCTACCTTCATACTGAGCCTTAATGACAGTATTTCATTAAAAGGGCAGAATTCAATTTCATTTTCCACTGCGACTTAAAATTCTCAGAAACAAAAGGATTTCCAATTGCATGCCAAGCAATTTGAAGCAAAATTCCTGCGAAGTAATTGTTTGAAAATCTTTTCATCCACCGAGCATCAATGGCATCCGCAAGCACCAGCAGCAGCAACGTGAAGAAGGGTTCTGAAATGCTTGTAAAAGGAGTCGAATGGAAAGCCCCAAAATTCAAGGTAGTGCCCACAGTTGCAAAATCACTTGACATTCATGGAGCTCAATCGAAAATCCCTCCTAAGGTACTTCTTGTTAATGATATTCGTGCTCATTTCAAATGTGTTGTTCAAGAAATTGGTACATTAGATATGGATAATGCCCTAGGTCAATTATGTGTTGATGGAGCCCTAAAACCTGAGCACAAACACCTAGAAGAAAAAGGCTTGACCCATATTCTGCACCTACCAAGAAGTTTCCAGGTTAAATGGGTTAGATATGTTTTGAGTCGTGTTCATAATGGTCAGTTGTGGTTGGAACAACCCGTATTGTTAACCAAAAAGATGATTCATAAAATCACGAGTTTGCCTATGCTAAGAAAAGCTAAAACCACTAAAACCCTAGGTCGAGATGAGTTATAGAAGCAAACCCTAGCAGAGTGGGACGGTAGAGGACTAAAGCTTAACAATATATCTGATGTTGAACTTAGATTTGGCATTTCTGTGATTGCATATAAGTTATATAGTTCCAGCAGATTAAATAGAGTACCATGTGAAGCTGTGGACTTAGCATTTAAGATTGTAAAGAAAAATCTTGAATTTGATTTGTCAGAATTGATGTTAAGACAACTGAATAAAAATATGCAAAGCATAAGGACTTCCAAGAATAACCCCTGTAAATTTGGTTCTTTGTTAATTTGTTTATTCTTTTATGTACAAAAGTTTTTTCCCTCAAAAGGATCTATAGTATGGAGGAAAGAAACTCCAATTTTATATCAGATTAATGAGTTCATAGCAGAAATGGGTAAAAATTTTGACAAAGTCATGGATAACTATTTTGAAGATTTCAAGGAAAGGATGAATAACAGGTTCAGAATTCCTCCTAGGCTTGTTGAGGATTACAAAGATGATATTTGTTTCATGGTTGACTGTGACCATGTGTACATACAGGCAGTCATACCTCGAGTGGCATGGGTAAAACCATTGCCTTATGAATTAAATATTGATGATGTAAGAGATATCATTGAGGCACTGGTCAATGAACCAGTTATCCCCAACATTCCTGCCTTTGGAACCTATGATGAAGCAAAGGCTAGAATAGAGCTTGAAATCAAGCTACCTCAGGCAATAAGCAAAGGCAAGAGGAAGATAGCCAAAATGAAAACTGCTACTGGTCCTCTTATGCTAACTGAAGGTAAAGGTGAGGATGAAGAAGATGATGAAGAAGAAGGAGGAGGAGAAGAAGAAGAACAACAAGAATTTGTAGAAGTAGAACCTCTAAAGAAGAAAGGTAAGGTAACCATTACCAAACCTAAGAAGATGCCTACTGTAGTATTCTCAAGGAGGACTAGAAAAGGCAAACAGGAACCTGTACTGGTCAGACCTTCACTCACATTTGAGGAAAGGCTCAAGCAATTGGAAGAAGGGGTAGGCATCACAAATTTCAAAGCTTTGAAATTTGAAACAAGAACAGATGCTGAGAAAATGCAAATAGAGGAATTGGTACTCTCCAAGATGGGAAAATGGAAATACTCCCCGGACCAACTTGCCTCTCAAATCTGCAAGGAACTACTGGAGGAGAGATTGCAACCAAGATGGGAAACAACCACCAAAACGGTGACAGATATCTATGAGCAATCTCTGAAAAACCTTCAACCACATCTCAATGGACTAGAAATAAAAGCTGCAATGAAAAATTATGAAGGCAAAATGATGATCAGATTCCACACTTGTTTGATTTTAATCAAAGACATTGAGCATGTTGTAAATGATGCAACAAACATGTGGAAAAATATCTATCATCTGCATAAGCCCAGTGAAGATCCAGTAGAAATCTAGGATGATGACAATAGTGACAATGATGATACAATTGCCTCTCCATCCATCACAGTCTCACCAGGAGAGCTGCATGCATTAATGGAGGAAGACAAGGAAGAAAAAGAGGAAGAAGCTGAAGAAGTAAATAAGGAGGAAGATGATCCAGTACAAATTGCGGCAGCAATCATTGCATCTCTTCCTCACTCTCCACCTAAAACTATCACATCATTAAGGTTGGAATTAGCTTCCACAGGTTTGATAACATATTCATCATATTTATCATCTGCACCTACCACTTCACAACTCTAGGTATCATTAGTGGAAGTGTCTACCACTTCATCTACCAAGTTGCAGCCCTCTTCTTCAATCACCGAGCCAGCCTCCTCTATTCCAACATCATCAAGCGACACATCAGTAAGTTCTACAATTTTGTCAGTTCCAACAATTTTGACAGCATTATCTGCATCTACTTAAAGTATAACTAGTTTAGATACTGCTATAATGGGTATATCATCATTTTTGGGAAGCATTCCAAATCTGGTAAATACTTCTATTGGCATTCATTCTTCAAGTCCTATCCCAATTTTTGTTGCTATCCCTTCCATCTCTACTATTGTGTCTATTCCTAAGATTAAACCAATGGCCACAGAAGTCAAACAAAAGCAACCATTAAGACTTCTGCTAACTGGAAAGGAAATACCAGAAGAAATTGATTTAGACATAGATATAGTTATTCCAAAAATTGACTATGAAAATGCTACCATTGAAGAAATGAGGTATGCTACTCAATTAATAGAGATGAAGGCCATGCAGAAGCAATTAAGATTTGAAAGGGATAAGGAATACAAAATAATAGATGCCAAGAACATTATTACAGAGGCTATAGGTGTTGAAGTAGACTCTACTCAACACATTTTGATTCAATTAGAAGAGGCTGTAAATAAATTCAATGAGGACACCTTCGATGAAGAAAAATTGATTGAGAAGGCTGAAAGGAAATTTGATAATAAGGTGCTTGAGCACATTGCTCAACACATAGCAATAAAACAGGTAGAATTGTCTACAGTTTTGGCCAATTTTGAAAATTCTTTTAATAATGTAACTTCACTTTTTTTCAAACTTTGTGATGTTAACGAGTACACAAAGGAGATCAAATAAAAATTAAATAAAATTGATGAGGATATGAAGGGCAGTGCCCAAATACTGCAACTTGATCCAAATTCAAGTTCATCCCATCATCTCTGAATCATATTTTTGTCAAAAAAGTAGGCAGAATTGCTGAAAGAGGAAGCAAGGATCAGGTATACCTTAATAGACATCTAGAACATGATCCTTCCTATCATGGACACAATGCAGAAACACATTTTCCACTCCAAAGCATTGATCCATGACAATAATTTCTCAGTTGCAGATCATATGATTGAACTTTCAGTAGAAGTTCAAATAGCACTCTCCTCCTACAAAATTTTGCAAGAAAATTGGGATAAGACTTTGGTTCTTATTCTCAAGGTACATTTTGAATTCATCTCCCATTTTGGTGTCTCTTTGTAAATATATATTGCTTAATTTGGCATTATTGTCAAAAAGGGGGAGATAGAGTTTAGAGGGGAAGATAGAGTTAGAAAAGATAGAGATATTTGTAAATATTCCGAGCATATTGTATAGGGGAGATACATGTAAATTAGTACATCAAATTTTGTACATAAGTTTTTACTCATAAGTGTTTTTGTCACTAATGTCAAAGGGGGAGATTGTTGGAACTATGATATATTTGTCATTAGTGCAAAGTCTTATTCTATTCTGAATGCTTATCTTGCTCATCACTTGGTCTCAAGTATATACCGAGTGTATATGAGCAATGTTAGTATGCTAATAGAAACCAAATTTAAATAAAGCTTCTACAAACTAAACAAAATTCATAAACTTCAAGATAGACTAAGATGAGCTCTCAATTGAGAATATGAGCCATTAATAGGCTCTCTCAATAAGAAGCTCTCTTGTTGAGTGGCTTTGTCTAAATAGATAGGATGTATGCTCAAGCTTATGCTTGAAAAAGGGCTTCAAATGGAGTTGGAATTTGGGTGTGAGTGTATGGTTTTGATGTAAAATGGCTTCGTAAAATGACATTATGACTTTACTTCATGGATTGTGTTATTTTGCAAAGGGGAAGGATCCAATTTATAGGCAAGAGGCTTGAGGGATTGAGGGCTAAGATGAAAGGATGGGAAAAAGCTCATGGAGGGCTCAGATTGCATGAGAAGAGAGCACATGGATTGTGCTTCCTTACAGCCAATCAGGGAGTGACACGTGTCATAGGGTGAGAGGATGGAGGAAAGGGGAAGGATGAGTCAACAAAGGAGGCTCCAGGGATAAAATTTTCATAAAGACCCTCATAATGGCTTGTAAGAGCAATAAAAGGGCTTGGAAGAGTCATTTATGACCTTGTGGGCTTCATAAAGTTTTATGATTGAGATATTTTGAGGGAGATGAGAGCAATTTCGACTTGGGCTTGATTAGGAGGGTTTTAAGCTTGCTTAGGATTGTGCAAATGATTAGAGGATGGATTAGGATGGTTTAGGATTAGCTTAGGGATAGGCAAGTGGATGGCATTTAATGAGGGTGGGTGAAGGAGGAGATATTTGTTAACTTTGGCTTGGGTTAGTAAGTCTTAACCCATGTTTAGGGAATGTGACAAGGTTAGGAGGGGATTAGGATTAGGTTTAAAGACATCTTCTAGAAGAGTCTAGACTTTGGATGAGGATAAAGACTTTCTAGAATAGTCTAGAATTTCTTAGGATGAGGATGAAGACTTTCTAGAAGAGTCTGGAACTTCTTAGGATGAGGATAAATTAGATTTTTAGGAAATAAATAAAGTTTTATTTATTTCAAAGGTTTGGGTTGAGGAGATATTTATTAAAACTTTTTTTAATAAACATGAGGATTAATATTTAATCTTAATTAAATATTTTGAGTTGGGATTAGGGGTAGGAAATGATGGGATTAGCCTTTAATCAAAATTAAAGAAGGATTAGAAGATTTTGGAAGAGGTTAGTGATCTTAAGGAAATTGGCCAAATTTTGGGCAAAAAATAAAATTTTTATTTATTTTGGGTTTTTTGGTCAATTTATTAATTAAATAATTAATAAATAAGGAAATAATGTTTAAATAAGATTTAAACATTTTTGGGAGGGATTCCTTAATTAAATATTTTTAATTAAGATAAAGGGATTTAATGGCATAAAAATAAATTAATTAATTAACAAGAATTTTTCAGAAAATAAAAATACTTTATTTTCTAAAGGTTTTTAGGTGTCTACACCGAGCATTCAGTGGTTACCTTATAAGTTCAACAGGTAAATAGTTCTTACCGAGCATTCCAGAAGATACCGAGTGAAAAGATAATCAAAGTTCAGTAGTGTTTACAGAGTAAAAAAGGTAATCAAAGTTCAGCAGTGTTTATTGAGTGAAAAAGGTAATCAAAGAAGTTCAGCAGTGTTTACCGAGTGAAAAAGGTAATTGAAGATCAATAGAGTTTACCGAGTGAAAAAGGTAAACAAAGGATTCAATGTTTACCAAGCTAAGCAAGGTAAATGAAGAAGATAGTTTCTACCGAGTAACACTACATCTACCGAGTCACCAATGGCTATCGAGTTTCAGGCAATGTTATGTGACTAGTATGAACCGAGTCTCTACTTCTACCGAGTGCATGACAATGCTGAGTAATGTAGTGGATGCCGAGTATCAGAAGGTCATCGAGTCAGTTCAGTGAACTCGAGTTTACTAATGGGCCGACTCAGTAATGTTTTGTTCACTTGTATTTTAGCCGACCTTGTAACTGTAAAATATTGGAATGGTATATATGTAATGTATGATATCATTTCTTGAAGTGTGAATAGGAATATGAACATATTGGCATGAAATGAGAAAGTATTCTTCGCATGTGAAGAAGGTATTGCTATCAGCAGAAGAGCAAAAGGAATACAGCAAGGTCAGCATAAGGAGTAGAAAAGTTATATCTATCACATCAGGTGATCAATGCAAAAGGATCTTATTAGCAAACAAGTTGTAAGTAGATCCACTGTTTCATCCTAATAGGTGAATCAATTTTTAAATCCTTTAACAAGGTAGACTTAACAGTCTTTTGTAAATCTCCTAACAGAGTGCATACTTCACTGGATGTTTGTAAAATCCTCTAACAAGGTGGATCTAGCAGTCTTACTTGCTCCTAATAGGGCTGATCACCAGAAGTGATCATTGTAAGCCTTAACCGGCCAACTTCATACTATAGTAACGAAGTTTTGTGGGCATCATCCCCACCCCAGTTTTACTTTTTAATTGGAAGGTTTCTGGGTCACCAATTCACTATGTTCATGTGTTATGAATGATTGATCTTTCATTTATGCAGTAGATTAGATGAATGAATGATGAATGGTTAAAATGCATAAAATTTTATGTGTTACTGATTCACCCCCCCCCCCCCCTCTCAGTAACACATTTCATCCTGAATATTTCCCACAAAAACTTGGAATTTTATGGTAAGATATAGATCAATGATTAGCAAATTTCTCACTTGGGACCTTGGAAGAGGAGAAGATGCTTTCTTCTAGGAAGATTCTTGGGATGGTTAGCCCCCACTAATTAATACTAACATACTTGAAGAGTTAAAAAATGAGCTTATCAATCTATGGGGTTTGAAGGTATTAGATTAAAAATATCTAAAAAAGGTTAATGGGATTGACACTTGGGCCTAAAAAACCCTGGAGAATGTAGATATATCTCCTATAGACAAACAAAATTTGGAAAACATTCTCAAGGATTGACAACTGAAACATAAAAATAGGGTAGACAAACTTATATGGAGAGCTTACAAAGATGGACTACACAAAGTCAAGTTAGGATATATTCTAATTATTAACTCTCAGAGATGGGAAAATCTCAACATACCTCTAAAGTTATGTTGGGATGTAGTATGCTTAACTAAGGAAAGCATCTTTTTATGGGCTACGATGCAAAAAAGAAATTCTAACATGGATAGAATCACAAAATTGGGTTTTGAAGGACCATCTACATGTTGTCTTTGTAAATAAAATTTTGAGACATCTGAGCATCTTCTATATAATTACCCTTTTTTCTCAAGAATGTTGCCATTGGCTTCATCATAAACTTATGTGGTCTTCACCTCTTCCTAAGGATTTATATGGTCACCTATTAGGATGGCCTTCTAAGCATAAGCTTAGTGTTTATGACAAGCTTTGGAATGTATCCCCTACAATACTGATGTGGGAAATTTGGAAAGAGAGAAATAGGCGCATCTTTAGTAATTTAGAACTTAGGATACAATCCCTTTTAAATAAGGTTGAAGCAAGCTTTAGTAAAGTTATGATTAGCTATCTAAGGAAAACAACAAAAATTGAAGGGATTTTCTCTGAATGGGATGGAATAATGAAAAAGAATTGGGCTCATTTTATTAACCCCCCATTAATATATGATAAAAAGGATCAAATAGATAGGAAAATTACAAATGGGAAACTTCTCTAATGGGATGGGTGAAACTAAATTTTGATGGTTCATCTAGAGGCAATCCAGGAAAAGTAGGAATAGGTTGCATCATCATATCAAAAATAGTAGAGTGGATCACCAAAATATCCAAGTCTTTGGGGATAGCTACTAACAATATAGTCGAATTAGAAGCTCTTCAAGAAGAACTACAATTAAGTTTAAATAATAAGATAATAAAACTAATTATAGAAGGAGACTCCCAAATTATTATAAATGTTATTAGAAATAATAAAACTCTGAACTGGGTGATAAATTCTAAACTCAAACACATGCTTAGCTTAATAGACCATTTTGCAGAAGTCAAATATCAACATATATATCAAGAAGGCAAAATAGAGGTAGATCAGTTAGCAAATAGAGGAGTTGAAGGGGATGATTTAATCCTACAATCTATATGATCAAATTAGTTAAGCAGGTGTCGTAACCCCTCATTTTATCAAGTTTTTGTATCTCTTACATTAAAATAGTTAGTATTACTCCTTAGTTATTAATGTGTCATCATTACTACGCGATCCCTCACTTTGAAGTACTCTAACATTAATCAACTTGTGATCCGGTAATAATGATTTGTTGAGTTTGCAAAATTTTAGGTCATAATTTAATGGGAAGTTTATTTTAGAAATTTTCTTTGATTTCATATCTAGACTTGTCTATTTTAGTGGCTTATTTAATAGGGCTTCCTCGACTCTGCAAATTGGTGTGTCTTGTCTTCTGTCTCCCCTTCTGATGGATTATGCTATTTCTATCTTTCATTCACTGGAGGTTAGAACTATGGCATATAGGGGATTTGTTAAGCCTGAACATTGGAATAAGATCCTTAACTCTCTTGATGATGTGTCAAGGTTTTCCATTAGCCAGCTCATAGGCAAGAAGGCTTTCAATTATGATTATACATGGCACACCAACAAATTTGTTATTGGCTCCTTTATAGGGTGTCTTGCTCGAGAAAACATAAGTAGTGGGGAGATTATTAGGCTCTGTTAGGATGTCTTTGGTTAGAGGGCTTGGAGGAAGCTTGTTGAGTATAGATCATAAACTCAAAATTTTGCTCCCAGAAGTCTACATGGTACATCCTCTGGGTAGCCTCAGACATGCCATAGTAGCTAGGAGACTATATATATTAGGGACAATGTTCAATTCTTCTCTACTTGGCTAAAAATGGAGGCAAGTATTTAGTTCTTTCTTTGTTGGAGGGTTATTTTAGTTGAACAGGGCAAGGAGTGGCTAGTTCACTTTCTCTAGGTGTCTGAGGCCTACATAGAGCCTGAAGTATCCTTTCATGATCTTGATAAACTAGAATTCATATTGCCTAATATGATTAAATCTAGAAAAGAGAAATTGGCTTACGTGTTCCCTCCTGGCTCTAAGGTAGATGATTTGGACAAAGCAGCAAACATTATTATGGTATGTTGGAAGAAAGAGGAGGTGGCCTAGATTTTGGCTAAAGGTTTCTAGGATTTAGGTCTTCATCTAACTATTATAAAGCAGCTTAAGGGTTTTTTTGTCTATTATCTAAACGGTTGTTTTTGCTAGCTGTATGGAACAAGGGTTCTTCTTTTGTTCCCTTTTGTTTGATATTAAGTAATACTTTTCTCTTTATACAGATGCTAATGTACATACATTATATGATATATGAAATACATGCACTTTTGGTTTATTAGTATTGTTGCCCTATTGATTATTAAATTTAATGTAGATATTGTTTCTAGTAATCATGTATAGTTTTGTTCATAGCTTTTTATTTCTTTTTGGTTTTCATCTCCCTAGCGTCCTTTCTTTAGGTTCTTTGTTGTCTCTTGTTTCTCTCTTCGGGTGTGGTTGTTTCTCTAGTTTAGATTTGGGTTGGTTTTGCTCTTTAGATTTGTTTCATTTCTCTCTTGCTTTGGTTTTTCTTCCTTTTTCTTTGTTTCTTTTTGATGTAGGAGCATCCAGATGTATAAGGGCAATCCTGTGTCACCCAAAAAAATATACTTAGACTTAGTTTCTGTTTCATGTGTTTTCATTTTTGGATACCCATTTGGGTCAAATAAAGGTTCCAACTCTCACAGTTCAACTATCAGTGTGCTAAAAAATCCTGAAAAAAAAGGAGCATGCAATTTGGCCATCATTTTTGTGACCTAGAAGGTGTGAATTGGCCAGATGAATGTAATTGTGATTTAGAGCATTCCAGAAAAAGAATCAGGTCAAAAGGCTCCACGATTTGAAAGTTATTGCAGTTTTTTGAGTTTTGGAGACCTCCTAAGAATGCTTCAAAGTCAAGTTAGGGGCATTAAATGACCTTGAAAAGGGCCAAAAAATGGGGGACAAGCAAAGCTTGTCCATAAGGCTATAGAGCACTTCGAGAGCTTTTTGAAAATGTAAATGGTTCGTCAATCAAAGCTACGGTTCAAAAGTTATGTCTCCTAGAAGTTCGGTTACCGTTTCTAGATTCTTCTAGATTTGTGCCAACTTCTACCTCAACTTCTGGAACCTTCTATTTGGCCAGTGGATGCCTACTAGGACTTTCTAGAATGTACTCCTAGTCCTTAACCCTCCAGGGTCTATTTAAGGAGATTTCTAGCATTGTAAAAGGCAGTTCAGAGTGGAGTTTGAGAGGAGGTACTGAAAAAAGAAATTATCTCCAGATTTATGCTATTGTAAGCCCTTAGGGCATGTTTTGAAGTTTATTTTCCTATACTGTTGTACTAGCTTATTTTCTCAGTTAATATAATTTTCCCTTTTCTATTGTGTCCATTTTGTTCTTGGGTTGTGTCCCCATCAAGTGGTATCAGAGCAGGTTTTCCTGAGTGTGTAGATAGAGCGCCGACTGTGAGGCAGTTTGCACCAGGAATGTGTGGTTGTGGATTTGAGTTAGAAGATGCCTCCATGAAGAGAGCATGGTGGAAGGGCCAGAGCTATTAATCCTGAGGAGGTTAGAGCCCTCCAAAGGCAGGTCCAGACATTGCAAGAGGAGCTCCGTAGAGGAGCAAATGTTGTCGCAGGTGACGATAGTGAGGATGACAATGAAGAAGAAGTAATGGAACCAGAAGGGGAATTTGATGGGGAAGTTCTGAATCATGCAGAGGAAAGGCTTTTTAGGGCCATTACTAAGTTTGAGAAAAGACCCACAATTGAAGTGGGTGTATTTTCAGGAAATCTGAAACCAGATGAGTTGATCGATTGGATCAATGAACTGGAAGAATACTTTGAGTATGAGGATATCAGGAACCCAAATAGGGTTAAGTTTGCAAAGGCCAAACTGAAAGTCCATGCCACAATCTGGTGGAAAGAGGTCCAATTGGAAAGAAACAGAAGAGGAAAGGAGAAGATCACAAGATGGGATTGCATGGTGGACAAATTGAAGAAGCAGTTCATTCCTGTGGACTATGAGCTTGATTTGTTTAAGAAGATGCATGGGTTAAAGCAAGCAGGAAGATCAGTCCAAGAATATATAGAGGAATTTTACTGACTCTTGATTAGAGCGGGACATGCAAAAGCAAATAAGGAGAAGGTTTCTCGTTATATCAGTGGGTTGCGACCTAGCATCCAAGAGGAATTAAGTTTGGTAAGAATGACCAGCGTTGAAGAGGCATACCAGTTTGCCCTACGAGTTGAAGAGAAGATGAATAAAAGGTTTAAAGGAAGACAAAGAGGGTGCGGTCAAGGAGGAAGGAGAAGCGGTAGATCATCTGGAGGCCGCAATGAAACCCAAAAGAAAAATGAAGATGTGAGTACTAGTAAGAACCAGAGGAATGAGGGTTTCAACCGCTCCCATGATCAAGACTTTGGAAATCAGAGAGGAAGAGGTAGAGGATGTGGACAAGGAAGAGGAGGCTTCCATGGTACCTATTTCCATTGCAATGAAGAAGGTCATTGTGCCTTTGAATACCCTCAACGACAAGGAAGGACAGATAGGAGAGCTAAGGGCCAAGCTAGGGTTGCTCATGTGGATGAGGATGCACAACCATCACATTCAGAGGATGCAAAAAGAGGAGAGACCTTGGTAAATGAAAGAGTCCTACTAAGTGGTGAGATTGAACCAGGACAACAGAGGAGTTTGTTCCATACCAGATGCAAGTGTGAGGATAAATGTTGTGACGTGATCATTGATGGTGGTAGCACTGATAACTTGGTATCAGAAGAGATGGTCTCTAAGATGAAGCTCAAGAGGGAGAAACATCCCCAGCCCTATCAAATTTCTTGGGTAAAAGATGATCATAAGGTCCTGGTAAGTGAACAATGTTTAGTAAAATTCAAAATTGGGAGTTACCATGATGAAGTTCTCTGTGATGTTATTTCGATGGATGTTTTCCATCTATTATTGGGTAGACCATGGTAGTTTGATAGACATGCAGTACATGATGGACATGCAAACACATACTCTCTGACAAAGGATGGAGTTCGCCACAAATTGAAGCCCATGAAAAAGGAAGGTGAAAAGGTATGTAGCAGTGCTAGGATTTGTCTTGTTGATGGAAGGAAGTTTTTAGATGGCATGAAACATTAGCATATGTGTTATGCTTTGATTCCTAGGAAAGATAAAGAAGGTAGTAGTGAAATACCACTTGAAGTTTCAGATTTACTAGGGGAGTTTGGAGATATTATCTCTGATAATGTTCCAGATGGATTGCCACTAATAAGGCAAATCAGTCATCAGATAGATCTGATTCCAGAAGCTAGTTTGCCTAACAAGGCTACTCACAGGATGACTTCTATTGAAATAGAGGAGCTAAATAGACAGGTTCAGGAGCTGTTGAGGAAGGGCTTGATTCGAGAGAGCCTAAGTCCATGTGCAGTACCTGCAGTACTTGCACCAAAGAAGGATGGAGAGTGGAGGATGTGTATAGATTCTCGAGCTATAAATAGGATAACCATCAAGTACCGGTTTCCTTTGCCAAGGATGGATGATTTTATGGACTGCTTGAGTGGAGCTCAGTACTTCACAAAGATAGATCTGAAGAGTGGCTATCATCAGATACAGATTCGAGAAGGAGATGAGTGGAAAATAGCCTTCAAGACCAAGGAGGGTCTTTATGAGTGGTTAGTCATGCCCTTTGGATTGACGAATGCCCCAAGCACCTTCATGCGGCTCATGAATGAGGTACTGAAGAAGTTCTTGGGAAAATTTGTTATTGTCTATTTGGATGATATTTTAATTTTCAGCAAAATTTTGGAAGAACATTTACTGCATATTCATAGTGTCCTTGAAAGGCTAAGGGAAGAGAAACTGTTAATTAATCTGAAGAAGTGTATCTTTGCAAAAAGGGAGTTAGTCTATTTGGGGTTTGTTATATCACCTGAAGGTCTCAAAATGGATCCAGAGAAGGTAAAAGCCATCTTGGAATGGCCTACTCTGAGGTCTGCTACTGAGGTAAGATCATTTCATGGTCTGGTTAGTTTTTACAGGAAGTTTATTAAGAATTTCAGTGGCATATGTGCACCCCTAACTGATACAATAAGAAGGGATCGAAAAGAGTTCAAATGGACTGCAGCAGCTGTGAGAAGTTTTGAATTGCTAAAGAAGAAGGTGACAGAACAGCCTGTGTTGGCACTTCCAGATTTTAGAAAGGTTTTCCAGGTGGATTGTGATGCCAGTGGCAATGCTATTGAGGCTGTATTAAGCCAAGAAGGTAAGCCTATTGCATATTTTAGTGAAAAATTGAATGATGCAAAGAAGAAGTATTCTATTTATGATCAAGAGTTCTATGCAATAGTTCAGGCCTTATAGAAATGGAGGCATTATTTATTGCCAAAAGAATTTGTTTTGTATACTAATCATCAGGCATTACAGTACCTAAATAGCCAAGGTAAATTGAATCAGAGGCATATGAAGTGGGTAGAGTTCTTGCAGAGCTATACATTTGTGTTGAAGCATAGAAGTGGAAAATCTAACAAGGTTACAGATGCACTAAGTAGGAGACAGTTGTTGCTTACAGTAATTCAGGTTGAAGTAGTTGGGTTTGATGAACTCAAGAATTTGTACCCTGAGGATCCTGATTTTGTTGAAGCATGGAAAGCTTGTAAAGAACCTGTTGCTGTAGATAGAACCAAGTGGTTAGACTATTTGATTCAAGATGGCATGTTGTTCAAAGGTAGTCAATTGTGCATTCCAAGGAGTTCCATGAGGGAAAATCTGATTAAGGAGAAACACAGTGGAGGGATGGCAAGACATTTTGGTCGAGATAAGACCATTTCCATTCTTAGAGAACATTATTTTTGGCCTCAAATTACACAGGATGTGAAGAAGTTTATACAAAGTTGCCAGGTTTGTCAAGTTGCCAAGGGGTTTAGTCACAATACTTGCCTATATCAGCCATTGCCTGTTCCATCAAGGCCATGGGAGGACATAAGTATGGATTTTGTTCTTGGATTACCAAGGACACAAAGGGGTAATGACTCAGTATTTGTGGTGGTTGATAGGTTCTCCAAAATGGCACATTTCATTCCATGCCACAAAACTCATGATGTTGTCCATATTGCAGACTTGTTTTTCAAAGAGGTGGTAAGACTACATGGTCTTCCAAGGAGTATAGTTTCTGATAGAGACACTAAATTTGTGGGGTATTTCTGGAGGACATTATGGAAAAAGTTGAGAACAGACTTGAAATTCAGTTCCGCGCATCACCCACAAACTAACGATCAAACAAAAGTGGTAAACAAAAGTCTGGGCAATTTGTTGAGATGTTTAGTTGGGGATAAGCCCAAGGGATGGGATTTGATTCTACCACAAGCAGAGTTTTCTTATAATAACTCTGTAAATAAGAGTACTGGAAAATCACCATTCCAAATTGTATATGGGAGTAGCCCAAGGACTGCACCAGAGCTGAGGAAGATAGAACAAGGGGAGAGGAAAAGTGTTGAAGCTGAGGAATTTGCTGAACATATCAAGCGTCTACATGAGGAGGTTCAGGCATACATAACCAAGATGAATCAAGAGTATAAAGCTAGGGCTGATTAAAGGAGAAGACATAAGGAATTCCAAGTAGGGGATCTAGTCATGGTGCACTTACGAAAAGAAAGATTTCCAGCCGGTACTTACAACAAGCTAAAAATGAAGAAATTTGGCCCCTGCAAAATTCTGAAGAAACATGACTCAGGAAATGCATATGAGGTGGAGCTGCCAGATGGTATTCACATTTCTCCCATTTTCAACATTGCAGATTTAATAGAATATCATGATGATGGTGCAGATGAGGAGCTGGTGTTAGAGCCATGTCCAATTCCTGCTTCTAAGAAGGAGGAGATAGAAGACATTCTAGATCATCGTGTGGGTAGGAGTACCAGAAATAGGCAGTATGAAGAGTATTTGGTCAAATGAAAAGGATGGCCGATTGAGGACTCAACTTGGATTTCAGCAGCTAAGGTTTCCCATTTGGGATTTCCTCTACCATCCATAAAATGACAGGGTCACTTTTCAATCTACCCTGGGTGTCTGATGCAGGAGCATCCAGAGGTATAAGGGAAATCCTATGTCACCCAAAAAAATATACTTAGACTTAGTTTCTGTTTCATGTGTTTTCATTTTTGGATACCCATTTGGGTCAAATAAAGGTTCCAACTCTCACAGTTCAACTATTAGTGTGCTAAAAAATCCTGAAAAAATAGGAGCATGCAATTTGGTTATCATTTTGGTGACCTAGAAGGTGTGAATTGGCCAAATGAATGTAATTGTGATTTAGAGCATTCCAGAAAAAGAATCAGGTCAAAAGGGCCCACGGTTTGAAAGTTATTGCAGTTTTTTGGGTTTTGGAGACCTCCTAAGAATGCTTCAAAGTCAAGTTAGCGGCATTAAATGACTTCAAAAAGGGCCAAAAAATGGGGGACGAGCAAAGCTTGTCCATGGGGCTATAGAGCGCTTCGAGAGCTTTCTGAAAATGTAAACGGTTCATCAATCAGAGCTACGGTTCAAAAGTTATGCCTCCCAGAAGTTCAGTTACCGTTTCTAGATTCTTCTAGATTTGTGCCAACTTCTACCGTAGCTTCCGGAACCTTCTATTTGGTCGGTGGATGCCTACTAGCACTTTCTAGAATGTACTCCTAGTCCTTAACCCTCTGGGGTCTATTTAAGGAGAATTTTGGCATTGTAAAAGGCAGTTCGGAGTGGAGTTTGAGAGGAGGTACTGAAAGGAGAAATTATCTCCAGATTTATGCTATTGTAAGCCCTTAGGGCATGTTTTGAAGTTTATTTTCCTGTATTGTTGTACTAGCTTATTTTCTCAATTAATATAATTTTCCCTTTTCTGTTGTGTCCATTTTGTTCTTGGGTTGTGTCCCCATCACTTTTTGTCTTCTGGGGTGTTGGCTCTTTGAAGCTCTTCTTTGGGGGCTCTATCTCTCTTGTTTTCCTTGGCTATTTTCCTTGGCTTGGCATTGCTCTTCTCTTTCTATCCATTGTCTAGTGTATCTTGTATGTGTCTTCTGTTGGGTAGAGCTATATTTGAGTGTGTTGTCTTGTTGTTCTGAGTCTTTTGGGATACCAATATTGAGTTGTTTCTCTTACAACTTTTCTTATCAATTTAATATATTTTAGGTTAGATCAATTTCCTATTACAATTAGGTCGATATTAAGTAAGTTGTATGTAATAAAATATATATTATAGATTAAATTTTAATGATACTAATCACAATTTCATTCCAAACATATTTTAGGTCTCTTTAGTTTCATCTTTTTAGATCTGTATTTTGCATTTTAAGACAAGTGTTTAGTTTTATAGTTTTCAACTACTCTGTTATGTAAATGGTTAATTAGTCAATTTAAATATCCTTTAGCAGATTACTAGTCTTGAAGAAACATAGTATCTTAATTTTTATGAAATGTTCCAACTATCAAATCAAGTTTATAGTGGTGTGAATATAGATCTTCTGTAGGCTAATCCTAAACAGACTACTTAGATCTTCGGTATGCAGGGTGGAGGATTCAATTTTTGAGATTAGATCATTTAAACGTTAAGGATAAAATATTTCCTAGTATCAAATGTATCAATAATGTATGTATAAAATAGGTTATGTATTTAAAAGAAATGTAATATTTAAAAAACTAGGGTATGCCCCTTTTATATTTGTATTCTGTATAGGAATATGGTCTCGGGCTAGGCTGGAGGTTTTCTTCTCTGTTCTTTCCTACCAGTGTTTGTTTGAATGGAGGAACTCAACATTGTAATTATTTAAATTATTAATATAATATAAAGGCTTTGGTTGTTCACCAATAAAAAGAAAAAAGTTAATATTCAAAAGATATAATTATATTTTAATAAAAATTAATTGTAGCCTGAAATTTTTGCTGATATGGAAGAAGCCTCAGAAAAGGACTCTTAAAACAACAAATCAAATCAACCTATTATAGTTGAGATAAAACATTTATATAATATATTTAGTTAATTATTAAATATTTAACTTTACAAATATTTAATTAATCATAAACATTATTAGTTATGATTGGTTGATTGATTGAAAATTAATTAAATGCAATAGTATTTGCCTACAACAAGTACAACAAAGTTCATGCCAATAAATAAATAAATATAAATTGTTGAAGTTCATGCCAATAATGTAATGAATGCAGAGTTGTGATTAGGTGGAAGAAGAATGGAGATGTAGGTAAAAAGAGGCATATACATAGATATCACACAAGGAAGAGGGAGATAGGGGGCTAGTAAATGATGGACAAAGATAGAAAATTTTGCTTATAAAGAGAGTAGGGGAAAGGTAGAGAAAGAGAAATAGATATAGAAATGAAAAAAGATAGATTGAGATATTAATAAAGATAATGATACATTGATAGAAAGGGAGTAAAAGAGAAGAAGAGATAGAATAAAATAAAGCCAAAAGGAGAAGTAGAAGCTTATGAGTGGGGGAGAGGTAGAGAAAACAAGATAGATAGAGATGAAAAAAGTTAGAGTGAGATATAAAGATATAGAATGATAGAGAGATAGAAATGGAGTAAGGAGAGGAAGAGATATAAATATATAAATTAAGGAGTAGAGATAACAAATAAAAAGAGAGTGAGAATGATATACTTGGAGATATAAAGAGGGGAATTAGGAGAGATAGATAGAGTGAGAAACATCATAATTGACAACGTATTTATGTATATTTAATACATAGAGTTAAATTTTATTATCAATCATTGCATTCAATTTTTGTAATAGAAAGTAATAAATAAAACAAATGTAATCCTAATATTATTAAAAAATAATTTAACATTGTATTAAATATAACATACAATACTATTTGGATAGAATAATATTTAATTTATTTTTAAAAAATATTTAGAAATACAAGTGAAATGTAAAATGTGAGCGTTAATTCTTAATATCAACTAATATTTAAATCAATAACCCTGTTTTGAAAATATTTTTGTATAAGTTTGATATAATAATTGTTTAATACTCACCTTCTATATTTGAACAAATACAAGGAATTTCTTTGAATATAAATTAATTTTAGAAATGTAAAAAAAAATATATATTTATATAACGTAAAATAATAAATATCATTAAATTTATAAATATAAGTATAATTTTATGATTTTGAGTATAACAGAAATAACTATATAATTTCAATATTGTATAGAAAATCTAATATAATTATAAATATGCAAAATTCTCTTTTTTTATCAGTATTGGGTCAAAACCTAGATTAATTGCTATTATTATTTGTTGTAATTAATTATTATTATGTATTAAACTCGAGTAGATTTGAACCCAAGACTTCCCACATAAGAGGCTCACAAGTTATTGTTGTGTTATATGCCCTTGACTTTCAAAATTTGGGTAATAGATTGAAGCTAATAATGTACTTTAACCCTTGGTTGTAAGCACTACATGCAAGAAGCCCCACTATTTCACCAAGGATCAGAGTCAACAACTCTCAATTAAGAACCACATTAGAAAGCGATCCTTTGGAGACTGGAACCTTTGTTGTAGGGAAAAAATCCAAATTATCTATAGTTTTAATTTACTATTTAAATTGATTCTCAGATTGTTGTTGATATGTTAAATAACCAGAGTTGGGAGAATGTTAATTGGGAATTGGCCTCTTTCGTAAGACAAATTTTAAGTCTTTGTAGTTCCTTGGACTTTGTCTCCGATCGTCATATCCCTTGTGAATGGAACAAGGCGGCAGATTGTTTGGCAAAATGGGCTTCTGAGAATGTGGATAGTTGGCATATTAGTGGTAGGGAAGAATTACCTTCTGATTACTGTAGGATTATTGATTAGCTCTTATTGGAGGATAGACATATGTAGTGGTTATGGGGGCCTCTGGCCTTTGCATTGTAATTTGATGTTATTTGAATAAATTTTTACCCCTTTCTTTTAAAAAAATTACTATTTAAATTGATTTGAGAAAAACTATTTAAAAATTTAATAGAATTTAGTCAAATAAAATAAAAGAGTTTGATTGTTAGTAATTTCTTCTAGATTAGATTGTGTTGAAATTTTTACCATCAATGTTTTTACTCACACTATAGGATTTTGATTGTTAGTAATTGCTTCTAGATTAGATTGTGTTGAAATTTTTACCATCAATGTTTCGAAACACACTACGTGATTCATCATCAACATGAGTGATGAGCTTCTAAAAGGCCATTATTTTGAGAACCTTTTATCTTTTTTTTAAACAATTATCTTGCAATAAACATTTTATGACTCTATGGTTTAAGGAAAAGAACTTATGTTTTATGAATATACTATCTATATGTTAAGACATGAAGATTGATGTATAGATTGTTCAATTATGCTATGTTTGCTTGAATCTATGGCTTTCTATGGTTTAATGAAGGGATATTACATGTTGGCAAATATTTCTTCATCCATGATATGTTTGGGTAGGTTCCTTCTTGTAGCCATAGGATTTGCAAGAGTGATAATTTGAACATTATACCTTTTCTAACATTAGCGATGAAATGAATGCATGTATGTAGAAGTTGTTGTGTTTAAAGCTTTGCAGATGTCTTTCACACATATTGAAGACAACATTTTAGCACTGAGTGAAAGCTGACCAGAGATTGATGAATTGCTGGAAAAGTAGATCATGGTGCAAATTCTGTTATGATGGCGCACGAAGATAGCTTACTCAACTTGTTATATTCTTGGAGGAGTTAAAACACAGTTAGTATTGTTTCTATTGTAAAATTTCTAATCTATAATTAATCCTCATTGATGGAGTGATCATAGGAGTAGGAAGTTGTTGAAACTTTCCTTTAAATAATTTATATTGTAACCTTGAAAAGGGGATTTTTTATTTTTTCCTAGTTTTGACCAAAAGGAAGATAGAATAGATTGTTTAGTTCAACAGAGTAGAATCTTGTTTTCAAATGTAATCTCTTATGAATGAATAGAATTTAGAGTTCAAGTTTCCACCTTCAAACTTGATTGTTTTCTATTCACTCATCTAAGGGAGGCCACTTGGAGAGTGAACTGCTTTGTTAGAATAGATTTCCTTTCTTAGTTTGTTTCCTTGCAAAGTAGACTTTTGTTGTTCCTATAGCCATTGATAAAAAAATCATTAAACTATTCTTGCAACATAGGTGTTTAAATAGATTCACTGATTGCAGCATTACTCTAAGCTTTAAGGCGAATGTCATTTTAGTTCCTAGCTTAGTTTCCTTTAGCATTTATTTCCTATTGTAGTTGTAATGACTTAAAGAAGAATCAAAGCATATACTTTGTAGCCACCCTCTCAAGCTTACGCTCTTAGGTTGACAAATAAAATGAAGTCAGTATGTTATTCTTAGGAAAATACATGATTCTGTTTAGTCATAGAGTCAATGCAGAAGGATGTCCAATCCTTTATTACAAAGGTATTTAGCTAACTAACCATTTTTGGCACCATTGCCAGGGAAGGTGTCAATCTAATTCAACCTTGTAATAATTATGTTAGATTATATTTTGCATTATTTTGCATGCATAGAAGAAGAGACCCCTTTGGGAGATTTCTTCTTCATAATAATCAGGAAGACATTTTTAATCCTGAACCTAAAGAACCACATAGTGAGATTGAAGAAGAACCTTTTGAAAATCCATTCGTTGCTACTCAAGAACGAACACCCTCATCCTCTAATGAATCCTTGCATCTAAATGATCTCTTTGTTGAACCTGAATACCAAGATAATCCACTTTCTCTTTTCATATATCAAGCACCATTAATAGTACCTTCTCTAGGAATAGCTCAACCTCAGCCTCAACCAATGTTTCCTTTTCCTATCCCTCCTCAACAACGTAACCAAAATTTGAAAAATATAACTGTTGGTGCACTTCCCAAGTTTTATGGCTTGATCACTAAAGACCCTAAAACCTTTCTCTTTGAGTTTGACATATTATGTAGAAGTTATGACTATACAACCGATGCCCACAAATTGAAGTTGTTTCCTTCTATCCTCAAAAGAAGCTGCTCTAAGATGGTTCATGAGGTTAGGTGCCAATGCTATAGTAGATTGGCCTACAATGAGCAATTTGTTTCTCACAAAGTATAAGGAATATTATAGGGGTCAAGATTTAAAGGGGGGTGACATTTTCAAAATGTCACAAAAAGATGATGATGTTGACATTCAGTCAAGTTTGTTATTAGTAACAACACTTATTCAGATTCTGTATACAACGTTTGCCAAGCACTATAGTTCAAACCAAGTAGTTTAGTATTTTCCAAGCTTTACAGTTTCTACTGAGTTAACAACTTAAGTCAAGTGAATTCAATGTTAACTAAGTTGAATGGAGAATAGTGTTTATCAAGTACAGTTGTGGTAAACAGGGAATGTAGTTTATACTGAGTTACACAGTATCTACCAAGTCACTAGTGAATACCGAGTTTGAAATTATGTTGAAGTGATTAGTATGGATCGAGCTTTTACTTCTACTAAGTGCATGATGATGCCAAGTAATGACAGTGGATGTCAATGTATCTGAACTTCACCAAGTTAGTTTTGAAAACCTGAGTATCTACATTTGGGCCGACTTTGTGATATTGGTGTTAACTTGTGTAATGGCCGACTTTGTAATTGGATATATATATATATATATATATATATAATATCATTTCCTTAGATGACATATATGAGATAATGTGAATGGAATGTAAGCACATGAATGTGAATCAACAACAGAGTAAAGTGTATTGTAAGACCATATCAAGAGCAATAGAGTTATATCTATCACATAAAGGTGATCAGTATTTCAAAGGATCTCAATCAGCAATTCAGTTGTAAGTCAGAGATCTATTGTTTCATCCTAATAGGTGAATTAGCTTCAAATCATTTCACAAGGTAGACTTAACGGTCTTTTCTTAAATCTCTTTACCAAGTGCATACTTCATTGTATGTTTGTAAAACCTCTAACAAGGTGGACTTAGCAATCCTAATTGCTCCTAATAGGGCAAATCATCAGAAGTGATCAATGTAAGCCTTAACTAGGTAACTTTATGCTGCAATATTGAAGTTTTGTGGGTATCATCCCCACCCCAGTTATACTTTCTATTTGGAAGGTTTGTGGGTCACCAAATATTGTGTTCATGGTGTCTTATGTTTCTCAATTTCTTATGCATGCAGTAGATCATATTTATTAATATTAATGCAATTAAGTTCTGAATTTGCTAAAAGGTTTTGAGGTTATTGATTCACCCCTCCCCTCTCAGTAACCTAGCTAGTCTTGAATATTTCAAAAAATTGGTATTAGAGCATTATGGTTATTAGGATAAAGTTTGACAGCTTGAGCAAAGATCAAGGACAATAGAGATATTTAGATTTGAGAAAGCTATTGACAATGAAAAGTTAGATCTAAAGATGGCCATAGCTCAACTCAAGAATGCAAAAGAACATCTATCCCAATCTCTAAAAAGAAGGAAGGAACTTGCAAATTAGATGAATGACCACAAGTATGTTGAAGAAAAGATTGAAGATTTTCTCCCTTCAAGCAGTTCAGATGAAGCAAATGATGCAATCAAAGAACTCCTAGAAAAGAATGGTTCCCTACAAGAGGAAGTAAGAAAATTGAAAAGAGAACAAGAAATTTAGTCAATAAGATTGTGTGAAACCTTAGAATAGAGAAATAAGGCAAAAGAAGACTTGGATGTAAGGAACAATGAAATTCTAAAATCAATCCCTTCAACAAGAAAATCTTGTTGATCAACTCTTAAATGTAAATGAAGAAATCATGACTCTGAGATCTAAAAATGAAAGAATAAGGAATGATCTGAACTCCGAAAGACAAATCAATGAAAGGTTAAGGAATGACTTAAACTCTGAAAGGAAAATCAATGAAAGGATGAAAATTGACCTGAATTCTGAAAAACAACTCAATGAAAGAATAATGAAATCTCATGCAGACATAGATCAACTAAATTAGAAAAATGAGCAGAATCTCTATAGCCAAAAGGGTAAGACATGAATTGGATACAAAGAAGAAGGCGAGTCCTCCAAACAAGGTGCACAAAAGAAACAAAAACCTACCTGCAATCACTATGGTAAGATAGTTCATACATCAAACAAATGTTGGAGCAATGGAAAAGAAAAATTCAATGGAAAATGCTACAATTGTAGTCAGCATGGTCATAAAGCTAATGAATGCAAAGAAAAACCAAAGTTTGAGGGCAAGTGTCACAAATGCAAGAAACAAGGTCACAAGGCATCTAAATGTAGATCTAAGTCATTCAATCTTACTGAACAATTTGTAAAGGCAATATTTGGTTGGGACTACAACACTCAGTGTAGATGTCATTACTGTGGAGAATATGGACACATTGGCATGAATTGTGTTAAACATCACATGAGAAGAAAGGATACCACCATAAGATGTTACACATGTACCAAACTTGGTCATATAGCTAAGAATTGCATGAATACAGGTAGAACTGAAGATGAAAAGAAAGTAAAAGCAGATAGCATTAGGAAGCAGATGAGACAACAATGGATTCCTAAATCTACTAAGCAAGCTAATTCAAGCGATGATAGTCATGTCACTCAAGAAGTGGGTGACTCCACCATTAAAAATTAAGTTCTTAAGGAAGAACTGGAACTGTGTTTTCAAGGTCACATCTTAAACAGTTCCAATTGAAAGGAAGTAAAGATTCATATTGGTATTCAAGATAAAAAAGGATCATCAGTAAGATTGGTAATAGTTATCACCGAATTGACTTCTCTACCGAGCAAGGTTGGGTCATGGACTCTATTGAGAAAAGTTGGGAGTAACATGGTTATGTTTGGTTGCCAAGTTACAATCTTTCACCAAGCAATCCATACAAATAGTGGATGACAGGCTATCACATGCAATGTCATCATGGCTCTCGCCGTACCGAGCATTAATGGGAAGTTTTATCAAAAGGCAAGAAATCAACTTCATTTTCACCAAGAATTCAAATATTGCAAACATAGTGATTTGCAGTGCATCCAAGAGATTTTGAGTAAAATTTGCAACAAAGTTGTTTCAAAAAAATTCTTAGCTTACCGAGTCACCATGGCATCTAGTAATAGCAGCAAGGTGAAGAAAGGTTCTAAAATGTTGGTGCGAGGTGTTGAATGGAAAGCCCCTAACTTCAAATTTGTGCCAGCGATCGTCAAAACCCTCGACCCGAATGGAGCTCAATCGCAGATCCCACCTAAGGTACTTCTCATAAATGATATTTGAACTCATTTTAAATGTGTAATTCAAGAGATAGGAACCCTTGAAATGGATAATTCCCTAAGTGAACTTTGTGTGAATGGAATTCTCAAACCTAAGCACAAACATTTGGAAGAGAAAGGTTTAACTCATATTCCTCACCTGCCTCAGAACTTTTAAATCAAGTGGATTAGGCATATCCTAAGCCAAGTTCATAATGGTCAACTATGGTTAGAGTAACCAGTTTTGATCACCAAGAAAATGATACATCTCATTGTTGGTCTCCCCATGCTCACCAAAGCTAAAGCCACTAAAATCGTAGGTCAAGATGAGTTACAAAAGAAAACCGTAGCCAAATGGGATGGCAGAGGAATGAAAATCAATAATTTAATTGATATAGAACTAAAAAATTTCATCCATGTGATAGTACACGAGATTTATAGTTTGAGTCAACTCAATAATGTGTCATGTGAAGCAATTGACTTAGCTTTTAAGGTCGTGAAGAAGAATCTGTCATATGACTTAGTAGATTTGTTGTTGAAGAAATTGAACAAAAACATGGAAAGCATTAGAACTTCAAAGAATAACCCATGCAAATTTGGTTCATTGTTGACATGTTTGTTTTTCTATGTTCAAAAGTTTTTCCCTTCTAAATGCACAATTGTATGGAGAAAAGATATGCCAGTTTTATATCAAATTAATGATTATACCACTAAAATGGGTGAAAATGTTGTCAATATCATGGATAACTATTTTGAAGCCTTCAAAGAAAAGATGAATAATAGATTTAGGATACCAAAGAAGTTAGTTGAAGACTATAAGGATGATGTTGCTTTATGGCAGATAGTGATAGAATCTACATCCAAGCAGTAAGGCCCAGAGTTGTGTGGGTAAAACCTCTTCCATATGAGGTTAACATTGATGAGGCTAAGGAAATCATTGAAGCCTTGGTAAATGAGCTTGTAGATCCAAAGGCACCGTACTTTGGAACTTATGATGAGGCAAAAGCAAAAATTGAACTTGAAATCAAGCCTCCACAGGCGGTAAACAAAGGCAAGAGGAGGATAAAAAAATTGAGAACAACAAGCACCCCTCTTATGTTAACTGAAGGTAAAGGAGAAGATGTGGAAGAATTAGAGAATGAAGAGGAATCTGGAAAAGGAAGAAGAACCAGCAAGGAAGAAAGGCAAGGTGATTATCACCTTGCCACTAAAGCCATCCACTGCAATATTTACAAGGAGATCCAGGAAGAAAGTAGGAAAAGAAAGTAGTGATGTAATCTTCAACTGACCTCCTCTTACATTTCAAGAGAGGCTAAAGATACTAAGATAAGGTGTTGGAGTGCATAATTTTAAAGCACTCAAGTATGTGACAAGGACTCCAGCAGAGCAGAAAGAAGTTGAAGATCTAGTCATGGACAAGTTGGGCAAATAGAAATTCTCTCCAGAATAGCTAGCATCATAGGTCCCTACAATTTTGTTAGATAAGATCAAGGTTAGATGGGAGAACACCAAGCATACTATCAAAGACATTTTTGCACAAACATTAAAATAGTTGGTACCCAACTTGACTAATACATAGGTAAATAAGGCATTAAAAGATAATGAGAACAAAATGACTTTAAAGTTCAACACTTGTCTAGTTTTGATGAAAGATATAGAGTATGTTACAACCATATAGAAAAATGTATTCCATCTTCACAAATTGAGTGAATATCCTGTTGAAATCAAAGATGATGGTGATGACAATGACAAGGATGAAGAAAATGATGAAGACTCTACTCAATTTGTCACAATTGATTCTAATGAATATCAAGAGCTAATGAAGGATGATGAAGAGAAAAAAGAGGAAGAAGCTACAGAAGAAGCCAAGAAAGAAGAAGAAGAAGAAGAGATTGACCGAGTCAAGATAGTTGTAGTTGTCATGGCCTCTCTTCTTCACTCTTCAGCAAAACTTGCAACATCATCAAGCTTGAAGACCGCTTTAGCAGATTTGATTGTAACAACCATTGATACATCAAATGTCCAATCACTCCCTGCTACCTCTTAGCTCAACACATCATTGATAGAAGTGTCTACCACTTCATCCACCAAGTTGTAGCATCCTTCAGTTACCAAGTTAGCTTTAGTAATGGATACAAAATGTTCTACAATTTTAAGCTTCTTAGCAGTAAGTACAGTTTTGGATTCTATAGTTTTGGCAACTTCAATTGTGCATACTCCTATAAGTACCTCAATTGTGCATACTCCTTCAATTGTAAATACTTATGTCAGTACTTCACTTGCGAATATTTTAGTTTTGGGAAGTTTGGTAAAAACATCAGTTTTGGATTTTGTAAGTATTCCACCAATAGGCACTATACAAATTTTCACTGCTAGTCTTACTGTTTCCACTATTGTTTCCATTTTGAATTCCAAAGCATTAACTTCAAAGACAATTGAACCAAAGATTCAACCAAGAATTTTGATTAGTGGAAAGGAAATAGATGAAGATATAGATCTGGATGAGGAAATTGAAATTCCCAAATGGGACTTTGATAATATCTCTGCAGATCAAATGCCTATAGTTGGTCATCTTCTCCAAAGGAAGGCAAACCAGAAGAAACTTAGAGAAGAGATAGACATAGAATATAAGATTATTGAGGATACAAAGAACATTTTGACTGAAGCTATAGGTGTTGAAGTTGATACTTCTCAACACTTTTTGTTACAATTAGAAGAGGCAATCAGTAAATTCAATGAAGATTTTAGTGGTCAAGATAAATTAATTGAGTAAGCAGAAAAGAAATTTGATAACAAGGTGCTTGAGCACCCTTGCTCAGCAAATAGCTATCCAATAGGTAGAGCTTTCTTCAATTTTGACAAGTCTTGAAACCTCTTGCACAAATGTACATCACTTTTTGCAAAGTTATGTGATATTACTGAACATACTAAGGAAATAAAGAGAAAATTGAGTAAAATTGATGAAGATCTAATGGCTAGTGAAAAGTAGTTGCAACTTGACCCTAGTTCAAGCTCTGGACATCATATGAAGATCATATTCTTATCAAATATGCAGGCAGAATTGTCGAGAGGAAGTAAGGATCTGGTCTTCACTCATAGACATTCAGAATATGATCCTTCCCATCATGGATACAATGCACAAGCACATTACCTATTCCAAAACATTGATCCATAACAATAATTTCTCAGTTGCAAATCACATGATCGAACTCTCTACAAAAGTGTAAGTTGCTCTATAGATGTGCAAAGTTTTGCAAGACAATTGGGATAAGACCTTAACTCTCATTCTTAAGGTACATTTTGATTTTCTCTCACATTTTGGTGTCTCCATATAAATAGATAGTGTATAAATCTTTGGCATTATTGTCAAAAAGGGGGAGAGATACTTATATATAATAAAGGGGGAGAGATATTTGTAAATATCAAGAGAGAAAGATACCATACCGGGAGATACACTTAGTATGTCAATATGCCTAACATGATATGTACATTGTATGGGGGAGAATCTTGCAAAGAAAAAGTATATATAATAGAGTTATAAAGACAAATTTTGAAAAATCTCAAAAATCAGCATGCCATACCAAGCTAAGTATCACACTATGTTGTACATAAGTTTTGGCTGATAACTATTTTTGTCACTAATGCCAAAGGGGGAGATTGTTGACATTCAGTCAAGTTTGTTATTAGTGACAACACTTATTCAAATTCTATATACAGTGTTTGCGAAGCACTATAGTTCAAATCGAGTAGTTCAGTATTTGTCGAGCTTTACAGTTTCTACCGAGTTAATAGCTTAAGTCAAGAAAAGCTAGTGTTAATTGAGTTAAATGGAGAATAGTGTTTATCGAGTACAGTTGTGGTAAATCAGGAATGCAATTTATATCAAGTTACACAATATCTACCAAGTCACCAGTGAATACCAAGTTTGAAACTATGTTGAAGTGATTAGTATGGACTAAGCTTCTACTTCTACCAAGTGCATGACGATGCCAAGTAATGATAGTGGATGTCATGTATTAGAACTTCACCAAGTCAATTTTCAGAACCCAAGTATCTACATTTGGGCCGACTTTGTGATATTGGCGTTAACTTGTGTAATGGCCGACTTTGTAATTGGATTGATATATATATATAATATAGCATTTCCTTAGATGACATATATGAGATAATGTGAATGGAATGTAAGCACACGAATGTGAATCAACAGTAGAGTAAAGTGTATTGTAAGGCCATATCAAGAGCAGCAGAGTTATATCTATCACATAGAGGTGATCAGTATTTCAAAGGATCTCAATTAGCAATTTAATTGTAAGTCAGAGATCTACTATTTCATCCTAATAGGTGAATCGACTTCAAATCCTTTCACAAGGTAGACTTAACAGTCTTTTCTTAAATCTCTTTACCAAGTGCATACTTCATTGTATGTTTGTAAAACCTCTAACAAGGTGGACTTAGCAGTCCTAATTGCTCCTAACAGGGCATATCATCAGAAGTGATCAATGTAAGCCTTAACTGGCCAACTTTATGCTACAGTATTGAAGTTTTGTGGGTATCATCCCCACCCCAATTTTACTTTCTATTTGGAATGTTTTTGAGTCACCAAATATTATGTTCATGGTGTCTAATGTTTCTCAATTTCTTATGCATGCAGTAGATTAGATTTATTAATATTAATGCAATTAAGTTCTGAATTTGTTAAAAGGTTTTGGGGTTACTGATTCACCCCTCCCCTCTCAGTAACCTAGCTAGTCTTGAATATTTCCAATAGATAGAACATTGGAAGACTATGTTTCCTGATTTATGTTCAACTTGCAACGTAACACACAACATCAATTGAATGAGGAGTCAAACAAACATCTTTTTCTAAGAGGTGTAAATGAAGGAAGTATTGAAGCTCTAGACCTTATGGCGGGAGGGGACATTACTCAAAAGACTTGGATTGGGATACAGATTATATGTTTGAATTATTCCAAAGATACTATAAAGAAAGGTAGGAGACTTAGAGACCTACCACATAAGTCCAATGTCAATTTAGGAGTATCCAAGATGGAGTTATCTAATTTGTTATTGGGCTCCAAGCAAGACATCATTAACAATGTAGCCACTCAGCTAGACACCATGCAAGCCCAAAGAAAGAAAGAAGAAGTAGATGCCACATTGACTAAATACTATCCATATTGTAGAGAGAAGAAAAAGCACTATAGATGTAAGTTTGTTGCAAGTATGGAGACACAACCAATGCCAACTGAGTTCAAAGCCATTTATGAAAATGGAGAGGTACTCTATGTTGCTCAAAGAAGGCCATGGGCTCAAAGACAAGGTATGCCACAAGATCCTCTTCAAAGTTATCATAATAATAATCAATGGCAAAATTTTCAAAATATTAGTTTTAGTGGAAATCATAGTTGGCAACAACCCCAGTAGGGTTGATAGCAACCTCAACAGGGTTGGCAACAACCTTAGCATTGGAATCCCCAATCTAGTTTACCAACCCTATTGCCACCAACTTAGTAGCAAGCTCTAATGCCTCCTCCTGTAGCCACTAATACTCCTTCCAAGTAGACTCAACTACTAGTTCAACCTAACCTGAATCCAAACAATACTAAACATCCGACTCAACAACAAAGCTATGCCATCTCATTGAATGATATTCACTTAAGAATAGGCACCACTCCTCCTGTCCCCCCAAAAACTTATAATAACTTAAGTTGATGATCCTCTGATGAGCATACAAATGAGTTAAATCAGCATACCTCTCCTATAGCCAAAGAACCTCCATTTCTCCATAGGTTGATAGAACAAGGCTAGTCTAAGGAGAACCATGCAATTGTTGATTTTCTTAATCAGCTGAAACAAATGACATTAAAAATACCATTGATGGATGCTATTAAAGAAGTCCTTGCCTATACTAAAGCTATTAAGGAAGCATGCAATAAGAAACTAGGAAGGAAGAGAAAAGATCCAAAAACCATTCATGTCCTAGGATAGTTGTTTGACTTAATGTTGGAGAAATTAGTTGTACCTAGATACTCTGACCCTAGGAGTCCTATAGTTATAGTTACTATTCATGGCATCTAAGTTCAAAATGCTTTGGTTGACCTAGGAGCATCTACTAATGTCATGACAAAGGAGATATTATCTTGGTTGCATATTGTTGGCCTCAGAGAGACACCCACCATCCTTCAACTTCTTAATAGCTCTACCATTAAACTAGATGGGATGATAAAAGATGTTATAGTCACCCTAAATTCCTGGGAATATTTGGTTGATTTTGTTGTTCTCTCCCCAAAAGCTAATATGGGAGGATATACTTTAATCTTAGGGAGTCCATGGTTAGCCACTGTAGATGCTTATATAGCTTGTCGATCTAAAAAGATGACAATATCCAATGGAGTTCATACCAAGAACCTGACTTTATACTCCCATGCTCAACCATTGTTGCTAGATGACCAAGTAGTCTAGCCAGACTTGGGTGATGATGATTCAAAAGCCAATTCCATCCATCAATTGATGATGATAAGTAGAGAATCATTCATAGCTGATTGAGAAGAAGATGAAATAATTTGATCCATTATTTTCAATGAATATTGAACACAATCTCCAATGTGTCCTTAAGTTGAATGCATCTTAGAAACCATTATACCACCTTTGAATTCACCCAATCATTCAAAAGCTTCATATCCTCTCAATTCATTATTACCTCATGAGATGGATTCTTCTCCTATTGCTCAATTATTCATGGCAGATAAGGTTATTATGATGGAAATTGGTCTAGGTAAGGAATTGAATGTAAACAATGCCTTATCACACTCCCAACAAGAAGCTATGTTGTAGTTACTATAGGAAAATCAAAATGCATTTGCTTGGGATTACATGGACATGAAATGATTAGATCCTATGCTCTGCACTCACAAGATCTATATTGGCCCCAACTTCAAACCTATTGGACAACCTTAGAGGAGAGTTAATCCTGTCTTAAAAGATATTGTTAAAAATGAATTACAAAAACTGTTAAGTGCTAGTTTTATATACCCCATCTTCGATAGTTAGTGGGTTTTACCCTTGGTCATAGTACCTAAGAAGGGAGGAAAATGGCAAGTTTGTGTAGATTATAGGGAGCTCAATTCAGCCACTAAGAAGGACCATTTTCCATTGCCAATTATAGACCAAGTCCTTGACAACCTAGCTGGTAAAAAGTATTTTTCTTTTATAGATGGTTTCAATGGTTATAATCAAATTCAAATAGCCCTAGAAAATCAAGAAAAAAAAACTTTTACCTACCCGTGGGGAACGTTTTCCTATCAAGCATTACCTTTTTGCTTGTGCAATGCCCCAACCACATTTCAACGAGCTATCATCAATATTTTTTCAGATATTTTTGCTGACTGTATAGAGATCTGTATGGACGATTTCATTATTTATGGTGTTACTTTTGAAGAAGCAAAAGCCAATTTAGAAACAATACTTAAAAGATGCCAAGACTATAACCTTTCTTTAAATAGTGAGAAATATTTTATGATGATGGAGGAAGGGGTGGTCCTAGGACATTTCATTTCATCTACGGGCATGGAAGTAGATCCAACAAAAAATGAAGTTATTAGTACCTTGCTGACACTAGAGAAGCAGAAGGATGTACAAATTTTTTTGGGACATGCTAGATATTACAGAAGATTTATTAAAAACTTCAATCAACTTGCAGCACCTCTTTACAACCTGCTCAAAAAGGATTCTGAATTTGTTTGGGATTCTAACTGTGCATCATCTTTCCTACAATTTAAGGAAGTTCTTACCACAATGCCTATTTTGAGAGGACCTGATTGGGGCCTACCTTTTCACATTCAAATAGATGCCTTAGACTATGTTATTGGTGTTGTGTTGGGATAGAAAATACTTTGTTGAACATGACATTTATTTCATCAGTAAGAATTTGCAAGGTGCAAAATTTAATTACACAGTCAATGAAAAGGAATTACTTGCGATCATTTATGCTCTCAACAAATTTAGGCATCACATCACTGGATATGAGATATTTGTTCACACTAACCATTCTACTATAAAATATTTGGTGAACAAACCTACAATTTCAGCAAGATTGGCTTGATGGCTATTGCTCATGCAAGAATTTGGCATCACCATAGTTGACAAACTTGGTAAGGTCAATGTGATAGCTAACTTTCTCTCTTGATTGCATATCCTTGATGATCCTGCAACCATTAATAATAGTTTTCCATATGAGCACATTTTTATGTTGGCCACACAAAACCCATGGTATGTAGATATTGCTAACTACCTCACCATAGGTAAAATGCCAGTATAGTTCTCTATCCAAGCTAGAAAACTACTAGTAGAGAAGAGCTTTAATTATTCATGGATCGCTGGATTTATGTTCTATACCGGTTCTAATCAAGTCATGTATAGGTGTCTAAGAGAAGATGAAACATATGATGTCTTGAAGGCCTATCATGATGAACCCTATGGAGGTCACTTTGCAACCAAAAGAATAGCCTTCAAAATCTTAACAACTAGGTATTATTGGCCAAGCCTGCACAAGGATGTAGCTAAATATGCAAAGAAATGTGACAAGTGTCAATGAATGGGAAGACCCACTAAGTCAAATAAAATGCCTCTATAGCTTCAAGTAGTTATCGAACCCTTTGACAAATGGGGGATTAACTTTGTAAAATCCATTGAGCCTACTTCACAAGGAAAATCCTACATTTTGGTGTGCATTAACTACGTCACCAAATGGGTGGAAGCTAAACCCATGAAACTGTTGGAAGATTGCTTTGATACGATATGTTACATTCATGACTGAGTTTTTCATTGATGTCAACATAGCATGTTTGATGTCTTCTGTGGTATCTGAAAAAAGAACAACGAAAAGATCAAGTTGGTACAGATGACCTGTTGAGCATGATAACCACCCAAGGTCATGGGAGATACTTCTGAGTATCTAGCATATGCAATTAATGTCAAAAGCATAAAGGATAAGTCTAGAAGAAGTTATGACAGTTTTGATGATGTCTGTTCTGAGATAGAGTTTACAGAAGCATGTTCTGGTAAACTTGTTATATCTCTTAGCAGATTTAATATCTTGAGGATTGAGGTTGAGGACATGGAGAAGACATGTTGAGGATGACATGGCTAAGCTCGCACGTCATAATATTACGTGTATGGAAAGTTATTCAAGTTGCAAAGCGAAAGATTTGTGTTATCGCTAAGTGTAATGTGTTCTTAATGTGGTCCTATAATAATTAACCGAGAAGGACTAATAGCCGACTCAAGAAATTTTTTTATGAACTTGGTATAAAGGAAGGATATTTTACTTTATCATGGTATGGATATATGCAAATTGTGAATGTTCTAAAAGTAGCAGAGAGTGCAAAATGCGAAAGTTGATTGGAGCAATGTGAAAGTGAGGGAAACTTCATTTTTGAGGTTTTGCTAAGTGATCCAAGGTTTGATATTTAGATCTGAGGTTTGTGACCTAGTCTACAAGGTCTGACAGTGATTAGTCTAGTTGACAAGACAAAGGAAGAAATAAGAAAAGAAGAAAATAACAATAAACTATTTTTTTGAGCAATGAGCTCTTGTTGTAGTTGAAATTGCATGTTTGGGCAATGGGCTTTTCTTGCATACATTGTACCACAACTCCTAACAAGGTTGGAATCTCCTAATAGGGATTCAAAGTCTCCTAACAGGGATGTACTAAATGTTGTAATAGACTCCTAACAAGTTTCATCCTCTAACAAGGAATATTTATAGTGGGCATCATTCTCACTAGGGTTTTTCCTCTAATCAAGGGTTTCCCTAGTCAACATATCTAGTGTAATTATCTATGTGCATCTTTGTATGGTTGTTGTTTACATTAGTTGAATGGATAAGTCTATTTAAAGAAGATAAATTTTTTAATTGTTGGATAAATGATTCACCCCACCCCTCCTCTCAGTTATCTTGGTGGACTATTGTTTCTAACAATTGGTATCAGAGAAGATAGTCCTATATCTGATAGAAGAAATTTTGATGTGCGAGTTATGGAAATTCTTGGTGAGTTATTAGATTTGTGTAAAGAGCAGAGTATTGAGTTTATAGATCCAGAATCCTGTTGTTGTATTCAAAGAAACAATAGCACAAGTGAAGATAGATCCAAATTAGAAGAAGACATAAAGATAAAGAAAGGTATTGATCTACTTATAGAGAGAGAACTTGAAGGTATGAATTTTTTTTCTCTTTAGACATGTAAAGAGTTTGGTCATTTTTCTTCTACATGCCCTAAGAGAATAAGGAAATCTAGAAAGAGTTTGATTTCTGATGAAGATGAAGAATTTAAAGCAAGTGTGGAAAGATTCTTGAATAACTATGATAATGAGCTTGAATTGGTTAAGAAAAAGGAAGTAGTAGCTTTGGTAACTATTGTTGATCTAGAGGCTAACCATGAAAATGTGGAAGTTATCATTAACAATGATTTGTAGAATGGGAATCAGATTGAAGAACAAAGATCTGGTCCTAGAGTAGAAGAAAAGAGTTAAGTTGAAGACTCTTGAATGGAATGGCTTTGTAGAGAGAAGGAACAAGTCTGTTACAAAAACTACAAGAGCTATGTTAGCTGAAAATTATGTATCCAAGACATTTTGGAGAGAAGTTGTGAATATAGTAGCCTACACTATAAACAGAGTGCAACTCAGGAAGGACACAAACAAGATACCTTATGAGCTGTGGTTTGGTCAATCACCTATAGTTAAAGTATTTTAGAATATTTGGAAGTAAGTGTTACATAAAGAGAGATGATGATATTGGTAAGACGCTAGAAAAGCAAGGCTTATAGATGTTATCAGAGAAGTAAAACTATTATGGAAAGTGAAAATGTGAGAATTGATGAGAAGTTTAGAATATAGGAGATAATAGTTGATTACAATTTAGATGATGATGTTGATACCAAGCCAAGGAATGATGAGATATTTCTTGAGATTAACAGTGATTTGTAGAATGAAGGAGAGCAAAGGCAGGGACAAAGCTTGGAACCTTCAATAGAACCAAGAGTTGAGATAGCAACTCCTACTTTAGGAAAGAACATGATAAAGAATCACCCATCCGAATAGATCACCAGAAGCAAAAACAAAGGTGTGATGACAAGAAGCAGAATAAGAACTATGCTTGATAACTCAAGTTGAACCAAAGAATGCAAATGAAGCATGTAAAGATGATTACTGAAAAACAAGCTATGAAAGAGGAATTGGATCAAATAGAAAAGAATGGAACATGGAAATTGGTCCCTAGACCAGTAGACAAGAATGTGATAGGAACCAAATGGGTATTCAGGAACAAGATGAACAAGCAAGAAGTTGTAAGAAACAAAGCAAGATTGGTATGTAAAGGTTATTCACAACAAGAAGGAATAGATTATGAGGAGACTAATGCTCTAGTGGTTAGAATAGAAGCAGTGAGACTATTCTTAGCCTATGTAGCATAGAAAAAATTCAAAGTATATCAGATGGATGTCAAGTCAGCATTTTTGAATGGAGAACTTGAAGAAGAGGTATATGTTGAGAAACTTGAAGGATGTCCTTTGACAAATGACAAGGACATAGTATGCAGACTAAGGAAAGCATTATATGGATTGAAGCAAGCACCCAAAACTTGGTATGCAAGGTTAGACAAGCATTTGACAAAGCTCGAATATAGCAAACGTATGGCAGATAACAATCTATATTGGAAAGAAACTAATGATGATTTGATGATTTTGGTAATATTTGTTGATGACATTATATTTGGACTCAATGAAGAAAGTAAGAAGTTTGTAGAAGAAATGAGGAAAGAATTTGAAATTAGTATGATAGGAGAGATGAAATATTTCCTAGGATTGTAGATAGTACAGAATAAAGAAGGAATCTTTATTTCTCAAACTAAGTACTTGAAGGATTTACTTAAAAGGTTTGGTTTGGAAACATGTAAGCCCATTGGAACACCTATGGTAATTGGACACAAGTTACCTACAAAGGATGAGACACCTATTGTTGTGTAGAAGTAAATATCTATGATCAGAGGATTGCAATATCTAACTCACACAAGGTCGGATATAGCAAATGTAGTTGGAATTGTTGCAAGATTCCAGGCTGATCCCAAAGAAGCACACTATGCAGCAGTGAAAAGGATATTTAGATATCTGAAAGGAACTTTAGAATTTGGATTATGGTATGATAGAGCTAATGATTTTACTCTAAGTGTTTATACTAATGCAGATTGGGTAGGCAATATGGATGACAGAAAGAGCACCAATGGAGGAGCCTTCTTTCTTGGAGGAAGATTAGTTTCTTGGTTAAGCAAGAAGTAAGACTGTACATCTCAAAGTACAACATAAGCAAAGTATGTTGCAGCAACAAATAATTGCAATCAAGTTATTTGGATGAAGCAAATGTTGAAGGATATAAGGATAGAAATTAGTGAACCTGTTGTTATACATTGTGACAACACAAGCATGGTGAATATGTCTAAGAATCCAATGTTGCATTTGAAGACTAAGCACATTGCTATTAAGTATCATATGTTGAGAGAAAAAGTTACAGAAAAAGAAATTAGATTGGAGTATGTAAGCACAAAAGAGAAGATTGCAAATATATTCACTAAGCCTCTTTCCAAAGAGACTTTTGAGTACTTGTGAGGTATGATTGGGGTTATGCCCCTTTCTACATTAGAGTAAGAGATGCAAGAATGCATCAGTCTAGGGTAACAAAGCACCATTTTTTGTCTAGACTAAATGTTGATACTTCTTGTATGGGGGAGTATCTATGATGGATAGAGCCATCTAGGACTCTTGACTGATATTGTTCTGAACATGGTCTTTTGACACTCGAGCTAAATAAGCATCAGTTGTTGCAGAGATTGATGCATAGATACTGGTTGCAAAAACCTTTGACATTGATGTCAATGGGGGAGAAGTTTGGCATGAAAAATATTATGCTAAGTGGGAAGAAGTATTGTAGGAAAACATTATGCTAAGAGGAGAAGTTTGGTAGTATGTTGAGGAAGATGTTCGGCATAAGCACAATATATGGAATAATAGTTTGGTATTGAGTACATTGAGGTATATAAATGGGGGAGTATGATTGATAAAGATGATTTGAAGATGGACAATCTTTTGTTTGTATTCTTGGAACTGGATGTATTTCATCTATGTTGCCATCAATGCCAAAGGGGGAGATTGTTGGAAGATTAGTTTGATGATGATATGTTACATTCATGATTGAGTTTGTCATTGACGTCAACATAACATGTTTGGTGTCTTTTGTGGTAACTGATAGAAGAATAATGGAAAGATCAAGTTGGTACGGATGACCAGTTAAGCATGATAACCACCCAAGGTTATGGGAGATACTTCTGAGTATCTGAGATATGTAGTTAATGTTGGAAGTAGAAAGGATAAGTCTAGAAGAATTTATGAAAGTTTTGGTGATGTCTATTCTAAGATATAGTTTTAAAAAGCATGTTTTGGTAAACTTGTTATACCTCTTAAGAGTTGATATCTTGAGGATTGAGGTTGAGGACATGGAGAAGACATGTTGAGGATGATGTGGCTAAGCTCGTGCATCATAATATTGCATGTATGGAAAGTTATTCAAGTTGAAGATTTGTGTTATCGCTAAGTGTAACATATTCTTAATGTGGTCCTATAATAATTAATTGAGAAGTACTAACAACTGACTCAAGGAATTATTTTATGGAATTGGTATAAAGGAAGAATATTTTCCTTTATCATGGTATGGATATATGCAAATTGTGAATGTTCTAAAAGCAACAGAGAGTGCAGAATGTGAAAGTTGAGTAGAGCAATGCAGAAGTAAAGGAAACTTCATTGTCGAGGTTTTGCTGAGTGATCTAAAGTTTGATATTTGAATTTGAGGTTCGTGACCTGGTCTACAAGGTCTGACAGTGATTGGTCTGGTTGACAGGATAGAGGAAGAAACATGAAAATAAGATAAGAACAATAAACTATCCGTTTGAGCAGTGAGCTCTTCTTGTAGTTGAAATTGCATGTTTGGGTAGTGGGCTTTTCTTGCATACATTGTACCACAACTCCTAACAAGGTTGGAATCTCCTAATAGGGATTCAAAGTCTCCTAATAGGGACTCATTGTACTAAATATTGTAATAGACTCCTAACTGGGTCCATCCTCTAACAAGGAATATTTATATTAGTACATTATCTTGTGGGCATCATTCCCACTGGGGTTTCCCCTCTAATCAAGGGTTCCCCTAGTCAATGTATTTGGTGTAATTATATATGTGCATCTTTGTATGATTGTTGTTTACTTTGGTTGAATGGTTAAGTTTGTCTAAAGAAGACATAACTAATTCACCCCCCACCCCACCCACCCCCCCCCACACCCACCACCCCCCCCTCAATTATCTTGGTGGACTATTGTCTCTAACAAAAATACCCAAGGGATATCAATGTGGCAAAGTTTTTATATGAATCCACCTTTACATGGTTTGGTGTTCCTAGGCAATTAACATCTAATCAAGGGACTTAGTTTACATCAAAATTGATAATTGCTCTTATGAAGGAGTATACTATTAGGCATGGTAAATCATCACCTTATCATCCTCAAGCTAATGGTCAAGTTGAAGTTAATAATAGGGAGCCGAAATCTATTCTCACCAAGATTGTAGCACTTCATAGGAAGGATTAGGTAACACACCTTCCTAAAGCTCTTTGGGCTTACAGAACCACCTAGAAGTCCACAACTGATTTTACTCCATAATGCCTATTGAATTCAAATACAAAACATTGAAGACTGCCTTGGAGCTCCGAATAGAACTCAATATTGCCCAATAGGACATAATCCTAAATTTAAACAATCTTGATGAATGAAGGAAATCTGCATTGAACAATACTGAGCTCATTCAACACCAAAGAAAATAGTGGTGTGATAAGTTTATCAAAAAGAAAATATTTGTTGTAGGAAATTGGGCACTCCTTTATGACTCAAGATACTAGCATAATCCAAAAAAGTTCCAAACACGCTGGTTAGGACCATATGAGAGTGTTGCAATATTTCCAAATGGTGTAGTTCAATTATCTATCATTAATCTTGTTTGTTTCAAACTACTTGTCAATGGGCATTGCCTCAAACTTAACCATAAACCAACTAGCCATGAAGAGTTCCTACAACAATTCCAGCACAATGAGGATATTGTCATTCTTGTAGCCATTGAGTCTAGGTCTTCTACCTAGACTCCTGCTAGTTCTTGACTCAAGACATTCATGATAAAAACTTCTTTTTGAAGTACTTTCTTCACATCCATTTCACTTCCACTTTTCTCTCTTCCATCTTACCGTTCCATCCCATCACTTTGTCAATTTTGATGCTCATTTCAGAACATCTTTCCTACAACAATTGCCAAGTACCTTCTACACAACTTTGCATGCATTTTATTTTATTCATGCTTTGTTACGATTTGATATTGTTTATATTTGTTCACTCTTGCTTATCTTGGCTTGGTGGGTCCCATGCCTTCATTTAGTTGCGGGGGGGGGGTGCCTTCATTTAGTTGCGGGGGGGGGGGGGGAATATTTAAATGGATGTTTGATTGTCTTTTTAAAGCATTTTTCAAATTGCATGTACCTTCAAAGTGCATTGAGATGACTGGATATAAGTGCATGTTTAATATCACTTGCTGGCGACTTGTCCTTCTGTGATTGTGTCATTATGCAATTGAGGACATTAAAAGTAGTTATTTACCTTTGACAGATGATTTGCAACATATTTGGGTGATAGACCTGTACATGTGCAAAAATCATAAAATTTGATGGAAAAGGATATTATGGGATATGGTGCATTTAACTTCTCAAGTACACATCATTTTTTTGGAAAGAAGAGCCAACATTGTAAGCCTTAATTTGCTATGTTTTGAACATCAAAGTTTTTCCACAATTCAGTTGTAATTAACCATGGGTAGAGGTATACAGAGGAATGAGCCTGTTGATCATCAAGTTCTTTTGGGAGATGAAGCCATCTGTGAAATGTTTAGGAGAATGGGATGGCTAGATTTTTGCCTTAGTTTGAACGGATTTAATGAATAAGTAGTTCTTCAATTTATGACCACCTTAAGAGATGGAGTTGTAGTGGTTAAAGGTCTAAGAATTGATTTCTTAGAGGAGGTGATAGTCGAGGTCATTGGGTTGCCCTAGGAAGGCAAAAATTGGGAGAAAGAGTTTGACTTGAGAATAGTTAGGGCACAATTCAATATACACCAAGACCCGCCATTGGACATTGATAAGAAACAAGGAACTTCGAGGCTATCCTTGCCAATGGAGTTTATTCAACCTGTTGCATTTATCATCTAGTATTTCACGTGGGAGGGACATTATAAATACCTGCATGCTCTGCATTTCAAATATTGGCTCATCTACAACATGATTACAGATAGGTAAACCTCCCCAACTTCCTATTTAACATTATTAAGAAGCAAGCTTCTCTAGTATAGTCAGAAGGTGATCAGCTGGTCTCTCACCATAGTTCAAATGATAAAATTAATTGTAGAAAGAGAACTAAACAAGTAAGAAATTGGATCATGGGAGGAATTCTTGCAGTTAAAGGAGGTAGAACCTAGGTTGGTCAGCCCTGACGTGTAGGACAAAGGGAAAGAACATCCACACGATTTTGTAAAGTTGTCCCTAGAGCTGAAAATGCTCCTGAAGCCTCTCCCTCTAGTCTTAAACCAACTAAGAAATGGATTTACAAGGTTGAACCCTCCATTGTTAGCAAGAAGAAAAGCAAAGAGGTAGAAATTTCTAGTGCTCCTAAAGCCCCATCATTTGTTAAAAATAGGTCTTCCACTAAGAAGGACAAAGGTAAAATTTTGGAACCTGAAGCAGAAAGGCTAGAACAATCAGACGAGGAGAGTAACCTTAATGAACCCTTGCACTCTCAAGAGGATGAAGACCTAGAAAAATCTCCTGAAGCGCCTATGGTAGAGACACTTATAAGGAGGAAACAAAATAGTTCCCCATGCTTGTCAACACCACCCACGAGGCGAAGTGCAAGACTCTCTGAGAGTAGGGTTATGGAGGCCTTTGTTCCCATAATTACCTCTAAAGTGTCTAAAAGTGAAAAGGAGTTCTCTCCAGGGGAAAAACTACCACAACCTAAAGTCAATGAAACTGAGAGCAAAACCTAGAATTTGCCACCTAAAGCTGAGTGTAGCATTAATTATGTGCTTATTGATAGTGATAATGAATCTAACGAGATTAAAATCTTTGAGGAATTTGAAGAAAACCTTGCTATACAAGACATTAGTGAAGATTCTAAAGAATCCCCTTCATAGAATTATCCAGAATTTAGACCTGAAATTGTTAAAGAAGTATTGGAAAAACTATATCAAGAAGGGTTGGACACATTAGCTACAACAACCACATAATCTAGTAAGGAAGAAAAAGAGGAAACAATTGTTGTCATAAGGAAAAGAGGGTGCTCCACACTACAGAGTGTTAACAAAAGTCATCAATTAGCACCTAAATGGATAGATCTCTTTAATCATGAGCCATTGCCACTACCAGATCTATCCACACCTTTATTTGTAGGAATTAATTTGTTTCAACAACTATTATGGGAAAGAGCTCAATGGAACTTGGAGAAAGAAAAATTAAAGCATGTTATTGATGAGTAGAGCTGCTAGTTAAAACAAAGTTTTTAAGAGAAGAACTGAGCAGATTATAGGATTGATTCCTAAGTTAATGGAATGTAAGTCACCATTGCCAGTGTATGCTCTATTTCGTAAAGAACAATTTGCAAATTATAAGTTAACTAGAATTGTGGAAGGCCTTAATCCCTCTATCTCTACTCCACATGAATTTTATGATGCATTTCAATATGTTCCTATGGCCTTGAAAAACTTACTGTGTGAATTGTATCTGCACAATCTGGCAGTGCCTAATGACACTGAATGGAATCCAATCTTGTATGTAGGGGATGTGTAATTAAGGGCAAAAATGTCATGGATGCAAAATGAAACAAGAAAAGAACATCAAATTGCACCCTACATGGAAAGTGAGATGAAAACACCCTTGTTCATGAGGCTAGAAGTCCAACATTCTAGACGAACATATCTAGATTGGATTTCTATTTTGGGCAATCCTACAGGACATGGTAAGGTAAGTACAATTAAAAAAGGGCTTTTACAAATTGGGAACAACACTTATTTGAGAATGTTGAAACAACAATTGTTGCCTCAAGGCAGCGATGGGTTAGAATGCCACACGATTTGAAAATAAGAGAACCCAACTCTCCACAAAATCTGACTCTTTCTACAATAAGGATTCCTTGGTATATCGACTTGGGGAGAAATCAATGTAAACATTGGTTACCATTAAGGTATCAACCCCCAATTCTCCTACAACCACTCCTAGTAGTGAATGACAATGCAGAAGATCATGGCATGATTGTTGAAGTCCAACGTTGGAAGAGGCTCAAGGAAAATTATGGTTACTTCAATTATGTGAAGAATGAGCTAGGTGAAAGGACACCTAGTGACTGGAGAGTGCGAGCCAGGATCATGAACTTCATGATTGTTGGAGACAAGTAATAGTTTAGTTATGGGGAATGATGAGACTCTAAAGGCCATTATTTTGAGAACCTTTTATCTTGTTTTTAAACAATTATCTTGCAAGAAACATTTTATGACTCTATGGTTTAAGCAAAAGAACTTATGTTTTATGAATATACTATCTATATGTTAAGACATGAAGATTGAAGTCTAGATTGTTTAGTTATGTTGTGTTTGCTTGAATCTATGGCTTTCTATGGTTTAATGAAGGAATATTACATGCTGCTAAATATTTCTTTATCCATGCTATGTTTGGGTAGGCTTCTTCCTACAATCATAGGGTTTGCAAGAGTGATAATTTGAACATTATACCTTTTTCTAACATTGGCGATGAAATGAATGCATGTATGTAGAAGTTGTTGTGTTTAAAGCTTTGCAAGTATTTGCCACACATATTCAAGACAACATTTTAGCTCTGAGTCAAAGCCGACTAGATGATTGATGAATCACCGTGAAAGCAAATTATGGTGCAAATTCTGTTATGGCGGCACACGAAGCTAGCTTCCTCAACCTGCTATATTCTTGGAGGAGTTAAAACACAGTTAATAGTGTTTCTATTGTAAACTTTATAAGTTGTAATTGATCCTCGTTGATGGAGTGATCATATGAGTAGGAAGTTGTTGAAGCTTTCGTTTAAATAATTTCTGTTGTAACCTTGGAAAGGGGATTTTTGTTCTTTTCCTAGTTTTGACCGGAAGGAAGATAGAATATATTGTTCCATTCAATAGAGTAGAATCTTGTTTTCAAATGTAATCTCTTATGAATGAATAGAATTCAGAGTTCAAGTTTCCACCTTTGGACTTGATTGTTTTCTGTTCACTCATCCAAGGGCGCCCACTTGGTGAGTGAACTGCTTTGTTAGAATATATTTCCCTTCTTAGTTTGTTTCCTTGCAAAGTAGACTTTTGTTGTTCTTGCAGCTATTGATAACATAATCATTGAACTATTTCTACAACATATGTGTTTAAATAGATTCAGTAATTGCAACATTACTCTAAGCTTTAAGGCAAATGTTGTTTCAGTTTGTAGCTTAGTTTCCTTCAGCATTTCTTTCCTATTGTAGTTGTAATGACTTAAAGAGGAATCAGAGGATATACTTTGCAACCACCCTCTCAAGCTTACACTCCTGGGTTGACAAATAAAATGAAGTCAATATGTTATTCTTAGGAAAATATATGATTTTGTTTAGTCATGGAATTAATGTAGAAGGATGTCCAATCCTTTATTACTAAGGTATTTAGTTGACTGACCAATGAAAGAGCAAGAGCTGCAAAAAAATTCAGCACAATCTAATCTAGAAGCAATTACTAACAATTTTAATGGATTGTTGAAATTTGATCTCTTTGAAAAGAGTTTGATGTTTTAATTTTTCATATATTTTTTATTGTTAAATATATAATGTTTATTTTAAATTAATCAATAATAAATCCTTTCAATGTTCATAGCTTCTTTCACCAATCTATGTTTCTTGTTCACCTTAAATTTTTGAAATAAGACTTGAATTTAATTAAAAATTCTCTTTATTATAATTATTATAGAATCCTCTTTAATCTCAAAATTAGACCTAAGATTAATAGAACACCTAGCACATATGCATGGTATGACTACATATAAGCTTTTAAAAGAGCAAATTCCTCAATAGGAAAGGAATATAAAATAGGTATCACTTCAATAATTGTTGAGCTATCAAAAGCATTGAAGAATTGGGGCCCATTATAAAGTTTAAATGACGTATCTAAAGAAAAGTGGTAGGAAGTTTGCTTATGTTTAAACTACCCAAATATAGTTAGAGCCTTTAATTCTATTAAGACATTGTATTTATCTAATTTTTTAACTAGAGATATTGAAAAATAGTATTATTTTCAGTGGCACAAGACTCTTTGCTACATACAATCCTTCCTTCTCGCTTCATCGTGGCTCACTTAGTTCCAGTGGAGATGGATCCAACATGGAGATTTTTTTTCAATTTTTGGGTATCCCTTTTTCTTTCCAGGCCTTGACGGTTGATCTCTAGAATGTCGTGCTAGACAAAATTGCTAAAAAGTTGGATTATTAGCTTATTAGGCCTCTCTTACTCACAAGCAAGTTTCAAATTTGTTCCAAAGTTTTAGCTATCACCCATGTTTATTACTCTTCTTGTTGAGCCCCCTCCAAAGCCTCATAAGCTAAGCTGGAAAAGCTCCTCAGAGATTTCCTTTGGGCCTTGGATGTAGAACACCATGGTTTCTATTGAGTTGTTTGGGAATATTGTTGCTTGACCAAAGAGTCTGGTGGCATCTCCAACCAAAAACAAGGCATTGCCTTGTGCATCAAGTGGGTTCTTAGGTCCTTTTAAGGGATGAAGCTTGGAAAATCCTTCTCTGAAATTGCATCTCCTCTAGGTTTCTTATTGATAGGTCAAAATAGAAGGGGATAGGGTTTTAGAACCTTCTCATCACCTCATAACTTGTTCACATTCAAGGCTCTTTTGTGGTCAAGAGCATTTGGAAAGCTTGTGAAGCTATTAAGCCATGGCTTTGTTGGGCTAGCAACATATTTAGGGATGGGCTCTCCATGAATCAACATAATTTCTGGTTGTCACCCTTGTTTACTCTTGAGGGTGTACCCCTTGCCAAGATTCAAGGTGTCTGTGGTCTCCATTTTTTCAAACATTGCATCATGACACCCAAGATCTTTTCTCTAGAATCACCATGAGTTTGAGATTTCGGGAAGACATGCATGTCCAATATCATTTGACTCACACATATCATCAAACTTTTGATTTAGTAGTCTTTAATATTCCCCCTCATTTGCTTCACAAGTTAGGTATTCATTCTGTCAAGCCTTGGTGGAAGGACTGGAAGTGGTATCCTTGCACTCCTCTTGTCAATTACAAGCCTAGAATGGGATACTTGTGGCTAGTGCCTCACTTGCCCATGGTTGAGTCTCTCAACTACCATTGGCATCTTTAGTCCACAAAACAAAATTGGAAGTACAAGTTTAAGGTTATTTGGAAAGCCATTACTAAGCTGAAGATTGCACACTTTGCCTAGTGCTTCCTATTCTAGGGCTTGCCTCTGGGGACTTGGCTCAAGCATTTGGGTATTCCTGACCCCCAGTGTCCTTTTTGTGGACAACCTGAGTCTTTCTTGTACATCTTTTGGTTTTGTCGCAGACCTCAACAATATTGCCTCTGGATACATGATTTTTTCAAGCCTTTTAGGCCAGAACCATTTTCTTGGCACATGGCCTTGCTTGGGGATTCCACCAGGATACCCTTCAAATTTTCTTAGATTTGGCATGCTTTAAGAATGGAGATCCTATTTTTTTTATGGAAAGATAGAAATGTGGTGCTTTATTCTCATACTTTTCTTGACATCAATGTTTCTTTATGTACTAGAGCTTGCATTTGCAATAATGTATTACTTCGGATTCAAGTATAAGCCAACAAGATGACCCTAAAGGTGGCCCACCTACAGGAGCTGCTCAACCATTGGGGCAGTGCTCCATATATAGTTGCTCAGGTGTCGCCAAATTTTGCTTCACTGGATCAAACTCCACCCCTTGGTCACCATCACAAGAGTAGATCCTTGGTTCGCCACTCGCAGACGCCTCAGGTGGAAATCCCATGCCACTCTTCTAGTGGTTGGGATGTTCAATGCTACCACTCTGCCTCTTCGTGACGTTGCTCCGGGTGGTCCTTGGTTGCTCTTGCTACTACTCCTGCTTCTGCTAGTTGGCCGACTCCTCTGGCTTTGGACCTCAAGTGGTCATTTCCTTGCTTGGACCTGGCCATTTGGCCTCTTAGGGTGGAGGGAGAAGAAAAGGAACAAGCTTCTACTACTATTGATGATGGGTGGGCTCCTCCTAAGCCCTATTCCAACCCCGCAAACAACTGGGGTTTTCATGATAGACATGATCCTCCTCCCTCGGTTGGTACTACTCTGATCGCCTGAGGGCAGTGTTTATGTTTTTTTGATGAATAGTTGTTAAGTGTTTTCGACTTTGCCATATGAACTTTCATAGAGTGATCTTGTTTCCCTGATCCCTTTTTTGTAAATATGTAACTTTAATATTTTATTAATAAAAAAAGAAACTATTCATTAAAATAAAATAAAGTACTATTACTTAAAATTTATAAATATTTCAAAAGTTTTTTTAATATAAATTAATAGACTGAAAATTATAAAAATCTAGTGGATCAAATTTGAAAAATAAATTATATGTAAGATATACAAATTGTATCCTACCATGAGAGGAACTCATAATACGTCAAAAGAACTTGAATTTCTAGATCTGCATCAGGTACGAAATATAACTCACCGCTTACCGAACAATCCATATGGCTCACGCCAAACAGAGTTTTGTCGTTCCATTCCATTAATTGAGGCGATGCATTCAAAGAGCAATGAAGAGATGTTGTTGAGTTCAAATAGGGCTTCCATGATACAGCACTAACAAATTCTGCCATCCACCTCTCGAAGATTTTGAAAGAAATGGTTATTCTCGCAGGTCCTTCTTGCACTTGCATATTACGCGCATCCGTTTCCGTCAATTTTAACCATGGATCAGCTAAATCAACTGTCTTCACTCCTTCCACTATAAAACTATTTGGGAGGAGAATTACCAAACCGATTTTACTGAGTTCCGACAATTGGTCAGTTTCCAGCCACACACGGAAAGAGGTAGTTTTCTGGCCCTCTTTTCTCCCTCCATTTAAAAACAGAAAATTCTCGCTTGTGATACTACCTTCGAATATTTTTGTAGGCCTTTTCAAGTGTAAATGGAGAACTCCCAAACTGCGATGTGGAGAAACACAAGCTTAGATTTGAAAATTTGTTCTGCTATGATAAGGAAATTCCTGAGGAGATAATTGAGAAGCCAATTGGATTGTGTTTGAACGAAAAAAACATCGGTAGCAGTCCTCGATGCAGGCAGTGTGAGGCCAAGGGAGCAGTTCTCTGCGATACCTGTTCTGGGTCGGGGCTTTATATTGACTCCATCCTGGAGAGCCAAGGGATACTTGTCAAAGTCAGATGTCTTGGTATTTTCCTCCATCTCATTATTACCAAATTGTGATGAACATATAGTTTGTGGAGTTATGGTTTATCATGATGGTGGCTTTACTCTAATGCCAATTTTTAGTTATTCATTTGGAAATAATAGAGCAGGTGTTATTGTTGAAGCAATTTAGATGGTTGCAATTTCACATTTAGTTCATGACAAACGAATTTGCAGAATAGTGCAATATGAATGGCAGTATTCTGTTTTACACTACTCATTAAAGAGTCTCAATTGAATCTCGTACTTCATCCTGCAAATGATCTTCAATGGCTTTCGCACCAAGTAGTTTAAGATCGTGTTCTAAGTGTTTGCAAACATCATTTACTTTGCATTCTTTATCAATCAAAGGACCGTTTGCTTCCTTACAAATAAGGGATCAATGCCTGTATTCACATTGGTTCAAGTTCCGCAAGCCAAAATGGTGTCCTCAACCCCAATAGTGAGTAACGCTGTACTGCTCAACTGCTCAATATGTGTTTGACTCACTGTTCACCAGTAATGTGTGTGAAGATTGCTTCATCTGCTTCTTTAGGTAAAACTAAGACTCTTCTATTCGGGCAATTTCCGGGCAATCATCACAAATTGTTTCCTATTAGAAGTGAACTCCAATATATCTAGAACGTCATACAGCAATATCAAACAATAAAAACTGAGATCAAGGGAACATCCTGTCTTGATGAGGACCATATGAAGACATCGACTGGGGTCTACTCATCCTGGGACTGTGCTTTATGGCTTACTGTACCAGTAGCATTTGTATGAGGCACAACTATATTGCAAATTTGCCACAACTTCCAGAAATTTCACGATATTGGGCACTTCAGTTTTAACAATGTGAGTGAAATCAGCGTCTTTTAGAATTTCCATACCAAATGCCACTGATGCAACATCACCTGAACATTATCATAATTTCAATAAGCATTTATGTGATGACCTTTGCTAATGAAAAGCAATGACAACTAGAAGAAAAACCCAAAACTACTCTAATCATAGATTCGTTTGCATTTTACTAATACTTCTTCAAAACTGCACACAAGCAGATTGAAGTTCATTAAAATAGTACAACTTACTAAACATGCCCATATGCAAAACTAGACGCTACTCTCATTTCCGGTTAGAAGTAGTGGTTGCCATTGCAACAAAAGATCAACTTGTTAATGTTCGATACAACCCCTAGACTTATAAAAGGCACAGGAGGCTGTCAAACTGTGCCAGAAATCCCCACGAGAGACGCTGGTAAACTGCCAACAATCCCCCTCCCAATGGTACTTGTCGTGATATGCGTGTATTCAAACCTGTGACCAAGCTCTGATACCATGTTAGAAGTAATTGTTCCCATTGTTAATGTTTGATACAACCACTAGACTTATAAGCACGAGGCTGTTAAACCGTGCCAGAAATCCCCATGAGAGATGCTGGTGAACTGCCAACAATCCCCCTCCCAATGGTACTTGTCGTGACCTGCGTGGATTCAAACTTGTGACCAGGCTTTGACACCACCTGGTAGAAGTAATGGTTGCCGTTGCACCAAAAGATCAACTTGTTAATGCTTGATACAATCACTAGACTCATAGAAGACACAAGAGGCTGTTAAACCCCCACGAAAGATGCTGGCGCACTGCCAACATTCCCAAATGTTGGTTTGAATGAATGTCTGCTAATTAATGGGTTTTCTGTCCTCAAGAAGTCTGATCTTTGTGCTGGAGAGTTTTGTCTCTAAGCCATAGCTTCTAACACACAATTTCTAGCTCAAGAAAGAGATGATTCTTGCTTTCAAATGGTGCATCCAAAAAAGGTCTGCTCTCTTCCCTTCCATTAGAATTCTGAAAATTCCCTTCATGTAACCTAGTTTCACAGGATCGCAACATTGATACCATTGTAACAACCCCTACTAAATGCACAAATAACGAACACAGCAGTGCAACAAAAAAAATACCTTTTTACAATTTTTTTTCTAACAATTTACTTTCGAAGGGAAGTCTACCAATATGATTAAACTTAATGGGTATTTCTAGGATGCAACTTTATAATAACTGTTATGTTTTTCTTCTAAGAGTTTTTATCCCCAACATGAGTGGTTCATGTTTGAAGGGTTTGTCTCCAATCTGACCAGCTGCTGTGACAATGCCACTAACACTGAAATGAGACTTGAATGTGTTTTAAAAAACACCTTTTCTTCTGCTTTATAGATCCAATTTTTCAATGATCCTAAACAGTGGAAGTCAGCCAACAAAAGGTGGCAACTAATTGACAAATAATATTCTCAGTATAAACACCTAACTGAACAAGCCCTCCCTCAGTTGATCAACAAACACTGGCAATTAGTTCTAAATTTTGATGGTAACTAGTTTGTCCACCCTTCAATCAATGATGTTGACAGTTTAAATATTTGAAAATTAAATTTAATGGCACCAAATTTTTCAATCTGGAGCTGACCTGTACTATTAAATTATCCACGATCAGGTTTAAAAGCTGGGGCTAACTTCTTTACATCGATGGGAAAATTTTGGGTAATTTTGGTGCTGTTGTGGTTTCACTGGATTAGGATGAAAACCTCAACACTTGAGAGCAGTAAGTAGGACAACCCTTCTTATTGTGTGGCGCTAGTCAATTCCAGTCTATTTTCCGTGCTAAGGAAGTTTATCATTACAAGGCTAGTGTTACATCCCAATTTTTGACCTAACTTGAAATATACCCATTGAGGTTTGCATGAAGTCAGTTGGCAGTTTAATTTGTTATAGTCTGGTGAAATGGTAAGATAGTCGTTATGATTTCAAGTGAAAATGACATGTTAGTTGATTGTTAATCACGAATTCATGGAATTAAGATAAAGGTTAACTGTTATGATTATTAAATTTAATTACGGAGAAATTCCTTGTAGGAAGCATGTCGAAGGGGTGGAAGCATTGTCAGAAAAGAATTAGGTAGGGCATCACCATCACTGGGCATACGGGTAAAGGACCTAGTGATTTGAAACATGATACATTTGTGGAACCGCATGAGTTATTTAAATAAATAATTGAGTTAAAATATATAAAGTATCTCAAAAATTTTTAATTTATCTTTCATCATATTGTTTTAATAAATATTTAATTACGTGCATTTAAATATGAAAATAATTTGGCACCATTTAATAATTTAATAGTTGTACATTATAATAATGTTCGAATTATAATAATTTTCAAATTATAAATTATTATAATTTTCAAATTATAATCTTCCAATTCTTCTTTCCAACTTCTTATTTGCTTTTAATTCTTTTCTCTTTCCATAGTCGATTTATTAATTGGGAATTTGAATGGTTTTTACATCTTATATGTTTAGCCTTTTTAGCGGTAAAAACGAAATTACCTTCACTCATGGTTCGGCTTTCTTTTACTCCTCCTTTTCTTTAAACGTTTTGTATAGCATTCGAATGAAATCTTGTAATTGTTGGGAAACCAATGAGTCAAATTAAACTTTATATTAGAGTCTCTTGAGTTATCGACATATACACCATTTTCTCTCTGTTTTCGATAATTCCCGACACACGTTTTTGAAGGAGAAAAATTGTGAAGTACTTCCTAATTACTATTTTTTTTACATTCTAATCTCACGTCCTCAGAATTGTGAATCAAAGCTAGGCTTGGGTCTATATCTTTGCCGTAGTAGGATTCAGGAATAGTCATGTAAGGGTATTTTTCTTTGTACGTTTTATTTATTTGTTTCCAGTTTTACCTAAGTGCACATTGCTATTGCAAATATAGATTACATAAGTCTGTTTTTAGTTGTGGGTGAAACTCGATTACAGACAACAAATCCAACCTATGGAGGACGCATTATATTATGTGGGCTGTTAGAAAGCCGGTACGGTTGTGGGGAGCACCATAATTGGAGATCTCAGAGGTTACAAGATATGTGCTCCAATATATCAACATAGGGCATCTACTTTTGAGTTGCTGATGGCTTAGGGCCGTTAACTTTTGTTGAATACACTATGTCAAAACTAGTGATTACACTGTATCTCACAAATGCACCACCAAATCACGGTATATATACTTGGAGTGAGAACCTCTGTATCATGATTTTGATATCTACAATTTGGGCCAGCTCCAAATCTTTTGTATTTTCTACAAACAACATAGATTAGTAATATGTGAAAGGCTTATATATCGGGTTATGCTAAAGTAAACATGAAGCTAAATCCTCTTTAATTCTGTTAATACCAGTTGAAATATGGCTCTACCGAAATAGTTGACTGTAAGCATAATCCTTAACATTTTGCTATGCTGACTGTAAGCTTGTCTAACTGATAGAATCCGGCTGAAGTTGAAAACGAGTTATGATTAAATTCATTCCAAGTAGTGAATGTGCTACGTTTCAATTTAAATACCAAACTCACCTTTTTCCTTTCAGTTTGAAATCGATTTGATAAAAGAAGATTCTTGTTCAATTATTCTGTTCAATATCTCCTTGATAAATCTTTGTATCTTTGCATGATAATTTTGATCAGAACTTAATACATTCTTTCCTTTCACGATGAGATGATTATATGAATCCACACCAAGGAATTCACCAACTTGGTAGCCTGAAATGGTGAGGAGGTGTAGAGGGTCTACAAGAACACAGAAGAGAATTTAGTTATGTTTAAATTAAGTAATTAAGCATTTGAATTTTTTGAAATCTTTAAAGAGCATAATTTATATAAACATGGAATGTGAAACGATGGTTGTATGTAATCTTCTTGAATAATTGATAGAGTCATCTGCTCTGAGAATTCCGAATACCTGGGACTCACCCAGCTGTGTAGCCAAGAAGATGGGTGATGAGGTGTGAGAAAGGAATCATCAATAATATGAATTAGTATCAGTTAAGATGTTTCAATATTTATCATTTAATATGAATTAAATAATAGCTCATGCATATTCCTGTTATTGTGATCTCCTGCTGCCAAGTCATATGGCGTGTTATATATCATGATGCTCAATGGATGACAAGATGTCCCTTGTCAATTCCGGGTAGGGAGGGCCTTTCTTGTTAGAGATCATGTGGGGTATGTTTTGGTTCGAGGTTGGGTGGTTAAGCCCTTGACAATGTTTCCCTCTCTCAAGTTATCAGACATGCATCAGATAGAGATAAACCATGCATTCAATTATTTATCGGAAATAGGTATTATCATTTTTATTTATGAAGAGGTAAGATTAAATTGAATTATTTCATTGTTACCATCATTTTACTTTCATATATATGAATAACGAATATAAGTATATTTTCTATTCTTGAGTTACAATCACAGTTAAGTAATTGGAAAGAAAGGAATCTGAAGCCCTATTGATTGAGTGACAGCTGGAACCCTACATGATATAGCGGTGTTGGAAGCCCTAATTGAATCCGTGGTAGTAGAAGCCCTAATTGAATTAGTGGTATTGAAAGCCCTATTTGAATCCGTGGTATTGAAAGCCCTAATTGAATCTGTGGTTGCGGAAGCCCTAAGTGAGTTAGTGTTATGAGAAGTCCTAAATGAACCGAAGGTAAACAATGCCCTAATTGATACAGTGGTATGTGATGCCCTAAATTTATATAATGGTATTTAATGATAATTGTCATTTGATTTTGGTTAAACAATATTGGATAGAAGTCGTTTTTGTGGTATTGTTATAGAGGTATTTGTGGACTAACCCGGGTGGTTGCAGAAGTATCCCTAGTTGATTTCAATCACAGTTTTCCAAGGTATGTCGTTTTTAATTTCTATAGTAATTTCATTTGATTGTGTTTTTAAGTTTTTAGTTAAGAAATTTTGTCTAACTGATTTTTAATAGTAAATCTTATTCATACGAACCTGAATGATATAACTGTCTTCCTATGAAACAAAGTAATAACTGTATTCTTTGAGTTGTTAGATGTTAATTAAGACCTGGGAAAACCGGATATTACAGCTAGAGAACTGGAGAGAGTTGGGTGGGTTAAGGGCAACTGCGGTGTAAAATCTACTAAAATAAGTCTTGATTTGTGCTACACAACTGGAAGGGCATTTTACATTCTTTTAGTCTCCAAGAAACTGAGGTGCATTTTGAGGTGAAGGTGGTTTTAGGTTTGCTGTGTGTCTTTTACACCAGGAAACCCATCCTACAGGAGTTTGCACATTTTTGTGAGAGGTGAGTCGAAGGAATTCCAAGTCACCTGTGTTCTCTAGATGCTGTTGCCTATTCTGCTCAGGCCAATATTTTGATATCTCTCAAGTTTATGAGCAGGAGTCTACTTGGCGTGAGGGGTTTCCTACAAATCAATGTATCATAGGCTGGTGATCAGATCATATTCCTCTGCATCATGAACATTTTGGTGTGTTATGATGGTCAAATGTTGTTAGTCTGCTTAATTCTGAATTAGGTGGGTCTAGCTCTCAGTTTTCGGTGTTGTGTGTGCTGGGATCCGGTGATTGCAGTGTAACTGGACTGATGTGCTGGGAAAATAGAGTTTGTTGGATCAAAGTGCAACTTTCCTGATTTCTATATTTTATTATATGATTAATGTGAGCTTAAAGATACCAGTTCTCTAATTTTGAAGTTACTGTGAAGATCTAATTTGAAAATAGATAAAAAACCCTAGGTGTCTTACATTAAATTGCTAACTTATGCTTGCAGTCCGCTGCAGATTGAAAAGGGGACATTGCAACATGGACTGATATAGATCACAGGATCCACAAGGTGTGTAGGTCATTTGGACCCCAAATAAGTACATAAATATAGGACACCTTTGGGAGAGGACCTAGGTCAGCATGATACACTCCAATGTCCTGCCTTAAGATTGGGTTTTGGTTTTTTGCTGTCTCCTTTCCCTGTACCCTCATTCCCCAGAAGTGACTGACGGTAATCAAGGAACATGTCCTTGGGAATAACCTTCATGAAAATTTGAGCAAGCTGCTCAGCAGAGAAAAATGCAGAAAGTTTCAAAATTAAAATAATCATCCTGAAATAACCATTAGAAATACTTAATATAATATATTCAATGGATCAATAGGTCCATAGATTCATTCTTAATGGCTTTGGCCCCTGGGCTCTAGATCTATTGATGAATTCTTCTCATCTGGGGCTTGCCCGTTGTCTCATGTAGTACATCCCAGTTAGTTAGTGACTCAGGTCAACTAGTTCCTCCTCATTGTAGTTCTCTTGGAAACAATAGCAAATTTTTGGAATACATCCATATGAATTTCAATGTGTTTTGGCTATTTATAGTGAATTAGATTATGGACCATTTGAATAGTACCCGTTCTATCACTATGGATGATTGTGGGGGCTGTTTGAGGAAAACAAATTTGCAAAAGCACATTGAACACATTGTCTGATATCTTCTTCTATTGCTTTGTAAAATTCAACCTTGATAGTAGATAAGGAAGTAGAAGCTTGCTTCGTTATCCTACAGTAGATAGCCCCTGTAACTTTCCCTCTTCAAAATTAATTTTGTTTAATTGGTATCTCAATTCTAATGCATGATAGAAGATCCCTTGACATGATGCTATGATCTCAATGCATATAGAGACCATGCAGGCAAAATATGCTAATAATTCTACGCTGAACTGGAATGAGAAGAACTGGGCTATATACCTCGTGATATCTCTGTCAACTAAATAGCTGTTGGAATTCTGATATGAGATTTTATATGATGGTCAAAAGGCTCTTTGCAATGTTCCTTTGGGTATGCTACAACTATATCAGTCTCCTTGCAGGTGGTGATCACTACTAATTGGGGAACAGATAAAGTAGTTACTAACGAGATTGAGAAACATCATTTATCATGGTGGTCATTCTCAGAATGGAGATAAGAGACCAAAAAACAGAAGTCGTGGAAATCATGATGTATATAAACTGCATAGTTGTAGAACTCACCAAAGCCAAAAAGTTGCCAAGGCTTGAAAAAAAATTTCGGGAAAAACTTGGCCAGTTTTTGGCAAAAATTCAGGAACTTAAAAATTGCTTAAATTTAATTAGAAATGCATTTGCAGAATGCAGTGAGTCACTAAGCGAGAACACAAAAGTGTTAAAGACTGTAGCTGCGATAGAGATCTTTATCTTTGGAAATATGGACGTTATTACCATTATTGTGACCTTCAGCTTAAAAGGACACTTATGTTTAAATTGTAATATTAAATGTAATGACGTGTCATTCGATATGCATTGAGGCATGGGAATTCGAAGAGTTGTTATTGCAATTGTAATAAAGACTCTCGTTTTGGAAATTTGGAGAGACCTTCGGTTGGAATGTAGAGAGTCTCTTCTTAAGTAATTTATATCGCATCAAGCGATATGCATTGTACACTTGAATTATATTATTAATAAAATGATATTTTTTATTGTGTGACTGAGTTTTTCCCTTCATTCTAGAAGGGTTTTCCCAGAATATTTTTGTTAGAAAGTAAAGTCCACCAAGATAAATGAGGTGGGGGGGTGTGGGGGTCTGTGAGGAGGTGGCAGGGTGAATCAGTGATTCAATCATTAAAACATTTATCAACCTTATTAGACCTTAACCATTTGAGTAATATAACCAGCAACCATAAGAAGATACACATAAACAATAACATTAGATATGTTAACTAGGGAAACCCTTAATCAAAGGGAAAACCCTGGTGGGAATGGTACCCACAAAATGATTTACTAATATAACAATTCCTTGTAAGAGGATGGACTCTATTAGGAGTTAATGAAATAAATCTATGTTCCTTGGGGACGCATACCTGACTAAAATATAGGAGTTTTCGAGACGGGGACGTTGTTGTGAGGTTTTCACACATCGCCCCAAAATCTTGGGGACCCCCTTTTTAATCCCCTTTGGGGCCAGTGGAGAAGGTTAGATGTATTTTTCACCCGGTTTCAACTTGATTTTCCAGAGCTATCAGTTCTATCCTTAGGCCGAATAAGTTCAAAATTGATTTCAACTTGGCAGGATAAGATTGTGAATTTTGTACTTAGACGATTTCTTTTGAAAATTTGGATTTAATTGTAAATTTGAATGATTTTCAAATAAGGAAATTTTTCGTTAGACTTAGGTTCTTGGAAAATCTTATTTTTTTTTGGTGAAATAGAATTTAATTTTGTAAGATGAAGTTAAATTGCAAAATCGATTTTTACTCTAGAGGCAATTTTATTTTTTGTCATAAAATTCTAATTATTTAGCAAAATCGATTTAGAGGAAAATTGCAAAAATTGGCTTTAATAGATTAAATTTGCCTTGAAAGCTTTTGGTATTTAATGAAATTGGTAAATTAATATTAAGAAATGGCTTTTGGTTAGCCAAAATTCAACTTCAAGGATGTATTAATTAGCAAACCCTCATTAAATAGAAATTTTTAGCATCCCCAAGGCACCATTTAATTTCGTTTTGCAATTTGTGGTTAATTAGTAAATTAAAAGTGCAGTTTTCATTTTAGAAAATTAAAATTTTGGCAAAGTATTTAAAGTGGGCCACTAACTTAGCTTTAATTTTGGTTTTTTTTTCCTCTATAGGACCAAGTTGGCCAGCCTGGGAGGAAGGTGAAAGCTGCTATAAAGGGAGTCCCCTCCCATTTCATTTTCATCAATTCATTTGCTCCTCATGCTTGGGCGAATTTGAAGCAAGGGCAGATTTTCAGACTTGGGCGAAATTGGTGGAAGGCAGTTTTTTGGCGATTTTTGGGCAATTTCTCCATTGCCATTGTTGGGCGATTTGTCTAAGGGCCAGATTTTTTGCGTTTTTGGGGATTTTTGCTCCACTTTGTGGGCTGCGATTTGTGCCCTAGGTGGCAGATTTTACAGATTTTGCTCCTTCTTTGCTTGGGCGAATTTTGTGGAAGGGCAGATTTTTTTTTCATGCTTAGCCGAATTTTGTGGGGGCCGAAATTTGTGGAAGACAAAATTCTGATTTTCTAGAGGGGCTGCAATTTTTATATCAGATTTGGGCAATTTTGTTGGGAGAAGAGATACATATGAAGGTTTGATTTTTGCATAGAAGGCAAGTGTTGGATAAGCTTAGAGGCTTTGTTTACTAATTTGCAAAGGGATTTGTAATTCTTTGATGTCATATCCCGGGTTCCGAAAAGTTGCTGTAAGATTATTAGTTAAGGTGAAAGTCATCATCTAGAGTTGCAAGGAGTGCTTAAGCTGACATCCATTCTTTCGCTCTTTTCTAAGAATTGCACTACTTGGTTCTTGCCTTTTGGTCCACCACTCTACCATCCCGTAATAGGGCGACGAGCATGGAGGATGATAGTGCAAGTAAGAATCCCAAGCGGGCAAACGCTAAGAAAGACAAAGAGGATATGACGCCCAAAACTTCCTTCTTCTTGAAAATGAAGAAAATAACCGATACTAATATCGCTACAGTGGACATGATACGGATGAGGGACAGACTAAAGGAAGGACAATCCCCCTTGGCAAAGAGGATATACAAGAGCGGAATTGTACATGCAGCAGCTTTTCCTCCTACTTTGCCTTGTCCGGAATTGATTATGGAGTGTGCATCCAGATTTGATCTAGACAGTAAATCCATCATTTTTGGCGAAGGGAAGAGAGTGTTGGCCAACATTGGCGAATAAGCAATTGAAGAGACATTTAATATTCCCCAGAGCAAGGGCATGACAGTTGTAATGGTGGATCAGGCGGCCAAATCATTTCAAGGTAACCAAGAGGCCTACTTCTCACATCTAAAGCGGAATTGGATACATGAAGGAAGGAAAGGAGTTAACAAATCAACAAGGCTTACAGTGGCAGATTTCAAGCCGGAATATGGCGATCTCATTGTTCTTCTCAGCCGGATCATGGGCCTAGCTCAAGCTATGCAATTCGAAAACTGGATGTACTTCTTCATTGATGAAATTGAAAAGGGAAAAGGAAAATTTGATTGGGCTAGGATCATAAGTGAAAATTTAGAGTTGCAACTTAGAACAGTTCAAAACCAAAAGCAATTCTACATGGGATCCTATCTGTTTTACTTAATTGCTAGATTGTATGAGAGTCCGGGACTTAGGGCCTTAGGAGAGATTGGTAATGGGCCGGGGCAATATTTGGTGCATGAATGCTATCCGCAGCTTCATTTGCACAATAACAAGGATTACAAGATGTTTTGCGATGCATTCGCCATGAAGACAGTAAGGGTATTACAAGGGGCGCCTGCTAAGAGACTTTCATCGGAAGCAGAAGCAAGGATTAAGAAGTTTGGGAGTTGGTTCATCCAATTCCCACAATTCACATACATTAGAGTGGCAGGAAGTACAGTTTGTCCCAAGAGGCTTCCAAGATACCCGCCCGACAAGGTAGTTTTGATGGAATTGGCTAGGCAGCTTGAGCACTATGATAGAGTAATGAGGAATGAGGGGAAAACAGGCGTTTCCTTCTCAATTATAATTGGCAATGATAGTTGCCCAAATCGGGCCACCTTTGAGGCTGCGGAAAAGGAATTGGAGTGGTATCATCTAGGATGGTACAGAGCAAGGCAAGGATTCGACCCTGTTGGTCTTATCAAGGCATCTCATGGAAGCGAATTTAAGCATGTTCCCACTATAGAGGACTTTTGGGCCAATGCAAAGGATGATTTTCACGTGAGAAAGCTAGCTTTCTCGAGATTGTCGGTGAACATGATGAGAGATATCAGATGGAGAGGCCTTGATATTCCCGATCAATTGGAGGATGATCGTAGTGTGTTGAGAGAAGACTATGAGACAGTAGTTGGAACAGAGTTGAATCCAGTGGATTGGGACGATCATCAGGATCCTTCCTTGGAGGCAGTCACAAGGACAGTAGATTTGCATACCGAGTCGTGGTATAATGCCAAGTTGAGAAAGCTACAAAGACAAAAGGTTCTCCTTACTTATGAGATGATGAAACCGAAGGAAGGTCTAGTAGAATCAATCGGACAGAAGGGTGAAGGAAGTGGCCGGCAATCGGAGACAGTTAGAAATAGCAAGAAGAGGGCTTTGGAGGTAGAGAAAAGCCAAGAACGTTCGGAACCTCCAGCCAAGAGACAGCGGGCAGCGCCGTCAAGGGAGAGTATAACTAAGGCTAGAAGCCAAGAGGTCAATTCGAGTGATAAAGGGGCCGCAGTGGAGGTGAGCTCTGATTCGGAATCAAGTGGCTACAGTGAAAGTACGGAGTACTCCCCTCTCTCGGAGAACCAGCAAGGAAATATGGCAGAAACTAGTAGAGAAGAAGATGGGCCGATTGATATTGAAGAGATAAGTCAGGCGTCTAAGGCCGTTGGTGATGCTTTGTTGGTCGAACCGAATCCGGATTTGGGGAGATGCACTGCACCACTATGGTTAAGGCAAATGCTTATGCCGAGAGGCGAGGTGGTAATGGCTCACGCAGTTGATGATATCCAAGGACTAATAGAAAAGGATGATAGCGAGAACCAAAAACAGATGGCAAATACGGTGGCAAGGGTAATCAGAAGCGACAGTGATGGTCACCGAAGGGTTCAAATTGCTATACCAACAGTCAATAAGGCAGCGGATGAGATTGCAGCCCAGGAGTACGAAATAGTAGAACATAATTTGGGAAGAAATACAGATGATATGGAATGTGAGGAGGTTCAGGAAGGCATAGCATCAATCAGAGAAAGATTGAGGAAGGCAAACGAAAAGATAGTAAAGTTGGAGGCCGAAAACAAATATTGGAGAGATTGCCAGCCAATCCAACAGCTGCATCAGGCAGCCCTTCCTCAAGACAGCGGGAGCAATTTAGAAGAGGTATCAGCTCAGTTACATGAAGTAAGGGGTTGGATCTATGATACAATCCAAGATGGGCGAAATTTCTTGCCCTCCTTCATCTCAACATTCCAGTCATTGGTGACTGTTAGAAACAAATTCAGATTATTTGAAGATGAATGGAAGAATTTTCTTCCCATCAAGGATTTGGTTATTCCTAGGCTGCAGGCGTTCATTAGGCTACCGGAGGCATATTTGGAAAGAGCCCGGTTGGTTGATGAGAGAGGATTGAGCATAGTTGAATCTTGGTATGTCGCATTGACTACCAGATTCAGAACACTTGAAGAAATTCATGATGAGATTGCACAACACGGCCCAAGCGTCGACACTTCCATTTCGACCATGATGAGCGACGTTGGGGTGGCGCTTGATTTTGAGGGTATTGGAGAGGAGGATGTCAGTGAGACAGGATTTGGATCGAGATTGGATGAGTTAGGAAAGGCTGCCGTCAAAAGGAAACATCTGAACACCCTTTCCTCACTCAATGCTTTTATTGGGTTTGCAAAGGAATATGAGAAGGATCACGAAAGGATACTACAAGCAGCAAACAGCGTGGCAAAGTCAGCAGAACTCCGAGCGAAGCACACACCTTGTCCTCCTATGGAAGAAGTTAACGAAAGGCTAGCTAAGTTCATTGCCTTAGCTAAAAGAACAAAAGAAAAAGGAAGAATTATATTAGAAGATCATCTTATGTAAGCCCAAGTGGCAACTTTCTCTTTCTTCTAGAATAGGACAAGCGTTTGTTTCTGATTGGCCACCATTTTGGTGCCTTCTCATTGGTTGCCACTTTTGCACTTTTTTCATTGGTCCATTGATGAGGTGGCATCTTCTCATTGGCCGATGGGGTGGCAACCCTAATTAGGGTTTTTGGATCCAATCTGGATCGTCGATCTTGTTTTGATCTCTACCGTCCATTGTATTTTGGACCTCTATATAAGGCCATTGGCTCTCATTTGTAAAGAGGAGGGGTTGGAGAAATTGTTGCGAAAATAATACCAAAGTGCTCTCTTTTTCATTGCATGTTGACTAAGAACATTGGGTGTTATTGCATGTTTTCTACTTCCACATAGTTAAATTTTCTTTTCAAGTTGAAGCAATTTCATTTCAAGTTGTTAGAGTAAGAGTAAAATAAAATGGATAGTTGCATGGTAGCTTTGGTAGATGTTTGATAGGGGTCAACACTAGGCCACTAGCATCCTAGCGGCTGGTTGGGAGGCTTTGTGTGGTGATCTAGTTTACTTTCCTTTGAAGCGTTGCATCTATGGAGGTAGGGCCGCTGGTTAGCCTTCATTAGATTCGATCCCCGTCCATCTGCTAACCTTCCATTCTTAGGAGTAGGAGTAGTTGAGTAGCCAAATTTCATGCTTAGAAGAGGTTAGTTAGAGAAGTAAACCAAAACATCGGCATTCTCGCCTTCCATCGCCATTCACCCTACATTGCCATCATCGCGCCATCAACATCATCTAGCATTCACACCGAACCACCATCTCCATTTTCTCACCAAGATCCAAATTTTTCTCAAACAAGAAAACGTAAGGCCGCCTACGTGATTACCAGCAAATCACATTGATAAAACTGAGCGAGTATCCAACGGTGTAAGGAACATTGGAGTTATACTCATGTCCCATGAGAGATAACTTTTCAAGAGAGGAATTGTGTATTTGATATTCTGTATCAAGCATCCAATTACTAATATGTTATGTAGTGACACAAAACTCGCATCAACAGATGTCCCGGAGACGGGGGGACAGGTATGGGACGTCCCTCAATCGTCCCCAAAAAAGGCAAATTACCAGGGGACGTCCCTGAAACTTAGGGACGGTTGGGAAAAAAGGGGGGATGGCTGGCTGTCCCCGGTACGGAAAGGGGATGCCTAGACGTCCCCTAACCGTACTGGGTATGGCCAGCTGCCCCAAATGTTATGATTATTATTTTTTTAAAAATTAGGTTAAATTTTTTTATATGCAAAAAAGTTAAAAAAGTGAATATTAAAAACTAATTTTAAGGTGCATAACTAGGTCGCCGAGGTGAGCCCCACCCCTCCAAATGCGATAGAGGCAGAATAGGAGCAGCAGTCTGCTTCATTTTTCCTATTTATGTTTTTATGTTAAATGTGAACATGATTATGAAACATTGATACTTATTACTTTAAGGCAGCCCTCTAGCCTTTGGGCATATAGCTTTAGGCATATATAGATTTAGATTTTTAGATTTATCATGTTTATCATTATGATATTGTTCACTGCTATTGATATGCATTTTGACAATTGAGTATTGAAATCGGATATTATTTCCTAGATGGCATTCAAATGTTGTATGCCATGGTTCTATAATGTTTAAATGACATGCTTTGTGCTTGGTTTCATATGAATGACATGTATATTTGCAAGTTCCAATGTATATTTTAAAATTTTCCTATATATATATATATATATATATATATATAGCCGTCCTTGTTTGCCGTCCTCCCCCCATCCCCAAAATCACGAAATTTTTTTTTCTACAACATTGTGGGGAGAGCTCTTGCAAGGTTTTTTTTCCAGCAGATTTGTCAATGGGCAAGAGAACTCTTAGAGATTTGGAAGACTAAAGGTGTGTGAGATTATCCAAGGGGTTCTACATGCAAGATCTTACTATTTGGCCAAAATTGCGAACATATTGATCAGATCTGAATTGAAGTGAGGCTGATATCAAGCAATTTCTTGCAGATCAGAGTTAACAACATATTATCAGGGTTGCACGGCGATGGGGGTAGTTGGGTACTTAGGGTACAGGTACTTAAATAGACCAATTTTATAGAAAATCTGAAAAAATGAGTCATAACAATGGTTTTCCAAAACAAGAACAGTGATAAAGTTACAGATGTAATGTATTGTTTTCAGTTTCACATTTGCAATATGTTTGTAATAATAATATATGCTAAATCTTTAGATGCATAATAGAGAAGAAGACTTTAAACATGAAAAAGAAGATCATAAATCATATAATGATGACATATTGCAAATGATAAACTTTTAACTTAAAAAGTGATGAAGTTTACTGTAAATCAGTATTGTGTCAAAGTTTCAAACTGATTACGTATTGAATTAAGCTTGATAAATAACAAGCTGATACACAGAAAATTGAGAAATCTTAACCAGAGTCCTTAGCCATGATGCTCTCTACAAACTATCCAGTACTTGGGTACGTGGGTATGCATCCTAGGGATGTGGGTGCATGTACCCATGCAAATTCATCAGCTGGGCTGTACATCACATTTTCAGCTCTTGCATCCCTTCTAGCTTGGACATCTACCAATATCTGGGCAAATTTTGTAAATATTCTGCAAATTCTATTTGAACAGACTGATATAAAACCTTCTTTGTACTGGAGTTGAAGTTGATCAATTCAGAATGATATATTTGACCTTCTTAGTGAGATACAAATTCTGTATAAATATTATATATTCTGCTATATACTTGAATGAGGCAGAGGATGCTAAAGGAGCAGACTTGTTCTATGTTTTGTTTGTCCTTTATCCACATCCCTATTTCATATATATAGGACACCCAAGAGTCATGTCCTAGGAAAGGACATAACTCTTCCTAGGTCGGCTCCACAAACCAAATGGCAATTTTAACCCAGATTGCCATCTCATACATAATCAGAATTAGTTAGTAACTATACTAACATACAATATTATATTTAGAACAAATCGTATGCTCTAAAGAGACGCCGATCAGGCAAATGCCATAAGATATTTAAATAGGTTAAATCCTTCAAAGGATATTAATGCTCTGCTAGACCCGTAAGGCCAGTGCTTCGGACCATTATATTATCTGAGTTATTTTAGGATTAACAGATTTGGCATATTTTTTATTTGCTGTTGCAAAACCAAATGTCACAGGAGGTCTGTAATAGAAATTAGAGATTTCTGAAGCTATTATGGTCAGCTACAGTAGCCTTAAAGATTTGTGTTTGAGGGTTTTCCAGCAGCTTGGACGTTGGGACTTATACTTGGCAAATCAACACTCAAACACATCCCTCTCTTCCAATGTCAATAGCAGATTGGGTGGTTTTATTGAGCTCTATGATTTGTCCATTGCTGTCAATGCATGAAGGCAGCCTGGACTTCATCTTTGGTACGGGTTTGAATGAGTTTGAACTTTGAAAGAATTTAAATTGAAATCTTCTTTTAGTCTTGGCATTTTGTTTCCAGAATTAATTATTTTTTGCATTCAATATTTTGTAATTATTGGTAAACTCAAATATTCATTAAAAAGCAAAAAAAACAAGAAAAATAGGGAAAAAAATTCCAAAAAAATTGAAAAGAACCAAAAACAAAAAAATCAGAAAATTCAAGAAATCTTGCAAACCAGAGTCCAGACTTAGTCAAATTTCCATATCTGAGGGTGTTTATTGCTGTGCCATCAGGGTAGATATTTCTGCCATCCTGTGCTTACAGTAGGAATTTCGAATTAAAAAAATTGGGTTCATATATGCAGTGATGAGGGAGGAATAACTAGCATGTTTGAGGAAATGACACACTTCCCTAAGCAATTGAGGAAGAATCACCTTTCAATAGTTTCATGAACCACCATTCGAGATTGTGCTACAAGACTGAGTTTGCAAAAAGAGTGAATTATATGATAGCTCTTGCTCTATTGGCTGGGGAAAAGGATAGAAAAACTACGAATGAGGAGTGTGATAATGTTGATTAGGATTCTGAAGACACGCATGCACCCATCATCGATGAAGTCTTTAATGTTTCTAATTGAGCTAGTGACTGTGTTGAGTCACTCATGAGGATGACATGGGCCCACGGAAGAGTGAGTTGCTTCTATTGCTGAGAGGGAGCATCATGTATCTTTAGTTGCAGCTGGCAGTGAGCATAAGGATGGTGGCTTAGACAACTTGGACCTACAGTGCACCATTGGAAGTGATGATGAGGACGTACAAACGAGTTCAGACAACAATAGAGTCATTTATGTCTGGGATGACAATTTTGATTTATACCCTTACCATAGCAATAGACTACCGTCTCCACAACTTCAGAGCTGAGAATTCTTTTGTAACGCATTATTCAGGATGGATGTTGGGGAGTCATAGTATTGCACGTGTAAATGATAATATGGTATGGGCTTTGATGGATGACACAGGCCACGTTTTGGCACATGATTGCCAATTTGAGGGTGATCCTACTTCCCATCATGGGATGATTGGTTACTCATTAGGGAGACCATCAGAAGTGATATATGCAGATGAAGGTAAATGCTGAGGGCATAGGGCATTTCATGGCACTTGGGAATGCAGTTTCTTAATGTGATGCATTGGTACTTGTGGATCAATCTTCGTTTATATTCATGTTGGAGATTCTCAACAAGAAGCCATGGCCCTTGGAGATATGAGGATAAAAGTTTCAGATTTGCTGGTGCTGTTGAACTTTTTACCAGCCACTATGAGTTTCATTAGTTTAATCTACAGGTGGATTTGGGTGAGTTCTTTAATAAGGACTGGAGAATTGATCAGATTGGTACATTTGAGAGTGATCTGTGGCAAGAGAAGGCCCATGTGTTTGGTCTTGAGCCTGCTGATTGGTTGCATTTTAGTCACATCATTTCATAGTTTGCCCTTGTACCTGATAGTTGGCAAATTCTTCTTGGTCCAGGCAGTGAGAGTTCACAGTTTCAGACTTTGTGGGCTTTTTTCTAGCCATTTCTGAGACAACTTTGAGCATCACAATTCTTAACATTTATGATAAATCTTGAAGACTCCATTAGAGCAGCTATTATGCTTATATTACACCTTGGGGTTGGTTGGGAGTGAAAAACACATCAACTTTTGAGGATCACCAAGGAAACAGTAGAAAGGGGACAATCAGTCCTAATTTTTTGGTTAGTTACAGCAGCATCACACCTTTCCACTCTCATGAAAACACATTACTGATGCTACCCTTTGGACCTGTACTTGCAAGAGCACATGATGTTATAGAAGAGGGTGTTTTTGAGGATAGCATGATGAGACATAACAACAGATCTGTTACTCTAATTAATGACATCGGTCCTATTCTTTCATTTAGAGCAGCCAAGTTAGGAATGCAATGGGGGTTGAGGTTTGCTTCAACATTCTGTGTGGGTTGATATGACTTGCTTTACGAGGATTTTGGAGGGTGTTATGGAGCATACACTTGGTGAATTAGCCCCTGGAGTTATGACTACATACACAGATGGTGATGTGAGTAATACAAGTTTACCTTTGTCCTTGATCATTCATGGAGCATTTGTTGAGTCTATGGTTGACAAGTCTAATATGTTTGATGACTCCATTGAATATATAACTTCTCTATGCCATAGATTGGGTACATATACCATGGAGTCTCCTATATTTGGGTGGCATACTTTAGAGACTCCGTTGATTCATGAGTCTAGGTACGGGGATGTTGCTAAGTTTGATGATCAGAGGACATTGATGTGTGCATTGCAGGCAGATTGTGACTTGGCTTGTTGGTTGGGAATGTGTTTGTGGGTCACTTAGAGACTCCTTGGTGTTTGTTTTTAGTCACAAAGGCTATTGGCCACAATGATTTGGGAGTCAGTTAACATACTCTTATGAGGACATTCTGATTGTTAGACATGATGTTTGGTCTTTGAAAGAATGTGTGGAGGACTTTGTTTGCCCATCCATGAGTAGCACTATCCCTCCTGGAGCAACAATTTTTTGAGTATTGTATTCTAATGTGATAGGCATTTCAGGATCTGTTGTTTCTGCTTGATGTGTCCTGTAGATTATAGTGGTCATTGGGATACAATGATATTGCAGCTTATCTCACGCTACTTATAGATATTGGTAGTGGCTCCACTTTACCACCCATCATTTCTTCAAACCCCAACGTGTTATTCGCAGTTGTTTTGTTTGAGTCAAAGGCCATGGTTAGTTTCTATAACATGACTCAATCTATTAGGTGCCAATACTTGTCATACCAATAACACAAAATTTATGAATTTTGTACCTATGGTAGTACTCTATCAAGATCACATGGCACAATTCAGGTTTCGGTGGAGCTTGGTTGATAGCATTAGTAGGGTGATACTATGGAGGCTTGTACATCCAGGGTTAGTTTTGGATAGAGTATGGGTCAGAGTATTTCAACTAGATGGTTATGAGGTGGAATTTTGTGATATGCATTGGTATGAGACACCTTTGACACCTTCTATTTTTCTAGTTGAGGTCATGACAATGGTTCTAGGAGACTTCATGTGTTGACTATTGGCCAACGAGAGTTCATCACATTCCTCATTTTGTAATAACCCTCCTCAAATCTGCCCTCAAAAATGCTGATGAAAGCTCAAGGAATTTCATCAAACAATTCACATGCAAGGGACGTTTGACTGATATAGTATTTCAGCTAGCTTCAAATGACCTTTTTACAATTTGCATCAATGAAAATCTTGTGCTAGAGGACTACAATGGACTTCACAAATGACCTAACATGAGTGTGCTACTAGATTTGACAATATTCAGTGCCTATATATGATCCAAGCATGAGAAATGAACACCTACAGCCAACTGGCATTTTTACAAACAGTTGGTATGCAAACTAACTAGCTGATAAATAATGATATTAAATTGCTTAAATGACACCAGCAACTATTATCTTCTTAATTGCAATGAAAATTACAATGCTCATGAAATATGGCTAAGACTTTGGCATTTACATGGATTACAAAATGATAATGCTGGTATAATGCACACTTACAGCTGAAAGCTTATAACACCCTAAAAACAATACTAACAAAAGAACCTGGTTGTAGATGGCTGAAATAATTTCCTTCTATGCTGCCCCTTTTGCTTTGCTTTTTTTTCGAACTGGTTTTTCGGCCTGCTTTTTCGTACCCGCTTTTTCAGCCTGCTTTTTCGGTTCCGCTTTTTGAACTGCTTTTACGGATTGGTTTTTTCGCCTGCTTTTTCGATTCCGCTTTTTTCGGGCTGCTTTTTCGTATCTGCTTTTTTTCAGACTGCTACCATGTTGAATCTCAAGACCATATCTTTCAATGGCGTCAAGATTTCCAGCTTGAAGGGATTTCGTCCTTCAAACTATCGAGATATAATCTCCAGAAAATTCTCCAATTTCTTTGATATTTCCAAGCCTGCTTAAAAGAAGCTCTTCCATTTCTTTTATAGTGTTCTCACAAGAGCTCCATCCTTCGTTTTCTCAATGTGGGATAAAACATAACTCCCTTTATGTAACTTATGTCTCCAATGTGTTATAAAATAAAGGGGACTCTTTTAATTTAAATATTTCCCACAAACTATAGTCTATGCATTAATAAAGTTAAATATTTAAATTTAACTTTATAAAATAGCTTTATCAATGCAAAACAAATCTTATCAATGATAAACAAGTCTTCTTGCCGATTTTAAACAATTACCATCGACATACCGCTGCCACTGGATGTCCACCCATGCCCAAGATGACTTACTATAAATAGTAAGTATGCCCAAAGTTGCCTCAAAACTCCTCAAAAAGACCTGCAATTGAAACTATCTAGGCCAAATGGCCTTTAAGCCCCTTTAATGCCCTGGTTAGCCTACGGGACCGTGGGGAAATAGGCTAACGACAACATCATGCCATGAATGCTAAAAAGGGGACATTACACATTTGGTCTCTCTTTACAGACAATTGTCTTTAATGTTGGGTAACTTGAGTATGGAGGTACAGTGGCTTGGTGTTGTGGCTTTTTAGTTGTGATAAAAGTGGCATAGCATTAGTGTGGCAGTTGTTGGGGATGGATTTGGGACCTTGGATACATTCTTGATTCCAGTTTGGGTCAGTTTATAGGTTAGAGATTGTACTGATTTTGCTTTAGGACAAGCAATCTTTGGGGAGGGCGGATTGTAATGTCCCCAATTTTACGGGTCTTAGTGTTAGTACCAATTGGTTGGATTAACCTATCCACGGGATCTTGTAGGCCAATGAGATGGATAGGGAATCCATACAAGGGGCTTGTGATGACATATCGGGGCTTAGAGAGCCAGTTTGACCAGTCTTGGGTGGTCTCCTAGATCTTAGGAGGAATCCCTACTTTTTAGGGAGGAACTAAGAGGGACACATTAGAAGACTTTTGAGATCATCTTGGGCACTTTTGGCATAATTCCTATTTTTCAGGGGGGTTCTTAACAATCATGAACTACTAGCTTGCTCATAGTGTTTAGACAACATCAATGGATAGGAGACATCAAACAAAATTTGAATTGGAGTCTAGATTAGTGAGCTATAAATAATTTGGGGAATAATTTGATTATTTTCTATGTTTGGCTTAGTTATATTATTTAGAATATAATAATATATAATAATAGTTGGTCGGCTTGGCACCATTCCCTAGGCACATAACTTTTATTGGGAACATTGAGCCATGCATATGACCCCTTTATGATGTTAAAGTTTCTAGGTGGTGGATAAAATAAAATAAAACATTACTTTATGATTAAAATGGTGAATGAAAAACCTGATATTGAAATTGCATTGGGTGAGAAAAATGAAAATGAAAAAAAAGTTGGAGAGCCATTTATCTAGAATATTTTTCCTACCAGCATTATGGAGAGAGCTCTTCCAATTGTGTTTTTCAGCATATTTGTTTCTAAGAAGAAAAGCTCTTAGAGATTTGGAAGCCTACAGGTGTGAGATCACCTAAGGGGTTCTACAAACAGAGTGTTATAGACAAGATCTTCTTTTGTGGCCAAAATGCTAACATAATGATCAGATTTGAATTGAAATGAGACTGATATCAAATAATTTCTTGCAGATCAGAGTTAACAATATGTTATTTATGCTTCTCAATTTAGCAGCTGGGTTGTACAACACATTTTAGCTCCTGCAGCTTTCTTACTTGGACTCTGGGCAGATTTGACATATTTTTCATTTGCTGTTGCAAAACCAAAATGTGACAGTTTTCTGAAGCTATTTCAGTCAGCTAAAATAGCTGTACAGACCTTGGTTTGAGGCATAGTAATACAGGGATGCATCCCCACCATTTTTGGGAGCTGCACTCGAGACGGGGACATACCCATGATGGGGGGGGGGAGGCGGGCGGGGTGGGGGGATGGGGGTGTCCCTGTGTCCCCAACAGTGCTACCAAATCATCACCAGGAGGGGGACGTCTCTGCGTTCCCGACGGGGACATGGGGGATGGAGACATATCCCTTGAACCAGCTAGGGACGACCGGCCGTTCCTTGCATTTTGGCATGAAAAAGGTTTTGTTATAATATTTTTTAATGTTTGCTAACCCTAGGGTATGTGGGACCCATCTAAAAGTTGAAATCCCATTAAATCTCTTTGTTTTCTCATTTCTATTCTTTCCATGGTTTTCTATTTTTTGCAACAGTAACAAGAAGAGTAAAGAGCTCATGGAAGGGTCATTATTTGGGTGAAGAGAGTGTGTGGAAGGCAAAAAGGAGTAAGGAGCAAGAAGAAGAGGAGAAGCAAAATTTTTCAACTTGTTCAAGAGAGTTGTGAAGCAAAAGGTAGGGTTTTTCATGGTTTTTCAATTTTATTTTTCTGATTTTTCAAGTCAAGATCAATTTTTTTTTGTTTCTAGTCTATAGCTTTAGTTCTTAGTTGAATTTCACTTCTAGATTTTAGTAGAAATTTCTTGTTTCATTTCCAAATTTTTGTTGCTTAAATGTTACTTTAAAAAATAGTGATTTTAAAGAAGGGCATAGTTTGAAAGCATGTATTTATTTTATATGTTTCATTTTCTGAGATGTAGTGTGAAAATGAACTCCCAAGGTCATGACTCAAGTGGGTCAAATCACAATGATGATGAGATGGATTTAGAGGCCCATTCTCATAGCAGCCAAGAAGATTATAACCTTGAGGCTGAGCATGACGAAGAGAATGAAGAAACGGATTCAAAATTAACAAATAATTGGCCACTTAGTCCACTAACTACATATTGCTCCTCCACTCTTTTGGCAATGTGGGCTTGGGGTAGTTATGACTCCAAATCTCCTCTCAGATAGTTTGCAACAAGGATAACTTCACGGACAATTGCAAGTGGTGGTACAAGGAAGTGAAAATGTAATGGTTTGGGAGCATCACTAGAGTGAATGCACATATTTATTTATTATTTTTTTCATTTTGTGAGATGCAGTGTGAAAATGAGCTCTCAATGTCATGACTCAAGTGGGTCAAATCATAGTGATGATGAGATGGATTTAGAGGCCCATTCTCATAGCAGCCAAGAAGATTATAACCCCGACGCTGAGCATGATGAAGAGAATGAAGAAATAGATTCAAAATCAACAAATAATTGGCCACTCGGTCCACCAGCTATAGATTGCCCCTCCACTCTTTTGGTAAAGTGGGCTAGGGGTAGTTATGACTCTAAATCTATTCTCATATAGTTTGCAACAAGGATAATTGCATGGATAGTTGCAGGTGGTGGTACAAGGAAGTGGAAATGTAACATTTGTAAGACAATGGTTTGGGAGGCTCACTAGAGTGAATGCACATTTCCTCTTTTGGACAGGGAAAGGTGTGGGTGCAAGCAAGTTCTTGATGAAATCGAAAGATTTGCATTACAAAATTGAGTTCACCAATCTTTGGGATTGTCCAGATGACTTAGGCATTGAGGTACCTACCACCTTGATTGGTAAGCAATAGGTTTAGAGTCTTCAACGGGCTTATGAGCAGGGGCAGCCACGTTTTTCTACTCCTAGTCTTAGGGGTAGACCACAATAGAGACCTTTGGCTACATCATTTGCAAGGGCAGCCTCGGGTCCTTCACCATCTAGTGCTATGCCTGAAGCATAGTCCATCAAGGTGAAAAGAAAGGTGTCATCTGAAGGTAACCCCATTACTAATTTATTTAATGCCTGCCTGAGGGACGAGATAGAGGAGGCCATTGGAAGATTTCATTTTTCCAATGACATACCTCTTCACGTGACATGGTCTCCTTATTATAAGGAGATGATGCATTTGGTGGCAAGGGGAGGAGGATTGTCATTTGTTATCTAAAGGTAACCCTATTATTGATTTATTTAATGCCCGCTTGAGAGATGAGATAGAGGAGGCCATTGGTAGATTTCATTTTTCCAATGACATATCTCTTCACGTGACATGGTCTCCTTATTATAAGGAGATGATGCATTTGGTGGCAAGGGGAGGAGGATTGTCATTTGTGCCACCAGGAGAGCACAAATTGTGGACTACAATCTTGGATAAAGAGTATGCCAAGATTGCTTTAGATAAGGAGAACTTGAGGCTTGTTTGGAGGAGTATGGTTGCAACATCATGGATGGGTGGAGGGACATTTGGAACCGCCCACTCATCAATATCATCATTACATGCACAGAGGGGCCATTTTTTTCAGGGCTATTGAATGTTCAAGGCATTGAAAGGATGCTGAATTTTCAGTTTTATATTCTTCGGGATGCTATTGAGGAGGTTGGGCTACAAAATGTGGTCCAAGTAGTGACAGATGCAACACCTGTGTGTAGAGCTGTAGGGAGACTTGTTGAGATAGCTTACAAACATATTTGGTGGATTCCATGTTGTGTGCATGCCATGAACAATGCACTAAAGGACATGGGGAAGATTCCTTGGATTAAGGGAGTAGTGAGCAATGCTAGATAGAGATATGTAGATGTTTATTTGTGATCACCACAAATCAATGCCCTTTTTAGGAGCTTCGCAAGGAAGGAGTTCTTGAAACTAGTTGAGACCCGATATGCATCCTACTTCATTCTTTTGGAGAGAATGATTGAGTTGCAGAAGTCATTGCAACTCATGGTTATGACGAAGGAGCAGAACTAGTGGTATGGTTAGGACAGAGTAGGGGTTGAGGGTGAAGGAGATAGTGAAGAGCGATGTATTTTGGAGTGATGCAAAATACATTCTCTTTCATCACTCTAGTTTTCCAGGTCATCAAATATGGGGGTGCAGATGCAACTACTCTTGGAGAGGTGTACGAGTGCATTAATGCTATGCTTGGCCAGATGAGGCCAGTTGTGCGAGAGAGGGACCCGAGTTTACTATTTTATACCGAGTACATTCGGCCTATTATTCAGCATAGATGGGACAATCTCAATACTTCCTTACATATGGCTGCTTATGCATTGAATTTGAAGTGGTACATGCCTAAGCTTGGGAGAGTTACACTACTGAATGATGATGAGGTAATCTATTATCAATTTCGAATTTAGTATACTTGCACTTTTGAATATTTAATTTGTTAATTTACTAATTTTTAAATTTGAATTTCAGGTGAAGGAAGGATTCTTCAAGTGCATAGATAGGATGTATGACATTGAGACAATAGGGAAGGTTTGCACTGATTGGAACCAATTTGCTACTCTTAGGGGCTATCTAGGTAGAGCAAAGCCCATCATAAAAACAATGGCACAAGAGGATCCTATTTTGTGGTGGAATTGTCATGGACCCAAATCAACAACTACCACACTAGCCATCTGTCTCCTATCTTAGGTTTCATGTTCTTCAACTTTAGAGCCTTTACGTTTCACTTTCAAATTTCAATTTCACATTAACTTTAGTCTTTTACTTTTAGTCATGAATTTCAATTTCAATTTTCAGATTCTTATACTAGTCATTTGATTGTTATGATGTTATCTTAGGTATCCAGTCTTCAATTTTTGAGAGGAACTGGTCTACTTATAGCATTATCCACTCTCTTAAGAGGAACAAATTGACCTTTGAGAAAGCAGAGAAACTAGTGGCTGTACATTGTGCTTTGCGTATCAAACATCGCTAGACACATGTGTTCAAGGAGAGCCCTGTAGCACAATGGGATGTAGAGCCAAAGGAGCCCTCACAGGTCGATGAGGATGCATATTATGGTTTTTAATGGGTTTGAAAGAATTTAAATTAAAATCAGATCCTATTCAGTCTTTGTGTTTTGTTTCGAGAACTATTTTTCACTTTTTGCATTCAATATTTTGTAATTATTGGCAAATTCAATATACATAAAAAATTTGGAAAAAAAACTTTAATTGTTTTTTGAAAAGACCAAAAAATAGAAAATATCTGCATATCAGACTTATTCAAATTGCCATATCTGAGGGTGTCTATTGCAGTCATATCCACTCAGCAGAAAGGACTACACACATGTGAGGAGGGTTCCAAGAAGAAGATCACCCCATCGCTATTGTGGGAAGCTTGGTCATATCTAGAGGTTCTGCGGAAAGTGGTTGGCTGATTAGAAGACCAATCAGGGAGAGTCTCAACAACAAGCTTACGTAGCAGAGTAGTTTGAGGAGTTAACCTTCTATGCTTTCATGGTGAAATGATTGGAGGGTTTTGTTTTTCTATCAAGGTAGTTAGTAAAATGATCATTAGGGGTGGGTAATATAGTATTTAATATTATATTAATGGTCATTTAGACATATTTAGTTCATTAGATAATTTTTGAATAGCATACAGGCTTTCCTATTAGCCTTTTAGAAAGTTTCTATCTTGTTTTCAGTTATTCTCTTTATAAGATTACGATGTCTCCATTTATGATTACTTGTTTATGAATAATGAAATATTATAGCAATTAGATCAAATTTGGCATTTTGGGTTGTCTTTTCCTTTATTGTTGCAAGCTGCATGTAAATCCACACCTTTTTGTAATGTTGGTTTCTATATGGGAGAGTCCCTAATGTGGAAAGTTATAACATCAGGTCATGAATGATCTTTTGGACATGTAGGTAGGTAGGTGGGAATCAGAAGAAAATGGTGGGAGTTTCAGGCTTGAAAGGTGGGAAATAACACATACTGCATTTTGTAGTTGGAAACATGTGATTCCACAAGAACTTGTCAAATGCGAAATCTGTGACTTGGGAAAACTTGACAATTTAAAAATTTTCTTTAGCATAATCCGTGGGGATGTGTTTCTTGGGCATAACATGCCATCTAAGAAATGGAAGTGCTCCAAGGATGGGGGCTAGGTAGGGGATGTCCCCTTGCCATACCCAAAACTCTATCAACTACTGGGAATGACTCAAGGATGGGGGTGGGTGTGTTGTATAGGGAAGGGAGATGGCTGACCGTTCCTAGGCACAACTAGGGAGCTCTTCTATTCTATTACCTTGATACTGATAGATGAGGGGAGATGTTTTTACTTTTTGGATGTGTCGACAATTCTTCTCCTTACCCAAGATCATGTTTGGCAGTGTGTTTGCTGATGTTGTCTTGTCTCAATTGCCTTGGTGGGATATATTACATGGCATTGATTTCAGTTCTCTTAGGTTTTTCAGTATGGGTGTTGTTGATGATTACCTTCCAGGGATACATAGGAGGAAAGCAATTTGAACATGTTGGTTTGCTAGTTGTGATCAGATTGGTGCAATGTCAGCATGATGGTTCTTTGAGGTCAATGTGGGACCCCAAAATATTGTTGTTAGTCTAGATTGGTCTAGAGTTTCTAGTGTTATGCATGCATTGCTTGAGGACAAGTAGTTTTAGGAAGGGTGGACTTTAATATCCCCTTCCTTAGCTACTCTAGCACAAAGAGACCATTAGCCTATTCACGAGATTCCCACAAGGTAATGAGTAGAGCTAGGGAATCTTGAGGTGTTGACAGAAGCAATTTATTGTTTAGATGGGTATAAGGAGCATAATACCCTCTTTTGGAGTCTTTTTGGACATTTTCTCTTATACTTAGTATATTTAGCAAGTTAGTGATGGGCATTAATAGAGTCAGTTGACATTTTTGTAATGCCAGTGGAGTTGGCTTTAATGTTCATCTTGAGGTTCAATACAGTTTGTATTATGAAGTAATTGGTAAAATACTTGCTTATTATTAACAGAGACTGAAAGGTCATTATATACAAAAGAATAAAACAATGTTTCCTTAGGAAATGATCGTAAAGAATACAAATATTCTATTCTAACTAAGAAAGCTAAAAAACCTATAGCTAACAAAAGCTAATTAGACATTTAAAATAGATTACCATTAACTAATAATAGACGATTATCTATTATTGTAATACCCTCCTTTAATGGTTAATCTATCTAGAACACCAAGCTGTCCTTTGAATTTGACTAATTTATCAGGACCAAGGGGCTCGATGAGAATATCTGTAGTCTGATATGTGGTAGGAACATTTTGCAAATCTATTGTCCTATCTTCAACTAGCTGTCATATGTAGTGACACTGAACATCCACATGCTTGGTTCGTTCATGGAAGATTGGATTTTGTGCTAACTTGATAATGACTTTGTTGTCAACAAATAGAGTAGTCGGTTTTGTTGGTGACATTTGCATATCTCCAAGCATCTGACAAAGCCAAACAACCTTAACAGTCCCTCTATTTTTGGCCTCTATAGAGGAGAGAAAAACTGCCTACTGCTTCTTTCTGGTCCATGTGACTGCATCGGATCCCAAACTAAACACATCTAGAAGTTGACTTTTTATCATCAACAAAGCTTGTCCAATCTGAATTTGTAAACCCACTAAGTTTAGGATTAGAACTTTGAGAGTATAGAAGTCTACAATCGGAAGTGCCCTTCACATAACGAAGCACACACTTTGCTGCCATCCAATGATCAGCCTTATGAGCTTTCATAAAGCGTGAGATATAGCTGACTGCGAAGTTGATATTAGGCTTAGTAGCAGAGAGGTAGATGAGGCTTTCTACTAGTTGTTTATATGTAGTATCATCAACGGAAGGAGAATTAGACTTTGTGAATAACTTGAGACTTTTCTTCATAGGTGTAGATGTAGGCTTGCAATCCTGCATACAGAATTTGTCTATCAGGGCCCTAACATATTTGGACTGAGAGATGAATATGCTAGAAGATTGATGCCAAACCTCAACAACTAAGCAATAATGCATGAGCCCAAGGTCAGTCATATCAAAAGATTGGCATAAATTTTGTTTGATTCCTTGAATCAAAGATGCTGAACTGTTAGTGATGATCAAATCATCCACATAAATAACTAGAAGGATGATGTCATTGTTAGTAGTCTTGATGTACAAATTTGATTTGAAGAACTCCTTTTGAAGCCTTGATTATTGAGTTACTTATCAATTCTAATGTACCGTGCCTGAGGGGCCTGCTTCAAACCATAGAGAGCTTTTACCAATTTGAGAACCTGATGGTCTTTACTAGCAACCTTGAAACCAAGAGGCTGCGTCTTGTAGACCTCTTCATGGAGATCACCATTCAGGAAAGCACTCTTAACGTCCATTTGATGGACCTTCTAGCCAAACTGTGTTGCCATGGCTAGGACTAGTTTGATGGTGCTCATCTTTGCAGTATGAGCAAAGGTCTCTACATAATCAATGCCTTTATGCTGAGAAAAGCCCTTCACAATTAAACGAGCTTTGTACTTATCCAAAGTACCATCCGATTTGTATTTTATTTTGTAAATTCATTTGCAGCCAATGGGTTTCTTCCAAGGGGGAAGATCAGAAAGGACCTAGGTGTTGTTCTTCAGTAGGCTCTGGTGTTAAGATGTCATGGCTTGTTCCCTCTCTAGAATTCCTTTAGCCTCGGAATATGTTTGAGGTTCAAACACATTGTGAATTTTGGCCATGAGATAAAGTTAACAGATTCTGTAGGTTCTCTTTTTCTGAGCAGTTCTCCCATCAATGAGCTTATCATCATGAATATCAACAATTGTCTTAGCCCACCACTTAGGCCGGAGAGGAGAATGACCAGCATTAGTATCAGGAGATACTTGGTGATCAGGTTCCTCATCAGAAGAATCTGGATCAAACTTAGGTGAAGCATCTACAAATCGAGGTGATCTTGTAGGAGAAGACGGAGGTGTTTGTACAGGGATCACTGGTATAATTGGAGTTGTAGGAGCTACTGGAGCCCTCTCATTAGGTGGACCTAATAGAAGCCGAACTCCCAAATCATGAGCCTTCATAGACTGGTCTGCCAAACCAGGAACAAGAGAAACAGGCATGAATGGTCCTTTCTTCTCATTAAAGACTACATCATGATTGTAGATGAGACGAGATGTCTCAACATTGATTAGGCGGTAGGTTTTGTGAAGACTACTGTATCCAATAAGCATGCGTTTCTGACTCTTGGCATCCAACTTGGTGCGTGACGCATTAGGGATTCAAACAAAAGCAAGGGAGCCAAAAACCTTCAGGTGATTGATTCTGGGCTTGTGACTTGACTAGGCCTCTTTTAGAATTTTACCTTTGACCACTACTGTGGGTGACCGGTTCAACAGATAAACTGTAGTGTTAATTGCTTTTGCCGAAAACTTTTTCGGAACATTTTTGTGTTCGAGCATGGATCGAGCCATCTTGGTGATTGTTCGGTTCTGACATTCAACTACACTATTCTGTTGTGGCGTGTGGTTAATTGGCATTTGACGACATGCGTAATTAAGAAGCTAGAGAAAACATTAGAACAAAAATTCCCACCCATTCTCTGATCTAAGAGTAATAATAGATTTCCCAAACTCTTTTTCAACTAAAGGTTTAAACTTCTAAAATATAGGAAATGCATTTGATTTCTTTTTAAGGAAATACACCCACATTTTTCTATTGAAATCATCAACAAACAACAAAAAATACTTGGACCCAAGAATAGGAGTGGCCATAGGGCCGCAAATATCGGCATGAACAAGTTGAAGTACTTGAGAAGCGCGCCATGAATCGCCATTGGTGAAAGGTGTGCAATGTTGCTTCCTAGCCTGACATGCTTCACAAATTCCAAGCTGTTGAGTTTGAATCTCTGACAATCCAAGAACAAGCTCATACCGAGAAAGCTGTGCGAGATAATGCACATTTAAGCGCCCATATTGCTGATGCCAAAGTGTGCTAATAGAGGACTGCTGAGAAGCCATAGCTAAGTCCCAAGAATCACCAAAAATAGTAAGTCTGAAAAGACCATGATCCTCAAGAGCCACTGCAACAATAGACTAAGTTGCCCGATAAGTGATGGTGCACTGATGTGAATTGAAGGTGACATCCAAGTGTGGAGATGTCGCAGTAGCTGACTAATTGAGAGTAGATTTAGTTCCATCCCTGGAACATAGTACACATCGAGGAAAATGAGATTCCTCCCAGTAGACTGAATTTGAATGTTGCCTTTGCTGACAACTGTGTACTCTTTTCCGCTACCAAAAATAATAGTTTGAATAAGGCTGATAGTTAGTAAACCAGTCTTTGTGGTGAGTGAAATGACGAGAGGCACCTGAATCAATGTACTAGGCAAACGACTTCACATGATCTGCAGATCTTTTAGGCTCGAAAGCATAAAAGGCAGACTCCATCTGCTTAGTGTGCTCTGCACTGTTCGATTTGGGCTGCGAACCTGATTGCTTAGATTGTGTAGCTAAGCATTTTCGACATTAAACTTTCATGTGACCAAACTTATGGCAGTTGTTGCATTGAATGTTCTTCTTTTGGGAACCATCTGATGTTGGAGCAGAAGACTTCTGCTGAGATGGTTGATGAAACTTGCTTTTATCTTTTTGAAAGGATTTAACAACAAAGGCTTTCTTTGTGGAGGGGGAGGTGGAGTTGCTACTGAACTGTTGTTTCCACTGATCTTGCTGAAGCAAAATTGTGCAGAGATTAGTGAACTTCAAATCAACATCAGAAGACGTGATGTTGAGAGTCTCAATAAAATACTCATAGGACTTTGGTAAACTCCGAAGATTGATAACCACAATATCCTCTTCCTCCATCTTGCGACCGATGGCAAGCAACTGATCATGGATTTCTTAAATCCTATTTAGGTGTGCTTGGAGCGAGGTTTGCTCATCCATGACAAGAGAAAACAAAGTGCTTTTCAGAAAGAAAGCTCTTCTTTTGTCAGAAGTCTCATGAAGACCTTTGAGATGTCTAGATCTCGACAGCTGTCTTGTTGGATGGAATCTAAGAAAGTTGATCATTAGCCACAGATAATTTGAGAAGCATCACCGCCTCTCGATTATTTAGAGCCCATGTATCTTGATCAGGACCAGGAGTAGTCGAATGCTTCATAACACCCAAAACAAGTTGATTGGTGTTCCAATATTCAAAAATTGCGACAATCCACTGCTTCCAAGCGCCATAATTTCAACCATTGAATTTCGAGTTGTGCTTGAGCAAAATGTTTGTCAGAGATGCCATGGCACATTTTTCAAATTTTCAATGAAAAATGTGAAGATCTGTGAAGGCCACAATTTTTCACCAAAAAATGAGCCCCAATAGCTGGAACGCGAGCAAAACATGTAATAGGGATAGACAGGCCTTGTATGTGCATGATATTCCTCAAGGAAATCATGATTTGTAGACTAAACTCCAACAGAAAATCACCATTTGTAGATGCCACGATTTTTAAGTGAGAAACATAATTTGTGTTTTTTAGCCCTGTAAGCCCGAGCCAAGATCAAAAGCAAACCAAAACCTTAGGTGTGACTAGGTATGAGGAAGTGGGTATGTGCAGAATAATTTTGAAAATAATGATCTAAAAATTTCAATTAAGAAATTTTTATTATAAAAAAAAATTCAACCATGCTCTCATACCATATTACAAAGTAATTGGTAAAATATTTGCTTGTTATTAACAGAGACTGAAAGGTCATTATATACAAAAGAATAAAACGATGTTTCCTTAGGAAACAATTGTAAAGAATAAAAACATTCTATTCTAACTGAGAAAGCTTAAAAAGCTACAGCTAACAAAAGTTAACTAGATACTTACAATAGATTACCATTAACTAATAATAGATGATTATTTATTATCATAATAGTCCGAAGCTGTAAAATTAAATAATGATAAGTTATTGTTTTATAATGTTAAATTAAATATTTAATTTATTTTATAAGGGACTATGAAAAAGCCAATATTTAGAATTAAGTTCAAATTATAGTGACATTGTGGAAAAAAAATTAAATGAAAGCATTCATGGAAAAAAAAGCAGTAAAGCATTCATGGAAAATAGCAAAAAGCATGTGTAAAATAGCAAAAAAGCATTTGCAAAGAACTAACAAAATAGCATTTCAAAAAAAAAGGGGAAAAGTATTCTCAAAACTAGGGAAAAAGCAAAAAAGGCACTTTTTGAAAAAAGCAACTAAAAGCTATAAAAGGAGAACTGAGGCATTCATTTTGTGGGGTTGAAGATTTGGATATTGTTGTACTTGTGTTTTTCGAAGGAGTTGCAACTACTTCTTCATGGTTTGTGAGGACGGAACCCCTTGCAGACATCATTACTCACATATTTGAAAGAGACAATCTAGGATATTAGCTTGTTGATTTTTCACGGAGATTGCAGTTGTGCTTCATTAATGAATGGGCTGTCCATTCTTCTTCAGTTTGAGTTTTGCACGTGAAATTTGCTATTTGAGAGGCACTTTCAGTATAGTGAGATCTGATTTCTTTATGCCATTTCAGTTTGAGAAGTTTGATTTGGATGTGTAGGGTTTTGAATGATATTTCCTATTGATTTTCTGCAGGATGTTCAACATTTTCAGTTATCATCAACTGGGTTCCTTAGATAATAGTTTGATCTCTACATTGTATTCCCAAGTTCATTGCTTATTGTTTTTTGATCGATGATAATAATTTTTTTATTAATTAATATAATAAAAGTCTAATACAAAAATATAGTATTACATTTATGTCTCTGGCACTCTGCACCTGCTTTCTTGGACTCCATATCTATCCCTACCTATTATAGTATTGCTCATATAGGGCTATCTAACAATATTGCCCAAATAACCCAAAATTTGGTCAAAATGGATTAATCCACTAACAAACATCAACTTCAAGCACTAGAACAAACTACATACATACATTGGCTGCCATTTTTCAAAACTAAAGCATGCAAATTTGGGCTATTAAGCTCAACCCCCATCCTACTATCTTCTACTAATACAAAACCAAACAAATTCAGAGCATGAAACAAAGCCCCCACCAAAGTCTTTGTTGAAGCAGACCTTGTTCTTATGAATCCTTTTTGCCATCAAGGATCCCTTAGGAACAAAGATTACTCCCTTTGTCTGCAACTTGGCCTTCCTTGTTAAGTTTTATGCCCAGAAATTAGATAAACAACATAAGAAAAGTAAACAAAATGCACTGGAAACCAAAAGATTTATCTTTGGAAAACACTTCCACTTGAAGGGAAAAACCCAGCCACACCAGCAATATATCTATTTTATTGAAGATAAAAAGTTTGAGTACAAGGCTTTTCACTTGACTTATTTACAATATACCAAGCAATCGTATAAATAGATTGCATAAGACTCTTCATCTTCCACACGAAGGTCTCTTTGAGTCCCAAAAAATAAAGACCATATTTCCATACATTAACACTCCACATTTCCATATGCATGCCTCTTCACATGACATATGACCGCGTCTTTATATATAATATTAATTTAAACATTCTCACAAATGTCTCTTTTAGTTGAATGTGACCATAACGATCATAACAAACATATTTCCACTTTATAAGAGTAGAGATAGAGATCTCTATCGCAGCCACAAACTTCAACACTCCCTCTTAACAAGAGAGAGATCTTTAGTCAGGCATGCACACATAGCTGCAACCAAAGATGATAAATTGACATATGTTATCTCAACATAACATAATCCACCATAGTTACTTTATATATAGTGGAGTCACACATGACTTTCACCATGCCTGCTTGCAGAGGGTAGAACAAAGACTTTTATAAAACTTCTCCAAGAGAAGGATACATTTCCGCCATGCCTACTTGTAGAGGGTGGCCCATCGTACTTACTCGCAGAAGGTGGAACTAGGGCTTTCACCTCAAACTTCTCCCAGAGAAGAATGCATTTCCACCATGCCTACTCGTAGAGGGTGATCCACCATACCTACTCGCAGAGGGTGGAATGAGAGGTTTCACCTCAAACTTCTCCTAGAGAATAATGCATTAATCACTGAGATCTTTCTCTTAACACAGACTCCCTCCCTCTCAGTAGGGTTATCTTTAATAATAGAGTCTCCCTCTCAGCAGGGACAACTTTAATTACCACAATAAGATGGCTGCCTATTGCATGAACTTGCATAGGGTTGGACATCTCCCTCTTTCACATAACCTCCCTTTGAAGCTGAATAGTCTCTATTTTTAAATATGTTCTTCCCCTTCTAATAATGTGCCATCAATCTGGAATCAAGACTGCAAACAATGTTACATAATCTTTCACCATCCCATTGCATCTTGCAAGTATGCGAGATATCTAGTACTTGTGATTATTAAATAATACTCTATAGTACTTTCAGTGCTACTCAATATTCAAGATACTTATCTCAGCTCAGTAGAAAACAACCATAAGAGAATGTGCAACATTTCACAGATTGAACTACTTATGTTCTTTACCATATAAAACTTCTAGAAAGCCCTGTGCCTTGACACAAAGGGATCCATCCCATAGATTTGTTCTGCTTTCAATAAAGACTCACGCATGAAGAATATGCAAATATAGAGAGTCAACACTGCCATTCTTCAAGAAGAAAGAAAACAATAATAAAAAGAACACAACCAAGGAATAAAGACAGTCCTGCCAAGAATAGTGGCCAGTGCAATTCCCATCACAACTGTGATCACAATGTTTGCAGAGCTAGCACTCTTGCTGAACATGATATTCTTGATGCCATTAAATGCAACTATGCCTGCCTATTTAGATTGTTGTATCCCACTAAGATCACTCAAGGATCAAAATTAGTGGTCACGATACTCAAATAAATGAACTTTACTCAAACATAGTAAGTCATACCTTGCTTTCCTTCTTACATGAGAGCAATTATCCATGAGAAAGCTCAGATTTTGTGATGAAATGCAGAGAAGACGCATAATTTAATAGGTAATAAACTGCGCTTCAAATGCTATCTTACTGTAATTAACTCCTCTACAAACGGGTATGAGAAAGAGGATGACAAACCATGTGAATCGAAGAAAGCTGAGCCTGATGCCCAAAAACTTTATTTTCTCTTCCATGAGATTTGCAGTACCCTTGTGATCATTATTCTCGTTAGACATTGACAATGCTCATTTTGATCAAACAATTTTCCATATATATATATATATATATATATATATTAAAAAAAAGATGGGAAAACGGACCACAAAATGAAACGCCATTCGAGCCAACATAACCTTTGTCGTTCGATTTCTGGAAAGCCCACACTGACGTTGGTAAGGATCCTTAAATTTATAGATGCCGTTTGAGACAAGTAGAGGCCCACCATGGAAATTACACACACAAAGACACTTCATTTGCCAACACATATTAGGAGAATAATATGACAAAACTAAAGGGACACCATGATAATATGAGACGACAGAGATATAAGAAGAGATTAATTCCTTTAAAAAAAGAAATGACAAGTTTCAAAACTGTCGGCATAATCAAAGATACTACACCCGAATGAATACACGTCACAGAGACAGATATGATGGCACAATGAGCTGAAAATTGAGTGGCCCATATTAACTCACACCTCCATTTGGGCATCCAACGGTGTTTATCTCTGCTGCCTTGATGGGTGAGAGATCTATCTGTGATAAAAATGCACATCATTTCCTCTATAATCTCGTCACTCTTCCTAGAAACTGTCAGTGCCTTCTGCAAATTTGCCAATCTAACTCAGTACCTTTCTCGTACAACAAAAATATTAAACCGATATAATTTCAAAGATGACTAAGACAACAGGTCGTAGTTATTAAAAGAGTAAACATACAGTGTCAAATCATGAGTTAAAAGTCTACAGTACGATGTCTGAAATAACAGGATGCCATTGCACACAATATATAAATATTTATTCTTTACCATAAATGACATATCATAGTATTTACCTTTCCTTTACACTTGCACAAGATGTCCCCGAGTGAAAGAAACTTATCACTGTTTTGAGCTTCAATTCATCTATAAAGACATCCAAACTAAGACACTATCAGTAACATGGAATAATGCATGTGATGAAAGGAGAGTGAATCAAATAGAAGCTGATTGTGAAAGGCCACCAGATTTCGTTGCCAATTCACAAATACTTCTTGATTACGGCCAATTATTCACTTCAACGGTAGTTTGAGCTCCTGCCATGCTATGTATAATAATGATCATAACTCACTCAAATAGTGAGTCTTGAACTTGATCTGTGAGCTAATCACAAAGGCTGGAAGGGCTCTGACTACTAAAAGGTCTCAGTTTCCAGTATGCAATACTAGCCAAACTCTCTATTCTTTGCACATTCACATTATAATCATTTTGCATCCTGATTGCAAAACCAACTATGGAATGCCAACCTTTACTAAAGGCTTGATATCCGAAAGTGACTAGAAAGCTGGAGGAATGTCAAATGATAGATATGTAAAACAGTGATGGGCATCCAAGCAAATTTGAAACACTACTGCCTTACTTCAAGTTATCAACATTTCCTTGTATGCTGTTATACAACTAGGCTCTGATACCATGTTAAGTTTTACACCCAGAAATTAGATAAACAACATAAGAAAAGTAAACAAAATGCACAGAAACACAAAAGATTTACCTGGGGAAAACCCTTCCACTTGAAGGGAAAAACCCAGTTACACCAGCAAAATATTGAAGATAAAAAATTTGAGTACAAGGCTTTTCACTTGATTTAATTACAATATACCAAGCAATCGTATAAATAGATTGCATAAGACTCATCATCTTACACACAAAGGTCTCTTTAAGTCCCAAAAATAAGACCCTTCATATTTCCATTCATTAGCGCTTCACATTTCCATACACACGCCTCTTCGCAGACGTATGATACGTCTTTTTATATAATATTAATTTAAACATTCTCACAAATGTTTCTTCCAGCTGAAGATGACCAGGTCATAACGAACATATCTCCACTTTATAAGAGCGGAGATAGAGATCTCTATTGCAACTACAAACTTCAACATTCCTAACCAATCATTGATCTTTCTCCTCCTTCCTCCCTCCTCTCATGTAAAAACTCTTTGAGCAGCTCCCATCCATCCCATGCTTCAGTTCTTCTCTCCTTGCTCGAAGAGGTACTCTAGAATAAGAATGACCTAAACTCTGCCTTGTGCCCTGTAACAGCCACCAATCCCCATCATCAACACGGAAGGCAACCCCCTGCTCTGCTATAGCCAACATGGGGATTATTCCCCTTGTCCATTTTGGTTTTCTGAATGTGAGCATTACCCACAAAGATTCTTCCTTGGATCCCAGTTGCATCACTTAGGCAAATATTGCAGACGATACTTCAATGTTGAGTCTGTATGTATGCTTTGTACCCATAAACTTGTCTCCAAGAAAATGATCCAATATCTGCCAGAACTTTGGTTCATTTATTTAAAAAAAAACCCCTAATTCTTCTGCTAGTGAGCTATCCAAAGAATGGTGGTTGTTGCCTGGAGGTTTTGAGTGTAAACTTTGCCTCCATTCTTCTCTTCTCACCTCCAACAATTTCCAACACCTGTCACTGATTGCTAACCTGTCTTGCTTTTGTTTAAAACCTTGTTCTGCACCCTGTATACATGGCATTTGACTTTCTAGGCACTTCTTTTCATGATTTCTGATGCTTTCCCAATCTCAAGTATGATTGCTCCCTGTGTGTGGTGTTAATGCCACCCGCCATGAAATGATGACCATGTCAATTCCTCCATCATCATTCAATACTTTTCGTGGATTAAGAATTTGTTCCACTTGAGCATGGCAACAGAATTTGAATCCCATGACAGAAAAAGCCATCAAGTTCATCACCACATCAAGTTCATTAGTGGTGGTACCATGTGTTAGATGACTTTTTCTCTAGTAGAAATAAAATTATAAAATAATCTTTTTAGAATTAAAATGGAGATTGAAATAAAGGATATTATAATCTTTTGATTTGAAAATACTAATAATAAATATTTACCAAAAACAATCTTAAAAGAGAAGAGTGGTTATATGTATTAAAAGATAATTAAAGGTTACGTTTTCAAAATGGCGTGATGTTTTGGAAGCTAACCTTTAAGAAGACATAAGTCATTTTTGAAGGAAGAATCAAATAACTCAGGAAAGGACCAGAAAAGAGGAAAATAAAATTGGGAGGAAGAATTTATACAATGGAAACACAGAGTGAATAGTGGGGGTCTTGGTTGGTCTTTTGAGCATTGAAGAAGGGGCAGACAAAGTGTGTCCAATTCAGGGTGTGTTATATATTTTCATGTGTGATGCATGTGTTTCATACTGTGAAGGTATGTGGGCGTTCTGAGTAAGAACCGTGTCCTCCCGCGAATGCTTCTTGCCCACTAAAAAGATAAGACCTATAACTAATTCTCTGCCTATGATATCCTTTCTGTGCTAATGGAAATAGCTTCATGATCTTTGGTATTATAGATTAATATTATTATAGTTTAAAGCTTAAATATTTAGTATCAGCTAAATTTTACTTGGGATAATCTGGAGTTTACATTTCGTATCAGAGCCTAATTCTATCAACCTGAAAGCAGTACTAGAAAGTACTCATAATGAAATTTTGGCTTTGATATATAAAAGAGGAATCAACATTAAACAATGAACAACTGAGAATAAATGAGAAATAAATGGTGATAAATAAGAAGGGTATGGAATCAAGAGTCTACCCTAAAGTTATCCATTATATGGAAGGAAACCAGTTGATAAAAGAAGACAGCAAGGAACACAAAAGTAGGCCTGGCACAAAGGAAGAAAGTAGGCACAGAGAGGAGTTACTGGAATCTAACTACTTACAGAGTCTATAAGCATATTTGCATGTTCAAGTAATTGGAACTTTTAGCATCCTTACCTCCAGATGAATGAAGAACACAATTACTTAGGATAAATAATCAACACACAGTCTATAAGCATACTTGCATGTTCAAGTAATTGGAACTTTTAGCATCCTTACCTCCAAATGAATGAAGAACAAAATTACTTAGAATAAATAATCAACATCAAGTAGAGATTCATCATTTGTGCTTCTTTGTTCAATCAACAAGATCGAGTCAATTGAGATTAATGGATATAGTTACTTGGAACATGTATGAGCTTATCCAGAGTTCCATATTTGTTTTCTAATTGCACAAATAAGGTCCTGATTTAGACTGTGACAGGAAAACAATACCAAATGGACTTGTTTTCTAGTTATGCATTATTTTTTAGCATTTTTACCATTATGAGCAGTTTCTTACTATCTGAATGTCTACTGCAAGATGAAGAGAGGTTGCATATGGAAAACAATTGGGCATTTGTATGCTTACCAGTTGACTATTAGAACGGTTTTGTGAACTTCATATGTGATCATTGTAATAAGTGTCAGTTTTTTATTTTTTCGTATCTGAAACCGTGAAGACCATCATTTATATTTTTGAGCAAAGTGCTTCAGTATATTCATCCAAGGTTCATGATATGTACAAGCTGATATCTTTTAATGTGGTACATCAAACATTTTATTTTCTTTACCCTTCTAAATAATTCTTAGCTGTCTGTATCAGGCTGTGGAGGTTCTGGAAATATCATGTGTTCAGAATGTGGAGGAAGAGGTCATGTTTAAAGTATAAGTCAGAATTGAATATTCATTTGTTGAAATTCTCTGGCTTCGCCGTATGGCGGTTGTTTGTTTGATTCATTTATCATTGGGAAGAAGGATTGTCATGGTATCGCATTCCTTCCTTATTGGAGAACCTGCAAATTTATTGGAGTGGCCCACCATTGATTACTACCATTGATAATTTATAAATTGGTACAAGGCTTCTGATTAATCTTTGTAGCTTATGTAAATTAGCATGTCAATGCTATGTTTTATAAATGTATCCGCCTTTCTTAGCATTGCCTATAATATAGATGTGTATAAGACAAATGGAATATACCAATTTTGGCCATACTTATGAGGGGATTTTCTATGCATGATTTATGGGCACAAGCCGAAGACAAACATTCGTATCAATTTATAAACAGGAATGGTTTTTGAAAAGAAGAATTAGCTCTTTGCTTTTATAATAAATATTTTTATAGAATTTTGTTTATTTTCAGACATGTTGGAATTAGTGTTCACATGGGAGTTGGGAATGTTGTATCATAGGATGTATAAAATAATAATTTGATAGTTGTTATGAGCGTTGGGCTTATCATATCATTCTTGTAGATTATTTGTTATATGGTTATAATTTGTTTGTTTGTATGGAATATGAGTTGATAAAATAACTCACATTTTCAGCAAGTTGTTATAGGTAGTTTCCTATTAAATAGGATTGATTTGTGAATCTTATAAATATGTTTGTGTTATTGAATGAAAATAAGGAAATATCAAAGCCTAATATTCTATGTGCAAAATTTTATTATGCATCAATTTTTTTTCTCAAAAGCTCTAATATGCTATCTGAGCAGATCTTGGGTCGATGAGATTATCTCCAACTGATTATGTGGAAGGATTTATTATTGTGTACTGTCCATGTAATATGTTAATGTTTTAGATTAGGAATGATAAATAAGTAGCAAAATATCAAAAAAGAAATAAGAAGACACTATATTGAAAAAATTGAACCAAAAAAAAATCAAAAAAATCTCTTTTATCAAATAATAGAGGTTTGAGTACAATGCTTCCAACCAAATATTGCACTCATCAACATATTACATATATAATAACAAACTCTCTAGACTATCTATAGTTGCTATATAGAATAATCCAACTTAGTAAGAATCATCTAACACAAAGCAATGATATAATATATATACATTATCAAGGCTCTTAAAAAACACAACTCCAGACTTGAATTGAGATACTCTTCATATTATAACTGGAATTCCCTTCATTTTTCAATTGGACACCTCTTTATTTTTCCAAACACACCTCTTCATATTTCCAAATGCACGTCTCTTCGTATTTCAAAATACAAGTATATGAAAGAGCACCATCACAGGTAATGAGGATATCTCTTGCAGCTACAAATGTCAACACGTCTCTTAGCAAAGGAGATATCTTTTCAAGTATTCATGCCATGGAATATGTCAACATGACACTCACAATGGCTACACCCATTTGTGAGGAAAACTAATTTTATCACACAGTCTCTCAATGCGATAACATCATGGAGTCACTTAACATTATGTTAACCACAACTACTCCCATGTTGGAAAATACAAATTTTCATCACAGATTCACTCAATGTGATGTTATGGAGTCTCTCAACATGACGTCCACTATGGCTACTCCTATGAGTGGAAAGAGCAACAAGGGCTTTCACCTTAAATTTTTCCATCTCAGAGAAAAATGCATTACAAGGGCTTTTACTCAAATATCTCCATCTTAGATTAAAATGCGTTCCATTGCCTTTCACCTCAAATTTCTTCTTCTTAGCGAAAAAATGCATTACAAGGGCTTTTACCTCAAGTGTCTCCCCTTGAGAAAAAAATGCATTACAAGGGCTTTCACCTCAAATTTTACCCTCTTAGAGAAAAATGCATTAAGCTCATAATAAGAACAACTAAATGCTAAGACTCCTTAGCAGAGACACCTCTCAACTAGCGCAACATTCTTACAACTTTGATTATCACAATAAATTACAATAGACTCCATTGTTTGACCAAACAATGAGCTTTTGAGTCTACATTGCTTCTGCTTCTCAAGCTTATTGATCCTTTGTACGTATCTTAACATTCTCCCTCTGCCACACAAGCTCCTCTGAATCTTATTAAGCCTAAAGAAGTCCTCTCTGTAGTGCCTCTTGTGTTTGTAGTTTGTACCTTGTCTATTTCGATTCAAGAGATACTTGATAGTCTTATTTTGTGTACCTTGTGATGACTTGAGGGTTAGATGTTATACTTTGATTCAATATCGTAGATGCTTTACTGCTATGTGGTTCAGTTTATCATATTTGTATGTTGATGCCATTTTGAGATGACAGTAGATCTATGATGATATATGATTATCCGGTATTTGGACATACTTTCTGATTATGTTATGTGATGAATTTTATGCTATAGTGATTTATGTCATTCTTGTCTTTTTTTGCTTGATGCAAATGTGAGTGATGTAAATGGATTAATTAGGTATTTAATGCATTTTGCTTTGGCTATGATATTATTATGCAATTGCACTTGATCGTGTGTTTTAGTGTGTAGGAATTACATCCCTGGTAGTGGTATATGGAGTTAGTGATTCAGCTATTCATATTTTACCAATGTTGCCCTGTATGGTCGATGTATCCTTATTTTAATTGTTTAAACTAAAACTTTTCAGTGATTATTAAATCCGAACTCATCTGCATTATGTGATTAGACCAGTAAGCGTGTTCTTCCATTTAGAGGTTCACATTGTTGCAAAAGTTATTAAGTGATTTTATGTGATTTTGGGTTTATGGGCTTTAAATATTCTCGAATTTATTTTAGTAGCTTTGCCTTAGGCGAATTCTCATTACGAGCAATAACTTGTTTTCATTTGGGTTGATTTGGAGTCTAGCTAGTCTAACTGCCCTAATCGACTCTTCACTCAAAAAGTGAATAAGTATTGAAAATGAGATTTTATTATTGACTTCTCACTTTTTGAAAATATAAATTTGGAGAGCTTTTGAAGAATCCTCTTCTGAAGGATTTGATTTTAGTTCGTTCTGGGAGCTGTGAGCGTGGAATCTTCGCGAGGTTTGTCTCATTGGATTTGGCTTGGGTAAACATTGCTTTGCTGCGATTTTTGTAGATTTGGCGAGCATTTTATTTTATTGTGTAGGTTTCAGTTTTTGCCTCTTTTGCTGTCAGGTAGGGCTTTCTCGTTTTAGCATTTATGCTCTATTTCAACTTCTGTTTTTTTGGTAGCCATTTGTTAGGAGGTTGAGAACTAGTGTTCCCCTCCATTTCTGTTTACTGATTCTACCTGGTTGGTCAAGTATGAGCATTTTCTTGGATTTTCAGATGGGGGTTTGGGGTTTTGCACTGTTATGTTCGCCATTTTCGCATACGGTGTACAAACTCAATTATTTTTGGATTTTTCAGGCTTTTGTACCCAAAGGTCAAATGGGTTTTAATTTTCAAAATTTTTTAAAATTTTGGGGTTTTTACCTTGTTTTGCGTGCTGTCATGTTTTCTCAAGTTTTCTTGGCACATTGTTGGTCGTGGACTTGGATCATCAGTTTGGATGTCAGTCAGACCATTATTTCACTTTTATGTTGTATTGGGATGCATGTTGCATGCGTTCTCCCAAGTCTGTTTTCGGTTGAGTGACTTTCTTCTTTGTGTTCTCATCCAGTCCTTGTGTTATGATCTTCGTGATAGTGGTGTGCCACATACGAGTATGTGCACGTATATTTATCGGGTGACTTGCAAGTCCCGATCTTCTGTGGTACTTCTAGAAGTTATGATCATTGGGGTTGGGTTGGGGATTTGCATGCCTACAGGCATTCATCATTGGATGAGCATGGGTAGGGTAGGGTAGCATATGGAGGGGGCTTCTATCTCCGTAGCGCAGTGTCTATTTCCTGAGAGTTGGCATGAAGTTTTAATTAAGTGATAACTAAAGAAAACATTGGGTGGTAATAAAACTTAAGATATTAAAATGTGTGTGCGGGGCCCTCCATTGAGGAGTTGAAACGTACGATCCAAGCTTGGGCTTGTCGAAGCCAAGCGACTCTCCAAGATGTTAGCGCCTACTTAGTAGTCCATAGAGTGTTTGACTAGGATCTGTAGTTTATGCATTATTTATGTCTTAGTTTCAGTCATCATATTGCCTAGCGTGTGTGTTAGCCATGGATGTTGCTTGTGTGTGTTTGTGGTTGGATCATTATCTCCATCAGCACGACGGGAGTGGGCTTGTGGGTTCCACATGGTTGGGAGGCATAGCTACTTATGCCACTGCTAGGGACCGGCGTATAGAGATGATCTTTTGTCCTAGTGCGATCGTTGTTGGATGTTTTCACTTAGTGCTTCGGGTTCCAGAGTATGCTTTCTTGTGATTTATGCTTTCATCGAGATGTTTGTATATCATGTTTAGATGATGTTATCTACTGACACATTTCTTTACTATGATGAGTAGCATATGATAGATGATGTCATCTAGTTTGTAGGATTATCTTGTGCTTTACTTTTAGCATGTTAGATTTCCTTATGCTTATGATTGTAGCATGTTTTAGTAGTGACGTCCTTATATGATAGTACCGACGATCTGATCGGTAGCTTGGGATGTTACGCTGGGGGATGGCTAGGGCCCACGATGGTCTTATGATGCCATTATGGTTGGGAGGAACCGCGTACTTAGTTTAGTTGCACTATTCATTGCAATGTTATTTTTGTTTATTGCGATATTGCTTTAAGTACACTACGATGTTGCTTTAAGTACACTATGATGTTTCCTTCTGTACTTTCCCTTTATACTTGGTAGATGGTTAGATTATGTTTACATCTTTTTGTAGTGTGTTTGAATGTTCACGCCCCAAATTGTGGATTCGGTACTCCCCAGTGTGGAGGTTCTAAACCCTATTTAACCCTTTTTGTTGTTCTTAAGTGTTTTCTTGCTTTTCTTAGGTGACCATGTGTCAGCATGGAGCGACACAATTTTATGGCGCATGCCCATTAGGATTCTATCATGCGATACTAGAAAGTATCACATCCCTTAGGAAGAAATGTTGTGCGATACTGGAAAGTATCACACTCTCTTTGGTGAAGTGTCATACGATACTGGTAAATCATCACACGCCCTTAAGACTAATGTCACTCTATCCTTGAAAGTGTCGCCTTGCTTCTTTAGAAATGTCGTGCGATACTAGAAAGTATCACCCAGTGCTAATTTAAAGTATTGCTTGATATTTGCGAAAACCTATCTGGGTAGACAACGGGCACTTTTCGATAATACTCAAACTTTTTGGGAAGTGTTTAGGGTACCCTCTTAAGTGCTCTTCAATCCTTTAGTGTCGCATTTTGAATTCAGTATGTTTTGATTTGAATTTAGTTTTGTGTCTTCAGTTGTCAATCATTTTGGTTAGTAGTGGTGTTTGGAGATCTGTTGGTGTCAGGATGTTTGGATAGTCTTCTATTGTGATCTTTGTGATCCTCGTATGTTGTTGCTGAGTGCATTCATACTTGTGCTTAAAAAAATAAAAAAATCTTGGCTTATTTATCCTTGTTTCCAAGGATCTCCGGGCGGGGCATTACACTCCCTCTTTAGTTCATCAAGCTTTCTCTTTATGTAATAAATATTCTCTAGTCTCTAACTTCATCCCCCATTCATTAACCCTTTGATAGGTCATTTTGAATTCTTAGAACTTAACATCCCCTGAATGCCATTTATTCATCTTCAATAAAGTTTGTGTCATAAACTAAATCCTATGACTACAAAAAGTGTCCTCGTGTTTGGTCATATCTACCACCCACATGACTTTCTTACTAGATGCATAACACTCTATTTCTCTAAATTCTTTGTGTAATCTCTCATCATTTGATTGTTTCTTGATCCATCATGAAAACATTTTAGACAAGTTTGTAATAGACTCATCCTATCCCTAAGAGAAACATACAGATTAATGCTAGAAGCATCCATGATTAATTACTCCCTATGTAACTACATGAATGAACTATATAAAATTTATGATTAATATTCAAATGTATAATCATAAAATACTTAGCTCTTTATTGTTGATCAATTTAGCAATGTACTTGATTTTGATATTTGTCACGGTTCAACAAGTGTTCATATCTTATCTTGGGAACTGTAGAACATACACCATATAAAAAGGAAAAATATAAATCATCAGGTTAAATCGTAGTCCAAGCTCCATTAGTATATGTTGACACGAAAGTTTGCACCCTTGCCTAAAGTTTTTACCTAAAGGCAACCTTGTGTAACATGGAAACAATCTCAAAAGTGTGGGACTTTGTAATTAGAGATTGAATTTCCGGAGAAGGCCGACTTCCTTACTATCAGGGTGCACCTAACTATTTCTTGAGAGGAAAAGGGAGAAGGAATGCATGGAAGCAAACTACCTATTCTAATCTAAGAGGTGTGATACACCAAATAGCATTGTTCAATCTTATCCCTACCCAAGGAAGCACAATTCATCAATAAAATCCTCAGATACACAGATTCTATTTTAGTTTTGACTCAACAATCATGCATAGATCACAAATCAATGAAATGTTATAAGGAAAGGACTTCACTCTATATCATTCAAAGAAAAACAGACACATTATATAACCGAAGAATGAAGGCAACACATCAAATCAAGGCAAAAGATGTTGCATGATATATTTATGGAAGAATGAGATACAGTTGAGAATTATATTCATTCATAGGCAAAGGGGGATTACAGTAACAGAGCATAGAATACTACTGCTATAGAATTAGAGAAAAGACCAACCTTTAGAGTGTTTACAAAACTTGCTTTTATAGCTCAAGCATAATTGAGAAACTTATGCCTTAAGCCAAAGTTCAACTATTGCCATTAAATTCCCAGAGAACAATCACTGCTGATCCAAAGAAGATTTGATTGAGTGCATGCCCATATGTAAAACATTATGTCTTCATACTGATTCTAATCTCGAAGAGACAAAAATGGTGGTCATAACTAAATTGTTCGCTAAGAAAGCTAACTCAAAGTGACGACGGGGTGTCCTTTGTATCAAATAGGCATGGAGATCATCAAAAAGTGGTTGCAGATGATCAAGGAATTAGTTTGCCATTAAAGAGCTGCCTCTAAGAGTGTTTTCGATGTGCTAGATCAGATATGTTATCAATTTGACTGTCAAACCCGCCATGTGGCCCAATAATACTAAAGCATTTTGCCACCTTGTTTAGACATTCAATTGTCTGTTGACCCATGCTCATCACCTTGTTTTGTGGCTTCACAACTTATTTCCTTCATTCACTGTCTGACCCTACGAAACCGTAGACTACTTCATTTTATGTTTATCGCTGCTTTGCAACTTACCTTCACTATATTCCCTTAACTATAACAACTCAACGACTGCCTCATTTTCTGTTGATCATTGCTTCGCGGTCTCATTTCCACTTTATCTTTTAACTATTGCAACCTGACAACAATTGAGAACCTAACTGCTTGTGCTGCCTTTTGTACAGTCACGACTTAAAGTTTGACTGTATCTTGGATACCTACAACCATGCGAAGACAAGGCTTTGATCATGATTGCCCAGTCGCCATTGTCATTTTCTTCCTTCATCTAACCATTGCAACCATGTGAAGCCATGAAATTAGCTACATTGCACTATCACAACTTAAAAATGAACCGCAGCTTAGACACCTGCGACCTCGCGAAGACTGTCATCGTGAATTGCTGGAGTTAGAGATTGTGACATCGCACCCTGAAAAATGAAAGTTAGCCTTCTGACTTGTGAAGCTATGCTAACGGCTTGAGCTAATTGTTTCATGCCTTCGTTACTTGATTGACAGTTATTCCTTAACTACCTGCGACTGTGCGAAGAGGAATGATTACATCGTCGCAACTTAGAGATGCTCATTTGATATAAACTTTCTTAGGCTCAAGAATAAAAGAATAGTCAAAGACTTTTGTTATATTCCCATTGGCCTGCATAGCAGAATGAACAATTCAACAAACGTGAACATGGTTGCCACCTTGAAAATTGGATTTTGGAAGGAGGGGCAAAAATGGCGAATAATATACACCTACAGATCGGGTGTAACTAACAACTAATGTTAGGCAATACTCCAAAAAATAAAAATAGCTAAGTGGTATGAAATCACCACCAATCAGCATTATTTATTCATGAAAAATGTCTCTCATTGAATCTTCTAAGCACCAACGCATGATAGTAGATTCCTTCTCAGAAGACATGAAAGAGAGATGAATTCTATCATTCCGATCCCCACCATGCACAATATTATGCCTCCTTTTTCCAGTACATTGGGATTACCCAAAATAGGAAATGGCTATCTAACATTTCCTAGTCATTTTCAAAACTTGATGGCTAACACTAGGGTTATTATTGATTAATAAAAAAAACACTATTTATTGACATTGTTTAATCTAATGTATTTGCCATTGCTTAATCTAGCTCTACACAAAACTAATATTTTAGAACAAGAATGAAAATAAATAGCAAAAATCAGAAAAGACACATTAAGATATTATACATTTATCTTTGAAAAACCTTCCAATATGAGGGAAAAAACTCAGCCACATTAAAAAATAATATTTCTTTTATTAAATAAGAAAGAAAACTCTTCAATTTATTGCATATATAAGAAATTGACTCAAGGTTCATAAAAAATGCAAACTTCTCCAGATTTGAACCAAGATACTTTATATTACTTATTTACAAATGCGTATCTCTTCATATTTCTAAACACATTTCCTAAATATATATATGAAAGAGCACCATTACAGATCAATGTATATGCTGCAACTACATGCATTTACATCTAATAGGCATTTCATGGTAGAGAAGCTGGTTGTATTTCATTTTTCAAGCGATTGTGAAGGATATTCGTGAAGCCAAGTCATTCACCGTGATTAGACCAAGAGTTAGTAGTCATTTCTTTTAATGGTTTGGAGTTAAATTGAAAGGAGCGTGCATGACTTCCTTCTTCAGATCTGTGCTTAGGAGAGTTACATAGTAAATCAATCAATCCAAGAGGTCGAAGAAGGCTTTAAGAGGCCTTGAAAAGTCACATAAATAGAGTCAAATAGAGTTTGAAAACATTGGTTGCATATTTGACGGCACGAATTCAAGCAGGCCTATTGTGGTGACATTTTCCCATCATATTCTAAGTCTGTGGACCTGTGATTCTTGTTTGGTGTATATATTTGCTAACTTGTTTCTTCATTGTATGTGGGATTTTTTGTGATGCACATTTTACTGACTAGCTCTTTCCCTTCCATCATTGACAGCCCACAACTAATTGGTTTCATTTCTCCATTATTTATTTCACATGCACATTGATTGCTGATCTCCTCCGACAATCTTTTCTTAAAATTTCGTTGTTGTTTTGTGGCAGAGTTTAGACTGAAGCGATCAATTTTTGAGGTTTATTTTCATGGATCAAGAAGGATGGCGAAAAGAAATAGTACTTTGTCAAACCACTTGAGTTATTCTATGCCTTTAATAAGTATGCTGATGTGCTGCAACAATTTGTTGTGCCCTTTGCAGTCAACTAGAGGATCACAATAATTAAATTGTGTCATTAAATTAGTAATTTCATTTTACTTAGTTTAGCTCCTAAAGTCTATAGATTGTGTTCCAAGATGCAATATTTCTTTTTATAGAGATATTTTGTGTAAGATTGATGCAGGAGCATCCTGGGTTGCCTTGTTATCCTACTCATTTTGTTCATATTGCAGTTTCTTCATGTGCCTAGTAGTGCCTTCATGTACCTAGCGATTCCTTCATGTGCCTAGCAGTCCTTCATGTGCCTAGTAGTTCCTTCATGTGCCTAGTAATCTAGTTTTCTTCGTGTGCCTAGCAATCTAGTTTTCTTCATGTGCCTAGCAATCCAATTTCCTTCATGTGCCGAGTTATTGTAGAAATTCCTTCATGTGTTGAGTTACCCAATGTATGCTGAGAGTTTCTTCATGTGCCAAGTTACTCAGTGTATGTCGAGTGTTCCCTCATGTGCCGAGTTATTCAATGTATGCTGAGTGCCAGTAATTGGACGTTATTTCTGCGGGCCGACTTGCAGGATTTATTTCATTTGCGATATATGCTAAGATCTTTTCGTGGGATGAGTCTAGACCGTTGTTGGGTCGGCCTTCCTCTTATGTAATGTTTTAGAATGATTTGTAAGCCATTTTGGCGAGTTTAAATAGAGTGTTTAGGCTTAGAGTTAAGCAAGTTTTTGGTTAAGGAGATGAGAGAGCATAACTGAAGGTGCAAATTTGCTGTTGGATCTTTATATATGAATGTATTATAGTTGGCCGTAACCTAGAAGGCCTTACAGTTGGGCACGTATGAAGATATTTTGATGAATCAATAAAAGTATTCTCTCTTCTTCCTCCTTTGGTTGCTGTTCCTTATGTTTTCTTTCATTGTGTTAACTCTTGCAGGGTGGTTTGGATAGTTGGGTGAGCCTTTGGCTCTAGTTATTCTCCCTCTTGCCTGCGTCAGTTGGTATCAGAGCATAAGGTTCATCCTTGTGGAGATTGGATCATGTAGAACCCTGATTTGAATTTTGTTGTAGGGTGGCAGATCTGCGGATTTGACCTATAACTTGCAGAGGGTTACGATCTTGTAGGAACTTGATTTGTAAAGATGGTTCATGGTAGAAGAAATGATGATGATGCTATATTGGATCAATTGAGACAAATTGTAGCCAGATTAGATGCTGTGGAGATAGCCCAGAGGAGAGGAGCACATCTTGATGATGTAAGTGATGATGAAGCAACAACACCAAACCATAATCTAGAACTTGAAGAAGATCAAGATGAGGAAAGATTGTTGCAAGTATTGTTTAGAGAAAATTCAAAGCCTACTGTAGAAGTTGTTCCTTATGATGAAAAATTGGACACCAATGCTATGTTGGATTGGATCTCTGATATGGAGAAGTTCTTTGAGTATGAAAACACTCCTGATAATAGAAAGGTGAAGATTGCAATCACTAGGTTGAAAGGTCATGCATCACTATGGTGGGAGCACTTGCAAACTGATAGACAAAGGAGAGGAAAGGAGAAGATTAGAACTTAGCCAAAGATGGTGAAAAAATTCCTTTCTGCTGATTACCAAGTTAGCTTGTTGAGAAAGATGCAAAATTTGAAACAAAAGAACATGACTGTGAAAGAATATACTGAAGAATTCTATAGATTGGACATCAGATCTAGACATGTGGATGATGATGTTGAAAAAATTGCAAGGAACATTAATGGATTGAGGTCTGGAATACAAGACGAAATAAGTTTTGTGAAGTTGGAAAGTGTAGAAGAAGCATATCAAAAAGCTGAGGAGATCTTGATAAAGAAGCATGAACAAAGACAAATAGGTAGAGGTGGCAGATTCCAAAGAGTCAGAGGTAGATCTTATGGTGAAGGTGGCAGATTTGAAAGTTCTGTGCAGGATAAAGGAAAATTTGAATGGAAGAATGATGACAAAGACAAGACTAAATGGAAAAGTGGTAATTCTTTCCAAGGAGGCACTACTTCTTATCGAGGAAGAGGTAATTCTTATTCTAGAGGTGGATTTCACGATAATTGTTTTAGATGTGGCAAAGAAGGGCATAGATCTTTTGAATGTAGATCCTCTAAAAGTAGGCAAGGTAACATAAATGTTGTGATTCAAGAAGACATTGAGAGTTCACCAAGTGGACTTGGGGCTGGAGAAAATTTGATGGTGAGAAGAACCTTATGTAATAAAGGAAGTGATGAGGAAACTGTTTTAAAGAGAAGTCTTTTCAAGACGAGATGTAAGATGGCTAGAAAATGCTGCAAAGTGATCATTGACAGTGGAAGTTCTACAAATCTGGCATTAGAAGAGCTGGTTGCCAATTGGAAAGGTTGAAACATCCCAAACCTTATCATGTTTTATGGATTGAAGATGAGCATAAGATATTGGTAAGTGAGAAATGCCTTGTGAAGTTTAAAATTGGACATTACTTTGATGAAGTTTTATGTGATATTATGCCCATGGATTGTTGTCATATTTTGTTGGGTAGACCTTGGCAATATGATAGATGTGTTGTACATGATGGAAGATTGAATCAATATACTCTTTGGGTAAATGAGAAGAAACAAACTTTGTTGCCTTTGATTGAAAGTCTAGATGAGGTTAATTGTACTACTGTAAAAATTTGCATGGTTAATGGGAAACAATTTGAAAAGGAAATGAAAAGGAATCAAGTCTATTTTGCCATAGTTCTTAGAGGACTGAGTGTTGGTAGTAATGGCCGAGTAGCAGAAGCTAGTAATGACCGAGTTATAGATGGTAGTATTGACCAAGTGTCAGAAGAAATTGCAGAGTTGCTGAATGAGTATAAAGACATTATTACTGATGATATCCTGCATGGTTTACCTCTTGTAAGAAGTATAAGTCATTATATGGATCTAATTCTTGGAGCTAGTTTTCCAAACAAAGCACCGTATAGATTGACACCTGCAAAAAATGAAGAACTTAACTACAAGTGCATGAGTTGTTGCATAAAGGTTTGATCAGAGAAAGTTTGAGTCCATGTGCTGTACCTATTGAATTAGCACCTAAAACGAATGGAGAATGGAGAATGTGTACTGATTCTAGAGCCATTAACAAGATAACAATGAAATATAGGTTTTCTATGCCAAGGATGGATGACATAATGGATTGTTTGAGTGGAGCAAAGTATTTCACCAAGATTGATTTGAAGAGTGGCTATCATCAGATTAGAATAAAAAAAGGTGATGAATGGAAGACTACTTTCAAGACAAAAGATGGTTTGTATGAATGGTTGGTTATGTCTTTTGGTTTGACTAATGCACCTAGTACTTTCATGAGGTTGATGAATGAAGTTCTGAAAAGATTTTTGGGTAAGTTTGTGATTGTTTACTTGGATGATATTCTGATATTGAGTAAGACTAAGTGTTGGTGTAAATACGTACTTTACTATTTAAACTTACTTAAGTTTACTTAGGTTAATGTATTATTTAATTATTTTGCATTATCTTATTTATGAGACACTTAGGAGTTTGTGCTCCTTTATGAGTTGTCATGTAGACAACATAGGAGTACTCAACTCTATTTAAGAACATGGTGTAGATCTACAACACTGTTTTGCGTGTCCCAACCTTGTAGGCTTATCCTCTCATCACTGCACTTACTTTCGTGCTTAACGGAGGATAATCCATATCTGGTGGACATGTGCTTGGTTGTATGACACATCATGATGCTAACTTCTAGGCATTCTAGAAGCTCTCTTGAGGCCTTTATATTTAGGCACTCCTAGTGTACTATGAGGTATCATGTTATTGAATACATTGTTATTCTGATCATACTCTCTCCATTTTTGGTTCACAATTGTGCTTGTGTTTGAGTTCTTAGTTCTTGGGTGAATTTTGCCTTTAGAAAAATTCTTACATGGTATCAGAGCATAGAAATTTTCTCATCACAAGCCGTTCGAGACCTCTTGCTTGCTTCTTCACCTCAGCCTGAATCTAGATTGCTGCAAAAATTGGGAGCGTCCAGCATTAGATCTAACCTCTCCATTGCGTCTGAAATGCTAAACCGATGAAAATAAACTATAAGCATGCCTATGGCTCAAAGTCGACTGTGAGGCAAATTTTTTTTGCAAATCGAAACCTGGAGGCTTGATTTGCGGTATGGGTATGGCCATTTTCGCAGATTTATGAATTTATTTTTGGATCTGCAATTTTATTTTTCTTTGCTATTTATTTTTCGTCCAATTATTTTCGAAAATTCGAAGAATTTTTTTTTTGCAGACCCAGGTAGTCACACCCCAGATCTGCCAATTTGGAGGTTTACTTAATCGTCGTAGGGAATTTCTTAGGTGGGCTCTTTACAAACCCTCGGCCCCACATAATTTCTGGCGAATAACCCAAATACCAGCGGCCCAAGCACACCGGCGACCCCTTCAACATTGCCACGGTGGACTATTTGTTTGAACCTCTGCGGAGCTTCGCTTTTAAACAAGCATAGAGCGCTTCCCACAACATATGTGGGACTATTCTCCCTCATAACTGGTAGCCTACGTGTGATTTTTCGGCCGACCCCCGTATACCGGCATTGATACGCAGATTGCTTCCTCCAGCGACGCTGCAGTCATCTTCGGCGACACAAACTGACGGTAGTGACCTCCATGGACGTCTTCTGCAACTTCGACACATACTGCCATTTTCCATTGTGCATGGGTCATCTCCGCCCATTCTTTTAGTTTCCTAGTAGAATCTGCACGTTTCTGGCATTTGAGGTAATTTCCAAGCACTGTCTTTTCTAGCACCCGTAGACTGGAAATCTGACAATTTTTTTTTAAAATCTCACCTATGCATTGCATAAACGTCCTCTGCCACGCCGAGTACAGCTAGAATATGCCACGTAGGACACTTGACACCTCAGCACAGTGACAAGCAGACCAACTGGTACTGCCACGTCTACCTCGTGGAAACTAGCATACTTGCCATGTGTGATTTCTGTACCATGCCATGTGTCATGTCCGTACAGTACAGACGTCAAATTAGCAGACACGTCATCTGCCACGTCAGGAGTGAACTTTTTTGTTGACGTCATCATTTCCCATGGTTAAATTTGATGCTCGTCTGGATGCTATTCTAGGGCATTTTATAAGTGCATTGACGACCATTTGACCATCAAATTTAGACTCTCAGTTTCTCCTTCAGACCCCTCTTCAGATTGCTTTTTAGTTTGGCAACCTGACTTTGCGAGCTCGTAACTTAGACATCCAGACTCTGATTTAGGTGCAATTTTTCTTGAAAGCAGGTAGAATTTCCTAAATTTTCCATTGGTGGTGTTGTTTTCTGATTTTGGTGCATAGATTTTGCAAAATTTGCATTTTTTGGCGACTATACCTGCATAATCTTGCATTTTGCAACTTCAGAAGCTCCGTACAGGCACATCTGTTCACTTTTTCAGGTCTCATTTTTTTTGAAAGTGCATGTTTTTTTTGTCTAATTTCCAAATTTGAAGTTAGATTCTAGGGTTTTGTGAACCAATTTCCCACTTTCAGAATTAGGCTTTCTTTGGCATTGTAATGCTTTGATTCTTTTTCAGAATTGTTGTAAAACTAAGCTACAGTGCTTAAGTGATAGATTTAATCCTTATAAGGTTGTTGTAAAAGCAAAATCAGAAAGTCCACTTTGTTCATTTTGACAAGTGGCCCATTGTAAACGCACTACTTATAAAGTGCCAAAGCATCTTTTTTGGGGGGGTCTTTTGATTGAGTGAAAAGGGGGGTGTGTACTGTGTTTTGTGTCTCTATTTTGTGCTCATTTCATTTTTGCATCATGGGTTTTAAATGTCCTCCTTTAACTTCACGCAACTATTCTACATGGAAAGATATTGCATGGAGTAGATTAATGGAAAAAGGATATAGTTTATATGTTGATGGTACAATTACCAAACCTACTAATGCTAAAGAACTCATTTCTTGGACAATTCAAGACCGACAAGCTTTAGGTGTTATCAGGAGTTGTGTACATGGAGATCTTCTCTTTCACATTAAAAATTGTTCAGAATCTAAGGAAGCTTGGGATAAACTTGAATAGTTGTATGGTAAAGTGGATGAAGAAAAGAGATTTCAGATTGAGGATGATCTACTTCTCTTGGATCCTAAAAATTAAGACACAATTCAGGATTATATCATCAAAGTCAATGAGTATAGGGCACTTCTAAAAGATTGTGGAAATCCCATAAAGGATGATATGTTGATACAACACATCCTGAAAAAGCTACCTTTTGAGTATGCCAATTTTGTTTTGAGCTCTAATACTCATAGGTTGACCATGGGATCTGCTTACCAGAAGCCTTCCTTTGATGGATTTGGAGACATGTTGATTGTTGAACAATCTCACTTGGTGGATTTTGGTCTTCTCAAGTCATCTAAGACCAAAGCCTTAGTAGCTCGTGATGATCACACATCTAGTCAAGGGGTAAAAAGCAACAACAAGAAGAAGCAGTGGAAGGAAAAAACACAATTTGAGACACAACATGACTCCTCTCAACAAGGCAGTTCTTCTTCAAACAAGAAAGGAAGTAATGAAAACAAGGAAAAACTCTTTTGTGCATATTGCAAAAAGCCAAATCATGATGAGCATCACTCCAAGACAAAAATAATTGATGAGTTAGAAAATCTACTCAAGAAGAATAAGATTCAAGTACTAGGTACTTCCAAGGATTCTACTCCTACCTCTTCAAAAGGTAAAGGTCAAGCACTTATGGAAAACTCAAATTCTTCTTCGGAATGGATACTTGACTCAGGTGCCTCCTACCACATGGGTTCTTCAAAGCAAGATTTTTCTTCATTGAAGTAGTCAAAGGTACCACACATCTTCATGGGAGATGATGCTAAAATGGAAGTTGAAGGGAAAGGACATGTAGAAATGGAAGATGGGGAATTCAAAGATGTTCTCTATGTTCCAAATCTAAGTTCCAATCTACTATCAGTTTACCAAATCACTCACCTTGGAGATGGTCATAAGGTTGAGTTCCTTCCCGATTCAGTGATGGTGCACAGTCTAAAAGATGATTCATTGGTAGCAGTTGGGAAAGTCAATGATGATAGGAGGCTTTATTTCTTCTCTCATTTTGTGCCTAAGAGTCCTTCCCAAGACTTGTTAACTCACTCTACTACTCAAATCAACTTATGACATGAGCGGTTTGGTCACCTTGACTTCGGCTCTCTTCAACAACTTTTCTCAAAACACATGGTCAAAGGTCTACCCAACATCAAATTTTCTAAGGGGGACTGTTCATCTTGTTTAGTGGATATGCATCTCAAGGAGAAGTATGATAAAGGGAAGTCTTCTCGAGCTCTAGTTGTTCTTCAGCTAGTTCACATGGTATTAGCAGGACCGTTTGCAGTGACTTCAGTCAGCCAAGGCCGCTACATACTCGCATTTGTTGATGACTTTTCAAGATTCACTTGGGTCTTCTTCCTTCATCATAAGAATGAAGTAGTTCATAAGCTTCAAGACTTCAAGGCTCATGTTGAATTCAAGTCAAGGAAAGCCATCAAAGTACTTAGAGTGGACAATGAGAACATATATGTTGATAGAAGACTTAAGAACTTTTGCAAAATTGAGGGGATTGATCTTCAGAACTCACCAACATTCAATCCACACAAGACATATGTTGCAACAATGAGGATTAGGACTCTCAAGACCATGGTAAGTTGCACGATAAAGGCTAAGTCTCTCGATCCTACATTAGAAGTTGAAGCCATTAGCAGTGCTACTCACATACTTAACAGGTCTCCTCATCCAACCTTAGATGGCAAGACTCCTTTTGAGGCATGGTGTGGTAGAAAACCTATTGTGAGTCACCTTAGAGTCTTCAGTTGTCCAGCATGGGCAAACCTTTCTTCTAGGAGTTGCAAGGCACCAACACCTAGGCCTTGTACCTTTATTGGTTATGAAGACAATGTGAAGGCTTACAGACTTATGGATCCAGAGACTCATGAGATTTTTGTGGAGAAGGATGTTCACTTTGAGAAAAGTTCTCCCAGCTTGTCCTCTACTCCTCTCTGCACATCATACATAGTAGAAACTGATAGTGACACCAACGATAGTGCTTCAACAGCTTCATACACGTGGGGTTCTATCGACAGTTGTAGTGAGAGGTCACATCAGTCCAGTCCACGTGCTTACATTGCCACAATGAAAGGTCCATCTTAGCATGGTACATCTCGTCTTCCAAATCCAGCTTCAATTGACTTGGGAGACAAACTTGAGGACATACATCTTCTCATTGATGATGATACTTCTACAGTTGTTGTGAGGGCTCACTCTGACCCTCAAGTCCATTCTCTACATGATCAATCTGCACAGGTTGGCGTGATTGTGGATCCTTATGAACAAAAATTAGTGGAGGTCTCTTTTTCAGTTGAGGAGGCAGATGTTTCAGTGGAACAAGTTCAACAGACATCCTTGCCAGATCTGCATTCGTTCTTTTCAACATAGTTGGAAGGGGTGAACTTTAGCATCAGTACAGGGCTACTTGAGTAGGTTTCAAGGCCAGTACACATCTTTAGGATTGTACCTTTGCCTTTATTTCTTCCTAAGGGGAGGAACATCATTCTGCATTCATGGACCAACTTCTTCATCGGAGCAGCTTTCACTTGTTGGCATTCTTCTTCTTTTTTTGGGGGGGGGGGGGAGGGGAGCCTATTCTGTCTCTCTTCCTTTTTTTATTCTCTTATGTATATACTGGATGTATGTCATAATGGGGGGGTGCTGATTACTCCATCCATCGATGCATCCTCTTTCATCTCTCTTTTTGGGGGAGGGTTTTTCCCATGAGGTTTTCCCTCTTTCCCCGCTTTATGGGAGATTGCATTTCATTATGTACATGGGCACCTTACATGGCCTAGTAGCTAAGACCCATTATGCATCTTCATCCTAGTTTGTAAGCTTAAGGGCATTCCTCTAACTTGCACTTAAGGGGGGGTGTTGGTATAAATACGTACTTTACTATTTACACTTATTTAAGTTTACTTAAGTTAATGCATTATCTAATTATTTTGCATTATTTTATTTATGAGACACTTAGGAGTTTGCACTCCTTTATGAGTTGTCATGTAGACAACACAGGAGTACTCAACTCTATTTAAGCACATGGTGTCTACAATACTGTTTTGCGTGTCCTACCCTTGTAGGCTTATCCTCTCATTACCACACTTAATTCCATGCTTAATGGAGGATAATCCATATCTGGTGGACATGTGCTTGGTTGTATGACACATCATGATGCTAAGTTCTAGGCATTCTAGAAGCTCTCCTGAGGCCTTTATATTCAAGCACTCCTAGTGTACTATGAGGTATCATGTTATTGAATACATTGTTATTCCGATCATACTCTCTCCAGTTTTGGTCTACAGTTGTGCTTGTGTTTGAGTTCTTAGTTCTTGGGTGAATTTTTCCCTTAGGCAAATTCTTACACTAAGGAAGAACATCTTGAGCATATTAGACAAGTATTGTAGAGGTTGAAAGAGGAAAAGTTGCTGATTAATCTAAAAAAGTGTTCTTTTATGCAAGAGGAGATTGTGTATCTGAGATCTGTGATTTCAACTGATAGATTGAAGATGGATCCTGAGAAAGTTAAAGAAATTTTGGAATGACTTACACCTGAGAATGTGAGTGAGGTAAGATCATTTCATGGTCTGGCTAGTTTTTATAGAAAGTTTATAAAGAATTTTAGTGCTATTTGTAATGCTATGACTGAGACAATGAGGGGAGATAAAAAGGAATTCAAATGGACACATGGAGTTGGCAAGACTTTTGAGACTTTGAAACAAAAGGTTGCTGAATTACTTGTATTGGCTTTGCCTGATTTCAACAAAGTATTTTAAGTTGAATGTGATGCAAGTGGTAATGCAATAGGAACTATATTAAGTCAAGAAGGTGAGCCTATTTCTTTCTTTAGTGAAAAGTTGAATGATGCTAAAAAGAAATATTCTATGTATGATCAAGAGTTTTATGCTATTGTTCAAGCATTGAAGAAGTGGAGATTTTATTTGATGCCTAAGGAGTTTGTGTTATATACTGATCATAAAGCTTTACAATACTTGGGAAGTCAACATAAATTGAATCAAAGACATATGAAGTGAGTTGAGTATTTGCAGAGTTTTACATTTGTTATTAAGTATAAGAGTAGAGCTACTAACAGAGTTGTTGATGCATTGAGTAGAAGACGTTCTTTTTTGACTGAAATGAAGGTTGAAGTTCTTGGTTTTGATGAGATGACAGAGTTATATGATGCTGATTTTTCTGAGGCATGGAGAGAGTGAAGAGCACCAAATCTGACAGACCACATAAATAAGTATGATGATTATTTCATTCAAGAAGGTATGTTGTTCAAAGGTATTCAGTTATGTATTCCTAGAAGTCCTATGAGGTTGAATCTGATTAAGGAAAAGCATAGTGGTGGATTAGCTGGACATTTTGGAATTGACAAGACATTGAGCTTGCTAAAAGAGAAGTATTATTGACCACAAATGTATAAGGATGTTCAAAAATTTGTAAAGAGTTGTGGAGTTTGGCAAGTTATAAAGGGAGTGAGTGAAAATACTAGTTTGTATACACCTATTACTGTTCCTGACAAACCTTTGATTGACATTAGTATTGATTTTGTTCTTGGATTACCTAAGACAGTGAAGGGGTATGATTCCATATTTGTTGTAGTGGACATATTTTCTAAGATGGCTCATTTCATAGCATGTAAGAAGACATCAGATGTTGAGCATGTTGCTGAACTTTTCTTTAAAGACATTGTGAGATTGCATGGATTACAAGAAGTATTATTTCTGACAAAGATAGTAAGTTTGTTGGCTAGTTTTGGAAGACTTTGCGGAAGAAGATGGGTACTGAAATGAAGTTTAGTTTTACATTCCATCCACAAAAAGATGGTTAGACAGAGGTTGTGAATAGAAGGTTGGGTAATTTGCTGAGATGTTTAGTTGGGAATAAGCCAAGTAATTGGAAGATGGTATTGGCACAAGCTGAATTTTCATATAATAATTCTGTGAATATTAGTACAGGGAAGAAACCTTTTGAGATTGTTACTGGAATGCATCCTAGAGGTATATCAGATTTGAGAGATGTTGCTGGTGAAGAAGAAAAAAGCTCTACAGGAGATAGATAAGATAAGATAAGATAAATTTATTAATGTCCAACAAAAGACCACAACGTGGGTTTATGGGACTGGAAGATTACAACAAGGAAAAAATAGACAAACGGAGCACCAAATGGTGTCCAAAAAAAGAACAAGCACGACAAAAGAAGAAGAAAGAAGGAAACATCACGAAAAAGATTAGGTATCTGTCTTCACAGGGAAAAAGTCCAATAGTGAGGAGAAGAATTTGCTGATTTTATTAAGTCTTTGCATAAGGAAGTGAAGTTGAGGTTGGAACAATATAATTAGAAGTATAAGGAGAATGCTGATCAGTCTAGAAGATACCATGATTTTCAAGTTGGTGATGAGGTGATGGTTCATCTAAAGAAAGGAAGATTCCTAGTTGGAACATACAGTAAGCTGAAGATGAAGAAATTTGGACCTTGTAAGATCTTGAAGAAGTTTGACAGTGGTAATGCTTATGAAGTTGAGTTATTTTATAAAATGAATATATCTCCTATATTCAATATTGCTGATTTGTATAAGTATCATGAGTCAGAGGATGAAGTTGTTGTATCAAATGATTATCTTAAGAAGCAGATTGAAGAAGTTGAACAGATATTAGATCAGAGAGTTGGCAAGAGCACAAGGGGAAAATATTACTATGAATATTTGGTGAAGTGGAAGAATAGACCTATTGAAGATGCTTCATGAATTTCTCAATTTGAGTTAGATTCAACTTAGGTTGGGACATCTCAATGATTTAGGAGAATCACTTCTCTCAACCCTGGTTGTCTGATGTAGGAGCATCTTGGGTTGCCTTGTTATCCTGCTCATTTTGTTTATTTTGTAGTTCTTTCATGTGCCTAGTAGTTCCTTCTTCCTTCATGTGCCTAGCAGTCCTTCATGTGCCCAGTAGTTCCTTCATGTGCCTAGCAGTTCCTTCATGTGCCTAGTAATCTAGTTTTCTTCATGTGCCTAGCAATCCAGTTTTCTTCATGTGCCTAGCAATCCAATTTCTTTCATGTGCTGAGTTACTGTAGCAATTCCTGCATGTGCCGAGTTGCCTCGTGTATGCCGAGTCTTTCTCCATGTGCCGAGTTACTTAGTGTATGCCAAGTGTTCCTTCATGTGCCGAGTTATCCAGTGTATGTTGAGTGCTAGTAATTGGACCTAATTTCTATGGGTTGACTTGCAAGATTTATTTCATTTGCAACATTTATGTTAAGATCTTTTCTTGGGATGAGTCCAGACCGTTGTTGGGTCAGCCTTCCTCTTATGTAATGTTTTAGAATGATCTATAAGCCATTTTAGTAAGTATAAATAGAGTATTTAGGCTTAGAGTTAGGCAAGTTTTTGGTGAAGGAGATGAGAGAGCAGAACTGAAGGTGCAAATTTGCTGTTGGATCTTTGTATATGAATGTATTATAATTGGCCATAACCCAAAAGGCCTTACAGCTGGGCATGAATGAAGATATTTTGATGAATCAATAAAAGTATTCTCTCTTCTTCCTCCTTTGGTTGCTATTCCTTGTGTTTGCTTCTGTTGTGTTAACTCTTGCAAGGTGGTTTGGATAGCTGGGTGAGCCTTTGGCCCTAGTTATTCTCTCTTGCCTGCATCGAAGATCAAGTTGTACTATTTTCTTTGAAAGAACCTATGTTCACAAGTTATCAATCATCATTTAAAAAGTATTAAAAAATAATAAAAATGTTATTTCAATTGTATATAGATGCACTTTTTCTTGTACATGACATTCAATTATTCAATGACCTCTTATCAATTAATAATGAGGAGGTTGTAAATTTGTGTTAGTGAGGAATTAAATTGTACCAAAATGACTAAAATCGAGACTAGTTTCTAGGTGGAAGCAACGACAGTCTCATATAATTGTGATTAGAGTGACACTAATCTCTAACAGTGGCTACAAATGCAATGACGAGGATTTCATTCTCAAACTTTTTATATTGTGGTTGGATCTGCATGTCCTCAATTACATTCCTTAATTGTTAATGAATGAATGTGTTTGTCCCCATTCACAAGTGGTGAGCTGATTGGAAGTGTTTGTCCCCAGTCACATGAGTCAGTGATTATGATTGGATGTGTTTGTCCCCAATCATAATTGTTGTGAGAAAATGTTTGTCCTTGCTTATGACTGTTGTTGGCTAGATGTGTTAGTTATCCTTGGATCCATGGATAGAAGTGTTTGTCCCCATCCTTGGTTGAAATCACAAAAGCATAGTGAGATCAATTCCACTATTGCTTGACATGAGTAGATGTGCATGTTCCTACTCTTATCTTATAGTATTTGGTGAGCTATTGTGTATGGAATGTACTTTCACCCATGTTTACACTAAGAGGGAGTATTGGGAATCATTTTTCACATAAGAGTTAGGAATCTTGCATCTTAGGATGCATAGAATAATATTTTGTCTCCATTTATGGGGAAGTGAGGTGATTGGAACTGTTTGTATCCAATCACATGAATTGGTGATTATGATTGGATGCATTTGTCCACAATCATAATTGTTTTTTTAACATGTTGAGATTTTCATTCATTCTAGTTTTTAGACATTTTTTACTTTTAGATTTTTATTGATTCTAGTTTCTTTAAGAAATTGTAACATAATGCATTTAACCGAATAAGATTTATATAAAAAATATTGTATTATAATTTATAATTATAAATGAGCCTGTAACATAATACATTTAACAATTAAAAACAATTGCAACCCTTTGCAAATGACTCAATGTCAAATTGAAATGACCTTGAATTCCCTTTTGCAAATACAAGGGAGCAAAAATAGCTGTAGGTCAATTTGTAATTGTATATATAATCAGATTATTACTACATAATACATTATGTGTGTACAATCAGATTGCCAATTTGCCACATTGCCAATTGTACAATATTTTCAAGTAGGAGTAGGATTTTTTTTCATCTGCTTTGTGTAGTAATAGTATGCTAGTGCCTAGCTATCCAACTACCTTGATATGCTAGCTCTTGATTCCTGTAACAATTAACATTAAAAAAAGTTGAAATTAAATCCAAAATTTGAAATTAAAGAGCAACAAGTAACAAAATGATTATAGTACTATCACTTACTAAGTTGTTACTTCTTAGTGCTATTAGTTATGACTGCCACTAACAACAACATTAAAAGTTTGAGAAGATGACCCAACTCCAATGAAGTTCTTTAGGGTGCTCCATTCTACATCATTTGGAAGCTCCAGTTGTTTGAGGTTGTAGCCAAATAGTTGCAACCTCGTCAACAATGAATCCTTCATAGAGATAGTTTTATATGAACCAAGGAATTTATCTATAACTGCATTCATTGTTGATAGTGGTTTGATGCAACTTGCAATTCTTTCTAGAGTGGTTTCCTCAAGCAAGTTGCCTAAATCAAAATTCATGGTGTTCTGCAACTTTTTCATGTAATCTTCTTTTTCAATAAATTTGCTGTTTGAGTAAGCTAGATTTGGTAATCTAACATTTAGCAAGTTCAGTATGTTGTGATTCATCTTCATCAAGTCTTTGGAAGAAGATTTGAGAGCTTCATCTATTTCCATTACTTGTTCACAATTGTGACAAACAAAAAAGGTCATTACAAAGGCATCCAAGTAGTTGTTTATTCCATGGTTTGCCAAATTCCTATCATTGGATCTTTGTATTTTATTCAAAATTTTTTTAGCAAATTTTTTTAAGGAATTGGTGAAGATTCGTCTTTGACCCTCAACATCTTTTTTTTACATTTTCAAAGACAAGTTTGAGATTGCTATTTAAATCAAGCCTTTCAAACAAACTATCATTGTTCTTCATTATTTTATCCCAATTTTATTGTTTGATAATATTAACCATATTTATTATAGTATCCTTGACATGATGGTTTTCGGAAGATGTTCTATTTTGTGCAATTATATTCTCCATCTTTTTCTTCATTTCAAACATCTTTATTTCACTTTTTTTTTGTATTTCCTCTAGCTGCCCTTGCCAATTAGTTGCTCTCTTCCTCTCATCCTCCAATTTCTTCTTCAAATATTGGATTGTCTTTGTAGTAATTACTTCTTTTTTCTTCTCATCCTTTATGGATTCTCTTCGCAGTGGACTCCTTTTTCTTCACATTGTTCAATTCCTTTTTCAAATCATGGAGTGTTTGAGTAGACTCCTCTTTCTTTGTGTTCTCCAATTCCTTCTTCAAATTTAGGATTTTATTTACAATTGAATCCTATTTTTTCTTTGCATTCTCCAATTCCTTCTTCATATGGTGAACTATGTTACTATTTGTAGTAGCACTAGACTCCGTTTTCTTTGCATCCTTCCAAGTCCCTCTTCAAATCAAGGATTGTTTTTGCAGTTGACTTAGGTTTTTTTTTCTTCATATTCTCCAATTGTTTTTTCAAATTGTTGATTGTGTTTGCACTAGAATCCTCTTTTTTCTTCTCATTCCCCAATTCCTTCTACAAATTATCAATTATCATTGCCTTAAACTCCTCTTTTTTCTTTTCATTCTCCGGTTCAATCTTCAAATTATTATTTTCCTTGATAGCAGAGTCCAAGTCAGTTTTCAATTTATTGTTGACTTGTACACTACTCTCTATAGACTTGAACAATTGTGCAATAGAGGCTTTTTCATGCTGATTTTTTTCTTTGCACTCATCCAATTCTTTTGTCAAATTTTGCACTTGTTCATTCAACTTTTCTTGCTAGACAATTGCCTCTATAGGAGAAGAATTCTTTATCTTGTTTTGCAATTCTTTGAATCTATTGTGTGCTACTTTCTCCTTGGCCTTTACATTATCAAGGTCTGCCTATAAATTTTCTATTTGCTTTGTAAGCCTTTTGTTTTCCCTCTCCACCTTTAGAAGTGTAGAGTAGACTATTTTGTTGCTCTCTTTTGATATACTGATTTTTCAATATTTTTCACTTTTGACAAATCTATTTGAAGATTGGTAACTTGTACATCGTTATAATTTATTATATTTTCTGGTGGATTATTATCTCTAGCCAAGGGCATAATAGCCATGAAGTTCATCATTTCATTGTTTGTATCATATGTTGGAAATATTCTGTTAGTAGATCCCTAACATTCAACAACTGCATCACTTTTCAAAGTCTTCATAATTTGCCTATTTCTTTCACTTGTCTAATCAAACTTTGATGCAAACTCGTTCAAACTAAAATTTAGGTTTGCTAACACAATTGAGTGTTTGAAAGGTGAATTATCAGTTGTATTATTGTCTGCTTCAACTCCAATTAAACTTACTCCACCTACAATTGTATTTTGAGGATTGCTAACATATTGAAGATGGCCCATTCCAAATCCTAGTGTTTTAGGACTATTTTCAAGGTTTTGTATAAAAGCTATTGGTGCATACATTGGTGAATTTCTAACATTGCTTGCAGTGTAATTGTCATAACTTTTTTCTTTTTTGCACAAGGTTCATCCATGCTAGTCCTAGTGCCAGTGCCAGTGCCAGTAGGATCAACTACAACTGGGTTTGAAGATTTAATAAATAAAGTGTTGGGATGACCTTAAGAAGCAAAAGTATAATGTTTTTTTCCCTTTCTAGATGAATAATCTTCAATCGCATCAGAGAGTCTAATGATTGGTTGACTTTTTCTTTTGGGTGGGTCTGGTACTAAAACTGGATTTCAAATCCCTTCATCACTTGCAACAATAGGCCCTATACCTACATAACCCATTTTTTATATCATATTTTCCCCTTTACTATACATTTGTTTAGTAGAATCAGTCATTTGAAGCTTAACAAAATGTCTGCCCTCGGTTGACCTAGAATCCTAAATACCTTGAATGTTGGCATTAGACTCGAGGTCCTTCTATCTTTGAATATCACTGTCGCTGGAACTACCAAAATCATATAGTACAGTTGGATGCTCTTTATTCCAATAATTGCTAAAAAGTTCATCCTCGTCAATTTCCTAAAAATTAGCTGATGTCTTGGTTCACCCAAATTTTGTCTCATTTTAAAAAAATCAGTCGTCTTGATTTGACACCACAATTCAGCTGCGCATGCCTCTTAATTGCTTTCAGCATAGACCTCTTAGAAGGTTGAGATGCTTTCTTGTAGAAATTTAAGTATGTTAGAGGCTTTGATTTGTGTGACTCTGATATGTGCAATGTCATAATTTGGGATGAAAATTCTTACATTGAAATATTATTCTTTGTTGCATGTTTCTTTATCTCTTTCTTAACCTCATCCCACGAATCTTTATTTTTTAAACTTTTGTATCAATGGCATCTCTTGATGTTGATATTTTCTCGCAGAGTTCCCATTGGTAATAAGTCTTGTTTTTATTATGTTCAGTGGATCATAATTCCAGTGACTAACAAAATCAAAGCCAAAAAAAGTTACTAATTCATTTGCCACTTTGAAAGCTTTTCTCTCAAATGTGAGGCCTCTAATTGCGAAAGGCAAGGAAGGAAATATCATTTTTTTTTGTTGTCCACTGAAAAGGTCATCTGTTCTCTTCATCTGCCGTACATATTCTAGTGCAAAATTCCTTTCTATAACATGCATTGGAAGTTTGCATGGTTCAACTGCTGAACCGTAAAACCTTAAGATAGTGTACTCTTCCATGAAGAACCAGTTATCCAATTGAATTTCACTTCTCAGTTGAATTCAATCTTTACAAGACACAGGCATTCTAGGCATCGAAGTGCCTGTGATTTTTTTGTAAATAGGTGCCAAAAAGAAGTCTACAAAATGGTTGTAGTTATTATTGTTAGTAGTCATCCTCATCTTATGTGTCCACTCATATACTGGACTTGGACTCTCTAATTTCTTTTGGGTTTTCTCATCAAACTTATAGACCTCAATATCAAACTTGTTGTTCTCTGTCTCAAATATTGGGTGATGCTTTGCTAAAAGAAGGTAGCAAAAGTAACTTGTGAACCTAAATATCTTTGTCTTGCCTATAGTTCTACTTTGTTTAATCATTAGTAATTGTTGTTGCATAGATTCAACAATGTGGTAAGAAAAATTATATCTTACATCTACATTCTCAACTGATTGACCTCAACAATGGATATTATAAGTTATTTTGAGAACATTGGCCTAGACTTCCTTGTTATTGTCCAATCCCAAATAAAATGATAACAAAGAAATAGTATTTTGAACCCATGGCACAAAAATATCATACTGATAAGGTGGCTTATGGTCTATGTCTAGTGTAACACTAGTAGATGAATCTGAGTTTATTAAACCCTTAATATATGAATCTTGAAAAATTCTTTCTAGTTTTTCATAAGCCTATGCTAGTTTATCCAAGTTAATGCGCTCATTAAATCTTTCTGGTTTAAACCCTATCCCTAGGTCTAACAGAGTGAAAAATTCACTCTCAATTATGGATAAAATATCCTCTTGAGTGTTTTGGTTTACAATTGCCTTTCTATTTTCATCATAATTCTAAGCACATAACATTACAATTTTAGGGCAAGGGAATACTTCGGGTACAACGAGGTTTGCTAATCCAGTAACCAAAGCAGCTAGTTTATTTGTATGTGCACAAATACTATTGTTATATTTGTAATAATTTCTCCCCTTTTGGGAATCTTTCCACTTATTAAACAATGAATGTCTAATTCCCATGATTCCAAAATCTCCATGGATAATAGGATAAAAAATATCATGACACTCATCGGTGAAACCTAGGGTTCATAGCACTTGTCCAAGTTCTATAATGTCTTTCTTTTCCTTTATGCTTGCACTCGTATTGGAAGTTTTTGAATTTTTTTTTCCCATGCCTGCTATTGGTTATTATACAAAATTCTTCTTCAAGTCCTATTTAAAAAATTTGTAAAGTGTAAACCTTAGACAATAAAAATCAAGATTTCCATTACTACAAATTGCAATGAAATTAAAAAAAATAAAATAAAATACCCAAAATCGAGATTCAATAATTCATGTTGTCCCATGATACTCAAGTTTCACACTTTCAGTGTTCAGAACACAAAATGGAATTCAGTCAGTCTTTGAAAAGTTGAAATTTGAAAACCCTATTGTATCAGACTCTTGACTTGGAGAACTTTCAACTTCATACTTTGAAAACATAGAAGGTAAATAGTTAAAAGTTAAAATGAAAGTATTAAGTAATTAATGGTTTTAGGTACTTTACTAATAGTATTCACAATGTACATGTAAATGACATAAAGATTCAATAATGTAGTAATGTACATAACTATAATAAGTAAAAGTAAAAATTTATTACATTAATATATATTTGAATTTTGAAATTTATTCATTTTAAACAAATTAATTAATAAAAATTGAACTTAATTATCGATATGATTTTCGGGTCAATTTGTAGAATGCTATCATTGTTGTCAAAAGTCATCTAAAATTATGACACTTGTCAAGGACATGTGTCACGATTCTAGATGTTTCTTGACAATAGTGATAGCGGACCCAAAATTTACCCAAAATTCATCCCGGGCCATTGTTGTTGGTGTTCATCTGCTTTTTACTTAACAATCGTGACATTGTCGAGTCAGGACTAAGTAATAATTTTTTTAAAAGACTAAACATAATTATTAATAATATTAATTGAGTCTTGAAACTTACTTGAGTTGGACATGTGTCACGATTCTGGATGAATCTAGGTGCATGGGAAACCATTCCTCAAATTGGCCTAAAATTCATCTTGAGCTGTTGATCTTTCTTTTAGTCAATGATTACGATTTCACATAGAATCTTTGAGTACATGTGTCTCGATTTTGGATAGAAATAAACTTTAACTTCATTCTTTTAAAATTTGGTCCAGAATAGAGCTGCGGTTGTTGATCTATATTATTGAACGGTCTAGATCAAATCATGAATTGTTAAAACTTAAACCTTTAGAATAACTAATATTAATTATTTAAACAAGGTTCCATAGCAACTAAGTTCATGGCAAAAAATTGATAGAATTAGTAAAAAATTGATTTAAAAAAATATTAGCATGAAAAGAATTTAAATAGCATATTAATTAATATAAAGAAAAATATTGAAATAAATATTGTTAAAGAAATTGTTATTAATTATTATTATTTTATTTTTAAGTTTAAGCATGTCAAAATCATGATGTTGATTTAATTATTTATATAAAATATTATATATAAAATATAATTTATAATAATTATTATAATAGTTATGATATAAATAAATGATTTTCTTTTCTATCATAAAATTTTTATTGTAAAAATGATATGAAAAATTCAATGAAGATATATTAAATACTATAAAATAAAATTGGTGCAAGCTATGAAATAATAATGACAATAGTTTTTTTTGATGAATAGTCCCTTCCTTATATTAAAAAAATATAATAAAGTTACATATTCACAAAAAAAGGGGCTAGGGGATATAGGATCACCCTGTAAGTTCATACGACCACTGGTCGAAAATCAACTATTCATCAAAAAACTTTAGAAAATAATAGAAAACAAAGAAATCCTCAAGCTGCCAGTACAACACTAGCTAAGGAAGGAGGATCCTTATCATTATAGCCCCACCCAAAACCGGGGAGAGTAGATGGCTCAGGGGGAGCCCAACCATCATCCACAACAACAACATTATCTTTGTCTTTCTCTCCCTCAGGCTTGGGAGGAGAAATGGCTAAATCCAGCTAAGAAAACACCCACTTGGGGTCTCGGTGAGTAGAGGGCCAACCAATAGTAGGAGTAGTAGGAGGAGCCATTGGGGATCACTCTGAACTAGACCTCTGGGGAGGTGAGGCCAAGCAGTGCCGATCATCAAACCTCCAAAAATGCGACGTCGACCAAAAGTACCACCACTGGGAGAGCGGTGCTATTGAGAGTGAGGCATGCACGAGCCACGAGTAGAATTGCTATGACCTCGAAAATGTCCACAAGGAGGGGTACAGTTGCCAGAGGCCAAATCCAACAGAACATGAATGATTATACAGGGGGCATTTCTCCAATGATCCAAAAGCTCCTGTAAGTGCACCACCTCCAGCGCCACTTTATCTGTCTATACTTGAATCTGCAACATGACATTGTTATAAATACACATTTTAGAGTACATAGCCACATTAATGTCAACTGTGTTGTGAGCATAAATGACTGCATTATGATATTTCCAAATGATAAATAAGATCTCCAATCTGAAAGCATGCCATATCTAGGCGTAATTGAAGGGAATCAAGGTATCATCACCCAAAAGAACCATATGCCAAGAAAAAGGTTCTGGGCAGAAGGGGCGAAAGAGATCATGGATCCATCACCAGTAACATTGAGCCTGTCTACAGAACCAAAAAATGTGCAAAAACGACTCTAGTTGACCACAAAAAGGGAAACAGGGGTCAGGAACTCCTAGATGCTGTAGCTGGGAGCCCAAAGGTAAGCCCTTGAAAAGAATACACCAAGTGAAGTGTGCAATTTTGGCTTCAGTAATGGCATGCTACATAGTGGTGAACCTATGACTCCAAATGTGATGCAAAGATTGCAAATACCAACGTTGGTTGAGAACATCAACCATGGGCAGGTGAGGAACTAGCCATCGATAACCTAGCCTAGGTTTATAGCTGGTTACTAGAGTGTTTGGATATCACTTCCAATCTTTCTACCAAGGGTGAGAAGACTAAATGCCCACTTTGTGTAACAAATTGAAGGCACTGCAGAAATTAGAAGATCAAAAGTCTACCGATCTGGATGAGTGAGCTGGAATTGTACTCACATGTTTTCCCATGATTGCAAGCTCATAGTAACTCTAGAGAAAAGATCTTTAGGGGTCCTTATGTTGCATTTAAAAAAATGCAGAGCACTAGCCCCGTGCACCTTAGCCAGATAATGACAATAGTTTAATTTAAATAAAATAATTAAAATTAAAAAATAAAATTACAAATGTTATATTTTTATTCATATTTATTATTTAGTTTCAAAATTAAAATGAAATATTGTTTATTTATCTATAAATTATTAACATATATTGAAAATTGTGACAATTGTTTGTAAACATAATTATTATTAATATTAGTTGAGTGTTGACACTTAATTGAGCTTTGCAATGACTGGACACATGTCACGATTTTAGATGAATCTAGGAACATGGGAACCATTCCCCAAATTGGCTTGAAATTCATCTCGGGCCGTTGATCTTTCTTTTAGTCAACGGTCGAGATTTCGGGTAGAATCTTCGAGTACACGTGTCCTGATTTTAAGTAGAAATAGGATTTAACTTCAATCTTTTAAAATTTGGCATGAAATAGAGTTGCAGTCATTGATCTATTGTTCATTGAACGGTCTAGATCAAATCATGAATCATTAGAACTTAAACCTTTCGAATAACTAATATTAATTATTTAAACAAGGTTCCATGGAAACTAATTTTGTGGCAAAAAAATTGATAGAATTAGTAAAAAAATGATTAAAAAAAATATTACCATGCAAAGAATTTAAATGACATATTAATTAATATAGAGAAAAATATTGAAATAAATATTGTTAAAGAAGTTTTTATTAATTATTTTTATTTTATTTTTAAGTTTGAGCATGTCAAAATCATGATGATAATTTAATTATTTATTTAGAATATTGTATATAAAATATAATTTATAATAATAATTATAATATTTATAATATAATATAAATAAAGAATTTTCTTTTCTATTATAAACTTTTTATTGTAAAGATGATATGAAAAATTCAATGAAGATATATTAAATTTTATAAAATAAAATTGGTGCAAGATATGAAATAATAATGACAATAGTTTAATTTAAATAAAATAATTAAAATTTAAAAATATAATTACAAATGCTATATTTATATTTAGTTTCAAAATTAAAATGTAATATAGTTTAATTATCTATAGATTATTAACATATATTGAAAATTGTGGTAATTGTTTATAAACTATTTTTCATCATTTAAAATATTTCATAATGAAAAAAAGTTAGGTGACAAGATAGGTATGAAATAAAAATTTAAAAATTGACACAAATTATCAAAATTTTATTTAACTTTGTTAAGGTTATAATCTTTAGTATTCCTTGAAGCTCTTATCACTCCATTTGTTTTAACCAATCAAATTAAAGAAAAATAATTTTAGAAATTACAAAACTTTTAATTGGATAATTTTGAATTGAATAATTTTTTACTATAAATCGTTAATCAAATATGAAACCATAAAGGGATTGTTGAAACCCTTTTTTTTGTTTTTAAGTTCTAACTTTATAACTATTAATGGTTAATTTTTTTATAACAAAGTTGCAGACTAACATTTCAACAGTGCATTGAGATGCCAAAAACAAAGTCGTAGACTAACAGGAACAACAATTTGAGAAGTCAAAAACTATTGTTTTCATTGATAATATTTTAGAGTGTACAATGTACATAATTCATAGCATAGATATTCAAAATAGCTGATTAAATCAGCTTGGTTTTATTATTTCGTAATTTACATTAAAAGGAAAGGCCCAATTTAAAGAAAAAATAGATATCTTAAAAACATATTTTTACCTAAAGGGCAAGGGTTAAGGAAACAAGATTCAAGAAATAGGGAATAGGGAGGCTGAAAGCATTAGCGGGCTGAGGGGCTGAGGCTTGAAGCCTTCAATTAGAAAGGTCTTCAAGTCCCTCCCCGAGGAATCTGTTGGAGAAGATGATGTTGTTGAACTTGTCCAGCCATGTGAATTCAGTCTCACTAAGATTGTCCAATAATAACTACTTCCATAGAAAATCTCTTTCGAGTTGCGCCCAGTTTTGATGGTGAGTCAATTGTTGTTCATTCATGTTGAGCAAGAAGGGATGCTTCTGTACAATGCTCCCTATGCCTTGCTCCCAACACTTGTCTCCTATGTTTGCAAAAGGGATGCCAATGGCCAACCCTGGTACCTACTTGACTAATAAAATTTTTTTGACATCATCTTATACAAATGTTTCCTTAAAAATATTATGCATAAGCATCAGAATGTCTATTTGACTACCTCCAAGGTTGAGAAGAGACACGAGGAAGTGAGAGGTAATATTCATGGACACATGGTACCTCTTATCATTTCTTAAGAATTCATGGTTGAGGACCATGAATATAGCATGGCAGATAAAAGGACTTTGGGCATCTAGCTCGCAAACCATGTTAAGGACATCATTAGGAATATTGCCCAAAAATGGCTTTTGTAGAGCCATTGTAGTGCGTTTTAGGTGAATTGGCATGTCCATGACTAAGATTCAAGAAACTTTGCAAACCAAATTTAGATTGAAAAATTTGAGAAATGATAATGAAATAGGATTGAAGAGGCTATTTAATGGTAGTTGCATTGAATTTTTTGGCATTCACAATCTTTCATTTCTTATTTTTTCATATTCCTATTAATTTTCAAGTGTGGAAAATGCCAAAATGTACTCGCATTAATGTCAGACAGTCAAAAGTTTTTGACATTGAGTACATTTCAGTTAATGCCTTAATGATTTTCATGCCCATGTGTCTCCATCCTAGAGAATTTCATGCGAGTCTAGGTCTTTTCAAGCGAGTGGCCCTGAAATGCATCTTCTGTCATTGATCTCTAATTAATCAATGGTTGATAAAACTATTATATTAGCAATACAAAACTTGAAAGTGACAATTGATGACTTGGTAATATTGAAACTGACATAACAACATTACGACATTATTAATAATAGACCTAAGACAATACACAAGTTGAAACTTGAAGTGACTACTAATTTGCTTTCAGATTAAACATATTATCAATTTACCACTAAGGATTAGCCAAGACCATTATTATTCATTTTCCTACAAAACAAATAATTTACCTCTAACATTATTAATTCATTTTTAGCAAGGGAAAAATAGCCATCATTTATTTATATGTCTGGAAGAAAAAACATTAATTTTCCACATTTAAAATGATTTTTGCTAGGGCAAGAAAAAAATCACCAACATATAATATTTTATTTCCCTATATGGAACAAAAAAATTGCCCTTGACATAAAATTTTCTTGTCCACAAAATGTTGGATTCACCAACATTTTAGGCATTTTTTTCAGGAGGGGTTTCTTAAAGTTATCCTTGAACTATCCAAAGAATTCCCATACTCACTAACTTATCATGTTCTAAGACCAACATTCCTAAAAATGACTTGAATGAAGGCTTAGTGAAGGCACTTCCCATTGTTATCTTGTGAGTATTATAATTTGAAACAAAAGCTAAATATTCAGGAGGAAGATGAGTCATCACATGTTTAATCAACTTTCCATCCTCGATGGGTTCACCACAATCCTTAAGTTGTACCCTATACATGTCTACTTGGGTAAGATAATATTTTATGGTGTCAAAATTCATAGGATCCAATTTGAGAAGATTATCCTCAATGGTGTCAGTCATATCTTCATCTACTATCCCATACAATGCTTCAAGTTTATCCCAAACTTCTATTGGATTGGTAATGTTTCTAATGTAATATTTGATAGGATCGGAGATATTCTTTAGCAAGGTTCCTAAGGCCATCTCTTGTTTTTTTTCCTAGTCTTCTTTACGAGACTCATTAGCATCATCATCAGGTTTCTTTGTAGCACTAGTTACATAACATAGTAAACCTATTTCAACTAATGGTTCCTTTATCTTTTCTTTCCTAGTGGCATAATTATATGGTTCTAATTTAAAAAAGAACTCATAATGAAAAAGAAAGAGCACAATATCAAAGATATTGAAGAACACAAGACACACTCCCCCTTTTTACTCAATCAAAGAATCCCCACCCAAAAAAAGGTGATTTGGCACTTTATATTTAGTGTGTGTACAATTGACCATTTGTCAAAATAGACCAAGGTGGACTTCTATTTTTGATGGTTACAAAAATAAATATGAAGCTATATATGACTCAACAAAATAAGATACAAGACCTCTCAAGGATCTAATTAATTACAAGTGCCAAAATAGGTCAAAAATGACCAAATGTTGAAAGTACTATGTCCAGTTAAAATTACTCCAAATTGATACCAGATTTGGAAAGTAGATTAAAAATGCACTTTTAGAAAAAATAGCACATAAATGTGTCCATATGAGCCCGAATGAAGTCTTTGAAGTTGCAAAAATTGAGATTTTCAAAATTCAGGAACAAAGATTACAAACAACCTATAGCAATGTGTAGAACACAAAATTCTACACCAAAACAAAAAAAAAAGCTTGAAAAAATGAGTCCATATGAGGGAGATATTGTTGTTTGAAAATCAATTCTATAATTATTTTTCTTGAATCGCCACAACTACACCTCAAAAAATCAAATGACTCTAGATTTCACCTTAGATGTCCAATTTTGATAAAACAAGAATCAATTTAGGAATTTTTTGAACTTCTAAATGTGATGCCAACATTTGATTTGCACTAGCAAACCCCAATCTTGACCTACAAAAAAAATTCTCTCCAATGGCTATGCAATGAAACTCCTATGACTCTGATACCATGTAAGAATTTGGTATAGCTTTGATACCATGTAAGAATTTTTCTAAGGCAAGAATGAAATGCCAAGATCTATAAGCTCAAGAGATAGTACAAGAGAGACAAAACATGATCAAATGAGAATGGAATATTCAAATAATTGGATGAGTACATAATAGAAGTGCCTTGTACATAAAGACAACTGATATGTCTAGGAGTCATACAAGAGATAAGCATAACAAATAAGCACATATCCACCAAGAGTGGATTGTCCTCTATTGTGCATGAATATACATGCAACAATGAGATGATAAAAATGTAAAGGTGTATCTCATAAAGAGATGTAGTAGACAACAAGTGCTCAATTGGAGTGCAAACTACTATGTTGTCTATATGACAACTCATATGGATATGCAAACTCCTAGGTGTCTACATGACAACTAATACTAGCTTTTATATATGTGTGTGTGTGTGTGTGTGAGAGAGAGAGAGAGAGAGAGAGAGAGAGAGAGAGAGATATCCTTCTCTGGCATTGCTGTACTAAGATAATTTATGATAATAGGTGCCTCAAGAAGGATATCTTTGCCCAAAATATGCAATGAAATCTATTACAGAGTTGAACAATACTCTCTAGTCATTTTTTTTAGAGGCATTGGTTATGAATAAAATTAATCTACTACTCTATCCACTCTCCTCCATTCTCATTAAATATTAATAAAAATTCTTAAAACACGGGGGTTATTGTTTGCAATAGGTGACTCTTTAATCTTTGCTATTACATTTTGATTGCATGCATTATTATCAGTCACATTTGTAATGAACAGATGTAAAAATAATTATAAAATATGTGATATGTAAATGAACGCCATTTTTTCTTTTTAAATAGCAAAAGCTTACATTGATGAATGCTTCCATTGTAGAAAGCCTCTTAGCTTAATGGCTATGCATTAAAGTAAGTAAACTTAAGTAAAATGTAAATAGTAAATACTTATTTACACCAATAAGTATCATGATGTATATAATGTATTGTTAGAATATTTAGAATAAATGAGAGGTGGGGGGGGGGGGGGGGGGGGGGGGGGTTGAATCAGTTATCTAGGGTCTATATACCTTGACTCTTAGACTGCCCAATGGCTTATGGAAAATAAAGAAGTTCACAATAGAATAGGTCAGTGTATTACTCTATCATAGACACCTGAATTGATAGGTACAACTCCCTTATGAATGCAAGATATGCAATGAATTTTTGTTTCAAGTTTAGGGGGTATGCTGTTAAGTAGAGAGCAAAAGAGGCAAAAACCAAGTTGCTCAACACTTTAAACAACCTAGGAAAATGAAGGGGGACTAACTCACAATATGCAATCTATTTAGGCTTACAATGCAATGAATGGAAACATGCACAACCAACCACAACAATAGGAAGAAAGCAAAAGATGGCGAAATAAGTAATTCTTGAATTACACAATTAGTTGATGTTTTGACAATACTCAGATTATCTATACCTCAACTACTCCACACACCAGTTTCTAGATTCCTTATGCAACATACTATACAATCACACAAACTACACTATACATCACATAAAATAAATGGGATGCTTTGTTGATCTCATATTGGTTTTGACAATTGAGTGTCAACACACTTAAGATATTTACTAAGTTCATGCTGAGCTAGTAATACATGCCGAGTATAATATGTATAGATACCGAGTTGAAATGAGTGCCGAGTCACATAAGTACCAAGCAAATAGACCATTCCAAGTGATTCAAGTGTTGAGTAAGTAGTTGATGCCAAGCAATTTAGGTGCCAAGCCAAAAATAGAACTATAGTATGTTCCGAGCATCAGTATTATCAAGTGCCGAGTAATACAAACTAGATCTAGTTGTTTGTGATGGCACAAACAACTATGCAAACCATTTTTATGCCGACATATGGATAAATCTCAGAGCTTTGAAGATAATGATGAATCTATTTAGATTCCATATGCAATCAACATGCAACCAATCACAAAATTGGAAGGGATTAAGCAAAAAAATGAATGAATCTCAGCCATAGATTCATACCTAACCATAAGCCACCAAAAAAATATTTATAACACTAGTACATTAGGCCCCCATTTTCGACCAAAATTTTTGACCAAAGGCCTATTTGGGTTGTTAAATTCATTTTTTTTGAAAAAATGGGCCCGATATGGTCAAAATTATGACCAAATTTTGACTATGGTAAAATTGTTTAAATTTTGACCTTCAGAACATAAGAAAAAAGGTCACGACAGTGTTAATTTTGTTTTGGGGCGCACCATGACTGCAATGGGCAGGAGTTTGGTGCAGGGTCAATAGGAGAGGAGAAAGGAGGTAAGAATATGGTCATTAGATATCATTCCAAGTTTGTTATCTATCAAAAAGTTGTAGAGGCGGATTCCAAAGCTATTCAATGCTTTTACATTTTCTCTTTCTCTTCTACTCATCACAATTTAAAAAATAGAGCCACTGTTAATTCTTTCAGGTCACAAAGTTGTTTTATAGATGATGTTTAGGTTCAAGTTTAGCATATATTTAAGTGTAAAGATAAAGCTGTGGAAAATTTATATTTCTAATATAATGCACTATTCATTTTTTGTATTTCTTTTGCATGCAGGGAATCTCGAGGTGTCTTGGTGTTGGAAAACTCTGGATTGGAAACAAAGAATGTAATATGCAATACCTACTCCCATTTTCTTTTTCACTCAAATTAGCAGCATTACCTCTGATAGAATTTGATCTAGACCCATTCACACAGGTTTGTGGCCATTTTACTATAGATTGCTTTGCAAGACATTAAACAAGAACTCAATCTTTGGGAGGATTGATATATTGTAGAACATTTGTATCTGCATTCCTTTTCTCTTCATTCTAGTAGTTTATTTTCATCTTTCTGTATGGCTTGCATCCACAACATGACCTTGTTGAGTCAGGAGTCTTTTTCACTACTTTATTTAAAGAAGAAAGGAAGCTTAGCTTACAAGTTTTCAAAAGAACTTTATTGTAGAGTTTGGAGCCCAAGCAATGTAAATACTATGAGGAAACTGTACGAGATGCATTGTTATAAGTTATACAAGCTTTCCTGGTGAAATCTAGAAGTACCATTTTAAGGAACTATTTCTCCAAAATAGAAAATGTAATGTAGTGATTCTAGCAGATGACGTGCAGATAGGTATGCTTGTGTGGGAGAGAAAATAAGAAGAAAAGAAGCAATTTGCTTTATCATCTCTGGCTAAAGACGCAACTCATACTCTTGAAGTTGTGTTATATTCTCTCATAGATAGTCCTGCTATAAATAATTATTCATTTTTTCCCTCATGCTTGTGTTTTGAATGATTAGGAGTAGCGTGTATCTTGTTGGTGTTTCAAACTGCTGAAACAATCAAGCAACAAAATGCTTAATATCACAGTGAAATGACTCACACAATCTAGGGATTAGCCAATTCCCAATATCAACTATATGAATGAATCACTATAACCCAACTTCAACAAAACCAAAGGATGGTTTCCTAATCTTCTGGCTCTGCTAAACCAAGGTGGGTATACCTAGGGATAATTCTAATGCAACTGTGTATGAAATTATCTTAGTTTCATTTTGATTCTCATCTATTACCTTCACATACATACATAGCTCACTTCAATTCTTCAATGCTCTCAAACTTATACACATCCCTTATCAGCAGATCTGGTCATAATTCTCCTAAAATTTACAAATATTCTTGGAAATAACAGCTACCTAAGACTCAAGAATTAGATATAAATGAGTTGAGACCAGCATTTATAATTCTTGAATAGGATTGAAATAATTTTGATTTTATAAGATGACTTGATATGCAACAGTAGAATTCATCCTTGTTTACTTCTGATTTACAGGACTAGTGCCTTATCCATTGGGCAAGAAATTGACTATTGATGGGAGATCTAATTTAAATAACTTGTATAAGAATTAATCAAATGTAATCACCCATCTCCATTCTTATGCAATATCCCTTTTATGAACTCATAAACCCTACTGATTTACTGAAGCATTTATATAATTGCTTGAACTAAAAGCAACAATAAAACCAACATACAACCCATCTAGACTGCATTCAGCCAAATAAACCTTATTTAAATGACTTCAAAGTAAACAAACCCATAAACTAGAGACAGAAATTGATGACACAGATATAGTGTAAATACCCTATTGTATTATCCTTTTCATATGACTAATACAATAACCAATAGAAAACCAATTAAATGCCTAGAATAGATTGCCATTTCTGTCATTTCAATTTTCTTATCAGAAAGTTCAATGGAAGCAAACTCAAAACCCCTGCATACTATTGGATCGACTGTATATGTACTCTTCTTGAAAGAAAACAAAAAATTACACAAGTCTCGAACCATCACAATGCCTTGAAAACTCATTTATATAGATATGAGTTGCAACAAGCAAATGGAAAATGTGATTGAAAGGTGTCCAAGGAACAAAACATTACACAAAAGACAAAAAGGTCACAACAGAATGCCAGGCATATCAAATATTCTCTTAGGTAGGCCCATTCCTATTACTACTGTACTTATCAACTTTTGATTTGTCTCTCATTATTTTGAATCCTCAGAATACATGGCTACCAGGCTAGCCAATGAGGGGTGATCTTGTGATGCCTTTAGATCAATTTGTTCCTATGGGTTTTCACTGCTTTCACCTTGAGCAGGCACTATTTCCTTTTCACTTTCTTCTTCCTTCAATTTTGGTGCTGATGTGTCAATGAATTGCACCTCATCTTCTTGTTCCCTATCATTATCTGAACTGCCTTCCTCCAACTACTGGTCCAAAGGAATATCTACCATCTATGTGTTAAACTATATGTCATCCAGCCAGCTGAACCGCAGGATATCATCTTGTTTCTTTAATATATAATTAGCCTCCTTTTCAAAACCAACAAATTCTTGCCTCAAAGAATAAAAAAAAACTGGACTTCAACCAATTCCTCTGTCGTGGTGGCCCACCAGGCATGCCCCTTTTCATTAACAACTTTATTTATCCTTATGTAGAAAAGGTCAGCTAGTTGTTTACTCCATTCATCCTTTTTTTTCAATTGGTTCTTTCTATCCAAAACACAAGGAAACAGATCAAATTTTTGATTCTTGTATTTATTCAAATAAGAAACAATTTTTAGTTGCAAAGCAACTCTCTTGTTATCAAAATCTATCAAGTCATTAGCAATATCATATAATTTTTCAATATGGTCATTTGAAGACATTATAATTGAATAACATAAAAAGGTGATTTATTTTTCCCTTTTTCCCCACTTGTTAACAATACACTTGAGGATTTCATCATGGGTTTTCAGTTGCTCCCATATACTTATTACTCTTGCCAACTGATCAAAAAACAAGGGCCATTCAATCTTATCTACCAAATACATTAGGGCCTTTCTAAGCTTATCCTCATATTGCATATTTAACTCTACATGTAAAGCCCATAGCTTATTTTTTTTTGCTTCAAAATCCTCAGCTATATAATATTCTGGCCTTTGAGATGTGTCTGGTAGTTATACAAAGGGGGTGGATTTAAAAGGTTCCACTGGAGGATAGGGGTATGTTATTCTCGGCCTTGTGGACTTCCCCATTACCTTGTTTTCAAGTTCAATTCTCCTTTTTACCTCCCTATTATAGGCCTCAAGAAGTGTTTCATATTTATCCTGTAACTTAGACATGGCCTATTCCTCCTTCTTTGCAGTATCCAAAAGAAAATTGGAAGATTCCACATTCCAAGATGCTGCCTGCACATGTGAGGTATCAAAAACTCTTCTCACAATTAAGCTTCCCATCAAGCCAGAGTCATCTGACTGTGATGATGTGGGTCTGGATCCTCTTCTCAGTGACCAATTGACCAATGCAGCTTGATCTTCAAAGAATGCAGTGCCTAGAAAGTTCTCTTTATTCTGGTCTTGCAAAGTCAATTTATTTGAAATATAACTAAAAACTAAAGCATCAACAATATCCCAATTTGGCAACAATAAAATGTTAGATGCCTTGACCATTTTCCTCCCTTCCTAAGGGCTTATATTCTACAATTCTTTTATCATTTCTTCTTTAGTTTGGTTCTGAATGGAAGTTTCATCCATTTCTAGATGCTCTGTTTTCATCTTTTTACATTTCTCCTAAAAAATGTTCATGTTTTCCCTCCATGCAAACTGCTAAAAAGCCCTAGATTTAAAAAAACTGTCATCAGTCAAAAATTTATGACTTGCCTACTCTAACACAGGGTCCAATTCCCTACCACTATAATCTGCTATAGTTAGATCCAAACTTGGGAGGGAAGGTTCTAGAGGGTTACCCTCATCTAATTTTGCTTGAGTAATAAAAATACCTCCTTGTGATCCCATCTATTCGATCTATTCACCAGTGAGATGTTATTCTCCAATCCTCAGAGGGCACTGAGTGGGCAAATATTCCTCAACTTGAGGCCTTTCTTCTATTATTACCTATTGGCTCTTAGGACTAGGCTCATCAGGTCTCTTCTCTTGGGCTATAATAGTGGATCCTTTTATTTGTTTCCCCTTATCTATAGGAACCCTTTTATTCTAATTATAGCATACCCAGGCCTCTTTTGTACAATTATTTTACCAGCTCCCACATTGGTTTGAAAGCCAATCTCCTTATGACCTCTCTAGCCTTATCAGGATAGGAATCAATAAAAAATTATTTCTTTTCATTCATGACTTCCATTATTTCAGGGAAGGTATTCATGAGTTTACTTATTTTGTTAGCCTCTGTAATAGCATTATCTAAAGGATCATATTTATTATCAAAACAATGAATGAATTCTAAGACCCGGGAATAAACTCTCCACTTTTCCTTTTTATTTTCTTGCTCCTACAATGAGAATTCATTCCTTATAATATCCTCTGGATAATAAGAATCATGCTTGACCGGTCCCAACTTGATTCTATGCCTCAACATCTGATTGAAAAATCCCTTAGAATCACAAAAATAGGGATGAGAGACAACCATCATATACTGCTCCAAAATTTTATGCAAAAAGAGCCATCCCTCTTTTGTAATCACAAACTAATGGGCCATGTAGGGAAAATTGACCCTAATTGCCTTTTCAACAAAAACATTTCTTCAACTCCCCCTAACTACCACAAAACTTCAGCCACTCCTACCTTCAAAGGTACTTGGTAAGGCAAAACATGAGGACTCCCTTTAAAAACATATATTCTGAAAATAGTAGAAATAGAGTAAGGGATGATATCTCCCCAATTATGTGAAACTTTCAAGTCATGGGGGTTATCCATAGGCCTAATGAGACTCATTAGTGCTTTGGGGATTCTGGGATTGTCACTCAATATAAGGCACCTCAGCTTAGAAGCAAAATATCTATCAAATCTGACAAAACTAGCATTACTTGCATCCTAGGTCATATCTACACTCCACAACTAGATTGGTAGTATTTCCCCATTCTTCTCTCTATTTAGTTCCATCTCATTACCAAAATATGTCACTCCTTTGAACAAAAAAATATGATAGAGAGTAGTGACCAAAAGTTTTTTCCACCTTGCCCTTCGCAATCCCAACTAAAACAATGCAAATTTCTTTAGCCAAAAAGGAAGCAAAATTAAAAATAACATCTACAGCGAAGGAAGCAATCTGAGCCATCATGTACATGAAACCAATGGGCATAAGTTCTTGCTCATCTTCACCAAAAACTCGACATAAGGTCCTGTATATCTCTACAGCCTGGGAAGTGAAAAGACTCTTCTTAAAAGGCTCTCTAGAGGCTGCAATAATTACTGGCAAAGTTCCTATTGTACCAATATGTGCCCTTAGTGCACCTCCCCTAATTACATCCTTCTTTGCTTTATATTCATTCTCTAATTCTAGCAGATTGATTTGCATATGGTAATCTGATAATGGTTCTAGGTGAAAAACCTCTCTAATTTCTTCTCGAGTAATCAAGACCAGAGGAACACCATCCTTTCTTCTTACAACCCTAATGGCTTGGTCATAATTCTTAGCAATGGCTTCAAGCAAATCATAATCCATGAAAACACTTGGGACTACTAAATTTCCCAAATCAAAATTCTAGACATTAGCATGCGGGGAAAATGACTTCCTTTCTGAAAACCACTTTTTAAACATGATAAGACTAGTTTGAGTAGTTGTTGCATCCCTTACCCAATTCCCCTTGTGATATAGGCCATCCACAATTTTAAGCCTAGGGTTTAAGGAAATCAATTTTTTAACTTGTATAGGCTCTACAGTAGACTCTGGGAGTAATTCTAATAAATCATCATGGACATTCCTATCCATATAGTTAATTTTCCTAGAAAATGGCTTCTTAGGAGGCATTTTGACAGTATTGAGAGAATTGGAATGCCATAGAGGTTATAGTATGAGTACTTACTTGACTTGCTGAAGTTGTTCTTCTCTGAACCTCTATAATTAGTCTCGAACAACTGAGGAATAGTTTTCACATTCTTACCAAGCTTAACACGACGAAATCAATAGGCTCTTGTGCTCAGAAAATCTACAATCTTTGTTCACATGAGACTGGAATGAATGAAAATCTCTTATATTATACTCTATTTTTTCCACACTTGAAGCTATCATTTATCATAAATGGGAAGGACAAAAAAAAAAAGTGGCATCGCATTTTCTTTTTTAAACTTGCGTCGTTGATCCATGAAAAATCCTATGACCTAGGAATGACAACTAGGCTGATTCAACTTTCTTCTTAACACATTGGCAGTGAAACCAATGAAATACCTCCATTTGTACCTTTCCTTCAAGGCTGACGCTTCAAACTGGGCCCACAAATGACCATAGACACATGTCATCACCACGAACACGTGTCATCAAGTTGCTAACTCATTGTACATAACTCTCAAGCACCTTTCCATAGTGAACTAGCGATAACCACTGATCTTACTTTAATCATGTGGCAGATAATTGAAACAACCTTTAAGAACATGATGGTGGGTCCCTTGCTTGTTAACTCACTATACTTATTTATTGCACATCTCCTCATAGTAAGTTATTGAGCATCGTCGATCTAGATTTGATCTTGCGGTCAACAATTTACTGCAATAGTGGTGGGCCACCACTCGCCAACTCGCTATACATAACTTCCAAGCACTTCTTCATAGCAAGCTAATGATGGCCTTTGATCTTGGCTCGATCTCATGATCATAAATCTTTGTACTTTATACATAGGAAGTGGGTCTATGATACCGTTGTCGCTAAGCTGGCTCAACATGCTGGCACATATATATATTTTTAAATCTCTTGATAACATCACATGTCTTGGGCCTCACTGTGTTTATGAATTTCAGGTGGGTCACTATGTCGCTACTGGAAAAAAAACCAACAATTGGGCTAGTGACATGGTGAGCTCTAACAAATCAAATTTTTCTAGCTCAAAGATATTTCAACAGGATGCCACCATGTAATTTGATCTACACAGCTCAGCCTTATCACGTCACTCATTCGGGGCCCACCTTTGAGGATTTTTCAGTTACATTACCATTTTTTGAGCAATTGCTACATCGCTACTGGCATAAAAACCACAAATCCGGCTAGCGATATGGCAAGTTCCAATAAGCACTTTGAAAACAATGCCTAGAAAAAAAAACTACAAAAGACAATAACCTGCAGAGGGAAAAAAGTGAAACGTGCACCATATCTTCCTCAGGATCCTCAAAATTACTTCTGATCTCAGAAAGATGCCATCTTTGGAAAATTTGAGCATTCGCTATATCGCCACTGGCAAGTCACAAGTGTTTTTAGTTAGCAACTTGGCGAATTGCCAGATAAAATTAAACTTTGGTGACACCACTCTGGTCTGGGACATAGTACATGGTCAATGGATCTTCCCACCAACACATTTTGTAGCATCGGACTCCACTTTTCAATATCACACATAATTCTCTGATGGTCGCTACCTTGATATGTGTAACATACAAGCATCTTGCCATAGTGAACATGCAACAAATGTAGATTTAAATCAGATCAGACGGCAAGATTAAAACTCCTTTTTCAAAAGACTTAACAACGACGATCAAGCAGGTGGGAAAAGAATATTCGCTCCTTGTTGTTTTTTTATTTTTATTTTAAAAATTTTTGTGCCAGGAAAAACTTAAAAGGACAAACCTAAGGCTTTTCACAAATTTTTCAAAGGTATCAAAATATACTATGCCAAAACCTAAAGCCCTATGACTTATCAGAAACTTCTCATCTAATTTTTTTTATGATCCTAAAAAAATTTGATTTGCAAAAAATCAGACCAACATATTTGATGTACTCATTAAAAGATACTTTGTCCTCAATTGAGGGATCATTTTTGTACAATTTAATGTGAATAGCACACAAATTGTATTGCACATTTATCTGCTAGATGTTGGGTACGTTGATTTGACATAATAAATTAGTGGCTGCTAGTTTTGACATATTCAAACTTGTGAAAAAAATTCTAGGAAACATTTTTACTATCCAACATAGTTAGCTTGAGAAACCAACAACTCCATGGATATATCCACACAACCTCTATAAGTTTTTTATATGCATAGCTATGGGTATTCTGTTTAAATTTTCAAACTTAGTGCCATCGACTTAAGTAGTCCTTGATATGTTCTACTGATAAGTCAGTGAGTCACTATTGATATGTAAGACATGGAAACAAATAGATTCTTATTATGGGCTGGCGTATTTATTGCTTCTAGGCACTAACATTCTACAGATCTTTACTTTTGCATTAGAAACCTTGTGACTGTTAAGCAGTACAAACTTAATAATTTTACTACCTAGATCAGTGGGATCAAGAATGCTTTTGAGCATAGATCTAGGTCATTTCTTGATTTCCAACTCTTCAACTATTTTTTGTCAAATTTTCCCATAACTCTTGTATCACTTCTAGTCCTCCAGTAAAATTCCTGTTTACTTTGTGTTCTTGTGCTGTAACTTTTTAAGCTAAGCCAAAGCTTTTTGATGTTTGGGTTTCAGGCTTGCATGCTTATCTGTTCAGTGAGATACATTATATGATCTTTTTCCTGTTGACATGATGAATTTTGAAGAATGCACTAGTTTAGGTCTAGCCCTTTTTTGTACTTCATTCCTGCATTTTTAGAAATGTTTCTTTCATACTGTTACTTGAATTTGTAATAGTAGCTTGGATAGTTACGGACATTTTAATTTGTAAAATATATACCCCCACTTGGGTCTACTCACCATGTCATCATTCTAGAAAGTTAATTTACAGCAAGGTAGTGCATTGTAACATTGTACATGTGTATTTTTGTTTTAGGTACATGTGTATTTCTGTTGTAGTCGAGGAGAGGGATTTCTCTTCAAGCATATTTTCATAGGTACATGTGTATTTTTGTTGTAGATTTTTATGATAATATTGAAGATGGAAGTGAATACTATTGCTATCATTATTATTTTTTATGCCAAAGTTCAGCCATTGTTGTGTAATATAAATGGGAGAGTCTCCGCTCAAGTGTTTTTTCTCAGTGATGTTTTGATGATAAGTGTTAAAAAGAGTCTAGTTGAAAAAAGAATGTAATGTACTTGTTTCATTTTATTGAAAGTGTGTAGATGTAGATTTATCATTTGGAATGTTGGTCTATTGTAACAACTATTATACTTTTTGTTATAGTAATGAAAGAAAAGAAAGGAAATGTATATGCAGAAGCTGTAGTTGTAAAAGCTTAAAGAAATAATAATGACAAATTTTTTGTTTTATAAATATAGTTGTGCTGGTATCATATTTTTCTTGTATTTTTGTTTTAATAATACATAATTATATTGTATCATTTAGACAACAGTTTTATATTCAAAAAAAGAACAAAAAGAAAAAAAAATTGAGTGTGTTTCTCTCTTCAACTCTAGAACATTCAACTTAAACATCAACACATAAAGATAATAATTTGGAATCCAGTGTGTTTAGTGCTTAGAGTTGTACCCTCAATACCTAGGCCATTTGGGCTATAAAACATGATATTCATGTGATTCTATGTTAGATGATGATGATGATAATGAATAATCACCATCTACTACTAGCTCATGTAGTGATAAAAGGTCTTCAATGCACCTCTAACTACAAGTATGCCATGGAAAACTTGTGATGGAGATGACTTTTCAAACTAATAGACTATCATGGAAATTTTTTGATGAAGATGACACCTAAAAATATTGGACTATCTTCAAAAACCTATGATAAAGATGGCACCTAAATTTACTAGACTATAATTGAATTGATGTACTTTGGATCCTTCATCGAAAGTCTCTGTCATTTTGTTAGAAGATGATTTATCTTCTAGTTCAACCAAAAGAATCTCTCTCCTATATTTCAACATTACATTTAATTATTGCATTGCAATTAGGTCTTCCCTACAAGGGTTTCCATTTGGATGAATAACAAACTATCATGGAAAAATTGTGATGAAGATGCCACCTGCAACTATTAGACTATCATAGAAAAATTGTGATGAAGATGACATTAAAAACTATTGGACTATCATGTGTACAAGTCACAAAATGATTCCAACATATGAAATTAAGTCTACTACATAGGATAGTGATGACTGAATTTCCATGCCCTCCAAATTTGGTGGTTGTAACATTTATACCAATTTCATTTGTGGGATATACACTCTTGATAAGTTAGTTAGCCTTGCGACTAAGGTCGATGGGGAATGTTGACACATGCAACCTAAGCATGAGTTTGAATTTGGTATTTCTTTGGGGATATTTACTTATTTTCTAAATAGAAGGTATCATCTCCATTTTGTCTGTCATGATAAGTTGTCACAAGTTTTTTGAATGAATTTATTTTCTTGTGTATTTCTTCTCATAGAATAAACTTAGCCGAATGAAGCTGAACATGTGAATGCTTGATGACCTAGTTCAAGAATATTGTGTATATAGAGGCCTTGTACATTCTAGTATAATTTCTCCCTCATATAAGGTCACTTATGGATTTAAGAAAATGCAAGATGCATTTTCAAAGGGTGTCTTTTGTTAGTTTTGAGACACCAATAATTATTGAAATAAATAATTTATCCTCAGCAAGATATTACTTCAAATTGTCATAATCTGTGACTTTTGTTGACAGGTTTAGACATCTCTCTCACAAGTAGATCATTGAAGCTAATTACAGATGATACCAATCCAGATAATACATGCTCAACGAAATTTTCTACTATTAACATTAGGAGTGGATAAGAGTAGGTAGTTATTAAAACCATTTCAAATCACATGGTGATGTATGAACTTCCATTAAATTTCTCACATAAGCATGATTAAGATGTTGAATTGAGATTCCAATCGAACATGTTCATGGTAGTGAAGCTTGCAGCTCCAACAAGATCTATCATACTGATAAATTAGGAGTACATCTAGAAAATCATCCTAGGTGGAAAGGGAGACATAATAAGAGTGAATCACAAGGGAATTTAATGGTGGATTCTACCAAACAAAGAGATCATACTTATCATTTCCTCTAGCAATTCTTATGTAAAACATCATTAAAATAATTTTTCCCTTTGACAACGTCAAAGAGTGTATATATACAATATTTTTGAGTTGTTTTGTGCTAAATGAACCTTTTGTGATCAAGTCTTGTAAATATCTTGGTTGGTACAACTGCAAATTTCTTACTGGCTTTGTTCTAGTACCCAAGATTAACATTGGTGACATTAGTAGAATTCCAAGTTTTGCTCTTGTATTCCTATTAATTGTACTTGATTGTTGAATATGTTAAAGAAAAAAAAAATGCCAGTTAATTTACAGACTGGAACTAAGCTAAATTAATTGATGTATTTTTTAAATGTTGAGATGCATATATTAAGATTTTTTTGTTGCTGCAGGTCAAGCCACAGATGATAGATAGGTCAAAGCTTCCAACTATTGTGGATCCTATGATTAAAGAGTTGTTGAACTTGAAATATCTTCAGCAAGTAAGTATATTTTCCTGTGAAGAAAGACCATGTCTGACAATATGAACCTAGAACAAAGTAATGAGACAATGGCTGCATTGTGGGCTCAGTTCCAAAGAAAACCTGATAAATGTTATTGTCCTTGCAAAAAGTGTAATGGCTTAAAGAATCAAGGAATTCTAATCACAACAGCCTAGAATCATTGTAGGCAATATGGTCATGTTGAAGGGGGCCACAATTTTTGTCCATTGCTGAATGTGGATTTCCTACTGGAGGAACATGGAGGGGTGAATATCCAAGCTAAGGATAACACTCCCATGGAAGAAGATGATAATGTGCCAGAGGACATGATTGAAGAAGATGGTATTGAGGCAAGTGATGAAGAGGCTCACAATGATGGTACTAGAGAATTTGATAATAATGATGAAGATGGTCTTGATATACCTTTACATGAGAAGGCACATGAGCCCTTATACGAAGTCTCCCAAACAAATCTACTATCGGCTATAGTGTTGTTGGTGAACTTAAAGGTTATGAATAGTATATCCAATGTAGCAATGTCATGTATGCTAAGGTATGTCATTTTTGTCATCTTTAATGTTAGCATACAATTACTATTCATTATATTAACAATGCATATTTGTTGTTGTAGGTTGATTAGTGAGTTTTTGTTACCACCATCAAACATTTTGCCTCGTTCATACCGATAATTATCTAACATTACGGATCAGATTGGAATGAAGTATCAGACAATACATGCATGTCCCAATGATCACATTCTATATCATAAACAACATGAATTTGCAACAAAATTCCCTGATTATCATGTTAGTAGATATCGATCAGATCAAATAACAAAAAAAGTGCCTCACAAGGTTCTTTGGTACATTTCCATTATTCCATGTCTTGAACGGTTATTCAGGTGCACTAGCTTGGCACAATTTATGGATTACCATGCACGCAATAGAAGTCAGGATGACATTATGCGAATGCTTGTCGATGGTTATGCATTTAAAGAGATAGAAGAAACATGGTCACACTTTAAAAAATAACCTCATAATCTAAAACTTTCATTGGTGGCGGACGATGTCAATCCATATGGAGATATGAGATCTGTTTACTCAGTATGGCCTATTTTTGTTATCAACAATAACATTCCTCCTTGGATGTCCATAAAGAGGGAGCACATAATGTTGTCAATGATTGTGTCAGGTATTTTTTTATTTTATAGTTATCTAAATTAATTTATAAATAGTGCATGAAAATGGTTATAATAATTACGTAATGTTTATGTTCATTCAATTGCTAGGTAAATACCAAGTTAAAGATATAAATGTGTATATTGAGCCCCTAATTGATGAGTTGTTGAAGTTATGGAATGACATCACTATGTATGACATCTCTAGACCAATAGGACATTGACAATTTGAATTCCATGCAATGCTTGTATGGACAATACATGATGCCCCTGGGCTAACTCATTTTTGCGATATGTTATATTGTTAAGATTACATATTTTTGGTATGTTATAGTGTTTACACATTACTATTGAGTGCTTAAGTTGTGAGTGATCATTGTACATGATCCAATCATACATGATCTTTTAGGTCTTCAGACAAAAGGAAAATTTGCATGTCCAGTTTGTGGTCCGAAGATGAAATGTCATCATTCGAGAAGTTTAGGAAAGTAGGTGTTTGATGAGTTTAGACACTTTCTCCACCATAATCATAAGTATCAAATTGTTGAAAAACATCTTTTCAAAGGGAAAGAAGAGACATCATCAAGGCCATGAAGAATGACACCTCATTAATGGAAGTTGGAATACGATCGACTAAATCATTGAGGTAATGCCCAATTGGTCATCCAAAATTTACAATTTGTATTTTGATATTGTCTTATATTTACTAATGCTGTAACTGATGCTTGTGAAGGTCATCAAGGCATCAATGACCAACTTCCTAGAGGAATGAAAAGTTATCCTACTCAATTTAGTAGGTTACCATACTACAAGGATCTCCCAATCATGCATTTGTTTGATGCTATGCATATTAGAAAGAATGTAATAGAGACACTATAGAAAATGTTGGATGGAAGGTGTGATAGAGAACAAATTACTAAAATTTGTACTGACATTCATTAATCTAATCATGCACTAAAAGTTTTCATTGAATCAAATAGGAATGGAGACCGCATAAATACAAGTGCCCTTCCTTGGTTATTAATGGAGCAACAAAGTGATGCATTAAAATAAGTCATAAAAAAAACAAAATTTACAACAAGATTTGCTGCAAATATAAGCACTCTTCTATCAAAGAAAGACAATTTTGGGCCAGGGTTGAAGACACATGATTGGCATACCTTCCTCAAGGTAAGTCATGTTTTCTATTTACAGTATATTTGTAAGATTAAATGTAGTACCGGTTGTATTATTTAATAATATATTGAAATGATCATTTTTTAATGATTTCAATTCATCCTACCTCTATCCCTTTCACAACAGTTTGACAATAGTATTAAACAAGTTATATATGATCTTGAAAAGTACATGAGGTTAGAAGAGTGTTTTTTCTTAGATTTGTAGCTTTTTATTTGAAATCTATTGCATAATTTTATTTGAAATCTCCTCTATGTATTTTTGCATGTTGAATCTCTTTTAGGTGGTTATCATCTAAAGAAATTAATAAAAAAGATATCAAATATCGGAAGAGAAAAATTCCACAGCTTATGTGTGAAATGCAAAAGTGTTTACCTCCAACATTTTTCAATGCTCAAGAACACTACCTCATACATCAAGTTGAGGATATTGAATTGTGTGGACCTGTACAAGCTAGATCAATGTGGATGGTTGAGAGAGACTTGAAATTTATGAAGGGATTAGTTCGACAAAGAGCACATCTTGAGTGTTCTGTGATAGAGGGATATATGATATACCAAACCATAGTGTATATCAGCGAATATCTTCCAAAGTTTGCAGCAGGTATCCATGTAGATCACATTTGGGATCTCAACTGTAATGACAAATTCAAAGGGGAGTACCTAATGAGAAAATGTAGATTGATAAGTTTTTTTTTGTAATTTAACAATTCTTATCCATCATCAATATATATAAGTTGTTTCTAACTAGTGTAATTGTCTTCTTTATAGTTGGTCGTGAGTTGGATGCACTACACTTGTACATTGCAAACAATCTTGATTGGATGACAGTGTGGATTGAACAGTCTGAAGAAAATGGTCACTCATTAACATGGGATGGTGTTGCATCATTGGTTAAAGAAGCTCATCGTAATGGAGATCTCAATGTTACGCCAATGGTACTTGATCTAATATATGGCTTAAGAGATACAAAGGTATGCATAAGATTACTAATCATGAGACATAAGTGTAATATCAACTCACAGATCAATTAGAAGATTCTTGACATGTTTGAATAATTTTAGGTCAAACATCACAAAGCTATGTACTACCATCGCTATAAATTTTTCATAAAAAAGTTAGATGAAATGAAGAAAACGTGTGATTCTGGGATAAGTGCTGTCTTCGTGGTCACCAATATTTTATCTAGAACTGACATACATCCTCAACAATCTGAAAATCGATACTAGGAAATTTTGGATGATATACTTGAGTGTGACTTTGATTAATTCAAAATAGTTCTATTTTTTGTCAAATGGTTTAGGTTACGACTGAATCAAAATGATCTTGATAGGAATGTTATTGAACACAATAGTGGATTTACTATGATTAATACAAGGTCATTTGAGCCAATTGAAGATGAGCCCTATGTTCTTCCAAGTCAATGCGAGCAAGTGTTTTACCTTGGTGTTCTAGACAAACCAAGTTGGTCATTTGTTGTTAGACATGACCTAAGAGGAATGCCAGTAAAGTATAATGTGATTGAAGAAGAAGATATTGAAGAAGCACAAGAGGAAGTAAATGATTATCAGGAACAACAGTTACCCAGTGATGAAGAAGAAGAAGATGGTGATGATTTTGGTCATGCTAATGATAATGGCGATAATGATGATGATGATGCTGATGAAAATCATGATCATGGTGATGAAGATGGTGATGATCATGGCGATGATGGTCATGATGATGATAGCGATCAAGAGGATGATGATGGTGATGAAGATGGTGGTGGTGACGATGACGATCAAAGTGACAAGTTTTATGATGATGATGATGATGATGATGACATGGATGAAGATCATGATGATTAATGGAATCTTCAGATATGATCAATGTTAACTATGATAGGGTCTTGTATGACCAAATATTTCTTTCCAAACCATATGTGCACATATAAATATTAAGTAGAACATGTCAAATATTTTTTTAGATATAAATATTAGTTACGCTAATTTTTTAACTTAAGACAAATGATTTACATATACAATCTACTTTATTATTAATATTTTTTTTGGTAAGTCTATTACTTTAATTTCGCTGCTGATTTCTAAGACTTACTAATTTTTTCACAGGGTGATATGGATGCACCATCTTAGACACCTTCAATAGAGGTAAACATTAATTATTGTAAATTTTAATGTTAATATAGGAACAAATGTCCTATTATTATGTTCTTTTCTTTATGGCTTTGAAGTTATTTTGATGAAAGTATACGAATATTTGATGTCACAAATGATAGGAAAAAGCTACAATGATCGCTGATCAAATGTAATCTGAAATATGAGCATCATATCTACATGACATTGGCCTTAGTACTAACCTTGTATTCATCACCCAAAAAATTACACAAAGATACACTGATGAGCTTGTTAGAATTATCATCAAGGGTGACAGAAGTGAGGAGAAAGAGGCACTGAGAATAGAATTGGACCGTAGAATCCAATCTTTGAAAGTAAGCAGTAATAGAAGCTCAATAGATATTAATATTTTATAGTATCTTATGGATCATGATCTCTAATTTTATGTGTTCTTGTATAGACATATGTGCCAATTGTGAGGTCACATGGTGAACATGGTCAGGATTGTTGCACAGTACCTTCGTGTAAGTAACACTTTGTTTGTTTTGATCAACATTATAACACTTACCTTTTTTTTGTGTGGATGTTTCTCGCTAGTATCCCATTTGATATTTATCCATTGCAAATGTCTTTGCTAACAATATTCTATTCTTCAGCTCGTGATGAAGTGCAGACTCCTCCTTTAGTTGGTGGTCCACTATTGTCTGTTGCATTGTCAGCAACAAGGACCATGCAAACATCATTGTCTATGCTCAGTAGAATTGGTAAAACCTTGTTTTGCTATATTTTTAATGTCTTTCTAAAAGTTGATGAACAACGAAGTAGCATATTAGTGCTTAAATGATGTCTACAGAAGCTTGCATACACACAAACACATGCATACACACACTACGCATACATACATACATACATACATATAGCCACACATAGAGAGACATGGACATAGGCAGGGAGGTAGACCAACATAGAGTAGTACTAAAATTGTCATTTAATTGTATGATGTTTCAGTTGATAGAGCAACAGAGAGCAGTACTACTGAAGCTGATCCATTTCCTAGAGTAGTTCATGTGATTAGTACTAGTTCGTATAGAGGGACATTGTTGGTGAATAAGAAAACTATGTTTCCATTAAGAGAACGAAAGCTTCCAGGTGCTTTAAAATTGATATTATTTAAAGTGCAAATTTAGTTTACTTTTACATTACTCACTTTGGACTGATAAATCCTTTATGTTTTTGTAGGTAATAATGCTTTCTTTGAACATCTTTTTCATATGACATTGAGACTATTTGGACCCACCATACGTAAAAGGTACGTAGTTTCATATCATTGCTACATAATTTTATTTTCTTCTATTTATTGTAATATACTAAAGTAATTAATCTAACAATATATTTGTTTTTAAAAAGGTGGAATTTACAAGCTGTGGAATTAAAAAATCAGCTGATTGCATCCATTGAGGATAAATTTGGGAAAAATATTTTTGACACTAGCCTACTTCTGAAAAGAGTAGCAAAGCATATAAAGAATATGAGGGATCAATATAGAAGGGCTCTTAAGGATAACCCAAAGTATGACTGTCCTCCTATGATTCCACCAATGGAGTGGAATGAAATAATAGAAGATGCAAAGGAGAAAAGGCTATGTGAAGATAGAGATAATGAAGCAGCACAGGGCAAAAATATGTATGTCATTATAGTATTAAGTACATTGTAATCATGCACTAATTATTGATATTTGTAAATATATAATCTAAGATGTTGAAATTGTTCATAGATTGCAGGACACATTCGTGGCTACAAAAGAGAGAATAGAAAAGGTTGGCCAACACAAACTTGGCTCTGGTGGCTATATGAATTTGCAGTCTCAACTTGTAAGTAGAGCAATGAATTTTGTATTTTTTTTTTAATATAATGTTGCAAATAGTTTTGTTTAATGAAACCATACATGGAAAATTGACGTTATCAAGAAAAAAACATAGGGCACAGATTTCAATGTGGAGGTCACAGATGAAGATAGAAAAATTGCCTTGAAGGAAGGCTATAAAGTTGTGGTTGCATGCCTACATGAAAAATCTATAAGCCTTGCCCAAGAATCCAGTGCACCAAATGATATCTCAAAGGTAAATTGGTCAGATGAAAAGTAAATGAAATTAAATAGTTGAGAAGATTCTTTTTTGGTATTAGTTTTAAATGTAAATTGACTACATAAAAATGTGCATAACATTTTACTGTAGCCTTCATATCCTACCATAGAACTTGCTCCTGATGAAGGCCATGATGTGCATTATAGTGGTGGAGATATTAATTTGCTATTGGAAATTAATTATGCAATTATGAATACAATTTAACATTTTCAATTGGAATTTGACATGTATCCTTTTTTTGAATATTTCAGAGCATGTTGAACATCACGCTGAAGCAGTGGACCATGTTCCAAGTGTTCAACATGTTGACACGATGGAAGATCAAAATGTTAATGTAGATGATGTGGCATTTTCAGGTAAGAAAAATGCATTTTATGTTGTACTCGTACTTAATTACAAACTTGTAATAGTTAGAAAAAGAAAAAGAGTATGCTAATTTATTGCATTCACTTGTTATTGCAATAGAGCCCCCTTTAGTGCAGCAACCTCCCGCTCCTCCAAAAAGAAGGAGCCATCGTAATTTGACATTACACATGCCTGAAGAGGAGGAGAATGAAGCAGATATGGATTCTCCTATGAGCGCTTTTCTTAAGAGAGCTCAGAAAAACAAAAAAAAGAAATGATGTTTTAAAATCTTCTTTGATAAACCTTGTTGGATAATGAAAGAACTTTGTTTTAAGTAATTTTTTATGAATGATGTGTATTAATAGTGATTTTTAGTTTATGTTAATGAATATTGTTATGTGTTAATGAAGTTTTGATTAGTATTGTGTATTAATGAATTTTATATCATATTAATGAATGTTATGTGATTGTATTGATTGAATGTTATAGTTCATAAATGGATGAATGAATGAATGAAGTATGTAATTAAATGATAATGGGCACTTTAGATTGGTGTTAGGGGGAGGGGATGAGGCTAGATGATCTTCCACCTTCACGTGGTTGGCCTTGTTAAGTAGAGAATATTATAGTATTCTTGAAACCAAGTGAAGCTCAAATTTGTTAAGTCTTCAAACACACATCCCAATTCTCTTTAACGAGAGTGAAATTTTTTCACTTGTAATAGTCTCATTACAGTCATCTTTTTGTTCCTTGAACATATAGTTCTTGCTTAGTTTAAATCCCAATTATTAGATATTTGTCCACATTGGAGTTAGTTTGGCATAGAAACTTGCATATTTTAGTATTTATATTTAGTCAACTGAAAGCAATGTAGAAAGCATTCACATAGTTGATGTCTAACAAGAGAAGACAAGATGCATATACTGTTTAGCATGGAAATCCTTGTAGGTGAATTGTGTGTGTATGTACACACACACACACATATATGTATGTATGTATATAACTTCAAACAAATGTGTAGACTCAATTAGCAAGAGACACCAACCTCAAATCCTGCAATGTAGAAGGAACTAACCTTTGAAATGAAAAGTGTTTATAATGTAGGTAGATTTGCTTTAGATCTCCTTCGAGGTCTTCAACAAATCTGCCCTGTACTTATGAATAATCCACCAAGATTTGAAATAGTGTTTTTCAATAAATTCTCTAAACTTGGAATATACCTCCATAAAAATTCTGCCTTAGATCTGCTCCTCATATTCAAAATAAGCCTTCACATGTCTGTTCACTTAGGTCTGATTTAGGTCTTCCACAAATTTGGCTTATAATTATGCTCTTGAATCTCTTAAAATCTTCTTTGTATTCAAATGATATTTAATGAATTGATTGATACAAATTTCCTCATACTTGAATCCAAATATAATTATAATTGTCAAACATAACACAGACATAAAATCATTTTGGTTATTCGCTTGTTATAAAAGTTAGTCTTATCTTTTTGATTTTCACAAGTCATGCACTTATGCATCTTTGGGATATCCACAAGCTATTAGAGATGTTTGGATGGTTCATGTCCTTATTTTTTTTATGTTGTTTGTAGGGTTTTTGCAATGAAGTCTAAGGACAGACATGTTGGATGTTTGTGATAGACATGTCCACCTATAAGAAAAGTATCAAATGTAGGAAAAATGCAAAGAGAAGCTTGTAAGGGTTTTAGGTGTCTTTAGGCCTAGTAAAACTTGTAAGGGTTTTAGGTGTCTTTGGAAGGGTTAGTGAAGTTATAAAACCTTTGAAAAGGTTAGTGAAATATATTAAAGGCATATATGATTGTAAGGTTGTCAAAATTGACACTTTGTGTCAACTTAGACAACAAATTTTAGTTTATAACTGGTAATAGTCAGATAGTTAGACATCAGTGGTTGTTTACTATTATTTGGTTATTTAGAAGGGATTTTTCAAGTGTTTGGGGGAGAAGTAGAGTTGGGGTGGTGAGAGAAGGCATTGTGAAAAATTTTTAATCAATAAAATAATCCCGTTCTCTGTAATTTAGTCTTTGTCCCATGGAACAGTGAGTTCCAATGATGTATCAAATGCATTTTGACTAATATTTAATGTGAGAACATTTTATTATTTTTATTATCTTGTCCACACATTCTTTTAATTTTCATTGCGTGTTGAGTAAGGAATAATAGACTAGTGCATTCAAACCAGTGACTGGTTAGGCACCGTCAACTGTACTTATTCTGAAGTTTCCAATGTAGATTCTCTCCTACCACCTGTAGTCACTGTTATTGGTGGGAGACAATGAGTTTGTGATAATTTATTTGTACTATATTAACCAAATGCAGGAGAGTGGGAAAACTTGGTGTAAGTGCAGTGTTGGATGGTAATTGCTGATGGAGGTTTAGCTTGGATTAGACACTAGTCTAATAGACAATGGATCATTTCATGTTTGAAGATGTTTGGGGGGTGTCTCTGTTACCAAAAATGAGATAGTAGAGCACTGCTAGTGTTGTAGACACCTAAAATCCTTTAGAAAATAAAGTATTTTTATTTTCTGAAAAAATCTCTGATGACATCATCATTTATTAATTAATTAATTTATTTTTTTGCCATTAAATCCCTTTATCTTAACTAAAAATATTTAATTAAGGAATCCCTCCCAAAAATGTTTAAATCTTATTTAAACATTATTTCCTTATTTATTAATTATTTAATTAATAAATTGACCAAAAATTCCAAAAAAATAATTAATTTATTTTTTGCCCAAAACTTGGCCAATTTCCTTAAGACCACTAAACTCTTCCAAAATCTTCTAATCCTTCTTTAATTTCAATTAAAGGCTAATCCTATCATTTCCTACCCCTAATCCCAACTCCAAATATTTAATTAAGATTAAATATTAATCCTCATGTTTATTAAAAATATTTTAATAAATATCTCCTTAACCCAAACCCTTGAAATAAATAAAACTTTATTTATTTCCTAAAAACCTTATTTATCCTCATTCGATGGAGTTCTAGAATTTTCTAGAAAGTCTTCATCCTCATCCAAAGCCTAGACTCTTCTAGAAGATGTCAATCCTTATCTTTAATCCTAATCCTAATCCCCTCCTAACCTTGTCACATTCCCTAGACATGGGTTAAGACTTGCTAACCCAAGCCAAAGCCAACAAATATCTCCTCCTTCACCCACCCTCATTAAATGCCATCCACTTGCCCATCTCTAACAAGCCTAATCTAATCTTAACCCAAGCCTAATCCAAGCTTTAATCATTTGCACATTCCTAAGTCAAGCTTAAGACTTTCTTAATCCAACCCAAGTCAAATATCTCAACTCTCTCACAAATATCCCAACCATAAAACTTTATGAAGCCCACAAAGTCATAAATGACTCTTACAAGCCCATTCATTGCTCTTACAAGCCATTATGAGGGCCTTTATGAGCTTTGAGCCTCCTTTGTTGACCCCTCAACCCCTCTTGCTCTAACCAATGACCCTGTGACATGTGTCACTCATTGATTGGCTGTAAAGAAGCACAATCCATGTGCTCTCCTCTCATTCAATCTAAACCTTCCATAAGCTTTTTGCCATCCTTGCATCCTAGCCCTTGATCCCTCAAGCCCTTTGCCTATTTAAAAAATCCTCTCCCAAGCCATTTTAACACAATCTAGAAAGTAAAACCATAATGCCATTTTGAGAAGCCATTTTTACATCAAATTCATTCACCAAAATCTATCAAAAATCCTCCATTGAAGCCCATTTGAGAATTTGAGCATACATTAAGCCATCTTAGCTATTAGACACCCCTCTACATCAAGTGATCATCCTCATTGAGAGAGCCTATCCATGGCTCATATTCTCATTTGAGGACTTCACTTTGTCTCTCATGAAGTTATGTTAAATTAGTATGCAAATGTTTTTTTGATTGTTTTAATTTAGTGTTTCTAACATACTAAAGTAGCATATACAAGTGTTATGATGGGAAAAATATGTCTTTCATTGTGATAGACTATTTCTAAGTCATCTGTGTTGTTTCTTGCTATTGTCAAACAGTCTTTGTTTTCCTTGAGACCATGAACATAATTATCTACCATTTTTGCTAATGATAAACTTTTGACTTGAACAATGATAAAGTTTATTATTAATCATTATAGTGGAACAACTTTTGACTTGTTCAAAAATTTTAGTCGAAGGTGTTTGAATTGATAGTGAACCCCAAGCTCCTAGAAATCACCTGCAACCAAAATGCATGTTACATCTGTGTTTGAGAGAGAATATGATCCAAAAACCATGCCTACTTTGGTGATTTGGCTATTATTGCAGCACTACAAAGTGTCTTATAGTGTTTCTCATTTTCTTAAATAAGAGGCAATTAGTTCATGATTTCATCATATCTTATAGTGGAACAACTCCAAGAATCTTGGGTAAATTGCTTGCTATAAGACTTTCTTATATAGGACACTCAATAATGTGGGCTAAGTGGTGGGCACAAAGAGGAACAAGAAAGGATCTCTACAAGTGCATGGTGCAGTAGAATTCAAAAATGAAATTGAAGTGCTCTCATATATTCATTATAAGAATCTAGTTAGGAAAATTGGCTTTCATTTCCATTCATGATGGAACTTACAATGATGCATATCCACAGCAATCTTTAGCTTCCAGCAAACAAGTTAAACCTGAAGATAAGCTGTTTGAAGACCTAGTTGACTTTGCCAAGGCAAAAAGTAAAACTTCACCCAGTAAAATTGAAAGTTTTTAAAAATTAGAGGTTGTTCTCTGGGATGGTTTGTACTACATATCTTCAAGTAGCTTGCTACAAGTGATGGTTTAGGTGTAGCATCAGTTTTATTGAAGCCACTGTATAGTCTTTTTTTCAATTGAGGTTTAGTATTCATTATGTGTTATATTATTCCTAGTGCACTGCAATTTAATTTATTTCTTGTTAATTTTTTTTTTCTGATATGAAATTCCCTTTGAAGATTTGTATATTGAAACAAACTTATGTTCTTATGTAGAAGGTAAAAAATTTTAGTAATAGTGCCAAAAGATCCATATATATATATATATATATATATATATATATTGCAATGTATTGCCGAAGCTTGTTCTATTTCAGATCTCAAGTAGTGTGTGAGCTGTTGGTGTTTCAAACTGCTGAAACTATCAAGCAACAAAATGCTTAATATCACAGTGAAATGACTCACACAATCTAGGGATTAGCCAATTCCCAATATCAACTATATGAATGAATCACTATAACCCAACTTCAACAAAACCAAAGGATGGTTTCCTACTCTTCTGGCTCTGCTAAACCAAGGCGGGTATACCTAGGGATAATTCTAATGCAACTGTGTATGAAATTATCTTAGTTTCATTCTGATTCTCATATGTTACCCTCACATACATGAACAACTCACTTCAATTCTTCAATGCTCTCAAACTTATACACATCCCTTATCAATAGATCTAGTCATAATTCTCCTAAAATTTACAAATATTCTTGGAAATAGCAGCTACCTAAGACTCAAGAATTAGATATAAATGATTTGAGACCAGCATTTATAATGCTTGAATAGGATTGAAAATAATTTTGATTTTGTAAGATGATTTGATATGCAGCAGCAGAATTCATCCTTGTTTACTTCTGATTTATAGGACCAATGCCTTATCCATTGGGCAAGAAATTGACTATTGGCAGGAGATCTAATTCAAATAACTTGTATAAGAATTAATCAACTGCAATCACCCATCTCCATTCTTATGCAATATCCCTTTTATGAACTCATAAACCCTACTGATTTACTGAAGCATTTATATAATTTCTTGAATTAAAAGCAACAATAAAACTAGCATACAACCCATCCAGACTGCATTCAGCCAAATAAACCTTATTTAAATGGCTTCAAAGTAAACAAACCCATAAACTAGAGACAAAAATTGATGACACAGATATAGTGTAAATACCCCTTTGTATTATCCTTTTCATATGACTAATACAATAATCAATAGAAAACCAATTGAATGCCCAGAATAGATTGCCATTTTTGTCATTTCAATTTGCTTATTAGAAAGTACAATGGAAGAAAAATCAAAACCTATGCATACTATTGGACCGATTGAATATGTACTCTTCTTGAAAGAAACAAAAAATTGCACAAGTCTCAAACCATCACAATGCCTTGAAAACTGATTTATATAGCATGAGTTGCAACAAGCAAAGGGAAATTGTGATCTGACAAGTGTCCAAGGAACAAAGCATCATACAAAAGAAAAAAACAATCACAACAAAATGCCAGGCATATCAAATATTCCTTTAGGTAGGCCTGTTCCAGTTTCTGTTGTGAATCATCAACTTCTGATTTGTCTCTCATTATTCTGGCTCCTCATAATATGTGGCTACCAAGCTGGCCAAAGAAGGATGATCTTGTGATACCTCCAAATCAGTTTTCTCCTGCAGGTTCTCACTGCTTGCACCCTGAGCAAGCATTATTACCTTTTCCCCTTCTTCTTTTTTCAATTTTGGTACAAAGGTGTCAATAACCTGCACCTCACCTTCTTGTTTTTCATCATCATCTAAATTTTTCTCCTCTAATTGCTTGTCCAAGATAATATCTGCCATCCAAGTGTCAAATTGTATGTCATCCAGCTAGCTGAACTGTAGGATATCATTTTTCTTTGTAAAAATATAATCAGCCTCCTTTTCAAAACCAAAAAATTCTTGCTTCAAAGAATAAAAAAAAATTGGACTTTAACCAATTCCTCTGTCATGGTGGCCCACCAGGCATGCCCCTTTTCATTAATAACTTTATTTATCCTTGTGTAGAAAAGGTCATCCAATTCGTTACTCCACTCTTCCTTATTTTTCAATTTCTTCTTTCTATCCAAGGCACAAGGAAATAGATCAAATTTTTGATCCTTGTACTTATTCAAATAAGAAATTTTTTTTAGTTGCAGAGCAACTCTCCTGTTATCAAAATCTGACAAGTCATTAGCAATATCATACAATTTTTCAACATGGTCATTGGAAGACTTTATAACTGAATAACATAGAGGGGTGATTTCCTTTTTGCTTCTTCCCCATTTATTAAGAATAGGCTTGAGGGTATCATCATGAGTTTTCAATTCCTCCCATATATCTATTACTTTTACCAATTGATCAAAGAATAAGGGCCACTCAATTTTGTCCACTAAATACATTAGAGCCTTTCTAAGCTTATCCTCATACTGCGTATTTAACTCTACATGTAAGGCCCATAGTTTGCTCTTCTCTTCTTCAAATTCCTCAGTTGTATAATATTCAGGCCTTTGAGGTGTGTCTGGTATCTCTACAAGAGGGGTGGATTTAAAAGGTTCCACTGGAGGAGGGGGGTATGTTATTCTTGGCCTTGTGAATTTCCCCATTACCTTGTTTTCAAGTTCAATTCTCCTTTTTACCTCCTTATAATAGGCCTCAAGAAGTGTTTCATATTTATTCTGTAACTCATACATAACCTGTTCCTCCTTCTTAGTAGTGGCCAACAGAAACTTAGAAGAATCCACATTCCAATATGCAGCCTGCACATGTGAAGTGTTAGCAACCCTTCTTACAAGTATATTTCCCAGCAACCCAGACTCATCTGATTGTGATGGTGTGGCTCTAGATCCCTTTCTCAATGACCAACTGACCAATGCAACTTGATCTTCAATGAATGAAGTGCCTTGGAAGTCTCTTCTATTTGGGTCTTGCAACTCCAATCTACTTGAAATAAAATTGAAAATTAATGCATTTGCAATATCCCAATTGGGAAATAATAAAATGTTAGATGCCTTTATCATTTTCCTCCCCTCCTCAGGGCTTATATTCTACAATTCCTTCATCATTTCTTCTTTAATTTGGTTTTGCATGGAAGTTTCATCCATTTCTAGATGCTCTGTTTTCATCTTTTTACATTTCTCCTCGAAACATTCATATTTGTCCTCCATGCAAACTACTAAAAAGCCCTTGATTTCACAAAACTATCATCAGTCAAAAATTGATGACTTGCCTGCTCTAATACAGGGTCTAACTCCCTACCTCTATAATCAGCTATTGTTAGATCCAAACTTGGGAGAGGAAGTTCTGGAGGGTTACCCTCATCTAATTCTGCTTGAGTAATAAAAATATCTCCTTGTAATCCCATTTTTTCAACCTGTTCACCATTGAGTTGCTCTTCTCCAATCCTCAAAGGGGACTGGGTGGGTGAATATTCCTCATCTTGAGGCCTTTCTTCTATCATTACCTTTTGCCTCTTAGGACTAGGCTCTTCAGGTCTCTCCTCTTGGACTATACTAGTAGATCCTATTATTTGTTTTCCCTTGTCTATAGGAACCCTTTTATTTTGAATTATAGTATATTCGGGCCTCTTTTGTACAATTATTTTATCAGTTCTCACATTTGGAGTGAAACCCAACCTCCTCATGACCTCTCTGGCCTTATCAGGATATGAATCAATAAAAAATTATTTCTTTTCATTCATGACCTCCATTATTTCAGGGAAGGTATTCATGAGCTTACTTATTTTGTCAACCTCTGTAATAGCATTATCCAAAGGATCATATTTATTATCAAAACAATTTCTAAGACTCGGGAATAAACTCTACATTTTTCCTTTTTAGTTTATTGCTCCTGCAATGAGAATTCATTCCTTATAATATCCTCTAGATAATAAGAATCATGCTTGACCGGTCCCAACTTGATTCTATGCCTCAACATCTGATTGAAAAATCCCTCAAAATCACAAAAAAGGGGATGAGAGACAGCCATCATATACTGCTCCAAAATTTTATGCAATAAGATCCATCCCCCTTTTGTAATCACAAATTGATGGGCCACTGTGTAGGTAGGGAAAATTGACCCTAATTGCCTTTTCAACAAAAACATTTCTTCCACTCCCCCTAACTGCCATAAAACTTCAGCCATTCCCACCTTCAAAGGAACTTGGTAAGGCAAAACATGAGGGTTACCCTTGAAACCATAGATTCTAAAAATAGTAGAAACAGGGTAGGGGATGATATCTCCCCAATTATGTGAAACTTTCAAGTCATGGGGGTTATCCATAGGCCTGATGAGACTCATTAGTACCCTAGGGATTCTGGGATTGTCACTCAATATGAGGCATCTCAATTTAGCAGCAAAATATCTATCAAATTTGACAAAACTAGCATTACTTGCATCCCTGGTCATATCTGCACTCCACAACTGGACTGGTAGTATTTTCCCATTCTCCTCTCTATTTAGTTCCATCTCATTACCAAAATATGTCACTCCTTTGAACAAAAACATATGCATTAATAGAGAGTACTGACCAAATTTTTTTTCCACCTTGCCCTTCACAATCCCAACTAAACCAATGTGAATTTCTTTAGCCAAAAAGGAAGCAAAATAAAAAATAACATCTACACCAAAGGAAGCAATCTGAACCATCATGTACATGAAACCAATGGGCATAAATTCTTGCTCATCTTCACCAAAAACTCGGCATAAGGTCCTATATATCTCTACAGCCTGGGAAGTGAAAAGACTCTTCTTAAAAGGCTCTCTAGAGGCTGTGGTAATTACTAGAAAAGTTCCTATTGTACCAATATGTGCCCTTAGTGCACCTCCCCTAATTACATCCTTCTTTTCTTAATATTCATTCTCTAATTCTAGCAGATTGATTTGCACATGGTAGTCTGATAATGGTTCCAGGTAAAAAATCTCTCTAATTTCTTCAGGAGTAATTGAGACCAGAGGCACAACATCCTTTATTCTTACAACCCTAATGGCTTGGTCATAATTCTTTGCAATGGCTTCAAGAAAATCATAATCCATGAAAACACTTGGGACTACTAACTTTCCCAAATCAAAATTCTAGACATTAGCATGCAGGGCAAACAACTTTCTTTTCGAGAACCACTTTTAAAACAAGATAAGGCCAGTTTGAGTAGTTGTTACATCCCTAACCTAGTTCCCCTTTTCATATAGGCCATCACCAATTTTAAGCCTAGGGTTTAAGGAAATTAACTTTTTAACTTGTGCAACTTGTACAGTAGATTTTGGGAGAATTCTAATAAATCATTGTGGACATTCCTATCCATATTTTTAATTTTCCCAGAGAATGGTTTCTTAGGAGGCATTTTGACAGTATTGAGAGAATTGGAATGCCACAGATGTTATAATATGAGTACTTACTTGACTTTCTGAACTTGTTCTTCTCTGAACTTCTAAAATTTCTCTTGAACGACAGAAGAATAGTTTCACGTCTTTACCAAGCTTAACACGAAACAATCAATTAGGCTCTTGTGCTCAGAAAATTTGTAATCTCTGTTTGTGTGGGACTGGAATTAATGAAAATCTCTATGTTATACTTTGTTTCTCCCACACACGAAGCTTTCACTTATCATAAATGCATCGAACAAAAAAATAGAGTGGCATCGCACTTTCTTTTTTAAACTTGTGACATTGATCCTTGAAAAAGCCTACGATCTGGGAATGACAACTAAGCTGACTCAGCTTTCTTCTTCACACATTGGCAGTCAAGCCAATAAAACACCTCCACCTATACCTTTCCTTCAAGGCTAGTGCTCCTAATTGGGCCCATGGATGACTACGAACATGTGTCATCAACTCGCTAACTCATTATACATAATTCTCGAGCACCTTTCCACAGCGAGCTAGTGATGATCACTGATCTTACTTTAATCATGTGGTAAAAAATTGAAACAACATTTAAGAACATGATGGTGGGTCCATTGTTCATTAACTCACTATACCTAATTTTCACACATCTCTTTATAGCGAGTCAATGAGCGTCGTTGATGCAGACTTGATCTTGTGGATAACAATTTTACTTCAATAGTGGTGGGCCACACTCGCTAACTCACTATACTTAACTTTTGAGCACTTCTCCATAGTGAGTCAACGCCACCCTTTGATCCCGACTAGATCTCATGATCAAAAATCTTTGTACCTAGTACACAGGAAGTGGATCCATGATATCACTGTCGCTGAGCTAGCTCAACACGCTAGCACACATATATATTTTCTAATCTCTACATGACAACACATGTCTTGGGCCTTGCCGTGTTTGTGACTTTTAGGTGGGTCGCTATTTGTTACCGGCATAAAAACCAACAATTTGTCTAGCGATATGGCAAGTTCTGATGAATCAAAATCTTCTTGCTCAAAGATGCTCAATGGGATGCCACTGTGTAACTTGATCTGCACAACTCAGCCTTATCACGTCACTCATTCGGGGCCCACCTTTGAGGATTTTCAGTTATATTACCATTTTTTGAGCAATCGCTACATCACTACTAGCATAGATACCAACAAACCTAGCTAGCGATATGGCGAGTTTCGGTAACCATTTTCAAAACGGCACTGGCTAAATAGCCACGATAATGCACTGGCTAGCCAGTGCTGTTACATTTCTATCCGTTAACTATCTGGATTAAAACGTACTCTGACTTGCCAAACATACTCTGATAGTCCTGTTCGATCCAAACGTACTCTAACAGTGAAAATGCGATCCACGTTGTGATTTAAAAATATCAAATATTATTAAAAGTTCGATAATGACTGTTGACTATTTTAATAGTTTAGTAGAAAACTTTCGAAAGAAGTGGGTTTATATATTACTACTATTTTTAATTAATAGTTTATACATAAAATGATGGGGTATGACCATCAAAATATTTATGAAAGGTAGAGTAGATAAAACATTTCTTGTAAATAAGTTATTTAGTTGAAAAATAAGTGTGCAGATTTGTGTATTAATTTAGTCCATTCTCTTTGTAATGTTGCATGTTTTAGTTTTAATTTTTTTATAAATTATAAAAAATATTTAGCGTCTAAGATAAAATTAATTCAATTAAATAATGAGAATATGGAATAATTAGTATTGTAATGATAAAAATGATTTTTAATTTATCTTTATATTAATTTGAGCTACTCATTTTATTATTATGTGAATAGTTATAAATGCTATAATTTGTGTGTTTTATTTTTTTTGTAAATTGACTAATTATATATATAAACATGTATATTATCTTAGTTTAATTTATTTTCTTATAGTATTTGAATATTAAATCAATTAAAATAATCTCTATTAGTAATCTGATATACGGTTCCTTACTCCTAACATTTTCTACTAACCATTCCTAAACTATACTATAACTATCCCTTACATCTTGCTTTACTTCCTACCACCCCTTATCTAATTTTACCACTAATTCCCTATCCACTAGCCATTAACCCTTATATCCTTTAAAAAATAACAATATTTAAGCCAAATCTTTTATTTACTACATTTTACTTTACTTATACATCTCCCCATACAAATAACATTAATCCACTTAATGTCCCTATAATCCCAACCTGACGCCAACCTTCCTAGAATTCATGTGACATGGGGTCAAGTGAATCATTACTTTTTTTGTTTTGTGTTTGATGAAATTGACTTACTACAGGGAGGTTTGTCAATAAATATATGATAATACTAAGTCCCATAAAATACTTGAAAACTTTATCCTTAAAATCATTCACTACACATCCATCTCACAATCTATGCATGTAAACTAAAATATCAAATTAAGAATAACTATTCATAGCTTGAAAGTAAATAAACATTCACACATATGACACAAGATATGATTACCCAAAAACCCTCTAATGAGAAGGTAAAACTAGGGTGGGGATGACACCCATACATCTTCACTACTACATTTATAAAGTATATCCAATGAATGTTACAATGTTTGATCATGAAATATGATCTACCCTATTAAAGGTATGCCCTGTTAAAGGCTTACAAAGCCTATTACGTCTTACCCTATTAAATGATTTCAAGACCCTATTAGAAGTGTGCCTAGTAAGAGGACTTCAACTTACAATGAAGTAAGCACCCTATTCAAGGATTTATCTCAGCATGTTAGGAATACTCTGTTAAGATATTTAAATGATTCACCTATTAAAATGTCTCAACAATGATCCTTTGTTAGCACTCTACTACTTGATGTTAGATCACCTCTTTGCATGTATTCTTAATCCTTCTTTGATTAGATGTATCTCTTTTATCCTCTAACTCCTTTACTATGTTCTCCTCTAACATATTCTATAATTCATGTCTCTAGATCAAAATTCCTTAGTCACACCTTGATTCTCTTTTTTCATGCACAAAATTCTCTCTCTACTCATCTCCTTACTTAAATTCTATATTAGGGTTTACCCTCCTTATGAAGATCTTGGTGACTTAGGGTTAGGTATGAATCAACGATTGTGATTCACCTATTGCTTAATCCTTCTCTTTATTTTGATTGGTTGCGTGTGTTGCATTGGGATAATGAATCAAGATTCATTCTTATCATCTAGGATCTCAAAATATATCCTTAAGTTGGTTCCAAAATAATTTACATAGGAGTTTGTGCCATTACAAACAACTATGTCAAAACTATATAACTCGACACTAGAAGTCCCTGATGCTCAACATCAACTACAACTTCAATGCCAGAACTCAACATCTAAATAACTCAACATCCTTTGTGTTGGGACTAAAAATTGCATGGTCAATTTTGAGAACCATTGAAAAAATCAAGCCCTTAAATGCTTTAAAATGAGATTGTACTTGGTTGTCAGTCTGAGGCCTAAGAGGTGTTTAATGTTTCTAACACCTTTTATTTAGTGCATCTATGTGTTCTATGAAGTTCAACTGACATTTCGAACCATTCTGCGAAGACCCATTTTGAGCTAGTGTCAAACTTTGCAATTCTGCTCGTGTCAAATAGTGATCAGAGGCCCAGTTTGCATCTGAATATTTTTTACCCAAGAATGTTTCATGACTAGCCACTTTGGGGATGTTTAGTATGCATAACAAAGAACCTATGTTTCAATTTTCAAGTCATTTTGAATCCGTTTGACTAGGTTTTGCACCCCACAAAATTGGTCATTTACTGTTTTGTGCATTTAACTAGTTGTTCACAATTTTGGGAAGCCCTGTTCGACCAATCATATCTTTGACCCAGTTGACCCAAATGAAAAAATTCTTTTTGCAAATTGTGTTCCACGGTTCATACACTTCATATGTTCCAATTTTGAGATCATGACGAATCCATTTGATCAATTTGCTAACATGATTAAAAATGCAGTTTATATTATTTTGTTACGGCTAAGGTATCCTGATTGATACGTACCCCTGTTCGACACATTATAACTTTGATCCTGTGATTGGTGAGCCTAAATGGATTATATCATTGTGTTGTCTCCTAAAATCCTTCAAGTATGCCAATTCTCAAGTCATGACAAATCCATTTGCATACTTTCATATGTCTGTACATTTGCCAAAAATTACTTTTTGACACATTTGCCAGTTAAAATTTCCAAGTGCCTATTTTTGAAAATTCTCCAAATATGCCTTGTGATTCGTCATGAGCCCAAAACATGGAATTATATTCTCTTCATGGCAAAGAACTTATATCCTAGTTTTTAGAACCCCAAGTGATCAATAACTCAATTTATAATGCCGAACTTGAGCCCAGTTTATGTTTTTTAACATTGTTTGCCTACAAAGTAATTGAAGTATGGATGTTCGGCAATTAAAATCTCTTGACTGGGAATCCATCATGGGTTGAAAATTTGCAGTGCGATATAGTATGTAGGATTGAACACTCATGCCAGTTTTCGTGGCTTGGTAACTTGATTGGATAAGTTTTTAGAGGTAGGTAATAGGCCTCCTGACAGAGATTTCACAGTGGAGCCGACTATGTGCAAAGGTGAATCTATTTTGATTTTATAAGTCAAAAGTGTACACTACATCATTTGAGCTATAAAAGATAAGTGGATGTTTTGAAAATAACATGTGGAAACAAATGGAGTGCATTAATGTTTCCTATTCTAAAGGCAACATTTTAATATGCAAAACCGGAAGCATGAAAGTACAAACCATATGGATACATGTTTTAGAATCAAGTTTGGATGATAAAGCATAAATATTCATTCTAAAATGTGGAGAACGTTGATCTTGGGCTTTCTTCCAAATCAAAGGCATGATGATTTCTTTATTTTGTTTTGCCTAAAGTTGCCCTCTTCATCACAGCTTTAAAAAACTCTTTGAAGTTTTTAATAAAATATATATATATATATATATATATATATATACAAGAAGCCATCCATGTGAGAAGGTTGGGCATGGTAACTTGCATAATGAAGTCCACAAAAAATAAAATTTATTATCTCATACCGCTACACACAGGTAAAGCCCACATTCATGATAGTTTGAGCTTGGCTGGATGCCAAACAAAATGAAAAATTATTGCAATGGCACGAGATTTCTACGTGAGTGGAAGAGAAGAGCTTCAATGCTAAATGAAGAAAGAGAATCATTACATACAGGCAGAGCAACCCACATTTTGGGGCATCCACATGTTGCAAGATGTCCAAAGAGCAGAACAAAGTTTATAAGGGGAAATGCCACTTTCCAAGGCAGCAAAAAATGCAGCAATCCACGTTTTTAGTAAAATGAACAAATTTGTTGCTGAAACAAAGCTCAAGGAAGCATGTATCCATGTTTTTGAAGCCCATGGCTTCCTCCAGCAATAGTATCACATTTTTTAGAAGGGGGGAGCTTATTTTAAATGACCATGTGCATAAGAAATGCCCATTACAATGAAAAGTTGTAGATTAATAGCAAAAAATGACCAGCAGGATGGAGCTTCACGTTTAGAATAAGAAACTCATGCCAAAGGAGCTGGAACAACTCACACATATGCAACAAAAGAGAACCCATGCATTTAGCAATCACAACAAACATAAAGAGGAAAAACCATTGAGGAACATTATCCCACATTGAGCAGGTGGGGATCATTTTTAGTCTTTATATACTTTTGCACTCAAACATATAGTGTCAACAAGACAAAGCATTTTGAAAAGGCAAGGTAGGTGCACGTGGGTCCTAATCAACCAAAAGGAGTAAAGTAAATTTTGAAAGAAAATGCATGCCCAAATGATGACATCAGCAAATTGAAGTGGACGAAAAACTCAAAAATTTGGTAGGTCGCTATGGCGCTTGCCGAAAAATCTCAAAAAATCCAGCTAGCGACTTGGCGACTTGTCAAAAAATTTCAAATCTGGCAAAAAGGTAAAATGAGCACGTGAGTCCCGCTTGGATGTTGAGCAGCGAACCAGAAGGTGACATGTGGCAAATGCTTCTTGATGTGGCACGCTTCCCAAGGTGCTAATGTGGTAGATGGTGACACGTGTTGCGAGGTCGCTAATGACATGGCAGATGCTGACATGTTACAACAACATAGCGACTATGACGTGGCAATGATGACATGGCGACTAGTGACATGGCCATGAGATTGACGAATTTGGTGATGACACATGGCGCCCAGTTGGAGGTGTCTAACAGTTGTGCATGGAAGGAGCGAATCAGAATATGCCACGTGTCAAGGTCGGTCAACCAAGTTTGACCTGGATAGAAAATGGTGGAGAATTTGAAAAATTTCAAATTTAAATATTTTATTATTTCTCCCATTTAAGTAATGTTTGAAACTTTAATATAGTTTAAACTATATAAAAGGTTTTAATTTTTGCAAAATAATGTGCAAACCTGTGACTGGAAGCCTGATTTTCAGAGGGACGTAACTGGGGCTATTTTAATCCAAAATAGGCACTCCAATATATCGTCAAAATTGAAAAGAGCTGAAATTTTCATTTCTAGAGTTAGATTATGCACAGGTGTTCATCGGTTCACGTTGTAGGCCAGTTTGTGAAATCTAGGGTATTGGTAACAGAACAAGCAGATTTAATCTTTGAGCATTAGAGTTTGTTAGAGGGCAGATTAGCAAACCTTTTGAAGCTTGACTATGGAGAAAAATGATTTGAAAAGGTTATATGGGCTTCTTGAAGTTACTTTGTAACTAGTTTTTCACCTTTTAACGTGAACTCAGTTTTAACATCAAAAATTAGTTACGATGGTGAATCAAATATCTCAGATATTTTTGCCTTGTAGAGTGATAATGATGAGATTTTGATATTCGGTTGAAGAAGTTAGAAAGAAGATTTGATCTTCTTGGGAAGGATTTCCAAAGGGACAAGTGTCAATTGCAAATTGAATCCAAGAATTGCCTTCTCCATACATATTCTTTCTTCTTCTCTGAAAAAGTTGTTGGTGGGTTTTCTATTTCCAGTTCTTGGAGCTCTGCTCAGGCTGTGAAAGCCACACACCCATCATTTCTCTCTTGTATTAAGTAACATCCATGTTTTATGCATATAGTTCTATTCTGGTTAGGTGATTTCATGAGTCATTTCTATATATATTTCATGTATTTGGTTTCAAGGAAAGCAAATTAAAGAGCAACAAAGGTTTTAAGTTCAGTCTAAATCTTGTCTCCTGATTATCTGTTATTTCTTCTAATTTGTGATCAAAGAGCATAGATTTGGTTGCATTTTGTTTAGGAATGTATGTGATTAAAATGTCTTGCTGGTGAGGCAAAGAACCATGTAATTGCTTGATGTTTGTCACAGGGTTTGCAGATTTTGTGATAGGATGTTCTGAGTATGAGATTGATTCTGTAGAAGATATCTATTTATAAAGTGAAGGATAGATCAAGGATCTTGATGTAGAGATATGTCTGAGATTTCTAGGAGATGTATGGTTATAATTCATTTAATTGCCCAATAGATAAGGCACTGATCAAAGATAGGATCATTAAGTTCTGTTGCTCATACTTGGGTCTTGCTATCATCAACATATTAAATCATTTTTCCCTTTTATGTTGAAAGCTATTCAATGTTAACCCACACTTAGCTTGCTAGTTTTATGAGTTATGTCCTTAGCTATTTCATGCTTGTGATTCCTGGTTAAGTATAGAAGATTTAGGGGTTTTTATCTGCTTTACATTAGATTTAGTGTATGCTTTGACAACTGGTACCATATAAAGAATCTATAGGTCCACCCACCTAGGTTTTGCAGAGCTTGAAGTGTAGAAGGAGTATAGCCTTATAGTTGGCCTAGGTTCTTGGTGAAGTGTGTCCATTATTGGAGATAGCTGCCCATAGATGCATTCTTGCCTTGCATACTTGGTTGTTCAAATTCTGTTAAATCAGGAGCCAACACTTTGATTACTCAGCTCTTGAATCACTCAACATCATCTATCTACTCGACACTTGAGTGGATTGGCACCAACTGTTTACTCAACATACACTAAGAATCTCACTTGATATGCACTATCTGACATGTTATGCTCCAAATGTATTACTTGTTCGACATGAACTAATCTTGTAAATGACTTAAGTGTATAAACACTCATATGTCAAAACCAATTTGAGATTAAAAATCTCCCCCTTTGACATGAGTGGAAAAAACACTTGGTCATGCATGAATATCTTTAACTTATAAGCATAACTTAGATAATCACCATCTTTACTCAGTATAATACAAAATTTCAAAATTTCAAAATAAAGCAAAACTTGACTTTACTATCATACCTCAAAGTCTTATAAATCCCCTTGAGTTGATTATTATATCTTGAATCTTGAATCAATACTATTGCTAAGTGAATATGCATATGCTATACTTTGTTTATGTCTTTGACTCCCCCTTTATTTTGTCTCCCCCAAAACTGTATCTATTCATCACTTGGAGTCAATGTCACTAAAAAACTTATTATGCTCCCCCTTTCTTATTTCTCCTCCTATCTTATTACTCCCCCTTTTTGACACTTATGTCAAAGGGTTATACCTGAATAGTGTGTTTATCCAAAAAAGATTTATGGATCTCAAGTATTAGCTTCAGAGCTACATCCGAATTATCACAAGCTACCTCCAATGATTTGATTTGGATGGCCAAATTGGCAACAAGATAAACTAAGCCTTCTAGTATAGAAAGATGGGGATCTTTTTGCATTAGTGTCTCTACAAAGGCTAGCTCCTTATGAAGTATTTCCATGTGTGGGGTCAACATGGATTGGAAGCTAATAAGTGTGGCCCAAATATTTTCTTCTTGAGCATGTAGGTCAACCAATTGACCTTGGGAATTCATCAAATTCTTGAAGTGCTTCTAACTCTGAGCTAGAGAATTGGGTAGAGTAATACCTGTTAGCTTCATTTTTGCCTCCAAATTGTCAATATGGCACTGTACTTCTTGTGTGAACAAATTTGTATCACACAAATTGGTGTAAAGTAAGAAAATATTCTCTAAGATTTTATTTACAATTTTAGTCTTGGTTGCTAACTCAACCTGACTAAGTGTAATAGAACTTGATACCTTGTCATTTACCTTTCCTTGAAATTTTCTCTCAAACCATTCAAGTAGTTTGACATTTGAATCTAGGTCTGCATCATTGATGTGTTCTACAATGATTACCAACTATTCCATGATAGGCTTGTCTTCTTCAGGTGTTGGCAGGCTGAATGCATCAATAAATATATTCTTGATGTCTTGCAATGCTTGCTTCTACCTATGCTCCCTTCTTAGTAGCTCTTGATGCTTTTTCCTTGCAAGTGCATCTTGTAGTATGCCCATTTGTTCAATTGTGATTGTTTCAAGGTCAAACTTTGGTAGGAAAATCACTTCATCCAAGTTGACATCAATAAATGACGTAACCTCACCTACCTTGGATGTACTAGACCTTGGTGATTATAATGGTGTCGCTTCTATACTCAACCTTTGAAGTGCTCGACTTGGAAGAGTAATAGTTGCTGGTAAGGTAACCAATGCTTTTATTGACAATTTCTCCTCAGGCTTATTAGAAACAATAGTCCACCAAGATAACTGAGGGGGGGGGGGGGGGGGGTGTGAATTAGTTATCCAATAATTAAGAAACTTATCTTCTTTAAACAAACTTAACCATTCAACCAAAGTAAATAGCAACAATAGAAAGATTCACATAAATAAATACACTAGATATGTTGACTAGGGAAACCCTTGATTAGAGGGAAAACCCTAGTGGGAATGATGCCCGCAAGATGATGTACTAATATAAATATTCCTTGTTAGAGTATAGACCCTATTAGGAGTCTGTTACAACATTTAGTAAAATCAATCCCTGTTAGGAGACTTTGAATCCTTGTTAGGAGATTCCAACCCTGTTAGGAGTTGTGCTAACCCTGTTAGGAGTTGTGATACAATGTATGCAAGAATATCCCATTGCCAAAACATGCAATTTCAACTACGAGAAGAGCTCATTGCTCAAACAAGTAATTTACTGTTATTTATCTTCCCCGCTTGTTCTTTCCTCTATCCTATCAACAAGACCAATTACTATTAGACCTTGTAGACCAGGTCATAAACCTCAAATCCAAATACCAAACCTTGGATCACTCAGAAAAACCTTGGCAATGAAGTTTCCTTGACTTCAGCACTGCCTTGCTCAACTTCACATTCCATACTCTCTGCTACTTTCCAAACATTCATAATTCACATATATCCATGCCATGATAAAGGAAAATATCCTTCCTTTATACCAAGTCCATTAAAAAATTCCTTGAGTTGGTTGTTAATCCTTCTCAATTAATTATTATAGGACCACATTAAGAGCATGTTACAGTTAGCGATAACACAAATCTTCCACCTTGCAACTTGAATAACTTTTTGTACACATAATATTATTACAAGTGAGCTTAGCCATGCCATCCTCAACATGCCTTCTCCAAGTCCTCAACCTTGATCCTAAATATATAAAATCTGCTAAGAGATATAACAAGTTTACCCAAACATGCCTCTATAAACTCTGTCTTAGAACAAACATTACCAAAACTTACATAACTTCTTCTAGACTTAGCCTTTCTACTTCTAATGTTAATTGAATATGCTAGATACTCAAATGTATCTCTCATAACCATGAGTGGTTGTTATGTTCAAGTAGTCAAGCATATCAAATTAATCTTTCCATTGTTCTTCTGTCAGATACCACATAAGACATCAAACATGCTAAATTGACATCAATGACAAACTCAGTCATGAGAGTTAAATATTATCATCAAACCAATATTCCAAAAATCTCTCCAATCTTCCAACAAGGCTATGTAGTCAAGTTTTAATCTTCCATCTTTCCTCTACTTTCTTTTCAATTTCAATTGCATCTTGAACTTGTGTTGTAGGTAGATGAGTATCTACCTGTCTTGTTTGAACTTGTGTTCCATCCCGTGCTTGAGTAGAAACTTTTGGTACTAACAAATTTTGCACCAATTTGTTGATGTTAGCCATGGTGGTTGTTTCTTTCCTTTGATACACTACACTGGGTAATGTAAGTTGCATCATAGTAAATTAAGGGGTTTTTGATGTCTCAAGTTTCCACCTCTATAAATGTCTTCTCTACCTCCTTAAGTTCATCTACACTCACCAATATAGGGTGACTACACAAGTTTTCCTTGGTGGTGGTGTCTAGTAGTATCTTCTTCATGTCCTCCTCTATTAGTGAATTAATGTTTTGAGTCATAGTGTCAGAAACATCCTTGATCTATATGATTTTAGTTTCTACTTTTGTCACATGTAGTGGATTGGCACTCAACATTTGTATATTTGGTATACTCTATTCTAGTTGCTACTCATCTTTAGTTACTGCCTATTTTTGTTCCCATTCTTTAGTGCCTTCCATATGTTCATCCTTCTTAGTATCAACTTTAGTAACCTCAATTAATTCTTGCTCATCTTTATCTTCACCTACCTCAATAGGGTTTCTCCCCAATTACCTTATATGTTGTCAGCCCATAAATTACCTTCCAGATTTGGGTACTTTTCTGAACAACATCTTCAATTTTAGTTTGGAGAATATTAAATGCATGATACTTAGGAGAAAATCTCCTTGCATACTTCTTTATGGCTTTAGTCATCTTAGCTTTACCTAAATCTGGCATCACTCTTACAAGTGTAGTCTCTCTAATATTCCTTTCTATTGTAAGACTATATTTCCATCTTTTCTCAACTCTATCATATAAAGTATTTGGTAGAGAGTTCAAAATCTCAATTAGAGTCATCTTAAATGTTACCATCATGGCATATACTGACTCTTCTACTTTATCCATTTCTAGCTTTCCAAGTCTATCAAATCCAATATGTAAAAATCCACTCAAATCTACTTTATTCTTTATATTTTCACATAGATAATCTAAATCAAAAGGACTATGACTTACCAATTTAAATTGGCTATTATCATCAAATTCTATCCTCTCTTCATATGATTTAGTTGGAGCAATGTACTTTATCCTTTTCCTCTTCTCAGACACATCAACTTGTATAGCTTTCCTAGCTTTGTTTTGTTTTTGCTTGGCTACTTCTTGAGCTTTCTTAGTAGTAGGTCTTGTGCTAGTTTGTGTAGCTAGAACTGCAGGCTTAGGTTTTACAACCTTCTTTAATTTTTGACTACTAAGGCTTTATCTTTTCTTTTCTTCTTTATGGCTATAGGTTCTTCACTAACTTCTTCTCCTTTGACACCTTCTTCAAGCTCGACTTCCTCTTCTCCTCGATCTTCTCCCTGACCTTGTGTTAGGGCCAATGGTGCTTGGGCTGGTACATCTTCTTATTCATCATCATTATCATATTCATCACCTTCCTTTGTCCCTTCACCATATTTTTCTTTCAATTTCTTGACAATCTTGTTCTTCTTCCTTATCACTAATGTTGTCTTTAGATCCATAGTTATCTTTGATTTGGCAACATCACAATTTACAAAGTCAGTAGCCTTAGTATCTACTTCTTCTTCTACACGAAAGGATGCAATTACTATAGATGCCTTATCCACATTGACTTCATATCCTAGTGATCTCAACCATTAACCCTTGGAGCTACAACTTGTACATTTGTGAAATCAGTATCAACTAGAAAGCAAACATCATTGAAATGTTTCTCAACTAGTGACACTAGTATCTTGTGTCTTTGTTCATTGACTACTTAAAGTCCTCAAAATAGATAGTCATAATAGACTCAAAGCTCTCTCCCATTTTCTCAATGAATTCTCCTATTTGTACTACAATGGATTTATTTGTCTTCCATGAAACTTTTCCAAAGGAAGGAAATGTGTTCTACACATAGAAAAATATACATACAAGTATTGATCCAAACTTGCATTGTGCACTCTTGGTTTTCATCATGGCTCCCAAATTTTTTGATAGTTGTTGCAATTGAAGCTTGATAAGGTCATAAGTACAATCCTTCTTCACTATCTTTTAGCTTACATCAACATCAATACAAGGTACACTGTTCAGTCTGCTTGATTGAAAGAGCTTATGTGCAATAATCCTTACTGCAAAAGAAATTAGGGGATCTATGATAGTATCCATTGTCATTCCTCTTTTATTCCACACTGCCCCTATGTTTTTCTCAATAACTTCTCTTGCATCACTCCTCATGGTTTTAGGTCTATCTAGGGTTGGATACCCTATTACCATTTGCACAATATTCTTGGTTATCTTGATAGGTCCATCTTCTAGCCATACTGAGTTATCATGAATTTTGATTAAAATAATCTTAATCCTCTTAGTCTTGAAAATATTTGGAAAATCTAGGGCATGATTAACCCTTTTATTTCTACAATTTTGTATTTCTCCTTTAGTATTCCATTTTTACACAGTTTTCCATATAGGTCTTTGATTTCCATGTCACCTATGCTACCCACCTTGCATGTGAACAACATTTCACATCTTGAACCATTAAGACTTGTGGTGGTATCATGGATAACACACCAAACAAATCTTGTTTATATGCAATATTAGGGATTGCTTTGAAATTTGGTTGTCTAATCTCATTGTTAATTAGTTGAACATTCAAAACCTCCTTTCCCTCTTTAACCTTGGTAGTAGAAGAAATAGGCACCATAATTATCACCTATGGTTTACATAAATTCAAATAGTGTAACTCAACATTCAATAAATACCTTCAAAAATTTGATGAACAATGTTGAATAGTGGTTGAATTCACTTTGAAAATGTTTAGAATGATCTCTTCAATTTTACTTTAGCTCTTCATTCTCTCTCCAAATTTGAATGATTTCAAATGAGTAAAAAATTGATCATATAGACCTCAGAACTTTGTAGTTAATGCCCAGTCCTTACACAACTGTAAGCTCGGCTTGAATAGAAATTTCAACTTGCTCAGCTTCCATCAAGTTTACTTCTTGCTCAGAAACCACTATGAGATTGGTCAACACTATCACCTATAATAGCTCAATATCAACTAGATTTCACTCAACAACTTAAGTGAAAATTTTCATGCTTGACAGTAACATGAAAATTGAAAAACTAAAAGATTTCTTCAAGATTCTAAACAAAACTTTGCATCTTTCTTCATGAAAATATAATCTTTTCAAAACTAAGTCCTTGGAAATAATTATGATATATTATTTAAATATCAGTCCCACACATACCTCTTGATTTCTTAGTTGGAGGTGGTGTCATCAACTAACCCATTGGGTGAAGAGATCCCATCAGAACTTGATGTGCTGCAATCTTCCTTTCTCTTCCATGTATTTTTCATTTCATCTTTGACATTCTCAACATTTTCCTTTTCTTTGCCTTTGTTGAATCACTACTTGGCACTTTTGACCTTGTTGGGCAATTCTTACTTATGTGACCAATCTTCAACCAACTAAAACATGTGGTTGACTCAACCATTTTTTGTAGTCACTTCTAAAGTGTGTTCTTATGCAATTCTTAGGAACATGTCCATACTCTTGATAGTAGTGGCAACTATACCTAGTATTGTAATCCTAATTATAAGATTTTCCATTGTGACTTACCTTTGTCTATTTGTTTGATGACCACTTAGGCTTGGATCTGCACTCATATGCTCTATCTCCATACTTCTGATAGTTATAGGAGTATCCTTTAAATCTTTGTGTGCTCAAGGTCTTGGTTTTGTATTCATGTGCCTAATGTCCTTGTTTGTTGCATTTGTGGTAGTGACCCATGAACTTCTGCTTAGGATTCTAATTTGCAGTCTTGCTCTTGCAAACATTAGTAGTAAACTTGTAATAAATTAAATTTTAAATAGAAAATTAGGATATTTGGCAATAATTTTAGTATTATGAGTTGTTAATGAGTAATATCAGATTTTAGATAGGAAAGTTTATTATATAAATTTATTTTTAAAATAACTAAAAATAATTAAATTTAATAATTAGAATATAATATAAGTTTATTAAAGTTTTAGCTAAATATTATATCATTTTTTATTAAAAAGACTATTCACATAGATTTAGCATAGTAGTTCTCCAAGAGTTTATATCAATTAAATTTTAGAAAATTTATTTCAAAAATTTCTTATTTAAAATTTAATTTATTACAAGTTTACAACTTCACTATATTAATTATTAGTTTTTTTTGATAAAATTTAATTGAAAATAAGAATTAATAATATTTATATAATTGTCAAAATATATTATAAAGGTAAATAGATAAGTAAATTTATTATTGTGTAATAGATAATTATATGTTGAATTTGGTCTATAAGATACAATCCTAAAAAATAAATTAACAATGATACTATTTAATAATACTAACACAACTATGCTTTTGAAGCAATTATATTTGATTCCACTAAAAAATAAAATATTAATTAACATCATTTAAACTAACACTTTATTTAATACAAAACAAACAACTCTATTGCCAAATATCCTAATTCAAAAACATACTAAAAACCTAATTTTTTAAAAAACTATCTAAAATCTAATACTACTCATTAACAACTCATAATACTAAAATTAATAAAAAGTAAAAATAAAAATTAAGAAATTAACACTACTAACTTAACTTTCAAACAATAAATTTTCAATGTTTTAAAATATTTAAATTAAACTACCTAACAATTAAAATTTAGATTTTTAAACTTATTTAAAATAACTAATCTATCTTTAAACTAAGACTAAATTAATTATCATAGACAATAAATTTAATTAGGAACTAAAAACTAAATTAAATTTATACTAACTTAAAATTAAACTAATCTAATACTAATTTAAATTTAAAACAAATCTTAATTTAATATTAATTTAAATAATTTTAAATAAAAACAAACTGACTTAATTCTAAACTAATTTTTAAAAGACACATATTAATTAAATTGTATATATATAAATAAAAACATAATCAAAACTAACAAAAAAAAAAAAAATAAAAAAAAAAAAAAAAAAAAAAAAAAAAAAATAAATAAATAAATAAATAAATAAATAAATAAATAAATAAATAAATAAATAAATATATATCTATATATATATATATATATATATATATATATATATATATATATATATATATATATATATATATATATATATATATATATATATATATATATATATATATATATATATATATATATATATATATATATATATATATAACTAACTTATACTAAAACTAGAACTTACACTATAACCCCAAACCCCTAACACTAACCGCCCACGACCACAAACTTCTAACTTCCAACCACGTGAGCTCAGGGCCCCATAAATATTTTTTCCCACCCTCATGCTGCCCCAGGCCTATTTAAAAGAACACAACCCAAAATTGTGCAGGGCAGTACATTTTCTAGGAGCTGATGGAAGTAAGGGAGGTAACGGCACAGGCTATTTAGCCAGTGCATTTTTGTGGCTATTTAGCTAGTATTCGGGCATTCATTATATCACCACTAGAAAATTGCAAGTATTTCTCGTTAGAGACTTGGCGAATCGTCGGATAATTTTGAACTCCGGTGACACCACTTGCAAGTTTTTTCCCACATGCATTCCCTCTTGAAATTGACAGGTATGGGACATATCACATGGTCATAAGATCATCCCGTGAACACATTTCGTGACATCGGATTCCACTTTTTAGTATCACAGGTAATTTTTGGTTGATCGCTATCTCACTATGCGTAACATATGAGCATCTTGCCATAGCGAGTATGCGACAACCGTGGATTCAAATCGGATCTGACGATAGGACTAAAACCCTTTTTCATAAGCCTCAACCATGAAGTTCAAACTAGTGGGAGAAGAATATTCATTCTTCGCCCATTTTTTCAAAAAGAATTCGCGCCAAGGTAAATTTTAAAAGGCAAACCTAGGGTTTTTCACAGACTTTCAAAGGTATCAAAATACACTAGACAAAAACCTAAAATCCTATGAATTACCAGAGGATTCTCATCTAGTTTTTTTTATGATACAAAGAAAATTTGATACGAAAAAAATTAGACCAACATGAGCATTATCTTTTCTCATCATAGTATTTGTGGGAAGTAATTGCATGTGTGGCCTTCCACTATTCTCTAGTTCACAATTTGATTGTGGCATTTTGTTCGAAGCAAAGCTTTATAATTACAAATCCAAGATATTTTAATAGATCATTTACTTGTGTGATGGGATAAAACCCATTTTGGTGCCCTAAAGTAAGATAACTATATATAGAAACTCAATCATTGAGACATTTTGTATGGACTTGAGCTATCTTGATCTAGGCTCAGATCTGTTTCTATGCATTTGCTATAACTATTTCTAGACTTTAATCTGCAATGTGAGATGCTTATTTTGTTGGCAGGTAATTTAAATAGGAAGTATTTTCTACCGCTAATGTCTGAGAGTTTGTTTTATAAATGATATCTAAGTTTATTATTATCAATATGCATGAAATCTTATGATAGGAGAATATTATCAATATGCATGAAATCTTTAAGATCATACAAGATTTTCTTTCATCTAGAGTTGCGTAGGTGTTGAAACTCCTTTATTATATATAGGTTGTTGTTGGAACTAACTATTTGAAAACATCACAATGTGGGTTATTTTCATATTGCAACACTGTTAACCAATTAGAAAAGATGTAGATTTGAAATCTGTTTCACTTTTTTTTTCATCCTAAACTAAAATATATCTACATTATTAATAGTCATTTTTTGTGTTTGAGGTGCAATTTATCAGATAACCCCCATTTTGATATGTCTTTTGAGTTAGTCCTTTTCTCAAAACATAAATTAAAAGATCATTTTATTGTAGGGCCCTGAAGTCAGAAGTGGAGATCTACCACAACCTATCATGCTCACAAAGGGCCAAGAGTTTAATTTCACAATCAAAAGAGGAGTGGGCTTTGAAGACTGTGTAAGTGTGAATTATGATGATTTTGCGAATGATGTGGAGAAAGGAGACACACTACTTGTTGATGGTACGTTCTCTTGTGCTGGCTTGAAAATTCATTTATTAGCTGAAAAGAACAGAGTTACTAATGTTATTCACAATATTTTTATAGCTTTCTATTTCTTATCATTATTTGAATTTCTCTAGGGGGGATGATGTCACTACAAGTGAAGTCAAAAACATCAGATTCTATAATTTGTGAAGTAATCGATGGAGGAGAGCTTAAATCATGATGACACTTAAATGTGCATGGAAAAAGTGCTACCCTGCCTTCCATTACAGGTTAAGACCATTTTATCAACTCTCAGGCATGCATAGAAAATTAGATTTTTGTTGCTTATTGACATGTACATCTCAATCTGCTTCTTTCTTAGGGACTTTGATTTCATTGTGATTTCCCTTTTTTGTACCTAATATAGATTGATTGAAGTTACCTAGAATATAATTGAATGATATGTTTATCAATCTTGAAATATGTGTAATATTTGTATTTTGTTGTTACTTGTATATGTGATGAGTTGTTTTGACCAACACAACATTTGAGATAGCTTAATTTGGTATTTGATAAAATCTATTTCTTGTCTTTTTTTTTTCGTAGATAAAGATTGGGATGATATTAAATTTGGAGTTGAGAATGGCATAGACTATTATGTTGTTTCCTTTGTTAAAGATGCTAAGGTGGTATGTGAGTTGAAAGATTACCTTAAAAGTAAACCTTTGAAGCAAAATTTTAACTTTCCAGTGTAATATAATCCTTTGCATACAATATTGGGCTTGATATACCATGTTCCCTTAATTTATATTTTAAATCAGAATTTAAAAGGTGATAAAATATCAATGCATTTGTATTTGTAATTATGTGAAGGTTGTGGTGCAGATATCCATGTGACTGTGAAGATTGAAAGTGCTGATTCAAAACCAAATCTTCATTCAATTCTTTCTGCATCAGATTGGGTAAGTACAGTCTCCCTAGATCAGAGGTTTTAGTTGAATAAGTTGTTACTTTATGATTGGTGATATTGCTTTGAATGGGGTTAATAAATTATGTGAAGTCATGCTTGTCAAGAATTATATAGAAAGTTAAATGCACATGCTACTTTGTTTACTATTTAGTCATGCATGTATTTGTTTGGATGTTGGTGCTTTTCCATTGTTGGTTTTTGATGGTTTTTGTACGACTTTGATGTAAAATACAAAATATAAAAGCTTTACTTGTGAATATGTTATAATCTTCTTTAAATTTTTGGCAAGGACTATAAGCTTCAGTAAGGATGTTTTTAAATCAATTTTTTTGATTGTCTATCATTCAGTGAAGTTAACTAGAATGAGACCATCATTTAGCTACCTGATTGATTCCTAGCTATTGAGTTTTTAGATTGTAGTTTCCTCATAGAGCTCAAGATGGTTCTCTCAAGAAATGAGAGAGCAAAACTTAAACGTGGACAGTAATATCTAAATTGACACTTTGAAAGGAGGGATAGATATATTCTTTATGCTATAATTTTCACATGAAATAAATTAATGTGATTTTTTTCCTGTGTGAGTAAAATCTGTGAGGCCATATAGCCTTTGGAGATTTTTCTAAATGTGACATAAGTTGGTTAAAATGGCATAACTCTAAACTATGAAAATCTTGACATCTTCCTCATTCTAAGACTGTTTGCTTCTAATGGGCATTTTTATGTCATCACAACTTCTCATAATTGATTGTACTAGGTACATTCCCATGCAAGACTTTTTGGTATCTTATGCTTATGAAATTTTAATGTATGTATTTAAACATGGCATTCTCTTCAAATTATACTATCGTAATTCATAAATTTGACATTGGTTAAATCTCATAAATTATGCCTTTGTTATCTTTGTCCTCTCCATCTTTTAGCTTCACAACAAAGGTCTTAGAAGTTGTGAACTGTCAAGAGACATTTTATTAAGAGAGGAAATGTGCTTTTCCAATTCCTAATAGAGATGTTGTGGCATGCAAGGGCTATGGGTTTTTTTGTGCAGTTGTCATACCATGCATGGGAAAAGATCTTCTATTTGCTATAATTTTTGTCAGTACTACCTTGAGAAGAATTTAGGGTTAGCTTTAGGTTCATTCTAGCTCTGATTCCATCTTGTCACCTTTTATTTGGGTATGAGATGCTAGATTTTGAATACATAGGATACAAGCTGGGTTTTAAAAGCTAAGAAACATTGTCTTACAAGTTAGATTTCAACAACTAAGAAAAAATGATCTTATTGTTTTGTTAATTTTTACCTTCTTTTGAACTTGTATCCAAGATTTGTTGTTTTGTCTCTCGTAAAAACCACTTAATAGTATTTGGCTAGTCTCTAGCATATCTCACACACCCAAATATTCAATCGGCTCAGTTGAGGTTGAAAGATACCACCTAGAGGATTGACCAAGACAGTCTCCCAAACAACAACATCCTTGTCTTTTGTCCCTATTCAGGTAAATATTTAGCTTTCCAGATGTCCAGAGTCCATATAGTAGTTTATATGTCAATCTGATTAAACTGTGAATGATCATGCATCTCTTAGTATTTAGGACTCCACTATTTGTCTAGACACTAGTGTTAGAGTGTAGAATTGTCGTGGAGTAGTGTTTCTGCAAAATAGTTTGTGTTCTCAGTTTGTAGGATCTCCATTCTTTAGTACATGTGTCCAATTTTGTGATTTTCAGAGGGAAGGGCACCATTCTTTAATGCAAGTGTCCATTTTTGATGGCCATACAAGGTTGGAGCACCCAGATATTGTGCAAGTGACTTGTAGTGGTGAATATAAGTTGTGTGTCTTTGTCCTAGTCTCTATCCTGCAGAAGCATCCATCTTGAATGCTAGTGCTCCATTTGATTCTCCAGAATAAAAAATTTCTTGGATCCTTGTTCCTATGTTTCTATTCCCTTTTCTTCTATCTGCTACTACCTACAATATACAGTTGTATAAGCTTACAATTTTATGAAAGTACTTCCTTGGAGATTTTTTGATATTTATATGCTAGTGGTCCCTTGGACATTATTGAATGTTTTCTTTCATTTAGTTTATTTATGACAAGCATTTACATACTGCTTGCATGCGAATGGTCATAGCCACCTTCATTTTTAGCCACACTCATTCAAGTTATGCATGTATTGATTTTTTTATGGTATTTGTATGTTGTTCAGGATTCTAATAGTTGTCTCTTCCTTCCTCTTCTTTAGGCTATGGTAGCTCAAGGGGATCTTGGAGTAGAGCTTCCTATCAAGGAAGTTCCTTTACTCCTGGTAATTTTATAGAGTTTTTTATCGTTAGTTAAAATGTTACACATATCAATGAAATTCATTAATATTTCTTGAATTCTGTATTTGCAACCATTCTTATTGAATTCCTTGTTTACTACCCAAGATTAGGCTAATATTTCAAATCACACTGGATATGATGCAGTCTTCCATGTTGACACAAGCAGTGTTAACTTGGAAGGGCTTTCTATGCTTCCCTTATCACAAGGTGCACCTTCTTCTGCCATGGAAGTCCAACTAGATGCTCTTGGGCTTGGAATTCAATTAAGCTTCTTGACATTATTCATCTTAATTTTTAATTATTTGCAAGCCAAAAAAGAAAAGATGGAGGCTAATTTCAAAATGCCCTCTAATTTATCATCTTGCTTGGTTTTTTAAGAACTTTTTAATCCTTCATTGTACTCATAATGCAGTTTCCTAAATAGAATTTAGTTTTCACTTGCTTGATTCGATAGAAGAGAAGAATTGGGTCTAGAAGAATAGAATTTAGTGTTAAATTTTTAATTCATCCAACTGAAGAGAACTATAGATTACTTAGCAATCAGGTTTGGAAGCCTATCATTGGATCCATGATGTAACCTGCAAGAGTGAATGGTGGATTAAACATTTAGACTTTGATCTATATTTGAATTTATTTTTTATAATTTCTAAAATGAAAACTACTTTTATCTGTTTAGTATGTAAAGTTTTGATATTTTCTCACAACAAGTTAAATTATGATACTTCTAGAACTAGAATTTAATTGTGTAGTTTTTCAGTTAAATTTGTTGGTCTATTTTTCATAAGTAATCAGTGATAAGAACCCACTTAATTGATCCATAATAACTTGTCCATTTATTGCCTTCCTCTTTATTTGTCTTTTTATTGCATCCATCTACTACCATCATTCTCATGAGAGAGATTCTTGTATACAGCTACTCATGAGAAATGAGTTCATAAATTCAACTAAAAAGTAATAGATTTTTATATACAGCCGATCATTTATTCATGTAAATGAATCAATAGATTGGATTCAAAAATTATATAATTGAATCCTAATAATTGTCTTATAGTTGGAATATATTTATACATAAGTGGAAAAGATCAGTCCATAGTAAATTGGTACATATGAAACTGAGTTTAACTATGAAAAGCTTTGTGATGCACAATTTGTTTGTTAAATTAATATGTACTAAGAATTGTTCTTTTTATTTCTTACCAGGCCAGTCTTTGCTTGAGAGCGGTAGGAGAGGTGGAGGAAAAGCTCATGGAGAACATCAATAAGCTAAAGGTAGAAATGGTGAAATTGGAGGAAGCGGGACACATGGAAAGACTAAGAGATTATAGAAATAGATGTGTGAGGATGAAGATTGTATACTATGATGCCTTCAAAGAAGTGATTTTCAAGAAAGAAAAAGAGAAGCTAGATTTTCATGCCAACCTTAGCAAGCTTAACCTTGTTGCCTTTTATGATAAGTTAGAAGATATGGTGGAAACCCATGATCGAATGGGGATTATGAGTCAGACCAATAGGGATAAATATGATGGGCAATGGATTGATGGGTTGAAGCATGGCCATGGAGTCTACAGATGGGCAGATTGGAGTTGTTATATGGGGACCTGGAGTAAGGGGCTCAAAGATGGGAAAGGTACATTTTATCCTGCATGTGCCAATCAGACTAGGCTATGCCACCTTTTGGAATCCTCGCCTTGCAATGTGGATCAGTATGATGATCTCTCCATTGATGAGCAATCTTGTTGGAAGGAGAGAAGCTCTTATATGTCTGATTTTGAGGTTTATTTGAATACTTCTTATGCCCCTAGCTCCGAAACAACATCCATAAAAACCCTTGAATCCAGAATAATAAGAACCTTTTCCTTTGATGAGATAAGAAGCTCAAGTAGTGAGGAATTTGATGATAATGACGAGGGTGTTAGAACTTGTGATCCCAAAATTTTTCCTGTGCAATCTGCTGTCAAGAGAGAATATGTTCAAGGAGTTTTGATTAATGAGGTATCCAGAATAAATGTGCCTTCCAAGGCTATGAAAAGAGGGCATAAATGGCAGCCAAATGAAAGTAAGAGACCAGGTGAAATTATCTATAAAGGGCATAGAAATTATGACTTAATGCTCAATCTACAATAAGGAATCAGGTTCACATATTTATTTGCATATTCATGCATATGACTAGTGACTTGCTCAATATTTTACATTTATATGGATATGCCTTGTAATGTTTATTGATTTTGCTAACAAGAAATTTAGAGTCAGACTAACAAGAGAATGAAAAATGTATGTGTAATATTTGAATGATGAAAACAATATGATTTTAAAATGTGTATTTATTTTTAGCCAATTTCTTGTTATTGAAGAAGACTGTATTGAAATATACTATTGAGTTTGTGTATTTGTCCCTAGACATATTGGATTCACAAAATTTTGAATTTTCCACACTTGGTTTTGGGTGTACAAGAGATTTACATTTTAAACATCATACATACTAATTTAGTCTCATCTATGCAATTTTTTCAATTAGTCGAAGAAAGTGGGAGTTATTGTTCTTAGTTTATTTGGCAATTTTTGTTAGCATCCTTGGAAATTGATGCATCTTTGTATCTTAAGATGCTAGCTGTAACTAAACGAGTCCTTTAAGATATACAATTAGGTGTGGTAGCCAACTAATGCTAGTTGTAAGGTACACAAATTTTATATTGTGGGATGCCTCAGTTTGCCTTAATGTTCCACAGGGTTTCAACATCCTATTGTTTTTCTTTTCTTCATTGTTTACCAGTGTCACCATTTTATAGGTACTTCTTCGTATGTTGCCAAATTACTATAATCATGTTCATACTTATGAAAGAGCATTAATCACTAAATTTTTTGGTCTACATAGTATCAAAGCAGTAGGAGGACAAAAGGTATTTTCTATACCTTCTTACTCTGTTTTCCATTTAATCATTGACATACTATGTCAATTTTTGGTAATTAGACATTATTTTCAAAATTAAACATGGTGAGTGGTCTCAAAGTGGAAACTTGGTGGGGAAAGTTGGCGAGCCGACTTAGCGAGGCCACTTAGAGACACGACATGCCGAGTTGACTTGGTGAGCAAGCTCGATGAGCGGACCTCAAGACTGAAATTGATGAAGCACTTTGGTGGGGTGACTTGATGACCGAACTCAAAGAGTCAACTTGGTAAGCATACTTGCACTAGTACATTTGGGTTCAATTTTTGACCTTTATTGGTCAAAAATTTGACCCAAATTTTGACCAAATTCGACCAACCCATTGGTGAAAATTTTTTTCTTCAAAATTTGACCAACTCACTAGTACATGATTTTTCTCAATTGTATAACTAATTATATATTCTTCATATCAGTTATTGTCGATGTTTTTGTAGCATTCTATAAAATTGTTCACATGTCTTGCCTATGATATGACATTTTACATGCATCCTACTCTCTCTCATTCGGCTAATGATGGATTACATAGAGTGATCTGAAACCATGATGGTAAAAAACACACAATCAAATCTAAAATGAACTTGCACTACAAATGGATTGTGGAAATATGATATTGGTAAAATTGCATGCATGTCTATGAGGACAATCACAACTTTAACATATATTTGTCTTGGTAAACATGCATGTAAAATTAACAATATCAGATTTCCATAATCCATTTGTAGTGCAAGTTCATTTTGGATTTGATTGTGTGTGTTTTTTTAGAATCATGGTTTCAGATCACTTTGCGTAATCTATCATCAACTAGATGAGAGAGTGTAGGATGCATGCAAAATGTCGTATCATAGGCAAGACATGTGAACTGTTTTATAGAATGCTTGAAAAAAATTTACACCTTCTTCTTGGTGGAAATTTCCACCAACGCTTGGGTTTTTTTGACCTTTGTTGGTGGAAATTTCCACCAATGCTTAAATTTTTTTTGACCTTTGTTGGTGGAAATTTCCACCAACACTTAAATTTTTTTCTACCTTTGTTGGTCAAAATTTCCACCTTCATTGGTCAAAATTTCCACCAATGCTTAAATTTTTTTCTATGGTCGAAATTTCCACCAACACCTCAAATTTTTTCCACCTTTGTTGGTCAAAATTTCCACCTTCATTGGTCGAAATTTCCACCAACACCTAAAACTTTTTCTGCCTTTGTTGGTCAAAATTTCCACCAACATGCAATTTTTTTTCTACCTTTGCTGGCCAAAATTTTGACCTTCATTGGTCAAAATTTTGACCAATTCTTGCATGACCTTAGACAATGGCTTGTTGGGTTTTTGACCAATAGATTGGTCAAAATTTTGACCAACTAGTGAGTTGGTCAAAATTTTGACCAAAAAAATATCGACAAATGGGTTGGTCAAATTTGGTCAAAATTTGGGTAAAAAATTTGACCAATAAAGGTCAAAAATTGAACCCAAATGTACTAGTGTAAAGAAGATGAAGCCCCATAATTCAGTATGTATGTATGTATGAAGGTATGCACATAAGGAAAGTGTAGAAGGAAGAGAAGGGGTGAATTGATAAGAAAGGATTCAAGGTGACTTATCAGAGTGAAAGAATTGCAGAATCAATTTACATAATAGAGGATTGAAGACTCAACATTGGCAAATTAGATCAGAAAGGATTAAGATGGACAAAATGGTGATTTGAAACCAACAAGTTAAAGTTGTAAGTCATTAGATCAAGGTAGAAATTTTGATGATGAAGCCCCATAATTTAGTATGTATGTATGTATGAAGATATGGACATGAGAAAATAATAGAAGGAAGATAAGGGGTGAATTGATTAGAAAGTATTCAAGGTGACTTAGCAGAGTGAAATAATTGCAGAATTAGTTTATAGAACAAAGGATCGAAGACTTAGCATTGGAAAATCAGCTCAGAAAGGATTAAGATGGAAAGAATGGTGATCTAAAACTAGAAAGTTAAAGTTGTAAGTCATCAGATCAAACATTCTACTGTTACTTTCTAACAACTATATCAGTAGAGTGAAATCTTTTAGATTAACGTTGACTTAATAGTCATTGTAAAATCCTTTAATAGGGTGACATTCCATGTGAATGTTCTAAAGTCCTTTAACTAGGCACACTTCTAACAAGGTGTTGAAATCCTTTAACAGGGTGAGATTTAATAGTCTCTTTTAAGCCTTTAACAGGGTAGGCCTTTCACAGGGAAGATCATATTTTATGGTTAGCTTATTGTAACCCTATCAAGGTGACACTTTATTGCCGCAGTACTGAAGAACTATGAGTGTCATCCCGAACCCATCTTTACCTTCTCATTTGGAGGGTTTCTAGGTAATCATATCAAGTGTAAAGTGTGTGTATGCTTATATGTTTTGATGTATTTGCTTTACATTTCGTTTTAGTTTATTACATGCATCGAATGAATGGTATAAGAATTTTAAGTGCTAAAGTTTGAACTTCTGATTCACCCCCCCTCTCATAAGTGTATGTTTCCCATTTTTAATTCCAACATGCTTATGTTGAAGAAAGTAAGACATTTACAATCTATTGAACGAAGGAAACAAAACCAAGTTCATTTACATTCATTCAAATTTCAACATTAGCACATTCATTCCATATACTATACTTTAAACTAAATGAACATAAAAAATTAAAATGAACTCATAGTCACACACAGTAGTCCCAGCTACAGGGGTTTTCCCAAAGTAAAATTTGTCGATCTTATAAACTTCATAAAAGGTCACATTTATAGGCCTTCTTAAAATGGCTCATTATATTGGATGATTGCTTCATAGAGCATCTTTGAATAAAATAATCTAAAAATAGGACATGCATGAATCATTGTTTGTTACAAAGACTGGCAAAATGTCATGAATGACTATAAAAAGAAAGAGAAAGGGAAGAATGATAGATGTTTGGAAAAGCATCAAAACATCATGTCTTCTTAGGAGTAACTAATTTAGCTCTATAAGCTTTCATGGCTTTAGTTACTTTGTCCAATTCTTTGACATTTGGAATGATGATATAGTCGGCTCAGACTATCTAGTAGTCATGCATTTTTGTAAGTTAATCTATTTTGGCAACCCGTGACTGTAATTTCTCAGTTTCTCTTCTTATGATTGCATCTACTATTGAGAGTTCCTAGATCTTGGACACTTGGAAGTTGAGTGGAACAATGACTTCATTGACAAATATCAAGAAATTTGATTTCATTCTCTTAATATCCATGAGCTTGCTATTAGTGGACACAAAGGATTCTATGTGTGAGATCTTCAAATATTGAAACAACTTTTCAATGATCTTTTGCACAAGGTTGTGCATTTCCTTGAGTTAATTTGGAGATCTCATGGAGCTTTCTATAACAAACTCCAAGGATTGTTTCTAGTGACATAGTGACTCTTTTCTAGACTTTAAAACCTTGTAAGCAATGACCAAATTTGTCTTCATGTCTATCACTTCTTGTAGAAGGGCCAATTGCTCTATCAACTTGTTTTCTACGTTCTGTATGATTGTTTGACGGTTTGAAGTTGCTTCCCTAAGCTTGAGAGCATCCAAAACTAGGCTTCCCAAGTTTTCAACTAGTGGAGAACCTCGACCCTTCATCTTTTCTACTCATGTTTGTCCAATTTTCCCAAATTGTCTTTCTTGTTACAACTTTAGGAGTAGATTTTTATTCTCCTCAACATTCAGGTTAAATTGACTCGATGAAGTACTCCCAAGTGTAGACCTTATATAATCCACTAATTCTTTGTTCAAGGCTTTTAATATTTCCTTGTTTTCTTTAAGCTCTTCTCATTTTCTCATTGGTAGATCTCCACATGTTCACTATGGAGTCATGAATAGGGATGCCAAGATCCACTATCTTGATCTAGAAATCATCCTTTGAGAGCTCATGAAATCTACCCTCTTTCTATGGCTCAACAATATCAACAAGCATGTGGTCAGTTGTTGGATCTGTTTCCAGTGCAACAATTGTCTTTTGCTTCTTCATCTTCTTGGATGACTAAGAGGAAGTGACTTGAGTGATCAAGTCCTTTGATGGAGCTACTTCATTATATCTCTTCTTCTTCCTATCAATTGTCTCTTCGAGCCATAACTTTATAGAGAGAATATTGAGAGTAGACTGCAATGTAGTAGGATCGAATAGCTTCCTCGAGATTAATGGAGTTGACTTGCTCTAAGAAGCAACATAGAAGGCAACAATCTTAGTTATTGAAAGGGCTAAGGTGTCCCCTTTCTGAGATGCATGGATTGTTCTTGGCCATCCATGGGGTTAGTATCACCATTAAAATTGATGACTTGGATGGGGAAGATGGCTTGAGCATTGATTTTTGTTATTTTTTCCCCTTATCCTTGTCATCTTTCTTCTCCCCAGCCTTCTCAATGTTCAAAAGAGGGCCAGCTCCGCAAGTAGGCATTAGTGGCAAGTAAAAGTACAAAGTTGTGTCACCTTTCAAGCTGACTTATTAGAATGACTAAATTTGAGTATTTCTATCTAATTTTTTTTTCAAACATATGATCTTGATAAATTTATTCTAGCTAAGTTATATATGGTCTCACACTTTTCCAATTGGAAATGTCTATTAAATGCATGTTTTATACTAGTTAGTATCAAATTACTAAAGAAATACAATTATTTCAGAAAATTGATGTTTCAATAACTCTTACTATTTGTTATTTTTTTTAATAACATATAAACACTATTTTATAGAGCTCAAACTCAAGAATATTCTCATATAGAGTTCATAATGTTTTAATTAGATATAGTATATTATAATTAAAAAATTCTACAAGTACATACTTTAACACTTGAGAAGATGCCAATTTTGAGAGAAAAATATTGAATCATATTCAAAAAATTTAAAAATTATATGACATACTAGATGAGTGAGTCCTCTTCTAGAATCTATAATTTTTCTTTTGGTTGGAATAGATTTATTTTGAAAAATGTGGTGGGAGATGAAAACAATTGATTTGAATAAGGTTAAATTTGAATCGTTATAAAAGAGAAAGTATAGGTCTAAAGCCAATTTTTATTTTTGATTTTTCTAGCTACATACGTTATCTATAACAAAATCTAAGATAAAAGGGTAATAAGTTTATTTTAATGTAGTTTTGTGATGGGAATTAGACCCCTAATTTCCAACATTTTTCAACAACTAAAAGAACTAGACCCTAATTTGCAGCATTTTTCAGGAACTAAATGTTATCTTAAAAAAAATAGAAAATATATAATTTCTTATGCCAAATAATTATTAAAAATTATAATCCTAAAATTCATCCATTTCTACACATTTCATTAGTTTACTTCATTTTAAAATTCTAAATAATTATAGTAGTTTTATGTCATTGAAGGTGAACAACTATACTTTTGTTAGCCTTTTCCTTTGTAACAGGGTGACATGGGTTTGTGCTTATACCCTAGCACATTCTTTTCTGAAGGCTAGTCTCCACCTTGGCTAGTGGACTATAATGGCCCTCTAGATGTTGATGTGGTACCTGTAGTGGTTGTTGCTGTGATTGATTGGGTAGCTCTAGCTGATACTCCACCTATTAAATTGGTACTTCTAGTCCTCTTCTTCCTTGCTTGGGACCACTACACCCATTTGTCTATTCTCTTGATTATCCCCTACATAAGAACCTCTATAATGTCAATGACTAGATCTATAGGTGGGGTAGACAAAATTGGGGTGCCTTCGATCTTCTCGTAAGATGTGGGGTGCATGTAGGCTCCATCATCTTACATAATTGTTATATAATTTAATTTCATCAATGGTTAGTCGTGAACAAATCTATCCTTAGTTTGGTACTCATTGAGACACATAGACCAAAAGTCTTCAATATTTGGAACATGTTGGTAGGCATACCACAACTTCAAATGATCCCTTACAAAGTTAACTAGATCATATTGAGGCTTGAGTACCTCATAATATAACAAATTAATTTTTCTCTCAAAGCTCTTAACAAAATTCTAAGCATCTGATCTAGAGGCATATGAATACGGGCCAACCACTATAGGGAAGGGAATCTTGACTATCTTCTTCACATTAGAAAATAGGGTGTTCACTTCAAGGATCTATCGATGCAGTTTGACTAGAACCACCTTGTCTTATAGATATCTAGGTAACCTCTTAGGAAATCCATCATAAGCTCCTATTTACAAATAGGAGAAACTCAAAAACTAGATGAATGAGCATCCAAATTGGCTTATGGCCGAATTTTCCTTTGGTGAGAATCTTCTTTTAGGGAATCCTTGTAATTCTTGACATTACCTCATTGTGAAAGCATCATTAACAACCACATACTCCTCATAGATTTTTTATAGCTATAGATGTGGGTTAAACTCATACAATTTGGTGTGCTCATCATAGTTTGGGATGCTAGGGAGGCCAGGCCACGAGTGGTGAGTTGCCAATGTATAGATTAGATCTATGGCCATGTAGAACTGCTTGAATCCTTTGGCCAAATTCAACCACAAGGCGAGCTCATCAGAGATGATCTGTGTGTAGTCAATCTACATATCTTTAGAAAATATACCTTTAATTAGGAAGAAATGATGCTCAATGAACTCCAAAATCTCCTCTTTTCCTTTGAGTCCGAGGAGGAGTGCGAGGATATCCACAATCCCTCTTTTTAGATTCATGTTGAACAAGGTCTCCGACATTTTTCTCTTCTTTGAGTAGGCAGTTTGGAACTAGGTCCTCTACATATCTTCAAATCTAAGAGTCTTCTTGTCATTGAAAATGGATGCAAAAGATCCAAAAACAACATCATAATATTGCCACTTCATGGGAATGCCAAACACATACTACATAAGTTCCTTATTGATTGAGATGAGAATAGACTGGTCGAGAAACAAATTTTTCTTTATTTTTGGGTTGTATCTCTCTATGCATTCCTTCACTAACTCAGATGCATGAACTACCATAGGAAAACTAGCTACTTCTACCAGTCTGCTCTCTTTAAGTTTCCAAGTGATTGGGTGAATCAATTGAGAATAAAGTCTTCTATGAAGATTACCCAAATCATAAAATTTGAAAGATGTGTTTATAAGCTCTTTTAACTCACTCTCTAGGCCAATTAACTTATTTTAACCAACAACTATAATTTCCATTCGCTATAATTGCATAGGATGCAATTCTCGACAAATAATCATTTAAATATACTTAAAGGAACCAATTGCATGCAATTATGATGAAATAGCTTTAGGAATTAGAACATTGGCACTACATAAATGAAATTAAGTTTGGCCAATGATTATAATGATAGGATTTGCATTTAATTCCATAAGTAATGGCTATTTAAACTTTCCATTCATTTGCATGCAAAATACCAAATTCTTGAAAGCTCTATTACTTTACTTAAAGTAAAGTGATATGACTAAGAATTTTTTAACAACACAAATGCTTTAGCTTTATAGGAAGTGCCTCACTTTGCTTCAGAATCTAGAATGCAAATATACTTGATAATGTTAACATATGAGAGAGAGAAAGAAACTTATCCTTTCTCCAAACCTATTTTCCCTCCATCTGGGATCACAACATGGGGTGTAATCCTTTTGCTAGCTTGTGCACTTCATGATCCTTTAACTTTCTGCCTAAAGCTTTTAACAGTGAATCTCCTTTATATCAGGATCACATTTCTATCACTAACTTTTCTAGAAGTATCTTTTAAGCATCTCTAAGGAATATTCACACTTTAGAGTAACTTGGCTTTCTATCTTCAAGGCCTCTGGAGAAGTTACCTTTTAATTGCCTTAAAACGAAAAGCCCCATTCTCAACAACATTTCCTAGATTGAAGCACAACAAACAATACTTTATTACTTTGATCTAATGGCTTTGAAGCTAGATCTCGAGCATGTCTGATTGATTATGAGCCCATAAATAGTTTATTCAACATTGTGCTCACACTATTTGATCATTGGGATTGAGATTTGGATCCAGTTTATACAACATTGGAGGCAGAATAAAACAAATTCACTTTAATGAATATGCATGTTCAAATAATCCATAGACCCCTGTTCACTTGATCTTACCTCCATGAATTTTAATGAGATTCATTCTGGGTTTGATCCAAAACTTCATAAACCTTTTCCATCATGAAATAATCATATTCTTAGCTTATTAATCACTATTATGGCTTCATCCTTCAAATCACACTCGATGTAGTTAATGAAAGGGGAAAATTAGCTCGAAAGCTCAGAATCTATGGGCCATAGAATGTTAGGACAAGATAGAAAAGAATGAAATGTGGGAACACTTATTTCTCATCCAAAGGATGCCAAAACACACCCCAACCATGCCTAGATCACCTAGATCCCATGTGCATAGGAAAAGTAGGAAACCTGCTAAGATGGTGGGTAAAGGTAATGCAAGGGAACCCAAAAAAAAAAGAAATTAGAGTACTTCAGGAAAGATGAAAAGTAAGTGACCTAAAGGACACTTAGACATCACACTTGGACACACACTCAATTTCATACCAATGACTTCAAGCTTTAAAGGGGTAAGACTAAAACTTGGCAACATAATCACTTCAAATACTTTGGATCTAAACATTGAATAGCTTAGTCTCTATAGCAAACAACTAGTAACATAAAATTTCAGTCCATTCTCCTAATAGTAATAGACTTATAGAATGCAAAACATTAACAATAAAATATCTAATATAACATCCACACAAGTTTGACACTAAGATTTAAATTGGAAACCTAATTTGGAAAAAATCACCTGTAACATGTCACCAAATTTTCACTCTTGTGAAGTGAGCTCTATTAGGAGCCAACCTTGTTAAAGGTTACAAAAAACACTATTAAATGTGACCGTGTCAAAGGATTTAATCACCTTGTTAGGATTGATCTTGTTAAAGGGATTAAGAACATTCCATTAGAATGTCACCTTGATTAAAGGATTTACATATGACTGTTAGGTCAACATTGATTAAAGGATTTCAATATTGATACAATGGTTAGAAAGTAACAACATGTTTGATTTGGCAAATACAATCCACTTTACAAATACATATCACAATTTGGTTCACATGCTGATCAATTGAATGGTCTCCATTGTCATCTTTGTCTTTGATCTTCTTAACACTCCTTCAAGCACTCACACTTCACCTCTTCAAAACACTTCTCAGTCTCTTGCTCAAGTTTTCCAATCAATATCATCAACAATTGCTCCAACCTTATTTGGTCTTCACCAAATTTTCTAACCTCTCTAAGTTTAGCCCTTATACCTCATTAAATAGGCAATTTTGATCTTTTGCCACTTAAACATCACCATAGATCTTAGGGTTTTGATCAGATTCAATATATACAATGAATCTGTCCACCTTCTCATTCATGTCCTTTCCTAGAAGCTTCTATTTTAAATTAATTCATTGATTTCTTACCTAACACTTTCCTTGTGTTAAATGTTCCAGTTCATCGATCCTTATCTCCAACACACTTTACATATCCTAAGAAATCAATTGTGTTGGCTAGAAATCACAATTTCCTCATAATCTACCAAATGATGTCCCTTGGCCTACTAAGTCTCTACTATCTTTTCTATTCGACACATATATTGATGCTTGGTCAATACTATTGCTTGGTCAACACTATGTTTTCTTGACTTATACTGGTGCTCGATCAACTCTAGCATTGCTCGACTTAAAATTTAAGTTCCTTAATATATAGCTCCTTTTCTTGGTTGAGCCTATGCATTTGGTAATTATTTGAGAAAATCAATCTATCTCACTCTATCTCATTGAAATATCCACCCTAAATGTAGACCAAACAATCCCTACAAGATAGAGCCCCAAATTCAACTAGAATCTAGAACCACAACCAAAAACACAAACTCAAAGTACAGAATGTGACCAAAGAGTAGTTTAGTGCAAATAAAATCTAAAACCAAATAAAAAAGTGAAAACCTAAACCCCAAACTCCAAGACAAGTACTAATCCTTGCCTGATAAATTAGTTAACTAGATGAGATGGAATTTCAGGATTTAATTATAATTAATTAATTAGGTTTGGTTTATATTAGATAGATTTAATATTTATTTAATTTATAATTACATATCTATCTCTCTCTATATGTATATATGTGTGTATACACATACACACACATGTGTGTGTATACACATACACACACATGTGTGTGTATGTATGTATATGTGTGTATATCTATATAGACACATGCACACACATATATATGCATATATATATATAAATAAATAAATAAATAAATAAATATATATATATATATATATATATATATGCATGCATGTATGTATGTATGTATGTATGTATGTATGCATACATATGTACACACACACACACACACACACATATACACACACACACACACATAGACATATATACATATCATATATACATATATACATACACACACACATATTGTTAGAAATGTATAGAATAATTAGGGCGGGGGGTGAATTAGTTACTCAAGGTCAAAATGCACCACTTGAACAATAAAACAATAAACACTTCACTGTTATGCTTATCCTTCTATTTCTCAGTCTATACTATAAAATTTTCATAAATATAACTTGCATTGCATAATGAAAACATTATCAAATAGAAACACATAAAGCATTCATCATAGTTTTGACACTAGGATTTTACGTGGAAACCCAATTTGGGAAAAACCACCAGTAAGGTGTCACTCTTTTTCACTCTTTCAAAGTGAGCTCTTTTAGGAGCCAAACTGTTAAAGGTTACAAAACACATTATTAAATGTGACATGGTTAGAGGATTTAATCACCCTATTAGGAGTGGCCTTTTAAGAGGACTTTGATCATTCCATTTAGATGTCACCTAGTTAAAGGATTTACACAGACTGTCAAGTCTTCAAATGACTATTAGGTCAACCTCTATTAAAAGGATTTCAATACAAACTGTTTACAATGAATAGAAAGGAAAAAATAGGTTTGATCTGTGTAATTACAACTCACTTTTGTAGGTTTAGATCTATTTTCAGTCCTTATGATGGTTTACTTATAAGCCTTCCACTGACATCTCTGATCCTGATTTACTTGGACACCCTTCAAGAAATTAGTCCACTCTTCTCATCAACACTTAAGCCTTATTCTCTAATGTACTTATCAATAACAAAATCATGTCTACAATCTTTCTTTGTTATCTTCACATTTACTCACACTCATGTGTTTCTGATCAAACTTACTCTGTATGCCTCTCTTCATATACAAGCTTTGCAGTCACACACACACACACACACACACACAAACACACACACACACACACACACACACACACACACACACACACACACACACACACACACACACACACACACACACACACACACACACACACACACACACACACACATTTATGTATAGTTTATTTGGCTCTGTATCTCTTTAAATATATAACTTGTGCTTTACCATTTTCTACATCCGCCATAGATCTTAGGGTTTACAATTAGATTCAACTTGATTCACTATATCTATCCATCTACTAAATCTTCTTCTAGAAACTTATCTAAAATTTTGTTGTTAGGTCTTTACCTAATGCTTGCCTTGAATTGATTGATAGAACTCATCAATATTATCTTCAACGCATTTTATATCTCCTAAGAAATTAACTAAGTTGGTTTGATCTTACGATTTCCTTGAATTCATTCTTATACTGTCACTTGAGAATCTCTAAATTTTGGTACTCAATCATCATTGAAATACTTAGTCATTGAAAAATATTTTTGGCTCGACATTAATTGTGTTGCTTGGTTGATGCTAATGCTCGGTCAACATTGGATTTCTCAGCACTAATTCTATCTTGGTTGACACTGGCATTAAACTCAATAGTAACTATATTTTATACTTCTTCTTAGATTTTCTTATCTTTCTTGACATAAACAATCACTTTTCTATATCAAAGTCTATCTGATAAAATGTTCATTGTAACTCTCTTTTCATAACTCAACCTTTTCTCTAGGTGCTATTGTTATGAGCAACTTTTCAAATCCTCTTCATCAATCAAATAGATATGACATTTAGATTAGGTAGCAATATGTCTCATCAATAGATTTGACATCAATAATATTGGTTTGTGGTGACTGATAAGGGAAGTACTATATATCATATATTTTTTTTGGAGGTCACTATTCACCAATGGCTAATATGTGCCAATTGGCTATTAATTATTTGCCAATTTATGGCCAACATGTTGTAACTAATTTAAACCCTAAAGCAACAAAAATACTTGTATACTTTAAGGGCTTAGGGTTAGGGATTGTCTTATAAGGTGTGATACAAAAATTTCTTCTTGCGGTGATATTGAGCTATAAGAGATTATGGATTGTAATTAGGTTGTAGTCACTAGAACATAATAATATTGGACTTGCTATTTGGTGGACGTAGCCTAGGGATTAGGTGAACCATATTAAATCTTGGTTTCTTGTGTTCTTTTTTAGTGATATATTATTTTTTGATATTGTTTACTTTTTGCATGTAATTCTTATTTCTATCTATGGTTTAATCCTAACAAATAACAAAATAAAAATTGTTCCAATTGTAAGTTTCCAACAATATATGCATACATATATCTACACACACACACACACACACACACACACACACACACACACACACACACACACACACACACACACACACACACACACACACACACATATGTATATCTATAAACACACACACACACACACACACACGCACACACACATATGTATATCTATAAACACACACACACACACACACACACACACACACATTTGTGTGTGTGTGTGTAGATTATAATGACTTTTAAAAAAAAGTTTTACAAAATATAGTTTGTCTTCCTATTTAGCAACTTCTCAGTTCAACACTTATATAAAAATAGTAAATTAGGGAAAATTAAAATTATGAAATATCTTGGAAATGGACATTTATGTTTCCTTTGTATCAAAAAAAGGAAAAAAAAATTATTTTCTATATATAGATCAAGCTAGAGTGATCAAAATGAACCTATGTCCAAATGATAATTAATTTTACTTGAAAACTCAATAACTATATAAAATATTCGATCAATTTGAAGAAAACCAATTGGATTATCTAGATATTGGTGTTACAAACCTAACTTTGTAAGAATTATTATTTATCATCTTTAGAATTTTTTTATGTTGATCAAAGTGAGTATCACTCCTTAAAATTGAGACTTTTTTCAAACAAACAAATTTTTCAAAGGAGAAAGAAAATGGTTATTGATCAATTCTTTTCTTTTTTCAAAAATATATTTAGAAATGAGAAATAAAATGCTAAAAGTTTATAGTTCACATAATTTCCAGCTTAATGGTTTTGTAGCAATAGGTGTTTAAAAGTGAAGTTCTTTCTCAAAATGCTAATCTTAGTGTCAAAGTTGTCCAAAATGTGGACCATATTATTGTGGGATAATCTTTCAAGGCATGAGATATGAAGTAGAGTTTTAGTACACTATATGGTGCATTTTTCAAGGCATAATGTTTTTAAATCCTACTAAATATTTTTTTTCAAATAGAAAAAATATTGAAGTATATTTAATGAGACAAAAATATAGTTTCTAATAGATAAAAATATATTAAATATTTAACATAAAAATTAAATGAGCTTAAATTCCATCTTTAAGGTAATTTGGTGGCATTTTTTGGGTTAAATTCTTATTTATCCAAAGTTATTTTTTCTAAAATGGCATGCCCTACAAGCAATAAAATATGAATTGAAGAGCCCATGCTTATTGTGTAACCCTAGCCACCTAAACTAGCCATAAGGAGAATATAAGTGGACATGATCTCCTAGGTTCACGTAAATGCATGAAAGGGAAAGAACAACTTGATGAGTATCTTGGGGAAACCTTCCCCAGAAGACAAAAAATAATGTTTTGAGCTGTACGACCTTTTCATGGAAATGAAACTAGAATTCAATTAAAACCCTACACCTTTCTTCTTCAAGGAAGATGAAGATGAAGATTCTACTTAAGCATGCACAAAATCTTACTATATAAGTGGTAGTAATGTTGAATTTTGGGTGTTATTTCTTGTGACTAATCATTTTCAAAGATTTTTGTCTTCAAAATGAATGATTTTAGTTCTAGAATATGTGATTTTTGGAATCTAAAAGACAAGGAATATATATGGGTTTACACCTATGTTCACACTCCTACCTAACTAGTTAGGGTTTTGTAATTTTTTTCTTATATCTCTTTACACAAAAATCAAGATATGAATTAGTGAAATTCAACACAACCAAAGAAGACATCATAAACTGTTGGTATGATAATTTCATTGTACAATTGAACAAACATAATGATATCATCTATATTTTCATAGAATTGAACATAAACATGCTAAAGTTGATCCTTAATGTTGTGCTTATTCATAACACACCCCAGTTAAATTTTAGAAATTTGAGGAGCCCCTTTCTTAGATTATGTCTTAGCTTGTATTACATTTTTAGCAAGTTCACCAAGGTCTTTCAATATTTTGAAGTCAGTCCTAATGGTTAAACTTTCATTATAAATGTAAACAAAATTATAAATTAACAACATATTTATTTAATTATTTATCAAAATTTATTAAAATAAAAAAATGTTATTGACTTGTGGGTTTTTATCTCCGAATCAGTCCGTGACCTTTTTTCATAGAGCTGCTTTCATTAGAATTTCTCCAACTGAATTTTTTATTTTTTATTTTTATTATGAAAAATCAATTGATAAGTGAATTGAAACCTCAACTTGAAATTTATGGTTCACTCATGATTTCTCATAGATAATTATTTCAAATGAAAACTCAATTCCATACAAAAGTTTAAAATGTATTTGAGGCTTTCCTCATTAGAAAAGTGAAGTATGTACATGGAAGAATTGATTGATTATATTAGGGAGTGAACTTATTCCATAGATAAATGGATTGAATAGATTTAACTCATTTTGATTAATTAGTTAATTGAATGTGATGAGATTTGAAGATTTAATTGTTTATTAATCAAGTTCAATTTGTATTTATTTAATTTGAAAATAACTAATAGATAATAAATGAATATTTTTAATTAGTTAGTAGATAATTTTAACTCACTTTAATTAAATAAAATATATTTATTCAAATGATTATAAAAGGATAATAATGATAATAACTTATAACAAGATAAATGATGAGTATTATCAATGAATAAAATGGAAAAATAGTGATAGATAATTTAAATAAAAATATTAGTGTCTAGATTTCTACTATAATAAATTACTAAATAGAAAATAATTATTTTGTTTAATGAATAAATATATTAAATGATAATGTATTTGAGTAATTATAAATATAATAAATGATTAATTTTTTAGATATACTTTTTGTAATAAACTTTTGATATGTCTATAAATATTCAACAATCTATACTTCATGAGAAGTGGTTCACAACCCATCTCTCACGAGAATGAAGGAAACACTTAGAACCCATTACAAATAGGTGTTTTTCATAAAGGTGCATTATGAACTATTTATTGAGGAGCCACTTAAACTATTCAATTTAAAAATAGGAGATATTTTCTACAACAAGTTAGAATTGTGTTATTGCTATTAGAATTCAATTGTGTAGTTTTTAAAACTTCAAACCCACTAACCCATGTTTTATGAACTTACAACCCATTTGGCTGTGGAAATAGGAATAGGGGAATAGGAATAGCTATTCTAGAATAGAAAATTGGGCTACGTATTCTTGTTCTTTGTTTGGTTCAGCCAAAATTTGATGGGGAATTTGCGGACCCCAAAATTTATGTTTTCTAAAATAAATAAATCTGGAATAGGAATACATATTCCAACAACACCTATTTGGGTGGAATTGCAAAACCTCATTTTTGGGCCAAAATTGGAATACATATTCCTATTTTACTTTCTATTCCAATTCCGATTTGGTGCATCCAAATGAAGATTTCAAAATTTTAAGAATTTACATATGCCTATTCCACTTGTATTCCTGTTGCCAAATGGGCCCTTAGTGGTTCACAAGAACCCATCTCTCATGAGAACGAATTGATTACTTAGCACTCATTGCATCTAGGTGATGCACTCATAGGTGAATCACACAAATTTCTAAGAAGTGTAACTATCCAGGTAGCACTACTCCAACTCAAACACAATAAACCACATGTAAAGTTCTTTTTCTAAAAGTAAGTTCTATTTCCTTGTAAACCTATTTTCAAAATTTTCATAAGTATTACATTTTATAAACAATTTATTATGAAAGTCTATAAGCTCATCAATTGATAAATATGAGATGTTTTCTACAAGAAATCAAATTATGATATAAAGCTTGTAAATCAGTTTAAAGTTTGTAAAAACAAAAACAAATGTTATTTAATAAATGACCCTTACTTCCTTGATATATTTTTCAGTACCATTAAAAAAAAACTTTTTAATTGCACTTCAATATATATTTTAGCGTTGTTTATACACTAAGCACATTAAAAATAAAGCTATCAACTCATAATGATGAACACGCCCGAGGAACGTGGTTAGAAAAAGGGATTAATTTGATCACACGAGTCATTCTTTATTCACTTGACATAATGACGGTTTGACTTACATTTATGTGAGCAACTTGCTAGAAACAGCCTAACCAAGGATATACATTATTGGAAATTCCCCCCAAGAAAAAGCAAATCCATTGAAACCAAGCCCTTGTAGGTATATCAATTGTTGGGTCACTTGCAGAGCTCAGGAATTGACTTTCCTGCAGTTCAATCGGACCTGCGAGTCACTTGCCTGCACTCCGACGCTGCCCATCTTGAGCATGGACCTCCTAAACGCTCTGAAAAAGGCCTTCTCGTCCTCTGCGAAAGCCTTCACCATGGCTTTGGTGTTAATGTTATCTGTAAACAGAGCCTGGTCGGAGCCGAACACTCCTTTGCCCACCACCAAGCGCTTGAAATATGCATTGTCGAAGCGAGTAGAAGTGGAGTCCAAAAACGCTCCTGCGCTGCGGTTGGTGTTAGGGTTAGGGCACACGCTCGACAACCTCTGCGCAAACTGTGGTTGCATGGTGGGATCCACTCTATGCGTCGCATTGAACGCGTGCAGTCTGCTCGTGAAGGAAGAGCAGTGAGAAAACCCCAACGTGTGCCCGCCTGTTAACCACACATCATGAATTATATATGTGATCTCAACTCTTGTCAAGGCTCATTGTAACCATCATCACGTCGTGCAAAACAATGAGATGTTGTGGAAATGAGTGAGTGACGAAATTACCGGACAGTGCAACGAGATCGTGGACGGAGAGTCCGCGGAGAATGAATGCCTGCAAGAGTTGAGAGACGTTGAAGGAGGGAGACGGCAAATTCCTCGTCTCGTTTGCGCTCGATATCACCCCGTCCTTTCTTCCTTTCAACACCTCCCACTTTGGACCTCCGCTCTACATCCCATTATTAACCGATGCCAAACCATCACTACTCATTGGCGGAATTAATGAGTTGGAATTAATAGGAAAGAGGTATTGAGATACTTACGAGCACCACCACATCCCTTGCGGCAATGGCGAGAATGTCAGCGCATGAGACAGTTTGGGGGCAGAGGGATTCGAGCTTGGCCTTGGCGTGATCGATGACGTAGAAGGCACGGAGTGAGACGTTGGGTGGCGCGTCTTTCTCTGCCGTGTTGTTGGCGGTGGAGTCTAACAGCACCGATCCGTCGCACCCCTGTCAAATACAATATGATTATATCTATAACAATCATGAGCAAATGGGCTTTAGAATATCAAAGATGATGGAGAGTAACTAGATATAGAACGTCATACGCGAATGAAGCAGTCGTGGAAGTGCATCCGGAGAATGCGAGCAGGGAGTTTAGGGTCGAAGGAGGTGGCATTGCGTATGGTGTCTCTGATGATGTTCTCAGCGTTAGGGCAACTCTGTTTGTAGTAGTCCCTGCTTAAGCTCAACGATGCCTCCGCCCTCATCTCCATGCCATGGTTGCATGAGAGGAAGATACACATGAAGAACAAAGACAATACCCTGATTTTCGCAGCCATTGTATTTGAGAGAGAGAGAGAACTTAGTGTGGGGAGAGCCGTGCATTCCCTAAATAGCACCCAACTATGGCGAAACACCCAACTATGGCGGAAGTAAAGGTAACGTGAGCAGCTAAGTTAGGCAGCTGGACCAGGGATTACGTTTAGTTGTTTTGAGAGACTTCTTTGAAGGCACTCATACCATGGATCGTTTGTTGACATATATATTTTGTTTCCATAGCTGCGCGATGGCGGTTGCAATTTCAGTTGAATATACTCGAAGGAAATGCACCACATGGGCCCTCAACTTATTGCAAAATGTCCAACTATTGATGAGTGGGGTTCTAGATTGAAGTTCTAACTAGCATATTTATTTAAGAATTTGGAAATACTACGATTCAAATTTAATCTTAGTTCGAATGTAATTATAATTAAATGTTTTACTTATTTATTGAAATGAAGCAAAAGTAAAGATGATGGTTGAGTCTGAATTCAATAAAATTAATTTTTTATCTTAAATATTCCAAATATGTAAGATAATATTGTTTTACTAGATAGTTTATTCTTTTTGTTTTTTTATTTCTATTGTTTTCTTTTTAGAGTCACTTCTTCTTTCTTGGTAAAACAGGATGAAAACTACACTTGTCATTCATGAAGAGAATATCATATTATAAATATAACAAGTTTTGAAGGAATTTAACTACACCATCTACTAAGAAGACCAGGGCTAGCTCTAAAAAACAACTAACAATTCTCTATTGTGATGATTGAAATGATTTCAAAGATTCTCATAATGTAGAATTTCATGGATGAATCAAGTACATTAAAATTTACCAGCACTTTTTAAAAGAACATCTTCAATAAAATAATTTTACAATCAACTCTACCCTAGTTAATCCTTGAACATTTGAATTTCTACATTTCCTAGGTTTTTCTTATTAGAACTTAACATTAATAATGTAATAAGGAGTGCTGATAGATTGCATCATCACTTGCAATATTTTTTTCTTTTTAAAATATTAGTAAGATACATATTAAATTTTATAGAGCCTCAGAGTATGCCATTTAATGCACTCATTTCACTACCCTTCACATGTATGAATTCTTGTGACATATACAATTTCATAAATTTTGGTACATTCAAATCTTTTTTAGTTTGCACATGTGTCATTTTATGGCTAATGGTTTGCACTAGGAGAACTTGTTATGTTTTATTTTATTGCATTGAGGAATTAACACTTGTAGTTGTAACACTAGTATTGTCCATGTCCTTTTTTATTTTATTAAAAAATAATGTATAAGGTTTTAAAGTTTTCTTAAGTAGAAATTTTGAATTCACAAAAGGTGTACTCTTTTAAAAAGTACAAAATTTCTTTATAAGATCCATTATCCCTCTATTTTGGTGATATCCTACAACATAGATGTATTTATGTTTGATTTGCTACTATTTTTGAGTTTCTACCCATTTTTTGTTATTTTTCCTCCATCCTCAAGATCTGAAAGAACATTCCAATGCAAAACATCTCCTAGTTTGAGCTGAAGGTCAACATCAACTGAAGGCATTTTTCCTAAGGATCTCACACCCATCTCAAGGTTTTCAATTTATTTTCTTTCCTAGTGTACTTGGCCCTTTTGATTTTGATTTTTAAATCACTATAAAAGGATTCTTTCTCACTTCATTTGAAGATCCATTCTATATGAAAGCTATTGATCATTTACTACACACACAAGAAATTGATACTTTCAAGCATAGCTATCATCATTTGAAAGAAAACATTTAAGGTGCATTCAAGGATTTAAAATCTAGCAAGAAAAGATTCATTGAAAGCCCTAATTTTTATGTCATCATTTGTGAAATTCCTTATAAAGATCTAGTTTCTTTCTTCATTAGAGATAGTGGAGTTTTCCACCATGGAAGGAGGTCCGCATTCGTTAACCCTATAAAATTATTCAACCATTCAACTCTTCAAGTATTGAAGAGCATACTTACATCTGTCTTTCTATGATTTGACACTTGTATATCTAATACATTTGTGGAGACATACTACATTTTCATCATACATCAAAATAAAACATTTACACATCTTTGTGGGTAGTAGACCCGAATCTATTTTAAGGAAACTCAGGTGCAAAAATAGCTTCCTACAGTAATCTCTTAAGAGAAGTATGGTGCAAATCTTATTAAAATCTTTTGCACTTACATATTCAATATCATGTAAACAACAATATTTCAGCCAAGCAAGCATAAAGAAAATAGACATAGACAGAAACATATAACACAAAGATTTGTCGGTGGGGAAAAACCTTTCGGTAAAACAACCCCACCCCTTCAGAACTTGCACAATGTATTATCTTCAACAAAATGTTACAATACACTTGCAGTGCAAGCTCAACAACGACAACAAAAAGACTCCAATAGCAACTCGCAGTACCAACAATACACCTTTTTCACATCATCTCTCTTTGCAACCCTAAAAATGCTTATAACATGCGCTTCACTTTAGGGCTGCTCCCAAAGGTAAACCGTATTAGGGTTTTACCATTCTCTGAGAAAATAGGAACCCCAAATTTTTTTTTGGGACGATGCCCCGAACCCCACTATTGGGGTAGAGTGTACAATACTCAAACATCTTAGTTGCCACATGTCTTCACCTATCATTGAATCTTCTTAACATAGCTCTTACGTGTCATAGGAATCCGTCATAACCGTTTTAGCCATGATCTCCTTACACACAATTCAAGATGTCGACACATCAACATTATTTAAAAGAAATACATTTTACAAAACAAATAATAAGAATAGGAATTATACAAGGTTGAGACACCTTATTCCTAACATCTATCCATATAGATTTGGTAATTAAGGCGAATATATACATTTATCTTACTTTACACAAGTTTTCTAATTTCAAGGTTGATTCCTCAACCAAGAAAATAACATAACCTTGACCCCCTACCCCTCCCCCGCCATAAAAAAAAGAGCATTTTTCACATGTCTAAGAAAAATTCTACAAGTTTTCAAAGAAATGAATTCAAATTTTGGAACTAGGGTTTCTAGTTTATATCAGACTTCCACATTTTAGATTCTTGGCATAGGATAGGCTGAGGCCAACCTTAACCTCAACCTAGGTTGACCTAGAAATAGAACCTCTACGTTGACCTTTAATAGAGGTTCCCAAATTTTTAGGATTAACAAATCTTAGTTCTAACATGTTGAATCTGTTTGTGTTCCAATTTTTGAGACGATTGGACAAGGTCAATTTTTTGATTTGAATTATCCACTCCTATTGGAATTGAAGGTGAGTTTAATTACTTATTTTTCATTTCGTAGAACTTACTTTAATAATTTAGATATGATCCTTTCTGTTGGTGTATTTAAATATTAGTAATTATGTTTTACTTAAGTTTATGTAGGATACTACATTTGCATGTTAGTTTCCATGTAAATAGATTTGAGTTTGCTTTCTATTTGAGCACATGTTGTAGGAAAAATTAACTTGCAAATAGTTTTTTGTCTCACACATTGTTGTTTGTGAGCTCCACCTTGGTGTTATTATCACATTATCATCATCTCAATGTTGCACATGTTTAACATATTACACACACCCTATTACACAATGGAGGATGATCTGCCTTTAATAGACATGTGATTATACCTTGTCTAGTTGATAGGTTATCTCTATCATCACTTCTAGTTATCATGATTTACCCATATATTTGGGCACATCTACTTTAATTTCATTGGAATATCAATTAGGCATGAGCATTGTACTCTTGATCACTATTGACTTAATTAATTGATCATCATTTTTCCTATCTCTCTTGTGCTACCTCTTGAGCTTCTAGATCTTGGTATTTCATTCTTTCCTTAGGAAAATTCTTACAAGTATCAAGAGGGAACCCTATTCTTGCACTTTTATATTCTTAGCTATTATATATGCTATCACATTTACTTACAATTCAATTGGAAAATCTACTTGCACTAAGAAAAATAATAATTAATACAATTAATGACACATCATTAAAGGGAAAAAACATCCTATAGAAAGAGATCCTTTGAGTATGTACATCTTGGAAAAGGCCTTTGATTCTCCATTGGCATGCCTTGCACCCTCCTTTGGTAGTGCTAATCTAATTTATGTCTTTTGGAATACTGTATTTGAAGTTACCTCTTTCGATTTCCCTAATGTACATAAAAATTAAGAGGTTTTCCCATTTTTCACGTCCTCTTAATTTTTTATGTTACAATAGATCATTTATATTTCTTCCAACCTACTAAATACTTGGGAAAGTTGTAAAAACTATTGTATAAGTGTGTTGTACTCTATGAAGATTCTCCTCTATAAGACCATTACAATAAGTAATTTTATTATTATTATATTTATCAATTTGAAAATATAATTGTGTATTATCTTTGGTCATGTAAGCTTATTATTTTTGCTTGGTGATGTTTTTCATTTAGTTTCAAAATTTTGTCCACATTTAGGTTGATGAAAACCATTAAGGAAGTTGAGAAAGGATATATAAGTGGTTTCAACTAATTTAAATGTAAGTAAGGAATACTAGGATGGAGTAGAGGCATACAATGTAAGTACAAGAATGAGGGAGTGAATATTGAAAAGTTGGATGGGGAAAAAGAAATGTGATTTAATTTGAAATAGAAAATACAGTCCATCTCACCTTGAGAAGATGAATATCCAACAAAATGCATGTAAAATACACTCCATATCTTCAAGAGTAGGAGAAGGAAGAAGTCTCATTAATGAAAGTATGGAAAAAGAATCAAGTTCTTTTGAAGGAGTCTTACCAAAACTATGAAGATATCCAATCAAGGAAGGAAAAACTAATACAGAGGACTCAAAATCACCATCCAATTAAAAATTAGGAAAAAATAGTGACACTTACTCAAACATGCCCATCAAATTTGAAGTAGTAAAATGTAAAATTTAGTTAGACCCAAAATGAAACTACCCTATAACCCAAACTCCAAAAGAGCACTAATTTTCTATTGTGTAAGAAAACAAAACCCATGACATGATACCCTTTGATATTGGAGATGATGGGAGAGTAATGAGTAGATTGAAAAACCAAAATCCTCTTTATCCTAAACACTAATGTATCGTTAGAATCATTATGACCTCTTATGAATGTATAGTACATGGTCCTAATAGTTCATATAGGTATAAGGGGTCCTATGATAAATTAAGGGGTCATAGAACTTCTTAAAGGGTCCTAAAATACATTAATGTATTCATGACCCCTTAAGAACCCATATGATTCCTTCTAGGACCTAGGTAAAAGTAAAAACCCATCTCACCCTTATCTTAAGGAAAAGGATGATTGAGAACAAATTGTTCAACTTTAACGATATAAAAGTGGCATTTGTGTTTAGAATTTGAAGATAATGCAAATCGATGAAATGTGTAAAAGTGGATGAAGTTTATGCCTATAATCATTTTTGAGAAATAATTTATCATTTAAAATTATTTTCAAGTCCTTTTTTAAATTGCAAAAAATATGGGATGTAGTTCCCATCAAGCAAGTATATGCAAATAATATTTTTTTAATCTAATTTTAAATAATGTTATAATGACATGTATAAATAGTGTAAAAAAAATAAACATTGATTTCTGATATATAATTTTGTTATAATGATATATATTTATTTTAATTTCTAGCAGCTTTTCCATAGATGAATTCCTATTTATAAGAATAGCTTGTTTTTGTTTGGGTCGATTCAGAGTTTAACTAGGTTGGCTGGTTAAATGCCCTAATCGATTATTCACCTCGAAAAGTGAATAAGTATCCAAAAAATAATTTAATTCCTCACTTCTTATTTTCAAATTCGAAAGTTGGAGAGTAAAACCCAAAATCCTCTTCATGAGGATTTACTATTTTGTTCGTTGTGGGAGCTATGGGCGTGGGATCGTCGTGAGGTTGAGCTTGTTGGATCTAGCTCAAGGAAACCTTGGATTGCCTCAATTTTTAGCTACTTCTGTGAGATATTTATTTTATGGTTTAGATTCCCATTTTGCCCTTTTGGCTGTGAGGTAGGGCTTTCTCGTTTTATTGTTTCGACTCTGTTTCTGCTTCTTTTTTTGGTAGCCATTTGTTTGGAGGTTGAGAACTAGTGTTCCCCTCCATTTTTGTATGCTAGTTCTACCTGGTTGGGTGGGTATGAACATTTCCCTATTTTTTAGGATGAGGGTTTGGGTTTTTGGGCCATTATGCTAGCCGTTTTTGCATACGATGTCTGATTCCTTTTATTTTTGGATTTTTGGAGTTTTTGAACCCAAAGGCCAAATGGGTTTTAATTTTGATTTTTTTTTAAAATTTGAAGTTTTTACCTCATTTTGCGTGCCACCTTATTTTCTAGGGTTTTCTTGCCACAATGTGGATCATGGACTTGGATGATCCGTTTGGATATCAGTCAGACCACTTGTGCACTTTTATGTTGCATTGGGATGCATGTTGTATCCATACTCCCGATGTTGTATTTGGTTGAGTGATTTTATACCTGTTGTTATGGTTTCTTTTGGACCTTTGCTTTGTTTCATGGACACTAGGATTCGTGTAGAATCCATACTCTCAGATTAAGGTCGATTGAGTAAGTTCATGACTTTTGGTCTTATTACATCATTAGGATTCGTGTAGAATCCATACTCTTGGATTGAGGCCGGTTGAGTGATTTTATGATGTATGGTTTTATTGGCTTTGGGATTCATGTAGAATCCATCCTCTTGAGTTGCTTTTGGTTGGGTGTTTTGTTTTGCATTGTGTTCTCATCCTGTCCTTGTGTTATGATCTTCGTGATGATGGTGTGCCACACACAAGTACGTGCACATATGTTTGTCAGAGGACTTGCGGGTCTCGACCTTCCATGTCTCTGCTAGAAGTTTTGATCATTGGGGTTGGGATGGGAGTATGCATGACCATAGGCACTTGTCGTATGATGAGCATAGGTAGGGTAGGGTAGCATATGAAGGGGGCTTCTATCTTGTAGCTCGACGTTTATGGCACTAGAGGTTGACAAAGGATAGGAAGTTTTAAGTAAGTGATAACTAAATTTAAATGTGTGAGTGTTAATACAATTTAAGATAATGAAAAGATCCTCATTAATGTGATGGTTCCAAGGGAGTCCCTTGAGAGTGTTGCCACATGTGATCTGAGCTTGGGCTTTTGGATGCCAAGCGACTCTCCATGATGTCAACCCCTACTTAGTAGCCTTTTGAGTGTCTAACTAGGACTTGTACTCCTTGCATTGTCTTAGGTTCTTGGTTACAACCATCATGCTATTTGGTGTGAGTGTTAGCCATGGCTTTTCTTTTATGTGTTTGTGGTTGGATCATTTTCTCCATCAGCACAACAGATGTGGACCTAAGGGTTCCACGTGGTTGGGAGACATAGCTACCTTCACCACTACTAGGGACCGGTGTACAGAGACAGTCTTTTGTCCTAGTGCGACCATTGTTGGATGTTTTCACTTGGTACTTTGGATTCAAGAGTATGCTTTCTTGTGACTTATGATTTCATTGGAATGCTTGGATATCATGTTTAGATGATGTTAGTTTATTTGATGCATTCCCATATTATGATGTTTAGCATATGATTAGATGATGTGAATTGATGTAGTGGCATATCTATTTCTTATTGATGTTTAGCATGTGATAGGTGATGTTATCTACTATAGGATTATCTTCTGCTTTTCTACTAGCATGTTAGATTTCCTTATTCTTAGATTGTAGCATTTTTAGTAGTGACGTCCCTATTACGATAGTACGATCAAATCAGTGACTTGGGATGTTACACGCAGGGATGGCTAGGACCCACGATGGTCTTATGATGCTATTGATGGTTGGGTGGAATTGCATACTTAGTTTGGTTGTTTTGTTCCTGAGATGTATTTCTATCCATTGCGATGTTGCTTTTGTTCTCTTCGATATTTATTTCAGTATGTTCTTTGCTGCTGTAGTTTTGATGGATAGATGTTCATTGTTTTGTGTTGTTCTTGCACTCGAGTGTTCATTCCTCAAGCCTTTGTGCATCCCGTACTTCCTGGTGTGGAGGTTCTTTGCTCTATTTTGGTTAGTTGTTGGTCTTTTGTGTTTTTTGAAGTGTTTTCGTGTTCTTTGGGTGATATTTTTTCAGCATGGCGTGACATTAAAAACATATCGCACAGCCATGCAAACTGTGTCATACGATACTGTAAAGTATCGCATGCCTTCTTGAGAAATGTCGTACAACACTGGAAGAGTGTCACATGCCTTCTTGAGAAATATCGTACGACACTGATAAAATGTTGCATGCCTTAAGGAGAAGTGTCGTCCTCCCTTAGTAAGAACTGTCGCATAGTTTTTTGTAAAAGCCTGCATGGGCGGACAACAGGCACTTTGAGGGTTGATTTGGCTACCCTTTTGGGTGTTCTTTGACCCTATGCTATTTCTTTTTGAACTCTGTTGGTTTCTCTTGAAATTCAATTTTTGTGTTTCCATTTTAGTCTCTTGGGGTTTAAAATATATTGTTGAAGTATAAGTTGATGTATATTTAATTTCTTATACTTAAGATATATTTTAATATATGTGATGAATCTTTTGAGATAGGTTTTAGACCTCTCAGAGATAAGTTATAGATTCTACGAAATTTCAGGGCTTCAGAAATCCAGACTTAGCCAATTTTTAGGGTTTTAGGATTTCGGGCTTACCCAAATTTTAGGATTCTGCATTTTACCACAGCTTGGTGTTTTGTTGATGAGTGGTCATTTCTTGTGCCCTCATCTTGCTTGTGGTGGTTGTTGTCTTTTGTTAATGTGTGTCAGTTTGGTTTGGTGTTCAAAGATCTGTTGGTTGCTAGGATGGTGGTGAAGTCTTCTGTTGCAATCTTTGTGATCCCTGTATGATGCTGTCATGTGCATTCATACTTGTAAATTTTTTTTATCTTGGCTTGTATTGAATCCTTGTTCCAAGGATCTTTGGGTGGGGCATTACATATGACTTCTTGTAGAAGGGCCAATTTCTTTATCAGCTTGTTTGCTACATTCTATATGGTTTACTGAGGATTTAAAGCTACTTCCCTAAGCTTGTAAGCATGTAGCACTAGGATTCTGAAGTTTTCAACTACTAGGGGACCTTGAGCATTTAGTTGATCTACCCATGTTTGACATACTTGACTGAATTGCCTTTCTAGCTACAATTTTAGGAGTAAATTCTTATTCTCCTCTGCATTCTGGTCAAATTGACTTGATGAAGTGCTCCTAAGTATGGACATTATCTATTCCACTATTTCTCTATTCGATACTTTCAACATTTCCTTCTTTGCTCTAAGGTCTTCAAACTTATCCTTGATTTTATGATCGGTAAACTTCCACATGTTCACCATGGAGTCACGAACTAAAATGCCAAGATCTACTATCCTGATCTAGAAATGATCCTTTGAGAGCTCATGAAATCTACCTACTTTATTTGGCTCAGCAATCTCACCTAGCATATGGCCAGTTGTTGAATCCGTAGCTAGTGTAGCAATCATCTTCTACTTCTTTGTCTTCTTGGATGGTTGAGAGGAGGTGACTTGTGTGATAAAGTCCTTTGATGGGGTTTCATCCTCATATCTCCTCTTCTTCCTATCAATGGTCTTTTTGAGCCATGACTCTGTAGAGAGCACATTGATAGTGGATTGCAATGCAGTAGGATCAAATAGCTTCCTCAAAATTAATGGAGTCAGTTTTCTCTAAGAAGTAATAGGGAAGACAGTGACCTTAGTTATCGAAAGGGCTAAGGTATCCCCTTGCTTAGATGCATCTTTTTCTTTACCATCTATGGGTGTTAGTGTATCCATCCAAATTGGCGACTTGAATAGGGGAGGATGGCTTGGCCACTAATTTTTCTTGTTCTTTCCCCTTATCCTTGTCATCCTCCTTCTCCCCAACTTTCTTAGTGTTTGGAAGAGAGCCAGCTCTGTAGGTAGGAGTGAGTGGCACATTCATTTCTGGAGGCTAGTCTCCACCCTGGTTAATAGATCATGATGGACCTGTAGATGTTTATGTAGTGGTTATGGTGGTTGTTGCTATAGTTAACTAGGCAGCTCCAACTGATACTCCATCTGTAGAACTAGTACTTCCACTCCTCTTTTTCCTCTCTTGGGTCCACTCCACCCATTTTTCTATTCTTTTGATTATCCCCTGCATAAGAACCTCTATAGAGTCAATTATAGGATCTATAGGTGGGGTAGACAAAATTGGGGTGCCTTTGATCTTTTTGTAATATGTCAGGTACATGTAGGCTCCATCATCAGCAATGTTAGAAACATCAACGTAATCATTATATAATTTAATCTCGTCAATGGTTAGTCATGACCAAAATCTCTCTAGAGTTTAGTAGTCGTTGAGACACTTGGACCAGAAGTCTTCAATATCTAGAACATGCCTGTAAGCATATCCCAACTTCAAATGATCCCTTACAGAGTTAACTAGATCATATTGAGGCCTGAGCATCTCATAGTCAAAATACTTAATTTTTCTTTGGAAGATCTTTACCAACTTCTAAGAATTTTATCTAGAGGCACATGAATATGGGCCAACCACTATAGGGAAGGGAATCTTGACTACCTTCTTTACATTAGAGCATTGGGTATTCAATTCAAGGATTTGTCAACATTGTTCGACTAGGACCACCTTATCCTCTAGATATCTTGGCAATCTCCGAGGGAATCCATTGTAGGCTCCTATTCACAAATAGGAGAAACTTGTAAACTAGATAAATGAGCATCTGAATTGTCTTATGGCTCAAATTACCTCTGGTGAAAATATCCTCTCAGGGAATCCTTGCAATTCTTGGCATAACCTCATTGTGAAGGCATCATTGATAGGTATGTACTCCTCATAGCTTCTTTGTAGCTATAGATGTGGGTAAAATTCATTAAGTTTAGTGCACTCATCATAATTTGGGATGCTAGGGAGGCTAGGCCACAAGTGGTGAGTTCCCAATGCATAGATTAGATAAGAAGACATGTAGAATTGCCTAAATCCTTTGGCAAAATTCAACCATGAGGGGAGCTCATCATAGATAATCTTTACCCATTCAATCTACATATCCTCAACACAAATTTCTTGTACTAGGAAGAAATGGTGCTCAATGAACTCTAAAATCTCCTCTTTTCCTTCTGGTCTAACGAGGAGTGTGAGGATATCCACAATCTCTCTTTTCAAATTTGTGCCAAAAAGGGTCTTTGGCATTTTTCTCTTCTTTGAGTGAGCAGTCTGGAACCATATCCTCTGCATGCCTTTCGATTTGAGGGTCTTCTTCTCATTGAACATGGACATAGAGGACCCAAAATCAACATCACAGTACTACTCCTTCACAAAAATTCTAAAAGTGGACTACATCACTGCCTTATTGATTGATATGAGAATAGACTGGCTAGGAAACAAAATCTACTTTATTTCTAGGTTGTATCTTTTGATGCATTCCCTTACAAGCTTAGGTGCATGCACTACCATAGGAATAGAATGAGAGTGCAATACATAGAATCTAAATTTTTTGAATGCTCTTACCACTGCATAGGTGTGCTTTTCCATTTGAGAGTATCTTAACTCATGCTTCTTAAGGGAAGTACTCATAAAAGCAACTGGTTCTTAAATAACTTCCTTGTTCTCTTGCATGAGTATTGCAAATAATTTATGGGTTGAGGCATAATAGTACATTATGAAATCCTTGGTGTAATCTTGTTAATGTAAATAATTAATTATTATTACACTTAATTTTACTTAGTTTAATACATTATTTTATTATTTATTAGATTAGACACCTAGGAGTATGTGTACTTATATGAGTTGTCTTGTTGACAACACATGAGTTAGCAACTCTAATTTAGCACATGGTGTCGACAACATAGGAGTTTGCATATTTATCTAAGTTTTCATGTAGACAACACAGTTGTTCACACTCTAATTAAGAACATGGTGTCTACACCATCTTTTTACATGACACACCTATGTAAGCTTATCCTCTCATCATCACACTAACTTCTATGCTCAATGGAGGATAATCTACTCTTGGTGGACATGTGCTTAGTTGTGAGACTTATCACTTTGCTAACTCCTAGTCAGTCTAAAGGCCTTTATATTTAGGCACTCCTAGTGTGTATGTACATCAATTGAATTTCATATTGTTGTTCTGATCATACTTTATTGGTCCATATTGTGCTAGTGCTTGAGCATCTTGATCTTGGGTGATTTTGTCTTAAGGAAATTTTTTACATGGTATTAGAGCTGAGGGAGCTTCTCTTCACATAGCCATTGGAGACCATTTTTGCTTCACCTCTTGAAGGGCCATTGATTTAGATCTAGAGTATTACAGTCATTACGAGAATCTAGATCCAAAGTGGACCTCACCATTGCATCTAGAGCATCAATTTGGTAAATTTTAACTATAAATTTGCGTACCCTAGGCCATAGTCAAATTTGAGGCAAATTGTTTTTGCAAATTTGAACTCGAAGGCTCAATTTGTAGAATTGGTATGATCTCTTTAGATCTGTGCAATTAATTTTTCAGATTTGAATATTTTTGCATCTCTGCATTTTTTCTTTTTGGATTTGCATTTTATTTCCAAAATTTTGTGAAAAAATTGGCCTTTCAGGCCATTAGGAGGGTTTTTTTTTTTTTTTTGTAGGACAAGATTGGAGCTTGCTAGTGCAAATAAGATATTGGCATCATATTCAAAAGGTCAAAAAACCCCCAAATCAACTTTTGTTTCATCAAAATTGGACATCTGAGGTGAAATCTAGAGGCAATTGATTTTTGGAGGTGCAACAACGGTGATTCAAGAAAAATAATTGTAGAGGTGATTTTCAAATAGTGATATATCCCTCATACAGACACCTTATTCTGAGCAATTTTTTTTTGTTTTGGGGTAGAATTTTGTGATCTACACATTTGTGTAGGATGTTTGAGATCTCTGTTCCTAATTTTTTTTGCAAATCACAAATCTCAATTTTTGCAACTTAAAAGGCTTAGTTTGGGCTCATCTGGACACATATTTAGGTTCCATTTCTTTTCTAAAAGTGAATAATTTTTCATCTACTTTCTAGATCTGCAATCAGATTATAGGCTTGTGTGGATAGAAATACCACTTTTAGAAATAGGTCCTAATTTGCATTGTATTGCTTTGATCAAACTTCACATTTTTGTATATCTGAGCTACATTGCTAAGTACCAAATTTGAACAACAAAAGGAGGTTGTAAACAGAGAAATTAGAAGCCCACTTTTGTCTATTTTGATAAGTGGCCTATTGTAAACGCAACATATAAAGTGCCAAAAGCATCACTTTTGTGGGGGGTTTATTGATTGAGTGAATAGGGGGGTGTTTCTTGCGTTCTTGTGTCTCTCTTTCTCTCTTGCACTTTTTTAATTCTTTGCATCATGGGTTTGCCTAAAAATCCACTTTTAACTTCACACAATTATACTATGTGGAAAGATATTGTATGGAGTAAACTAATGGAAAGAGGTTTAAATCTATATGTTGATGGTACAATTGTAAAACCCATTGATGTTGATGCACAAGTTGATTGGTAAGTTAAAGACAACTAGGCTTTAGGAATTATTAGGAGTTGTGTTCATAGAGATCTCTTCTTCCACATTTCTAGCTTTAAGGATTCCAAGGGTACTTGGGAGAAATTTGAAGGGTTGTATGGTAAGGTGGATGAGGAAAAAGGATTCCAAATTAAGGATGATCTACTTCTATTGGATCCTAAGAATTTTGACACAATTCAAGACTGTGTCAATAAAGCCAATGAATTGAGAGCACTACTTAAAGATTGTGGTAATCCCATGAAGGATGATAGATTGATTTATCACATCTTGAAGAGGCTACCTTTAGAGTATGCATCTTTTGTTTCAAGTTACAACACTCATAGGTTGACCATGGGAAGCATGTTCACTAAGCCTACATTTGATGCATTTGTAGAAATGTTGATGTTGGAACATCCAAGTTGATAGATATGGGAATTCTCAAGTCATCCAAATCTGTAGCATTGGTGGCTAGTAATGAAAACCAATCAAATCAAGGCAGAAAAAGTTTCACCAAAAAAAAAGAAAAAGTAGTGGAAGAAAAAATCACAATTAGAGACACAACAATCTTCCTTCTCACAACAAGGAAATTCTTCTTCCAGAAAGAAGGGAAAAAAAAACAAGAAGGATAAAATATTTTGTGCATATTACAAGAAACTGAATCATGATGAGCATCATTGCAAGACTAAGAGAATAGATGAGTTGGAAAACTTACTTAGGAAGAACAAAATCAATGTGCCAAATGCTTCCAAGCATTCAAATCCATCCACTTCAAAGGGAAAAGGGCAAGCATTTATGGCAAGTTCAAGTTCTTCAAGGGAATGGATTCTTGAATTAGGTGCCTCATATCATATGGGTTCTTCAAAAGGACACTTTTCTTCATTGAAGTAGTCTAAGGTACCTCACATATTTATAGGGAATGATACACAAGTGGAAGTTGAAGGGAAAGGACAAGTTGAGATGGAAAATGGAGATTTCAAGGATGTTCTCTATGTTCCTAAGCTTAGCACTAATGTCCTTTCAATTTACCAAATCTCCCACTATGGAGGTGGCAATAAAGTTGAGTTCCTTCTTGATTTAGTAATGGTGCATGTTGTCTCTTGATTTAATAGAATTTGAATAACCAAGTATGCAAGGCAAGAATGCATCTATGGGAAACTATCTCCAATAATGGACATAATTCACGGAGAACTTGGGCCAACTATAAGGATACACTCCTTCTTCACTTCAAGCTCTACAAAACCTAGGCAGGTGAACCTCTTAAGATCTAATTGTGTGACTAGTGTAATGAGCATAATCAAGATTTAGAATAACAGATGAAACCCCTAAATCTTCTATACTTAACCAAGAAATCACAAGCATGAAATAGCTAATAGCATGACTCATGAAACTGGTAAGCTAAGTGAGGGTTAGACTTCGAATAACTTTCAACATAAAAAGGAAAATATATGATTTAATATGTTGATAATAGCAAGATCTAAGTATAAGCAACCAAACTAAATCATCCTATCTCTGATCAGTGCCTTATCTATTGGGAAATTACATGAATTACAACCATACATCTCTTGAAAATATTTGACATAATTCCTACAATAAGATCCCCAATCTATCTTTCAACTTTTGAATAGACATCTACTTCAAAATGAATCTCATACTTAGACTATCCCATCATAAAATCTGCAAACCCTATGATAAACATGAAGCAATTACATGGCTCTTTGTTCCATCAGCAAGATACTTCAATCACAAACATTCTTAAGCAAAATGCAACCTAGTTTATGCTCTTTGTTCACAAACTAGAAAAGATTACAAATCCATGAATAGGAGACAAGATTTAGACTAAAATTAAAACCCCTTGCTATGTTTTTATTCATTTTCCTTGAAAAAAAATACATGAAAGATGTACATAAATACTTCACAAATCACCTAACAAAAGAGAACTATCTGCATTAAAACTTAAATGCTACTCAATACAAGAGAAATTGCTGAAGGAATTGGCATCACAACAATGAGAACATATCAAATGCTAGAACTAATGGTCTCACAATGAAAAACTAGAACCTCTACAATGAGAAAGAAAGAGAATGATATAGGAGGAAGTGAATTCCCAGATCTGTTGTGAAGATGACATGTGTCCACTTGAAATTGCATATCCTAGTAGTGAAAGGAATCTCTCTAATCTCTTTCTGCAACTGCATATCAAATCTTCAATCATTTTGGCCTCCAAAAGAAAGAAATATCTAAGATATTTGATTGAAAATCATAATTGATTTTGGGGTAAGTGCACCAAGTTGTGGTTGCAAAAGGGGGGTATAAGTGGACACCTTTTTCCTGAAATCACCAATTTTTGGACTTCAACAAGAATTTGAAGATAGTTACGCTCAAAATTTTAAGATATGACAAAAAAAAAAGTCATAGTCCTCTGAATCTAGTTTCTAAACTACTAATTTTTTTTCAAAATGGTTTAGTTTTAGGTCCTCAAAAAAGGGGGCCACAAAAAGTGGTACTATTTATTCCAGAAAAACATAACATAGTACAAAGTGTGCCCCCCCTAAAATTTTAAACTTTTTTTTGAAAATCTTTAATCGTTCTAGTCAAAAGTTACCTAACACTATTTAGTTTATCCCAAATTTTTTGGGTAATTTTATAATGTGTATTTTCTTTTTTATGAATTTTTTAATCAGACACATCCCAAAAACGTGAAATATCTGTGTGCTCCCTCTAGAAATGATTGAAAACTAATCTAATCAAAACTTCTTTTTTTCAAAGTGTGTAGAATGGAGTCTAGTTTCTAAAAAACTAAGTTTTTGCAAAATTTGATGAATGAGCTAAAATCTACAACCCAATTAGTACATGTTGGTTTTTGACAAAAAATGGACATACATTCAAAAGAAATTATAGATGAAAGGCTTGAAATAGTTCAAATAAAAAACAAATTATATGGTTGTGTAGCTAACATAGAGACCTACAATGTCATGTAACCTGATTTTATCGATGCTCAACCACGAGGAAATTGGAAGGAGAGCACACAAGAAAAATCAATCATTTTTTGTATGTTTGCAGCAAAACATGTCTTAGATCAGTTTATAGACTCCAAAGCTTTGGGTTGGATCCCCAAGGCAAAGCCAAACATTAGGCTTGGTAGAATGTAAATCTTTAAATAGCACATGCGCCCTATAGTGCATGTGCACTATAGCACGCACGCGCTATTTAAAGCCTTTTAAATTTACTTTTAAATAGCGTGTATGCGCTTTGTAATTTTCTTTTTTTGAAAAGTGCACACACGGTTTAATGCATACGCACTATGGCTTGGCACACCCAAGCCATAGTGCATGCACACTATAGTGTGTACACAGTATAGCACATGCGCGCTTTGCAAAACTAGAATGAGAAAAAAAGATGTCATCTTTTTGGCACCACAACTTGGTGCACTTACCCTTTGATGCCCAATTTGAACTCAAGGAAAAAGTGAAAATGAGTTAAAAATGAATTCCAGAAGCACAAAAACTTTTTCAAAATTCGTTTAGGCTTCAACCAACTTCAGTGTTTCCCCCCCAGCTGATTTTAATGCTCCATGATGAAAATTGCCTGTTCTAGTAAGAATGCCTTGAAAATCACAAATTTTCTTATAACTTGAACTGGTGAGCACCTGTGCAAAAAATGACATTAGAAATGGATAGCTCATCTCTTCCTAGTTTTGATGGTATATTGAAGTCCATATTTTGGATATAAATTTCCCTAGTTATGCCCCTTTGAAAATCCAAGCTCCTTCTATAGTCTTGCCAAGTAGTTTATTTTTGCAAAATTTAATCATTTCTATAGTTTCAAACTATAGAATAAATCATATTTTATTTAAAAAAGGAATTGCACGTGATTCAAGGAAGATATAATAAAAAAAAAAATTTTGACTTTGAAATTTCCACTCATTTTTCATCTGGGTCAAAATTTGTTGACCACTAGTGCAACACGTCATTATATGATTGGTTGACTATTGCTCTGTCATATGACCCCTGCCACCTAGGTGCCACATGGCATCATTTCATTGGTCCTCTATTTCACCACATCACTGTGCCATAATATAATGCCACATCATCAATCACTATTTTGCTATCCTAGTCAGCATTTCACCATGTCATCAATGACATAGTGACCTTATGACATGTGTCATTCTCTGCCATGTCAGCACCTCTAGAAGTTTGCCACATCAAAAACCTCCACCATGTGTCACTATCTGACTTATCCACCTCACCTTGACATGTCACCAGCACATCACCTAGATGCCACATCACTAGTACATCTCAGCTACCACATCAGCACCACGTCACTAGTACATCTTAGCTGCCACATTAGCACCACATCATTGCCACCTGGCTATTTGCTATATCACCATATTAACCATCGTACATCTTTCCCTTGGCGATGTAGTGACCATCACAAGATCATGCATGTGTCACAATCTGAGTGTTTGGTTTGAGATTCACTATCTAGTTGCCATGTGTCTTGATGATGTCATCATTTTTTGTCTGCATGGTTGGATAAAATATCTCTTCACTTGTCCCAACTGGCTGTCCACGGGCACCACCTGCAAGTCATGGATTTCAAAAATGCATGTCTTATTAGACATTATGATTTGTGAGTGGGATTTTATTTAAAAATAAAAGTATCCCTTTATGGCATGAATGTGGGATAATTGGTTTTTTATAGTTTTCTCTATGCTTTGTACGTTTTATTTGCTTCCTCTATTTTGTACTATGGCTGATGGCTTTCTATGGCATTGAAACCTTATTCAAAATGTAGGTCTCCTTCTACTTTGCAAATTTAGTCAAAGTCAAAACATTCTCTTTTAGCCTTTGATTTTGCACAGGTGAATTTGGAGAGAAGACATCTAGCTGCCAAATTATAAGCATTTGGCAATCTATAAATGTCACTGCATCACAGTTCAACAAAATGAGCTTGGATAGATTCTCACATCCATTAAGGACAATAGTTTGAAACCTCACATAACCTATGTAGTCAAGGAGCCTCTCCACTTTATAACACAAAAATAAATTCTAGTTTTTCCATGTGCCCCATTCCCTTTAAGCTTGAAAACTTCAAGAGAGATTGATAGACGACATAAATCTCTCTAAGACGAGAACAATTGGTAAGATCTCCTAGTTGATCCACCACCTAACTAGCTAGAATATTGATCTTGAGATGCTTTAACCTATTGAAGCTACTTAGCTTGGGAAGTTTGAACTTTGGATTTACCCCACTTATCTAAAGCCATGCCAAGTCAGTCAACTTTTCAGTCCTGTCAAGTGCTACTAGCAATTCACAATTTCATAGTGTGAGGCTTCTCAACCTCTCCATTCAGTGGAGTGCTTCCTTACTAGTTCATTTTCCATGAATCTCTATTTCACATAGATGATCTGCCCTTTGCATGGGCATTATCATTTTGTAGCGGCTTCCCTTTAATGCTATTGTTGATTCCCTTGCTCAAAACTGTGACATATTTCTTTTTTTGTAATAGCTTATCCCCTGTGTTTTTTATTAGTCCTCCTCTGCTCCACAAATAGGCTACCTTTTAACGTGAAAGGAAATGGTTCTTAAACATGGGTTCCCTCCTATAGTGGGCAATTTCCCTTCCTCCTTATTTGTTGTGGACTACTACTTTTCTCTACCATGCGTATTAACACTTAAAGTGCATGCATGATTTACTTCAGGCTCATGGGTTAGAAAGCCTAGCAAAGTATGTGAACAAAGGCATAGATTTATTTCCCCAGCGCCTCATACTATCAGCACTCAAAGGGTAAAAAATTGAGTCACTTTGTAGAAATTTTAAAGATGCACAGAAATAGAAACCAATAACTTCAAGTTCATTGCCTCCATTGCTCTTAATCCTATCTTCCTTTTGTTCCAAACGTACATTCACCATATATGACTTATATTCCCTATTTGAACTTACAAGTGCTTCATCAACATCCTTTTCTACAAATCCTTTCCACTCTAAAGATTTTACTTGAGAGCCCGAAGTCCCCTTACAAGATGTGTCTGATTGTTGATGAACTATAGAAGATTCACTGCTATAAGCATCAATCAACGATCCTTCTACTTGGTTGCCATTAAAAAGAAATGTATCCAGATTGGGCTTCCCACTTGTTCTTGATGATTTACATAGGTCTTTAGCACCCATTACAAACCTAGAACATTCACTTAGATAATCGCTAGTTATGCTTGCTTTTGAACTAGGGTTCCTCGAATTAAAAAAATCTATCAAGTCATAATTTCTTGCATTAGTGTGTTTAAAAATTGATGGCTTTTTAGCTTGTATAATCATAACATGCAATGATGGAATAGAGAACTTGAATGTAGATCCTTGTCTTTCAGGTCTAGTGCGAAGAGATTTAGTAAAGCATGAAAGCTTAGATGATTTGGATGTAGGAGACACAAATGGAGGCCAACAAGATGACCCCTTTTTCAAAGGGTTGTTATGATCAGAAAATTTTTGCATTAATCTATCCTTCTTTGACTGTTGGTTGCTATGTTCTTCTATCTCAAGAAGAATGCATTCTAAATTTGATGAAATAGTGTTCACTTTTTGCTCTTGTTCATCTTTATTTCCTTTGCTTGCATGAGGCTGTATAGATTCTATCTTTAAAGGTTTTACTCTTTTTCAATTGGGTTGTCCTTGTAGACACCTAAAAACCTTTAGAAAATAAAGTATTTTTATTTTCTGAAAAATTTCTGATGACATCATCATTAATTAATTAATTAATTAATTAATTAATTAATTAATTTTTTATGCCATTAAATCCCTTTATCTTAATTAAAAATATTTAATTAAGGAATCCCTCCCAAAAATGTTTAAATCTTATTTAAACATTATTTCCTTATTTATTAATTATTTAATTAATAAATTGACCAAAAAACCCAAAATAAATAAAAAATTTATTTTTTGCCCAAAACTTGGCCAATTTCCTTAAGACCACTAACCTCTTCCAAAATCTTTTAATCCTTCTTTAATTTTGATTAAAGGCTAATCCCATCATTTTCTACCCCTAATCCCAACTCAAAATATTTAATTAAGATTAAATATTAATCCTCATGTTTATTAAAAAAGTTTTAATAAATATCTCCTCAACCCAAACCCTTGAAATAAATAAAACTTTATTTATTTCCTAAAAATCTAATTTATCCTCATCCTAAGAAGTTCTAGACTCTTCTAGAAAGTCTTCATCCTCGTCCTAGGAAGTTCTAGACTATTCTAGAAAGTCTTTATCCTCATCCAAAGTCTAGACTCTTCTAGAAGATGTCTTTAAACCTAATCCTAATCCCCTCCTAAACTTGTCACATTTCCTAAACATGGGTTAAAACTTACTAACCCAAGCCAAAGTTAACAAATATCTCCTCCTTTACCCACCCTCATTAAATGTCATCCACTTGCCTATCCCTAAGCTAATCCTAAACCATCCTAATCCATCCTCTAATCATTTGCACAATCCTAAGAAAGCTTAAAACCTTCCTAATCAAGCCCAAATCAAAATTCCTCTCATCTCCTTCAAAATATCCCAACCATAAAACTTTATGAAGCCCACTAGGCCATAAATGACTCTTCCAAAGCCCTTTCATTGCTCTTACAAGCCATTATGAGGGTCTTTATGAAGATTTTATCCCTTGAGCTTCCTTTGTTGACTCATCCTTCCCCTTTCCTCCATCCTCTCACCCTGCGACATGTGTCACTCCCTGATTGGCTGTAAGGAAGCACAATCCATGTGCTCTCCTCTCATGCAATCTGAGCCCTCCATGAGCTTTTCCCCATCCTTGCATCTTAGCCCTTAATCCCTCAAGCCTCTTGCCTATAAATTGGATCCTTCCCCTTTGTAAAACAACACAATCCACGAAGTAAAGTCATAATGCCATTTTACATCAAAACCATACACTCACACCCAAACTCCAACTCCATTTGAAGCCCTTTTTGAAGCATAAGCTTGAGCATACATCCTATCTATTTAGACAAAGCCACTCAACAAGAGAGCTTCTTATTGAGAGCCCATTAATGGCTCATATTCTTAATTGAGAGCTCATCTTAGTCTATCTTGAAGTTTATGAATTTTGTTTAGTTTGTAGAAGCTTTATTTAAATTTGGTTTCTATTAGCATAGTAACATTGCTCATATACATTTTGGCACGCCCGGTGGGACCCCGCATGGGTCATCTTCATTAGCTTTTTTAGTCAAGTTTTGTATGTCATTTGCTAATTTTGGCTAATTTTTCTTGTTTTTGTGATTGGTAGGATTGTATAAATTGGTTTTGTAGGTCCACATGAGCATGAAGAAGACAAAGGAACTCATAGTCTATCTCATAGTATTTGTAAATTTTTCAAGCTTATAGGTGGAAAAAGCACTTGAAATTCTTCTTCCTCTTCTTGTCTATATTCTTCTTATTCCATCTACTTCTTCTTCTTCTTGTGGGAGATCTTGGCCATTTTTTTTAAGGAAGCAAAATCATACACACTTCTTTTTAGTGCTTAAAATGAACCCCCAAATCATACTTAAATCCATTAAAAAATTAAAAATTTGCAAAAAAGAAAAAATCTTTTAACAATTGAAACTAAACCAATCCAATCATTTGCATCCTTGCAACATCAAGGTTTTAGATGCATTCATGCAAAGTTAGGAACACTTCATTTTTGAGAATTTAAAAAGAACTTCAAGTTTCCATTTCAAGGGTTCAAAATCAACACTAAGTGCACACTAAAATCTAAATCAAACTCAAAGCATCAATCAAGGATAAAATGAACCTCATTTGCAAATATTTTAAAGTTCTTTTAAAAATCTCATGAAAACTAAGAGTCCTAAATGGTTGCCAAAAATTTTCCTAAAAGATTTATTATTTGTTCCAAACAAATGTCTTGTTGCAAAATCTTGGATGTTTCTTAGATTTTTCATGCATCAAAACAATCTAGGAATATCATTTTTGGGCTTAAAATATGCAAACTAGAACACAAAATCTTGAATAAAAACCAAAGTCCAAAGAGTCATTTTCACTTTTGAGTCCAAAACAATCTTGAATGATCTAAGGTTAAAACAAAGCACTTCAAAGTTCTTAAAAAAACACACAAAATCTCAATCTTGAATGCTCAAAGGAAAAAAATTGAATGTTTAATCACTTGTCTTTGAATGCATGTTTCTAAAATCACTCTTGAGTGCCATGGATTAAAATCAAGTTTTTTTTTTTTATGAATGCATGATTAAAAAAACAAATCCAATCTTGAATGCCATAGATCAAATAATCATCTTTTGGGGCATAAAAAGAATCCACATTTTTGAAATCTTCTAAGTTATAAAAACTAATAAAGATACTTTGAGTAAGATTGTAGTTGGACTCATCCTCTTTAATCACCCATCAATTTAACCATTGGTTGCAATCTTAGTGCCATCTATGGGGATGGGTCTACCTAAGAGGGTGTTAAGTGCTCCACAAAGATCAAACTCCACTCACTTGGGTCTTTAGTGGTTTTTCTAAGTTAGAAAATTATTTGAATGCGCATTAGTCTCGCTCACACTTCATTTGGGCATAAAAATTGGATAAATCTTGACGTGGAGGGCCTCCGGGCGTGCGCTTGGCAATCGAGTTTCACACATCTTTGTTTTGGGCTTAAAATAAACTCACATGCCTAAAAATCAATGAACATTGCATGGTTTGGACACAGTTTTAATGACGCTCGCATTTCTTATGTTGATGATCTCTCGACTTTCATTATGCCAACAATGCTATCAAATTGGAATGAACATTGTATGCCATAATCACAAGTGTCTTCAATCATAGCTTACAAAATCTAAATCATCAATTGGAATAAACATGTGTCTTTTAAAGCCCAAGATTATGTATGTGGTCTTGTTTTACACTTTTTAGGAGTCTTGTTTGGGGATTTCATCACCCCTTGGGACGACCTCAACTCCAGCGTTTCGGTGGAGTATAAAAATTGGGAGGTGAATCCAAAGACACTTCTCTTGGAATCAAGATTTTGTCACTTGGGCTAAGCCTCAAGGAACTTTATACCCTTGAGAAGTGAAAGAGGAGAAGTGGGTTACCACTCCTCTCGGCTATTTGACATCTTTTTGGTTTCATCTATGGATTTGGGCCTCACGTACCTTGCGTACAATCCCAAATCCAAAGTCTCTCCAAATCATCCCCCCCAGCCAGCTAGCAACCCAATCCAAAATCAGACCCAAGCCTTTAGAGAGTTGTTGTCATTCTGCTAGAATTTTCTATCCAATCAATCCGACCAATCCACTAGCCTCAGCAAGGTTATCCCTTTGACAGAGCTTTGTCTAGGGTAATCTAGCTTTGTCACTTATTATCCCTCATCACCTTGAGCTAAAGGTTGGGATCCACAAGTGGTCAATCTCGTGTCATGCCCATAGGATCATTAGTCTATCCTTAAGTTGACACAATCTCCACCAATCTAGCGCATAGGAAAGCAAAACTCTCACTTTTTGACAGCGTGCCCTTGAAGTCTTCCATCCACAGGAAAGCCAAAAATCTCTAGCCAATCCTCCTTAGGTCTGTCATATAGCTTTGACTCTCCCTAGGAAATCCTTCATCAGCCAATCCAAAATCTACGCTTAATCCAAATCCAACCATGAGCTTCTGTGTTCATCCATATGCAAGACCCCATCCCCATCCAATTCATCATCAAAACATGAAATCCCAAACCTATCACGATGTGTTTGGTCATATTGTCCTTGCTCCTGCCACCTCCTATTCCAATGATGATGAAAGTCTTGTTGACTATGATGGGTATATTGAAAGCCTTAGAAACATTCCCCCAAGCATCCCACAAAATCCATGCATTCTTCCAAACTATCTAGTCATGCCATCTGATATCGTAGCTTCTCTGCCATCACCCAATAAACCAAGCTTCCAATCTTCCACCCCCATCACACTAGCTATTCCTGTCAATCCACCTCCACCTCCGACACACGAGTCTCCAAGGAATCTCCTAGAGGAAATACAAGAAAAGTCACCTCCAGCAGTTGATAAGCCATGTCATCTAATCCAACCATGTGAAGTAGTTAGTAATGAAGCTTCCCCATCTATAATATCACCTCCATCTCCCATAGCTATCATCCCTATACCATCCATCAAATTGCTTAAAATCGTTCCACTTCTCGCAAGCATCAAAATCCCACCATCTGTCAAAACCCTCCAAATCCTATCCACATCACCTCCAAGCATTTCCCAAATCTCCCATAATGAACCTTATGCATCCATCTTCTACTCACCCATCTCCACTATTGAATCTCCCATCTATCCATCCACTGCCTTTGAAGAGTCCATCCCTTCACCTCCTATCGCACCATCCACTCCAAACCAATCCTATCAAGATCCTACCCAAAAGCATGTTGACATCCCCCAAAGCATAAATGAAGATATCATCATACCATGTCTTCCATCCATAGTGCACTCACTATCCCCTCCATCTCCAAAACCTCAAGCCATACCTCCTTTACTGCAGGATATCTTTTCATCCCATCAGCTAAATCAAGATCCTATCCTACCATCTCCTCCACTCCATGCTTCCATCTTACCACCTATCCAAGCTATTCCACCATCTATAATCTACCCTCTTGGTTCACTTACATTCATCCATCGTGGCCCCCTCTCAGCAGAAGAATTAAGAATAGTATCTCGCCGTTGCAATACACCTAATGAAGCACTTCTACCATTTTTTGCAAGAAAAAAGTTTCCTTAGCTCATTCAAATGCTCAATCGATGGCATTATCAAGGTCAAGGTTAAGGACCACAAGAGCAAGGAATCAGAAAGCCTATTATTGCACAAAAAAATCTAGGATTTCATGGTCTTGGATATGTATCCAAAGGCTCACCATCTAAAGGTGTTGGTACACCACACCCCCAAACCAAGCCTATCTCCAAACCCCCCATTCCAGCCTCCCATCACTCCTTCAAGAAATCTTATGTCATCCCCCCTCCACCATCTTTGCAAACTAAAACAACCTACCATATCCCCCCTTCATCCGCTAAATCCATTTTGGGTCCCTATGTCCCAAAATCTACCATCCTCCATCCTCCTATCAGCCATCATTCAAATCCTATTCCCTCCATTCCCATGCAAGATCAGCAAAGGCACATATTGAGGCACATCATCCATCATCATCCCCCCCCCACACTCTCCCATATCCTCTCCATCTCACAAAGCTTCTCCTAACCATCTTCCCAAAGCTTACCATAGCAATGTAAACGCCAACTTCAAAATGCATAAAGCTAAAATTCCACATCCTAGGAAATCATATGTCTATTCTAAAAGACATACTCCAAAAAGGAAAAATCCAATGAAAGAATGCAAAATAATGCAAACTCCTATGAAAAGAAAAACCAAAACCATGTGGATCCCAAAGAAAAAAGTTGAAACCCAATGCATAATGGCATCCACCATAGCTAATCCCCCATCCAGTGACTCATGTTCCCCATCTCCTAACTCCATCTTGGGTGCCTATATCCCCAAGCATGCTTCCACAAATCCTCCATCACGCCTGCATCTACCATCTATCCCCCATATGCTCTTTTCACACCTATCCCAACATGTGCCAATGTTTCTCTTGCAAGCATCCCCATCTCATGCTCCTTTCCAAACTTTTCATCCCTCCATCTCCTACCATCAATCCCATCTAATCCAATCCATTGCATAAATCACACATCTGGTGTACCAACAGCTAGCAACAAAATTGAACATTCCAACAGCCAGTGAAAAATCCCAAAAAAGCCAAAATAGCTGAAGAAAGCCAAAATCATTCCAGCTAAGTCCAAAGTCAAAAAGTCAAAAAAAATATAAAGAAAAATAAAGTGTCCACTAGTGAAAACTTGGCAATTCAAGCGCCTTGGACAAGTACCATGATGAAAACTTGGCAAATAAGCGTCATGCATAATCCCGCCATCCTTAGCTTAGCCTAACACCCTCATGCTATTGGTCATCTCTTGATATCCAACTCCATCTTCCAATCTATCCACCTATCCTCCACCCTCCATCTTCCATCTCACACCATCCACTTATCTCCTGCAGCTTCAGCTAACCATCCCAACTATCATCCATCTCCCTAGCCCCTTTATCTTTTTCCATGCTAGCTTCAATCCTATCACATCCATCATAAGACCTCCTTCTGCATGTTATCTTTTAATTGGGGGCACTATATTCCTTGGAGGTCTTGTCTTGTCCATCCTCCCTTGTCTTGGCCTTATATTCAACTTCATCAAACGAGTTATATATATCGCTCATACCTTGACTTTGCATCTCCTCAAATGTTGCCAGATGGGTTTCAAATGAGTAATCAAATTTATATTCACACATGTCATCAATGTCATAATCCAAAACTAATGTAGGATCCTCCAATGGTTCTTTAAAATCAACAAATAGATTAGCCATGATATTAAAGTATTTATCATAAAACTTAGTACATGGTGCATGCTTATTTTCAATAAAAACCTTATCAAACACTTTATTCTCAATCTCATGAGATGCAACATCATTATCATTTGCACTGTAATACTTAGAAGAAAAGCAATCTGACCTCTTATAGTAGTATGATAATGTATCATTATTAAAATCACCCTCGACTAAATTTGAACATTCCATGTCCTTTTCAAACAATGGGTTGATAATTCCATGTAATGGTCCTCTTTGAACATTTGGACAAAAGATGGGTTGATCATGTTGGTCTGATTTTTCACAATGTAGAAATTATGGAAAAATTTAGTGAAAAATCATTTGAATCTTAAAATCTAGCAAATTAGGGTTTTGTTCCTTATATTTTGAGAATCTTTAGATTTCCTTAGTTCATAGCTTGGTCTATGTGTCTTTAAAATTCTATTAAATTCTCAAGGTTTCTCTTCACAGAATTTCTCAGAAACCCTATTGCCATGTCTTGTTTTACCCTAGTTTTGAAAAATCCTTGAAATAGTTTTTCATAAAAATGATTTTGAAAATATATTAGTTTACCCTAAGGTCAGGCTTACGCAAGCATGGTTTTATTAAAAGCTTGTTTAAAATTCATTGACCATATTCTTTTTGACTTGGTTATTTTACTTAGAAAAGCTCAATGTGATACAAATTTTGGGTAATCGTTGATCTCATTCACATTAACGAGTCCCACATTCCTGCAATGTTGAGATGCAAGATTTTTAAACAATGTGGGAATGTACTTTAGTGATACGTAGCAAGGTGGGGCTGAGAATTTTTAGTGTGTGCTATGGTGTGCCAAGCTATAAAACAATTGCTGATATGTTCTACCAGTTATGCAAATAAAGTGTTTCGTTTGCTAGATCAACTGAAGTTTTGTTAGACCGTAGATCTTTCAAAGATCAAGGGTTGGTGCACACCCGCATTAAGAAACTACTTAGGAAATAAGGGATGTGGCTATGCACCTTTGTGGCACGTGTCATAGTGAGGCCCAAGATTAAGGGAAAATGCTGAGTCATGCCACACTATATGACACATATGCCTAGGTGGAAATACTTATGATGTGGGCGTGGAATTTTAACAATTAATGTAGTAGTCAAATTTGTCAGAATAGGAGGGTAAAGAAATTATTATTTTATTTGGTCAGAATGCATGTGTGACCATAGCTGACAAAGTTTTACCTACCGTCGATCTTGGGCATATCGACGAAGGGTGCATGCCCGCATTAGGAAAGTTCTTGTTGGATAAGGAAAGTGGTTATGCACCAACTTGACATGTGACAAAGATGATGTTAGGCACCACTTTCTTAGATTTTAATTGGGGACTTGCTTGCATGGAAAATTGTCAGGTGAGCTGGAATACAAAGGAAGTACCTCATTGATCCATCCAACTGACTAAGTATACAGTCATCAAAGATTTTTATCGCTGTAGATTTAAATAAGATCAAGGGTTAGCGCTTACCTACAATATGGACTTGATCGACATTTAAATAATGCAGGCAAGCAGGCACAGTGGGACCAAGATTTAAAAGGAATGCTGAGTCATGCCATGCTAGAAAGGTTAGATGAAGTAAAGCAAGCTCATTGGTGGTAGGTGACAAGTATGCCAAGTTGGAAGTGGTGATGTCACGTGCACTGAAACTCTAAATGCCATAGTCAAATCTATCAGAGCATGTTGATTAAAAGATGATATTCTATTGGTCAAGCTAGCTAAGTGGGTTATCAAATAATAATTTTTAGACTGATCGTTGATCTAAGTAAGATCGATAGAGAGTGCTTGCCTACAATAAGAAGATGCAAGGTTTTTAAATAATGCGGGCATGCACCCTTTTGACATGTGGCCGGGTACTCTAAATTTTTTAAAGATTTTTGTTTTTTCAAATAAAGCTGTCCAATCATCATAGGATCAACAAGTAAAATTCAAAGTTGGAGCACAAACACGAAAATAATGGCTATAGGAGTTAATATGATTTAGAGTTCCTTCATACAACATTAATGCATAGGTATAACATGAGAATTTGTGATTATTGAGTCACAAAATTGTAGATTCTCTCACTACGAAAGGACTTCCAGAGCTAGGACACCAAATTTCACACCAGTTTCACCAAATTTGCAGAGAAAGTTGCAAAAGAAGAAGGGAAAATTTTGGTGGGTAAGTAATCTATAACCTCTAAAAATCAAGAGCTTGGTGTTTGGAAGGTTTTAAAATTTTAAAAGATGCCTCCATAGAAGGAATTTTCTGGGCAAATTGATTATTTAAAGAGGGCTGTGCATGACAATTTCCTAGAACAATTTCCCTTATCAGTAAATGAAATAACTAAGGGAAGGGTGTCAATTCATAAACACCCAAGGGAGCCATAGTAGAGGGTTTCTATGACAAGGCTAACTGGGTCAGAGATGCCCAAGTTTCCATGGGGGGGTTGGAGTTGTTTAATAAATAGTTTTCAGAACGAAAACTTGACACTCCTATGAGCAATGTATGGCAGTTTGACATTGATAAATTAACAGTCCCCATAGTTTTCTTTGATAGTGATTTGTTGATGGATTTGGCCAAGAAATATGATTCGATTATAGGGTGGGCAAAGAACCATGCTGGAATGAATCTCTTTAGGGTTTTCCCTGAATTAATTAGTGAGGTTTTCAACCTCAATCTTAACCATGCTGTGCATGAAACTATTGATATGGATGACCTTCAAGCAATGTATGATGCAAAAAGGATTTAGATAAGAACATGGCCATTGCAGGAGCATGCTGCTAAAATTGGCACCTTGCCTATGATTACAACCAATACCCCAGAGCCATTACTAAGAAGGCATTTAAACCTTAGGGCTCAAGCATTATATTTTTATCTTTGCAAAATTTTTGGGATGGATGAAGTTGATCAAATCCCAGGCTCTATTGTCTTTGTCATGGCTCTAACTCTTCAATTTGGAATGAAGACTATTTTGAATTTTGCTACTTTTCTTGTGAAAGAAATTCACAATGGTCTAGTAGGGATAGCCTAAGGAAAAGTGGATAAACCTTTCTATTGGTATTCATTGCTCATGCATATATGCTTGTACAAGGGATTCACCTTTTTCTCCAAGGGTATGGAACTGGAAACAATTAGGAATGAAGAAAGGAATCCAGTATAGTTGTGGAGTGTGGATATGGCCTCAAAAGCTATAGGTTCCACTTATGTGAGATTCGACAGATACTTTGCATCAAAGATTAGGTTAGTCTTGAAAGGAGATAGCCCTAGGATTCCACAAGCACTACTAGAATTGATTAGACCCAAGGACCATGCAAAAGGGCTATTGGTTAATCATAATTGGGGGGATATAATCCCTTACAATGTTTCAACATTAATAAGAGTATATGGCTTTTTGGGAAAGCCTCATGTTCTACCTTTCCATGTGCCTTTGAAAATAGGGATAGCAGAATTGTTATGGAAGATAGGCACTATTGATGAAAGAGATCTGCCAAAGAAGGGTACATTCTTTCAAATTGTTACTGTAGTGCATGATTTTGTTTTTGTGAAGAAAGGATGGAAAAATCTCAACTTCTTCCTAGATAGATACAGCATGGCAGAGTCTTATGCCAGATTTATTGATCTTGAAGGTTTCTATTATCTCTTAAGAGAGAGGACAAATGCTGATCATATGGTACACCATGTATACTATCCTGAGGATGTTATTAGGAATGTTTTTTCTTTACAAGAGAAGGAACTAAGGAAAGAAAAATGGATAGTATTTAGTAAGACCCTAGAATTTATTAATGCTTTTGACCGTCTGTATGAACCATTGAAAGATAAAAAATTTTTGGGGAGCCAAAATGCAAGCATTAATGAATAATTTTGTTGTGATCATCCAAAATATGAATGAAAATAAAGCCACATATGTTGAGACATATCCAGACAAGGCTGCAGAGGTACAAAGAAGGATAAGTAGTAGAAATGTGGTAGCTCCTAGCTAGTATACTTTGCAGAGAAGGGAAGGTTATGTGATGGTTCAAAGTGTGCAACAGGCACTCATTTATTAGAGGCCAAGACCAGAAAGTCCATCAATAGCTAGTGCTCCAAAAAGGAAAAAATTGGAGAAGGGGTCTTCTTCTTCTCAAGTACAACAATACTCCCCAAGCCAGTCCCCAATCCAGATCGACGATGAAGCATCTTTAAGGGAACAACTTAGAAAAATTGGTGGATAAGGGGATGGAATTGTTACTTCTATAGACTTGGAGATTGGAGAGCTACAAGAACCCCCTACATCTTCCTTGGATCTCACTATTACTAATTACCAAAGTAGTGAAATTGACCCTATAGTTGCCTAAGCCTCTGAGAGGTTTATCAATGATGAAAATTTTGTGAAGTCTAGAGGATTTGCACAATTTTTGTGGAGGCTAAACATAGGAAATTTTGAGAAAACTTGTGAAAAGCTAAAGGCAGAACAACCTGATAAATTAGACTTTGCTATTAAGGAAGAGGTAAAGTATAAATTTTTGAATGATTTTGCTCAATTTATTCCTGAGGCTAGAAGGAAGATAATTAGATAGTTAGGAGTCCTTGTTTTTCCAGAATGGGATATAGTGAATGCTATGGTTTTTGATTTGGTAAGAAAACAAAAGGATGTCCAATTTAAGACTAAGGAATAGGTACTAAAGGCTCATAGAGTAGTCAAGTTTAATGATGACCACTAAGCTCTTGTAATTTGGTCTATTGAGAAAAGGGATAAGACTAGGATGTAAAAAATTTATACTATAGAGCATATTGGTGGATTGACAGTATTCAGGGCTAGTGAGGTTGGTAGTAAATAGATAATTGGAATGGCCTCAGAAATGTTGAAATTTGGTAGTGCTGTATCTAGTCAGGAAGAAGAAAGATTTTCCCAACTCAATGCTAGGTTTGAAGAAATTTTGAAAGCATATGAGGAAAGGGGTACACAAATACAGTCATTGGAAAATAAAGTATCTCAAATGGAGAAGGTACTTGGGAAGATAAAATTAGGAGAGTCCAGTAAA